>CM053786.1:871595914-872290914 GCA_028749045.1 Cupressus sempervirens
TTGCTCAAACAAGGGGTGAGATGGATCTGATAGGGGGGAGGTCTTCCAAAGTCGAAGGCTCCAATGTTGTCCCTTCGAAAGTTAGCCATGATTGTTTCCTTATTTTTGTCTATAATGGCGTTCACCAATACTGCATTTCCTGGTTGGTTCATGAAAGCTTCGATGTCAATAGGTGATGGTATGGTGTTCTTTGGGCTGAAGGATGGTTGACTGCTCAAGGGGAGTGATGCTATTTGATCCAAATGATAGGGCTCCATTGTTTCCTTCTTCTTGGCTAAGCAAGTGATAGGTGGCATGAAAATTCTCCTAGGGATGAGATGCAACAATGTTGATGGATGCAAAAGGGGAAGGCTTTTCTATGCAAATGATTTCCTAGGTTGAGGCAAAGCTATATGAAAAAAACCTAAGGAGGATTGGGTTGGGGATTCTAACTTCAAAGTTATGTTGCCAAAGCATGAAAGGTCTACTTTCCTATGTGCAAGCTTGGTGGTGATTGTGTCAACTTAAGGATAGACTGATGATCCTTTAGGAAGAACACGAGATTGACCACTTGTGGATCCCAACCTTTAGCTCAAGGTGATGAGGGATAACAAGTGACAAAGCTATATTACCCTAGACAAAGCTCTGTCAAAGGGATAACCTTGGTGAGGCTGGTGGATTTAGAAGATGTTAGGAATGGCAAACTTTTTGGCAAAGTGACAACAATCTTGAAGGCTTGGATGTGAAGTTTTTGGATTGCTGGCTAGATAGTTTGGTTCTAAATGAGATGGATGAGCTAAAATTCTTAAGGGGAGGACTAAAGATGGCTGGCTTTCCTAAAAAGATGACTCTAAAGTGAAGCTCATGCAAGAAGATGTGGAGAAACAAGGGGGTCTAATCATAGAAGTCATGCCTAGTTGGTAAGGCATAAGCATTGTTAACTCCTAGATGTTGGTTAAGTTGGATGGTGCGATCTAACTAGGCATATTGAAGGGCTTTGTCAGTAGCTTTGTCCTTTACTTTGTGGAGTTTGGCAATTCGAGGGCTTGGTGTTAGTTCCTTTCTCTTGGCTGAAAGTTCTTGGTATGCCTGAGATGGTTTGAGTTTGACTTTGTGAAACTTCTGTTTGGGTTTGGGTTGTTCTGACATGAATTTCTAAATTTGCTTGGCTTTGAGAGATCTCAATTGTTTTGCTTCAACTCGTTTGACTCCTGAAATAGGCAGTGACTACGATAAGTGTGCCCTAAGCTAGGATTGACCAAGTTTGGCAAACATTCATTCAACAAATTAAAAAAAAAAAGCAATAGATAAGAACAACCAGATAGAAGTTTTTGATTCTCAGAATGTGATACTTGCGCCAAGGAGTGTGTATGTTTTACAAATGTTTTGATCAGTCACTTCAAACACATTAACATCCTAGATGGTTGTTGACAAGGCTGACAGTTGGTTTAGCTAGGGAGTCCTCAATTTACCCAAGGTACGTGAGGCCCAAATCCATAGATAAAACCAAAAAGATGTCACACAGCCAAGAGGAACGGTAACCCACTTCTCCTCTTTCACTTCTCAAGGGTATAAAGTTCCTTGAGGCTTAGCCCGAGTGACAAAATCTTGATTCCATGAGAGGTGTCTTTGGATTCACCTCTCGATCTTTATACTCCGCCAGAACGTTGGAGTTGAGGTCATCCCAAGGGGTGATGAAATCCCCAAGCAGGCCTCTTAAAAAGAGAAACAAGGTTTTGGATCCTAATCTTATGCACCTAAGATGGCCTTGAAAGACGACAAGGGGAGAGAAGACTTGGATGACCTTGGGCTAAAAGACAGGATTCTTTTCCAATTGACGCTTAAGTTTTTTGATCACTTTGCAAGCATTCATATTTAAGAGACAATGTTCAATTCCAACTTTGAAATGTGCCAACAAAGAAAAATTGATCGAAGAATGTGAACAAGAAGAAGAGTTAGGGTCAACAAGAAAGTAAACCCACACGCCCGGAGGCCCTCCATGTCAATTGGTTGTTCAATTTTAAAATCCAAACTTGAAGTGTGATCGATTTAATCTAGATTTTTGGACATTGAAGAAATCTTATAAGTTTAAGACAAACTCTCAAAAAATGAATTAAGTAGAATTCGATTATGGAACACTTAACACTTTCTTAGGTGGACCCATCCCCATAGATGACGCTGAGATTGCAACCAATGGTTAAATTGATGGGTGATTAAAGAGGGTGAGTCCAATGAAGAAACTACTAAATTTGATTTTACTTGATTTGTTTTTAACTTAACAAATTTCTTAAGTGTTCAAAAATTAACTTTGCCTAAGTTGCATGCAAAAGAGAGATTTGTTTGTTCTTTAAAATACACCAAAAATTGAAGTGTGAGATATTGCAATGGTTAGTTGATCTTTTGCATTCAAGATTAGATTTGTTGTTTTAATCATGCATTTAAGGAAAATTGATTTTAATCCATGGCATTCAAGAGTGTGTTTTGAGCAACATAAATTCAAAGGAAAAACGTGTTTAAACATGCAAGTTCATTCCATGGAAAACCTAAAAAACATGATGGAGTTTGTTGCTCCAAGCTGCAATGAGACAAAAAGCAAATTGATTAATCACTCGAAATTTTTCAAAAATGAAAGCTTAACTATGGAAATTTTTTTTTAACTTTTTTTGTTCTTTTTCCTAAGAGTAAAAATGCTTAAAAAAACCTCTACTCTATGGAACCACCAAAAGTTAAAATTTGATTTATACTCTTTTAAAAATAAAAATAAAAATAAAAATACAAAGTGCAGAAACAAAGATGTGAAAATAGGAATTGCAACAAAGACAGGCGGAGACGACAGTTCATCAGGTGCAGATGCCAAAATGCAGAGACACTGATCTACAGAGACGAAAAAGAAAGATGTGGAGACACTGATCTATGGAGACGACAATTTAGGTTGGCAATAGAGATGACAATTTAGGTTGCAGCGGAAGAGATGATAGTTTAGGTTGTGGCAATGGAGATGATAGTTTAGGTTGCAGAGATGACAGAGTAGCTGGCAGAGGCGCTGATCTGTGGAGACGACAATTCAGGATGCGAAGATGATAGTTTAGTGGCAGCATCGACAATAGAAAACTAGTCAGAGATGCCAAACTACAGAGACGACAATTTGGTTGCGGAGATGACAGAGTAGTTGACGGAGACGATAGTTTACAGGCGCAGACGCCAATTTGCGGAGACGACACTGCGCGAAAAAAATTGAAATGCGCAAATTTTATCCAATTTTTTTAAATTTTTTGGTTATTTTCAAATTTTAGAGGGTATGTCTTCTTCTCGAGTGCGCCCTTCAACCTGCAAAAATAAGTGGAACACCCTACAACTCACTCAAACAACAAGAAACATTAGATTATTAGAAAAAACAACCTATAGATAGAAGTGGATAATTAAATGACCCATAGTGGGGTCCCACCGGGCGTGCCAAAATGTATATGAGAAATATGTTAGCAAGAAATACTAATCTATTAAGAGAACAAAGCATTAACTAACATAAAAATCATAACATATATGAAAGACAAAGTGAAACCCTCAAATGAGAATATGAGCCATAGAATGGCTCTCCCAATGAGGATGGTCACTTGATTTAGGGATGAGTCTAAGTAAAAGATTGGTATGTATGCTCAAACTTGCTCTATGCTTCAATGGTGGGGATGAGTAAATAGCAAATTGGTAGCTTTGTGAGCTCTCAATTTGGCATTATAAGAGTATGGTTGATGGCTTTTGGTTCTCAAACTAGCATTATAACTTTGGCTTAAAGGTTGTGATGAAATGGCTTGGGAGGGGATTCAATTTATAGGCTAAGGGCTTGAGGGATGGAGGGTTAAGATGCAAGGAGAGATGAAAGCTTAAGGAGTGCTAGGATGCACTCAAAGGGGAGCACATGGATTGTGCTTGTTTAGAACCAACTAGGGAGTGACACATGTCACAAGGTGAGTGGATGGAGGCAAGGGGATGGATGAGTCAACAAAGGAGGCTCAAGGGATAATATCTTCATAAAGACCCTTCATAATGGCTTGTAAGAGCAATGAATGGGCTTGTAAGAGTCTTTATGGCCTTTGTAAGAGCATTCATGGCTTAGTGGTTGAGATATTTTGGAAGGAGTTGAGATTGTTGACTTTTCTTGGCTTAGGAAAGTCTTAAGCTTACTTAGGGAATGTGACAAGGTTAGGGGGGGATTAGAGGTGATTTAGGATTAAACTAATCTTGTTAGAGATTTGCAAGTGGATGGCATTCATGAGGGTGGGTGAGTTAGTGGCTAAGCTTGGTTAGTATGGGTGGATGGGGTGGATTAGGCTAAAAAGGGGGTTTAGGATAGTTTAGGGGTTATTAGATTTGAGGGCTTTATTTATCAAATATATTTATTTAATAAATGAGAATTTTGGAAGTTAGATAGAAGAATAGGATTAATTGATAAATAATAGGTTATTTGATTTATCAATTAGGACTATAGATGATTAATTAAATTAATCAACTAGGGGATGACAAAGGATTAATTAAATAGGCATTTAATTAATGATGCCTTTAGAGATAACTAAATAGGATTACCAAAGCGGTGTAATCAAATTTAGGTGTCTACAGTTACTAGACCTTCTAATTACTCTAGATGTGATATGGAAGTGTAGATAGCCTTTATACCCTTCCAAGTGAGCTCCTTCCTTGCACCTACAATCACAAAACAAGAAAACCCAAGTTAGATATGCATGTTCACATCCGGTTCACCAATTGTAGGACCAAAAAATGGGCTAATGTCTAACATACTATGAACAAACCAAAAAATCAATAATCATACACTAGGACCCTCTAGTCTAGCATGAAAGCCAAACTAATAGAAAGGAAGCAAAACAATATTAGAACTCCCTCTTTCATTTATAGTTCCCATGTCCTTCTTTCTTCTCCAAATGATGTAGCTCCAAGATTGCCTATAGTGCATACAAAGTTGAAGAAAATTCTATGATAATGGTGATAATGCTATGAGAATACTTGAAGTTATGATTTTAGTGTGAGAGATGAAGCAAAAAGACTCAAAGACTAAGGACTCAAAGGCTCAAGAATTAGGATAAAAAATGAGAGGAAGAATGCTCATTTTACAAGTGGCATGGAGGATGAGAGCATTGGATTTGTCACTCTTAGATATGCGATGTGGCAAGAGATTCCTTTGAGAATCCATGACGCATATGACAAAAGATGCCAAATGTAGGATTCTATGACGCATTGAAGTCAAACTTGACTAAATGTGGAAGAGAATCTATGATGCATCATAAGACACCTCAAGCCCACTTAGAACCAAGAATCTATGACAAATAAGCCAAATATGGACATGCATAAGGGAATAAAAATATTGGATTATGACATATCTTAGCCAAATGTCAAAGGAGAATCCACGAGATGTCATACCCAAGTGTCATGATGATGTCAATATTTTGTAGAATATTTGAATTAAAAATCCTTTATTCCACAAAATAAAAATTAGTAGAAAATGGAATTAATGAAGGAAAATGTGACTTAGGAAATTAAGAATTTTTATGGTTTGTGAATGATGAATCAATTAATTAATATAATTAATTAATTGAGAAGGATAATTAGGAAGAATAATTAGTAAGAAGAATAGGATTAAATTATGGGTTATTTAATCCTATAGAGAAAATTAGTATATGATTGGCCAAAATTGATTAAATAAATGCAACAATACCCTTTGATGAAAATGTGATGATAATATAGATCGAATAAGATGATGACAAGTAGACCAAAGCCATGGTTAGATTGATTGATTGAAATTGATAGCATGTCAAGGACACATGACATGAATTGTTTGATATGTAACATTTTAACCAACATTGTAAATGCTACAAGATCAAAATTGATTGAAAAGGTTTGATCATAATAACATCAACGAACACTGTCAATATTATTAAAATGGTTGATAATGCTATGATCTGACATTGAAAGCCTCAACAATGTCAAAGATTGGATGACATGAATGATAGTTTGACCTAGCACTGAGAGCCACAACAATACTAAGGTCAGATTAATAAGATTGATAGGTTGATAGGTTTTCAAGGCACTAAAGCCACAACAATGCCTAAGATTGGATAGATGATGATTGATTTTTGATATTTGATATGTTTTGTGATGATTATACTGATTCTAGGTGATTCTGGGTTGATTTGAATGGTTTTGAGTTGATTTGAAATGATTTTGAGTTAATATGAAATGATTGTGAAATAATATGAAATTGATGTGAAAAAGGATATAAATGATGAAATATGATCAATTTTGGCCAAAAGATCGAAGTTAGTAGAATGAGAAAATGGGACAAATTAGTATGAAGAAGTGATGAAACCATAGATGTGAACCATTTTTGAGCATCTACACCTATGACATGTGCAGTGGATATTATTCATTAGATGTGCTTTCATATTATTAGTTGTACTTATGCATTTGCTTACATGACTATGTATGTGTTTATTCATGTAATGATTATGGACATTATAATTGAGACTTAAACTTATTAATAAAACTTTCTTAAATGTGATTCAATGTGAAGGAACCCTTGAGGAATTGAAATTGTATTTGTAATTGATTATGTGTTCTTGATGTGTCTGTATATATTTCTTTTGCATTATTGTAACTCTGATGTTGTTTAAACTTAAAAAAAAATAGTTCAGTAAACTTTGTAACATATTACGTTTATTTCTTTTGGGTTCCCGAGTGGGGCATTACAAAAACTCTCCCTCTTTGACATAAAATGCCAAAGGATACATACTTTGAAATTACTATGTACCTTTTGTACTAATTCATATGCAATATGTTCTATATTTCACATGTGAAGTGTGACAATCTACATCAACTTGATAGATCTTCAATGAAACGTGGTTGATGCATCACCGTCTTGTGCTTTAGTGAGCATCAGATAGGGGAATAACCCCTAGTTTACCTTTGAGATGCATAAATGCATCCTTAGGTAATGCCTTGCTATATGCTCCTTGATGTTCATATATCTCAATCTCACCTCTTTGTCTTGAACAAATTCCCTTAGGTAATGATACTTGATTGCAATGTATTTGTGTCTTTGTGTGCATCATAGGGTTTTTGGATATATTGATTACACTTGTGTTATCACAATAGATAACCATTGGTTCCTTGATTCTCTCCTTCATTATTGACAATAATTTCTTGATCCATATTATGTTAGAATAATTAACTATTGTAGTAACATACTCTGCCTCTGTTGTTGATTGAGTAATACAATTTTTTTTCTTGCTTGTCCAAGATTATAATCTCCTTCCAAGAAAGAATGCTCCTCCACTGGTGCTTTTTCTATCATCAATGCTTCCTACCCAATCTGCATCAATAAAGGTCCTTAACTCAAGGTTTCCTCCTTTCTTATACGATAGACCATATTCTTCAATTCCTTTTAGGTACCTTAGAATCCCTTTTATTGCCATCATGTGACTTTCTTTAGGATTTGCAGAAACCTTGCAACTATGCTTATTGTTAATGCAATATCAAGTTTGGTGTGTACCACATACTGAAGTTTTCCAATCATTGATCTATAGGTACTCTGATTTACCTCCTTTGAATCATCATTCTTCAAAACTTTATATCTATCAGACATAGGTGTTCCAATTGGTTTGGAATCTTCCATTCAAAATGCTTTCAATGTTTCCTTGATGTACTTTGATCGAGTGATGTATATGCCATCCTCTATTTGATGAACTTGTAGGCCAACAAAGAATTGTATCTCTCCAAACATAGACATTTTAAATTCTTTTGTCAGTTCTTTAGCAAATGATTTGCATAACATCTCATGTCCCCCAAATATGATATCATCCACAAATATTTCTACTAGTAATATCTTATCACGTGGTCCTTCCTTTATATACAAATAACTATTATCATTTGTCTTTTCAAAACCAAGTCTTACTAGATATCCATGCTTCATTTCATACCATGCTCTAGGAGCTTGCTTTAGTCCATATATAACTTTTTGTAGTTTGCATATCATATCTCTTTTGTTTGGATCAATGAAACCTTCAGGCTATTCAATGTAGACTTCTTCCCCCATAATTCTATTTAAGAAAGTTGAGTTTACATCCATCTAATATGCTTTGAATTCTTTATGTGCAACATATGCTAGTAGTATTTTGACTCATTCAAGTCTTGCAATAGAGGCAAATATCTCTCCATAGTCAATACCTTCTTTTTGTGCATATCCTTTTCATACTAGCCTTGCCTTTTTCCTTTTTGCTTCTCCTCTTTTTATTTAACTTATTTATAAATATCCATTTTGTACCAATCACATTCTTATCCTTATTTTTAGCTACAAGAGATTGGGTATTTTTATTTTCTATTTGCTGAATTTCTTTATTCATTGTCTCTATCCAACCTTCATTTTTTAAAGCATCTTTTACAAATCTAGGTTCAACTTCACTAAGTAAGGATGTACCTTTTAATTTTTTCCTTAGCATTATGTCATTTGTCTCTCCTCCAACCATTTTTTTAGGTGCATGATGTCTTTTGATATATTTTGAAAGTTTAGGCTCTTTTCTTCTTGTTTATGAACTAAGTTCACTTAGTTATCCATGCTTGTGATCTTCTACCTTTTTCTCAGGTTCCTCTATTTGTGACTCAGGTTCCTTTGGTTGTGACTAAGGTTCCTTTGTTTATGACTCAGGTTCCTTTGTCTGAATTGATTGCAACTCAAGTTACACTATCTGTTGCTCAGTTTCAACTATATGTAAGTTGGGTAAAGTCTCATGTTCCTCCTCATAGTAAACAAACTTTATGTAGACTTCAGGTTCCTTGCTACTCTTTTGTTCACTTATTTCTGCAAACTTGTCAATCTTCACAAGTGCACTTTCTATGACTTTGTGAGTATAAAGATTCAAACATTTGTATGTCTTACTTTTATTAAAGTAACCTAGGAATATATCTTCATCACTTTTTGAACCAAGTTTTCCTTTCCTTATATATTTCGAGATATAGCATTTGCTTCCAAATACTTTGAGATAACAAACATTAGGATTATACCCATACCATGATTCATAAGGTGTTTTGTCTGTAGCCTTCTTTAGTTGAACTTGGTTTAGTGTATGAATTGTTGTGTTGATTTTTTCTCTCCAGTATTTTGGTGTAACATTTTTCTCAATCATTAGTGTTCTTGCACACTCCATGATGGTTTTATGCCTTCTTTCTACTATACCATTTTTCTCTAGTGTCCTAGGTGTTGATACTTGTCTTTTGATTCCTCTTTCATTGTAGAATGGATTGAATTCATTTGAGATGAATTCACCTCCTCTATATGATCTCAGGTATTTCATATTATTTATTGCTTTCTTCTCAACTCTAGCCAAATACTATTTGAACTTTTGAAAAACATCATATTTATATTTTAAGAACATTATTGTCATCATCCTAGAATAATCATCAACAAATAGAATGAAGTATATGTCTCAATAGTAGATTTCTATACCTATTGGTCCACAAAGATCTATATGAACCAGTTCCAAAACTTCTTCAGAATTATAAGTCTTACTTCTAATTTTTTTTTTAACTCATGCTTCCAATTTGACATTATTTACACATGGTCATCTCAAGTTTCTATTGATGATGTATGCCTCTTACTCTTTTGTCCTTGCTTGTGGTAACTAGGTTATCAAAGTTAACATGACATGTCATTTTATGCCATAGCCAACTTTCCTCTATTTTTTTCTAATAAACATGCATTTTCAGTAAGATCTAGGTACAACAAGTTACCTCTTGTTTGATTGCCAGTCCCAACCAAGTTTCCTTTACCATCCAATAGCTAAGCTTTGACATTTATGAATTCTACCTTATATCCTATATTGTTTAATTGTGCCACACTAAGTAGATTGTGTATTAGTCCTTCAACCCAATAGGCATTGTCACATTTGATTCATTTAGTTAATGCCATGAATCCTTTTCCTTTTACATAACATGGTTCATTGTTTTCAAACCTAACACTTCCACCATCATAGTGTTCTAAATGTTCAAACTTAGTTTTGTCATCAGTCATGTAATGAGAACAACCACTATCTATGATCCATGTATCATTTTTGTTAACATGAGAAATAAGTGCCATCTTTTCATTTCCCTCATTATCAAATTCATCCTTAACAACAATATAGACTACTTCTTCTTCATTATCATCACTATTAGAATCTTTAGCAATGTAACAAGATTTCTTACCTTTTTCTTTCTAGTCCTTGTAGTTCTTGAAGTCTTTTTTGTCTTTGAACATGTCATTTATTCTCTTATATTTATCTTCTTTGTTTGGACATCTTACATCAATATGACCATCCTCTTCACATGAGAAACAAATCAATGGAACTTTGACTTTAAATTTATCTTTCCCTTTTAGTATTTTTTTGCAAGCAGGGCTTCAAGGAGTTCAAGATCATCATCACTATCATCTTCTTCTTCACTATCAACTTGTTTTCCTTTTGATTTTCCTCCTTTTCTTCCAAGATTTAGTTTGAATTTGGATGTAGATTCAAAGTCACTAGGATTAGGAGCATAGTTATCAAAGTTATCTAATTAAAACGTAGTCAATCTTCCCACAAGTTCATCCAAGGTTATATCATTTCTTGGATTACATCTCATCTCTTGAATTAATTAAAATCTAATTGCATAAATAGAAAGAAGATTTTTTAATACCTTGTTGACTATTGTTTCATCAATTATTTTTCCTCCTACAGCTCTGATTGCACTCACACTTTCTTTGATTCTTTTACTGTATTGGACAATGTTTTCACCTTCTTTCATTTTTAGTTGATGAAACTTGCCTCTTAAACTTTATTCCTTAGATCTTTTCACAATTTTATCACCTCCATAAATATTTTGTAGTTTTTCCCACATTTCAAATGCAGTTGGACAATCTTTAACTTCATTAATTTTAGAATAGTTGAGAGAGGAAGCTATATCAATCATCTTTATATTGTGATCTCTTTCATCTTTCATCTGTTCCACAATCATAGGTTTAGGTGGTGGCACATATCTATTTTCCAAGTAGAACATACTAGTATCTCCAATGCTTGATAGGTGTAGCTTTATCAATTCCTGCCATGCTGAAACATTTTCTCTGTTAAGCTTGGGAATCTCCTTTCTATATGACATCTTGGTATTTAACTTAGGTCTTTGAAACCTTTATTGCAAGCACCAAATGCTTCAATTACAATTTTTGGAAATGAAGAAAGTATATGAGAGGGGATGGGTGAATCAATTACCACAAAAACAATTCCCTGCCCCTAGATGTCAAATCATACTTTTCACTGATAATACAATTCTTTACCTAGCTTGGTTAAAACTAAGTTCTTGTTGTAACTTGGTTAACAAATCAACCTTAATGATAGTTAATTTGTTTTAACCTTTAGTAAATTAGTTGTAGAAACATAAAGCATAAAGCAAATAACATGAACATGGATGACAACAAGATTTAACATGGAAACCCAATTTGGGAAAACCACCATGCAACTAGTTACAATATTTTCCCTCTTATGAAGTGAGCTCTATTAGGAGCTAACCCTATTAAAGGTTACAATACATACTATTAAGTATGGCCTTGTTAGAGGATTTAGTTCACCCTATATACTTAAATCTTGAAATGTTACCTTGTTAAAGGATTTACAATATGATTGTTAAGTCAACTTTGTTAGGAGATTTCCTCATTGCTACAATGGTTATAAGGTAACAATAATTTGACCTAATTGAGGTAAATTCTTTTGCAAATTTAGATCTCTATGTTGGCTTGACCTTTGGATCCTTACTAATCATAATATTCTTTGCATCTTATCTTCCATACTTGCCTACCCTACCTTTCCTTTGATCACATATCTTTCTTATTCCATGTATTCCACATCCCCACTTTCATTTCACCTCTTGACCTATCTTATATATCATAAGCTTTGCTAAGTCAGCTTGAATACCTTTTCAAATAACCATTAACAATCAACTAGTCAACCTTAATTAGTTAATTAATTGACAAGTGTAATATGTTGATACTCGGTCAATATTGGGATTAATCACTCAGTTAAAATTGGAGATTCCTTTGATGCCTGACCACTTAGTTAATATTGACTATGCTTGGTTAATAGTGAAAGTCCTTAATTGCTTGACTACTTGGTTAATACTGAATACCCTTTATTGCTTGATTGTTCAGTTAATACTGATATTTCTTGGTGAATACTAACATTTGTGTAACATCAATGATAACATATAATTTGAATTATTTTTTCCAACATGTTCATAGTGTATACTATTGTGTTGACTTCTTCTCTCCAAAATGTCTTGGATACATCATTCTCAAACATCATTGCTCTTGTTGCTTTAGTTATAGACCTATTTCTTCTTTTAGGAATCCCATTATGCTCAGGAGTCTTAGGTGTTGATACATGTCTCTTAGTACCATTTTCTTCACAAAATATGTTAAACTCTCTAGAAGTAAACTCTCCACCTCTATCTAATCTCAAACATTTTATCTTTACACCATATTAATTCTCAACTTTATTCTTGATAAATTTGAACTTTTCAAATGCTTCATATTTTTCTTTAAGAAATGGTACCCACATCATTCTAGCGAAATCATCAAAAAAAAAAAAAAAAGTACCTTTCATCATAAAACCCTTTTTTTCTTTGAGGACCACTCAAATTTGTATGAACAATCTCTAATTTCGCTGTGGTAGTGAACTCCTTGTTGGGAAAAGAAACCTTCTTCTGCTTAGCCATAATACATTCTTTACAAACAACATTAGTAGGCTTCATGATTCTAGGTAGATCACTAACAACAAATGTACTGCTAGCCTTTACAATATTGTCAAAGTTTATATGAAAAAACTTCTATACCATAACCAACTATTATTCACTTTTGTAACTAAATAAGTCATCTCTGTAGGGTTCAATTGAAACACATTACCTTTGGATCTTGTACCTATTCCAATCAACTTACCACCTTTATCCTTGATAATGTAAGTCTTCTCTATGAATTACAATTGATAACCTTTATCAACCAACTGTACAACACTTAGTAGATTATGCTTTAATCCATCAACAAAGTAAATATCATCAATGTTAGTCTTTCCATCAAGAGTAATAGATCCCAGTCCCATGATGTGACAAGTTGCATTGTTACTAACTCTAACAATTCCTTCATCATGATTTCTAAACTTGACAAACTTATTCATATCTCCTATTGTATGATGTGAACATCCATTGTTTATAATCCAATCAAATTTCTTTTCAACCTATGAAATTAGGGCTTTTTCTTCTCTAATTTCTTTTCATGATTTTCTTCTTTTACAACCAAAAATCCTAATTCATCATCACTTTCACTTTGAACTCTTTCCTCAGACTCATCATCTTTATTTACATACAAACAATCTCTAGGTCTTCTAGGCTTGAAATTTTTCTTATACTTTTTCTCTCTTCTAGGACACTTAGAAGCATAGTAAAAATATCCATTACAAGTCTAACAATTAAATTTTTTCTTACCATCTGGTTCTCTTCTTACAAGCAGGGCAATTTCTTCTTCAATTCTTCTATCCTCCTCAAATTTGGACCTATTGTTGTTGGCATAGTCTCCACTGGTGCTTGTGCACTTCTTGATAAAGAAGGATGAACACTCAGTGCACTAAAGGTTGTTTCCACTCTACAAAATTCTCCATATTGTTTTAGGATCACTTTTTCTACTCCTAATCTTCTAGGTAAAGTCTCTCTAGTAAACTTCTTAGTGCAAGGTATCACTTGCTCAATCATCTGCACTATTTGTCTAAATGGTGGTGTTAATGTCTTCAAAATCTTCCATATAATCCCATCTCATCTTTAGGTCCCTAAAAATATTTAATTCCTACAAAAATATATGATATTATACCAATATAGCTTCTCACATATTCATCTTCCATCATTTTAGCATCTTGAAACAAACATATCCAATTATGTAGTCTAGTTCTTTTACAATGCATATCACATTCAAAAGTAGATTTTAAGGCTATCCAAATTTTGTGAGATGTCTCTAAGGATTTTACTTGACTGTATTCATTCTCAAGAAAATCATACCATAATTATTCTCTGGCAA
Organism: Cupressus sempervirens; assembly: GCA_028749045.1. Classification (NCBI taxonomy): domain Eukaryota; kingdom Viridiplantae; phylum Streptophyta; class Pinopsida; order Cupressales; family Cupressaceae; genus Cupressus; species Cupressus sempervirens. The sequence goes on from CM053786.1 coordinate 871,610,016, forward strand.
GCATATTGTATATAAACAAATCTTTTTTAGCTTCACTACATTCCTCATGTTTGCTTTCTTCCACGATCTTCCTTTTAGTCTTTGTCATCAACCAATACCCTGGAACCATACATAGAAAATGAGTCTTCATATTTTCCTTCCAGGTGTCATAGTTAACTCCATCAAATTTAAGACTTTATTTTCTAAAGTGACCTACCATTGATCTCCCAAAGTTGTTAAGCTTTTTCTTCAAGGACCTGGGGCTTTGATACCAATTGTTAGAAAGTAAAGTCCACCAAGATAACTGAGAGGGGAGGGGGGGAGGTAAATAAGTCATCCAACTATTAAAACATTTATCAACTAAGTTACTAATCCTTAAGCATGTGAACAATAAAATCAATAACCATAACAAGATACTCATACTCAATAACACCAATTATGTTAACCAAGGAAATCCTTGATCAGAGGGAAAACCCCGGTAGGGATGGCACCCACAAAATGATGTACTAATATAAATGTTACTTGTTAGAGGATGGACTCTATTAGGATCTAATGAAATAAATTTAATACATATAAGTTCCTATAAGGAGACTTTGAATCCCTATTAGGAGATTTCAACCCTATTAGGAATTGTAGAAGGTAGATGGACTCACTGTACAAACAAATTTAGGGGAAAGACCACTGAACTCACTGTCCAACTAATCTCTCTATTATTCCTTGCATATTAATATAAATGTATAGCTCAAATTTTGTCCTCTAATGAGACTTCTCCTCTTTAGATCTCAATACCAGCTCATCGACTTCACATCTAATAATCCCTTGGATTGCTTACACACATTTACCAACTTCGCATATCACTTGCAGAATTCACACTCCACTTATTAAATTCATACTTCATCAAAAGGAAAATAACCTTCCTTTATAAAATATCCTCAAAATAATCCCTTGAGTCTATCATAACCCTCTTTAGTTTGGCTAGTATACTTATGTGAGTTAGCCTATCATGGGGGTCATGTAGGCTAGCAATTGTGGATAGAGACTCATACATGATATTTAGTGATTAGACTTGACTTTACTAGCAGTTGGAAGCTAGTAGGGTGTAGTTCCTTGATTTTAGGGGGTATCCCTACATTTTAGGAGGATGTGGCCATTTCTAGATGTGGGGTTCCACTGGACCATTCCATGGGTTCAATTTTAGGATGACAGGGTGTGTTCCCTAGTTTCTAGGAGCAACCTTAGATTATAGGGAAGGGTCTGCTAGTTGACCCATCTCATCCGGTATCAATCACAAAAAGGTGACAAGGTTAGTTTCACATTTAATTGGTTGGTTTGGGCTTTTAGAGGCAAAATGGGAAATATTTTAATATTTTCTAAGTTAGCTTTTAAATAATTTATAATAAGGCTATTTATATAGCCATTTTGAAGTAATAAGGGGAATATTTCTTCATTTGGTTAGATGTGCCCTTGTGCTATAGCTTGTTGAAAAGGCCTTGAATTAGTATAAACTATTTTTACTATCCGAAGACTTTTTGGTGCTTTGAGTTATGATATTTTAATAAAGTAATGTTTTTCCTATAGCCTAGATGCCTTTAATAGGGAAAATGTTATTTTATTATAAAGTGCAAAGTATAATTATCATTTAGGGTTTGATTTGCACTTGGGAGGAGTTATAAGGAGATGAAGAACTAATTGTTGATTATCTTTTGACATTTGAAACTTGCGAGATTGGAAATTTCTCTAGTAGAGCGATTTAGAGGCTTGAGATGAAAACCCTAAGTTTGGAGTGGTGGGACACAAACCTCAACAAGGATTTGGTGATTCAGTATTGGAGTTAGAAAGTACTATCCTCTATGGAAAGGATAAACATTATTCATAGCACCATTTATTAGGACAAAACATCACATTTAGCTAGGCAACCAACCTATTCCAGCTTGGGAGTTTCTTCTAGAGGCAGCTCAAGCTTGTATTGTGGGTGTCATTCCTTATTAGCAGCCACATTTTGTAGTTTGGAGATCATACAGGGGTTTTTAACAACAATCTCTCCATCTTTTATGATTGTAAAACCCTTCTACAACTGGCAGCAGGTTCATTGTAGACAACAACAAACCCATTTGATATATTTATTTCTTTGACTGCAAAAAATTGAATACTATGCCTAGTATGATTTGAATCATTTCTAAATTTTTAAGTGTTTTCAATAAATGAAGGTTGCTCATCATTCTTAGTTCAAAGTTATTTTTTAGTTTTATTTTACTTGCATATATCTTCAAAAATTCCTAAAAACTTGAAAACGAGAGAAAACCAAAAAGAAATCAGAATTATATAAAGTCTATTAAGAGTTATAGAATTTTGGTCAACGTCTCAAATTTTGAAACAAACATCAATTTCCAAGGTCACTGAGATTAGGGAGCTTTCAATGGTATTAGAGCTTTGATCTTGCCAGCCCATGAATTTTATTGACACTTCTATGCATCCAAGTAGAGCTAAGATAAACAAATTTTACACATGTAGGAGAGCTTAGAGGGTTCGAAATTGAACAAGAAACTGTTATGGTAGATAAACAAAGAGGTGTCAAAAAAAATTAATGGAGGAGGAAGAGAGGGAGATGATGCTCACTCTCATAACTACACAACCTAGGATAGTTTAGACCTTGGAAAGGTTATAGGGTACTTTGGAATAGATGGAGTTGGATAGACATGGAGGCAGGCATGAGAGACAGGGGCATAGTAGATCAGTTTCACTTGTAGGAACTCAACATAGTCATAGATCCCACACATTAGTTGGGAGCTCCCTTTATTCCAACAATCAAGCACACCATTATACACTAGTTAGGGATAGAACCCTACTCCCACAATTTATACTGGGTGAGCAGTCAACACAGGTAGAGCCACTCGAGGTGGGATTCTAGGATTTAGTTATGGTAGTCATAGATGAGTGGACAGTCCTACCTTTAGAGGTTAAGGACACTTTTCCTCTTCCCTAGTATTGTGCATAATGGAGAGATGCTTTCAAGTTTAGAGGAGGTAGGGGCCATAGGCCACAACAAAAAAATTACCTTAGTAGTAGAGCTACTAGGAAGATCACATTGGTTACATATGGTGGTACCAGTGGTACAAGTGCATGATATTGGGTGCACAAGCTAGACATATATCTATCTTTGAGGTCCATGCTTGAGTGTGATGCTATTCAGTTTGCAGTCTTGCATTTAGATGGGGTTTCTTATGATTGGTCACACCCTAGATTGGTCACTAAGGATCATGCCATGGTTCAATCTTATGCAGAGTTCACTAAGCATCTCATTACCCAGTTTGACTATAGGGACACAAAAATCTACTATAGGGAGTTGGTGCATCTTAGATAGACTAGACATGCAGAGGCATATGTTAATGAGTTCTAGCATATTTTAGTTATGGTACCTGATATGCCTTAGAGGTGGAGCATGATGTTGTTTATTGAGTGACTCCAGAATAGGCTTAATGGATTGGTATGTGCTTTCAAGCCAACCACTCTTAAGGATGCCATTGATGTGACATTGAGATTGGAAACCACCCCTACTTCTTATCAAATAGATAAGAAGCCATTCAAGGACTCACGACCTCTACAGAATGCCAATACCACACAGAATAGAGGTGGACCATCAAATAGAGCTCCTGGGATGGACTAAGAGATGAGGAATGATTTGAGAAGGAGAAATTTATGCTTATCTTGTAAGGAGCCATGGGAGCCCATATACCATTTCCTTGGTGAAGGAAAAGTTCATTTGATTGAGGTAACATCAGATATGGGTGATGAGGAGATTCCTTGACACTAATTCTAAGGATAGTCCAAAGGAGATTGAGCAAGAGCATCCACAGTTGGAGTTAGACACTTCTGAGCCCTTGGCATCAATTAAAGTGACTATGGATATAGTATCCAGTTATCCCATATTTCACACCTTTCATTTGAAAGGAACACTTTAGGGCCAATAGGTTATGAGCTTGGTAGACACAAATGCCACACACAATTTTATTGATAAGAAACTAGTGGATAGGCTTGGCTTGCAGTATGAGGTGTTTGCTAGATTTGGAGTGAAGGTTGTGGATGATGCAGTATTGGGCTATACTAGGAGGATTCCTCAACTTAACATTTAGATGGGGGATTATACCTTGATAGATGATATATATGTACTCCCACTAGAGGATTATGATGTTGTTTTGGGCATGCAGTGGTTAGATGGTATTGGACGATACATTATTGACCACCATTGTATGTAGTTCATGTTCCTTTCTAGAGGGAAGAAGACTATCTTGAGGGCAACATTAGATGGTGGACCTAGGGAGGTGTCTTCTCGTAGGATGGAGACTATTATTAGACATGATGACATGATTTGGGATACACATTGTTATGTGAAGCTCAAGACACCTACACCTGAAGATGGCATGGCATTTCATGTTGATATACAGTTAGTGATGGATTGGCATGGTTGAGTGTTTGGTGATATACCCCTAGGTGTACCTCCTGATAGAGGATTTGAGCATGGGATAGAGATGGAGGATGTAGCTAAGCTAGTAATCACGTCTCCATATCGTCATCCTAAAGCATACAAGGATGAGATTAAGAAGACCATTCTTGAGTTGATAGACATGGGGTTCATTCACTCTAGCTCTAGTCCTTTTACTTCTTCTATGGTACTGGTTAAGAAGAAGGATGGGACTCTATAGATGTTTATAGATTATAGAGCCTTGAACAAGAAGATGATAAAAAATAGATATCTCATTTCATACATTGGTGAGTTGTTGGATGAGCTTCATGGAGCTATCTACTTCTCTAAGATTGATCTTCATTCAGTCTATCATTAGATATGTGTGTAGGATGAGGACGGACATAAGACTACATTCTATTGTCACTATGGGCATTATGAGTTCTTGGTGATTCCTTTTGGTCTCACAAATGCACTTACCACTTTCTAGTCATGTATGAACCATATCTTCAACAAATAGTTGAGGAAATAGGTTCTATTATTTTTCAATGATATCTTGATTTATAGTTGTACTTGGGAGGATCATCTCAGACACCTAGAGGAGGTAATTAGCATCATGGAGAGTTAGTCACTATTTGGTAAGCTGTCCAAATGTGAGTTTGGACTTAATGAGATTTTATATTTGGGCCATGTGATCACTATTGATGGAGTGAAGGTGCATGAGGAGAAAATCTACATAATTTAGGATTAGCTCTATCCCAAGAACATTACTAAGTTATGTGGATTCCTTGGTTTATGTGCATATAATCAAAGGTTTGTAAGGGGATTCTCTTAGTTAGCAACACCCGTGACAAATCTCATGAAGAAGGGAGCCTTCAAATAGATAGAGAAGGCATAGGGAGTCTTTGAAAAACTCAAGGAGGTTATGAGCATATGTCTAGTTTTAGCACTTTCTGATTTCTTGCAGCCTTTTGTACTTGAATGTGATGCTTCTGGTGAGGACATAGGGGTTGTTTTGATGTAGAAAAAACATCCCATTGCCTACAAGAGTAGGAATATGCATAATGATGAGAGGTTGTATTCTAATTATGATAAGGAAATGTTGGCTATTATGCATGCATTAGTCAAATTCAGACAATATCTTGTTGGCAACAAATTCATGGTTATAACTGACCACAATAGTGTGAAATATTTCCTTGATAAAAAAGAGCTCAATGATCGTCAACAAAAGTGGGTAAGCAAGATTCAAGCCTATGATTTTGACATAGAATTTATTATGGGGAAGAAGAATATTGTTGTTGATGCACTTTCAAGGAAACCATCACTTGTTGCCTTATGTTCATTGAGTGATATTTCAGCAGATTGGAAGGCTCAACTTTTAGTTGAGTATTCCAAAAATTAGCATTCTTGTAAGATCATGGATGAATTGGTACATGACAATAAATATAGGGTGATTGATGATTTCATCTACTAGAAAAATAGAGTCTACCTTGTTCCTGAATCATAGTTAAAGGGACAAATGTTGCATGCCCTCCATGATACTCCTACATTAGGGCACCCCAGTTATGGTAAGACATATAGAGCGGTACAGTAGAGATTCTCTTGGAAGGGTCTCAAGGATGATGTCTTAAACCATGTTCATGAATGTATGATTTGTCACTAGAACAAGACAAAGCATACTTTTCCAACTTGTTTGTTGCAACCCTTGCCTATACCTAACTAGAAGTGGATGGGAATCTCTATGAACTTCATTACAGGTCTTCCTCGAGTGGAGGGGAAGGGTTGTATTTACATTGTGGTGGATAGGTTGACTAAATATGCCCACTTCTTTCTGATTACAATTGATTTCATAGGATCCCAGGTAGTTGAGTTATTATTTAGGGAGGTTTTTAGACTCCATGGTCTCCCTAAGCCTTAGTGAGTGGCAGGGACAAAAAATTCTTGATTTCTTTTTGGTAAGAACTTTTCAGGCTCATGGGCACAAAGTTGACACCTAGTACCAGCTGTCACCCTCAGACAGATGGGTAAACAAAGATAGTTAATAAGTAGGTTGAGGGGTATCTACGTAATTATGTATCAGGGCAAAAAAAGGCATGGGTGCATTGGTTGTATCTAGGGGAGTCTTGTTTTAATACTATGTACCACATCTTGATTGAGATGTCTCCTTTTAGAGCTCTTTATGGCCATTATGCATTATCTTTTGTTGATCTAGCTTTGAGTGACAACAAAGTTCCTTTGGCATAGGATTGGTTTTAGGAGAACTAGGATATCATGAGTTCTCTCAGGGAGAACTTACAACATGCACAAAGTCAATAGAAGATGTACATTGATTGACATAGGACCAAGAGGGTATTTGAGGTGGATGACATGGTTGGTTTTCCTATGCTTACAACCCTATCGATATAGCACCCTTAAGTGGGGGGGGGGGGGGAAAGAGATGAGAAGCTCAAACCTTGTTTTTATAGACCTAATAGAGTTCTCAAGTGAGTTGAGAGGTTGCTAATGAGGTTGAGTTACCACTTGCTAGTAGGATTATAATGTGTTCCATGTATCATGCCTAAAAAAGGCAATGGGGTAGCATATTATAATATCACCCAATTTACCTCCCTTGGACAAGGAAGGTAGCTTGACTTTGGTTCCTAAGGAGATTCTTGAGGTGAGGGAATGATGACTGAGAAGCAAGCTGATTCAAAAGTATTTGGTACACTAGAGAAGTCTACCCATAGAGGATACCACTTGGGAGGTTGAATCTATTTTGTAACACCCAACATTATTGTTGCTTATGGGAAATCATCTCCAAGAAGGGAGGACTATCATATCCCCTCTTTAGTTTGACTAATATAGTTGTGTGAGTTAGCCTATTATGGGGGTCTTGTAGGCTAGCAGTTATGGATAGAGACTCATACAAGATATTCAGTGACCAGGCTTGACTTTACATGTAGTTGGGAGCTAGTTGAGTGTAGTTCCTTGATTTTAGGGGGTATCCCTAAATTTTAGGAGGACATGGAAATTTCCATATGTGAGGTTCTATGGGACCATTCAATGGTTTTAGTTTCAGGATGACAAGGTGTGTTCCCTAGTTTCTAGGAGCATCCATAGATTACAGGGAAGGGATTGTGAGTTGAACCATCTCATATGGTATTAGTCATAGATAGGTGACAAGGTTAGTTTCACATTTCTTTTGTTAGTTTGGGATTTCAAAGGCAAAATGGGAAATATTTTAATATGTCCTAAATTAGCATTTAAATAATTTATAATAAGGCTATTTATATAGCCATCTTAGAGTAATAAGGGGAATATGGCTTTGTTTGGTCAGATGTGCCCTTGTGTTATAGCTCGTTGGAAAGGTCTTGAATTATTATAAACTATTTTCACCATAGGGAGACTTTGTGGTGCTTTGATCTATGACATTTTAATAAAATAATATTTTTCCTATAGCCTAGATGTCTTTAATTGGGAAAATGTTATTTTATTATAAAGTGCAAAGTGTAATTATCATTTAGGGTTCAATTTGCACTTGGGAGGAGTTATAAGGAGATGCAAACCTAATTTTTTTGTTTTAAACATTTTGAAACTTGTGAGATTGGAAATTTCTCTAGTAGAGCAATTTAGAGGCTTGGGATGAAAACCCCAAGTCTGAAGTGTTGAGACACAAACCTCAACAAGGATTTGGTGATTTAGTATTGGATTTGGAAACTACTATTCTTTATGGAAAGGATCAACATTATTTGTAGCACCATTTATCAAAAGGGACATCACATTAGTTAGGCAGTCAACCTATTCTAGCTTGGGCATTTCTTCTAGAGGCAGCTCAGGCTTGTATTGTGAGTGTCATTCCTTATTAGCAGCCATATTTTACTATTTGGATATCATAAAAAGGTTTGTAACATAAAGCTCTCCATCTTTTGTGATTCTAAACCCTTCAACAACTGGCATCAGGTTCATTGTAGACAATAACAAATCCATTTGATATATTTGTTTCTTTGACTGCAAAAATTTGAATATTATTAAGTTTTTAAGTTTTTTCATCAATTTGAATCATTTCTAGATTTTTAAGTTTTTTCAATATATGAATGATGCTCATCATTCTTAGTTTGAAGTTATTTGTTATTTGTCATTTACTTGCATACATCTTCAAAAATATCAAAAAACTTGAAAATAAGAAGAAACCAAAAAAAATTAGAATTTTATAAAGTCTATTTAGAGTTACAAAATTCTAGTCAAAGTCTCAAATTTTGAAACAAACATGAATTTCCAAGGTCACCGGTATTGGGGATCTTTTAGAATCAGCCTTGAGGCTTTCCAAATTAATTATGATAGGACATCATTAAGATATTACAAAACATTACATCTTTTCATAATTACAAATCATTGTCGGCTCACAATCTTTACAACTTCTCACATGTGCAACCTCAGGCCTTCCACACTCACTGACATCGTCATTAGGATTTCTACTATCATTGTCTAACTACACTCATCATGATTCTATCTTAGTAAAGAGACACAAATCAATCATTAGGAACCACTTATCAGGTACTATGTCTGTATATTGTCTTCCATAAATCAAACATATCTTCTGCATGTCTTTGACTCTTTGTATGCACACTTATCGACGTCATCAAGATACAGTGTAAAACACATCCTTAAATTTTCTTGACCTCATCATTAATACCTAGTCTATATGACCTCATTCTTTGTCTGCTACTCTGCTAGTCTTCACAAAAATAATGCTATGTTGACATCAATGAGAAACACACTCATGTTCATGGAACATGTCAATTATGATAACAATCTCGCCAAGTGTTCTAAAAATTCTTAGGATACTCCCCCAAAGGAATACCACCAACATTAATGCTAACACTATCATCAAGGAATCTTTTTATTAAAAAAGTTAAGAGAAAGAAAGGCCAAGAAAGACCCCCAACAATACATAGGTAATAGGCCTCATGTTGTGACAATCAACCAAAGGATAAAAATCAACAGTCCAACTACAGATCCCTCCCTCAATCACAACAAATTTTCACCTCAATAGAAAAGAGGCTGACCTCTAAAGGAGTGATTAAGAGAAAATCTAAAACAATAAGGACCTATAGCCAAATATGATAATTAATATTTTAACTCACAAAATATTTTGATTATAACTTTTTTATGGGCCAATCCCTTATTTGGGTGCATTACTTAATCAATGTACTAATTAATAAATATTATTATTTAATTGTCAAAATATACTAATATCTTAACACATAATGTTTACCCTAAAGACAATTTAGTATTGTTAGTTAGTACAAATCACTTAGTCATTTACAAGGCAAAGTTATTCGATCAACACTGATATTGAGTGCTTCTATATAGGCCAAGTGATGTTATGGAAAATATGTATATAATTAGTTGTTGTCGAGCAAACCAAGTGACGAAGGGCCACACCACCCTTACCAACTCATAATCATAAACACAACAATATGGAGACAAGACAAGATAAAATGCTTCAATAAACATCCATTAAATTCATTGCAATACTCTCCAAATAAGAGAACTCCAAATTCTTACAATATGAGAGAGCTTTCAAAAAGAAACCTTCCAAATCAAGAGATTCCAACTAGCTTGCACACCAAGAGATCTTCGATAAAGAATAACTTACAACCAAAGAGCTTGAACCCAAAGGGATTCACCAAGAAGAACTTCCCAACTAAGATCTTACATATTAAGATCCTTCACCACCAAAGCTTCTATACAAGAAGAGATCAAACCTAGAGCTTCACTACAAGAGCTTACACTTGAAGAGCTTGATTACAAATGCTCATATGCCTTGCTTATATAGACACTTACCCCCTAAGTGTTACAAACACAACCAATGTGGGATAAAAGGTAAATGCAACTACCTTACAATGAGTATCAAATGCATGATCTAAGGAAATTTTCACAAACTTCTAAAATGCCACCTACACACCTTGAGAAATGAAATGACAACCATTTTCATTTATTTTTCTATTTTATGCCACCCATGCACCTTGATAAACAAAATGTCTTTTCACTCTATTTCTATTTTTAAATTATTTTTCTTCTAATTTTTGTCACTTTCTCTCTCCAATTTTTCTTTTTTTTTTCCTAAAATAATTTTTTATCATGCCCCCTTTATTTTTGTGATGCAAGATTCTCTTGCATCAGACACCCATGGTAGGAATTTTTTTTTGGATATGAATTCACAAAATGAAGTAGCTGACAATGACAATTTTTTTCCTTCTCTTCCAACACCTAGCTAGAACAAGTATCAGCTACCAATATATTTTCTTCTTCCTTCATTTCCAACACCTAGCTAGAACAAGTGTCTGCTGCTGAAAATTCTCCTGCACAATGAACTCTATCCAAGTATAAATTTTGTCCTCCTTCAATCTTATAAGATTTAATAAATCTATAATAAACTCAACAACACCATACATAGATTTCTTTGCATACCACACATCACTAACAAGATCCTCATGCAAATCATTATCATCTTTCAAATCCATCTCCAATTCAACATCCCATAATTCATAAAATTTTACCTCTTTCACATATTAATCTTTGCTTGCTTCTTTCATGTTGTCAACAATGCATGTAACTACTTCACTTGCTTGATCTCAAAGTATGACATTATAGTCTTCCTCTATTGTTACAATCTTGAAATCATCTTCATATGATTTGGGCTCATGAGTTCGGTCATCTTGATTCTCTTCCTCTTCTCTTTCATCTTCTTCAACTTCAAGGTTCACAAATATTTTCATCTTCATCCTCTTGCTCTTCTTTTGTATCATATGTATGATACTCCATTGGGTCTTCTCTCTTTTTCACATCTAATGAATTATCAACATCTCTTTTTTGGTGACATGCTCTTCTCTTCCACAACTCTGCTTCTAATTCACTCACTTGCTTCTGTAAATCAAAGAATGCAACTCGTAATGCCTCTTGATTTCTTTCTCTAATTTTCTCAAGTTTAGGAATCCTTAGAATCCATCCAATCACAAAAGCTATCTTCTTCTTTATCTTCTCCATGATTAAGTCTTCATAAGACAAAATTCATGTAACACAAGAACCTTATGCAAACAACCTCACAGTCAGCAATTTGTCTACAAAATCAAGAACTTCTAGATAAACTTCACCCAACCCAACGTCTTGGTGCAAACTACCTCACATTCGGTGATCTATCCACAAACTTAGGAACTCCTACTCTAATACCATTTGATGAAGGGAAACACCACCCTTACCAACTCATAATGACAAACACAAAGATATGGAGACAAGAGAAGATAAAATGCTTCATAAAGTATCCATTAATACTTGAAATTCATTACAATATCCTCCAAATGAGAGAACTCCAAATTATTACAATATGAGAGAGCTTCCAAAACAAGAGCTTCCAACTAGTTTGCACACCAAGAGATCTTCCACAAAGAAGAACTTACAACCAAGGAGCTTGAACCCAAAAGGATTCACCAAGAAGAACTTCCCAACTAAGATCTTACATATTAAGATCCTTCACCTCCAAAGCTTCTATACAAGAAGAGATCACACCTCGAGAGCTTCACTACAAGAGCTTACACTTGAAGATCTTGATTACAAATGCTCATATGCCTTGCTTATGTAGGCACTTACCACCCAAGATGTTACAAACACAACCAATGTGGGATAAAAGGTAAATGCAACTTCCTTACAACAAATATTAAATGCATGATTTAAGGAACTTTCCACAAACTTCTAAATTGCCACCTACACACCTCAAGAAATTAAATGACAACCATATTTATTTATTTTTCTATTTTATGCCACCCATACACCTTGATAAAAAAAATTCCTTTTCACCCTATTTTCTGTTATTATTATTATTATTCTTCTAATTTTTGTCACTTTCTCTCTCTAGTTTTTTCCTTTTTCTTTTTACTAAAATAATTTTTTATCATGCCTCCTTTATTTTTGTGATGCAAGATGCTTCTACATCACCAAGTGTCATTGAGTACTTTAGAGATTGCCGAGTTGTTCAGGAGACAACATATGAGCCAAGTGATATAGAGGCCAAATAATTGAATGAAAGCCAAGAAAAATGGTTGAAGCCAAGTATAGTTAAGGTCGAGGGGTAATAGGAAGAATTAGTATACATTGAATGTCAGGAAGCTATTAGTGTCAAGTAACATAATTTTTTAGAAATGTTTAGAATGGAACAAATATTGATGTAAGCCATTTTCATCAAGCTGGAAGCATATTTTTATGATCGAGGAGTTAATCAAGAAGTTAATTACACATGTGATTAAGGATCATCAATCCCTATGAGATGTGATTAATGAATTAGAAAATTAGAGGGAATAAACAAAAAAAATGAAGAATCTAGATCATTGTTTGAGATCTAGAAGCTTCACCAAACAACTATTTAAAGAGGGTTTTAGACCTAATTCTTGTTGGGTTGCAAGTTAGAAGTTTGGATGCCAAGGTGAAGGCAAGTTCAATGAAGTTAGGTGTTAAGGTGAAGTTAGGAAACTGAGAAATGCATACAAAAAATATTAAAGAATTATCATAGAGAGTGATATCATATTGGAAAGAGGTGATGTATTATCAACATTCAGAGTGCATACCGAAAGATCAAGTTACCAATGCATTTTAATAGGTGTTTCAGGGTAAATATCTTAACAGAGTGGTCCTAAAAGGCATGTATAAATCTCCTAATAGAGTTCTCAGTAGACTAAATAAGGTTTGTAAACCTTTAATAGGGTAGACCCCTCACAAGTTAGATCATAAGAAGTGATCAAACTTTGTAGCCCTAACAGACACACTTTATTGCTATAGTAGTGAAGATTTTGTGGGTGTTATCCCTATCGTAGTTTTACCTTCACCTTAGAAGGTTTCTACATTACAAAAGCTTTGTGTAATGTGTTTATTCTTTGTTTACATGTTTTATTCATATTATAAGACATTAGATCTGATATTACATGTTGATATATTATTGTGTATGCAAAAGTTCAAGGTTAAGGTAGAAATGTGTGTAGTGAATTATATATGAATATGTTTTATGTTTGAAGTAGTAAAAGTTTTATAGATTCTGATTCATCCCCTCCCCCCCTCCCCCATCCAACATCTTACTTTCCCTATTAAATTTCTAACAATTGGTATCAGAGATAAGTTCTCTAAGAAGAATTCTAACTACTTCAGAGTCAAAGATCTTGAAGATGGAAGCCTACAAGTTGGGAAAGGTTTTTAAGAATCAAAATATTGATTTGGAGCTTGCATTTGAGCAAGTCAAGGCTGGAAAGGAGGAACTGAATAAATCCTTAAAGATAAGGAAGGAGATGACAATTAAAAAAAATGACACCCAATACAAGGAAGATAGCATTGAAGAACTATGTGATGAAGGAGGATCTAGTGAAACTGATGCAACAATACCTGCTCTATTGGAGAAGAAAAACATTATGAGTGTAGAAGTAAGGGCATTGAAAATAGAACTTTAAATACAATCAGTGATGTTATGTGAAATGATTGAACAAAAGAAAAAGGCTAAAGAAGACAAGACAATGGCTAAGGAAGACAAAATGTAAATGGCTACAAGTCTTGATGAAAGGATACATGAGATACAAAGGTTAACTCAAAATCAATTTGACAAGGTCAATCATTTACTACATGTCAATCATGAGATTATTAGGAAGGTGGAAGAGATTACAAATATGAAATCTGATAACAATCAACTAAAAATTAAATTGAGAGTTGAGAAAGAGATTATGGAAAAAATGAATAGATTTGGAGAGGCTATGAGAAAACTTCACGAATATTTGAGAGCATAAAGGAGACCTCATGACACTACTAGACTAGGTTATATTGAGTTCATATAATTTGTCAAGCAAGGAGAATCATCAAAGCATGGAGAACAAATGAATGCTAAGAACAAAAAGCCTACATATTATCACTGTGGAAAACCAGGTCATACAACTAACATTTGTAGGAGCAAAACTTGTAAGTCAAATCCTAAATTGAATGGTAATTGTTTCAATTATAACAAGCATGGAAATCAAGAATATGAATGTAGCTCAAAGACCAGTAAGACACTAGCTACATCTAGATTTGAAGGATATTGTCACACATTTTAGAAGTATGGTCATAAGGCACAAGACTATAGATATAAAGAAAATAATAATTAGATATCTAAAGATCAAGGCAAGACACCTAGGCAAGGTAATATTATAAACTAGGATTACAATACTATTAATCTCAGGATGGATTTTACAAGTAAGTGTCTATACACTCAAGTCATTTAATTAGTTCATGCCAAACAAGTAACATATGTAGAGAAAAACACATAAGTTAGAGCATGCTGATTAAATAGTGAGTGTTGAGTCACTCATGTGCCGAGTCACTCAAGCATCGAGTAGACAGTGGTGCCAAGTAATTCAGGAATTGAACAAGTAGTGTATGCGAAGTCATTTAGATGTTGAGTGACAACATTGAGGTTATATTGAGTGTCAAGCACCAGGGACTTCAGATGTTGAGTAACACAATTTTGACATAGTTGTTTGTATTGGCACACACTACTATGTAAATCATTTTTGGGCCAACTTAAGGATTGAATTATGATATTTTTGTGACAAGGATGAATCTTAAGTGGGAATCCCTATGTATTACATGCACCCAATTAGGTAAAGGGAAGGTTTAAGAAGCAAAATGGATGAATCACAACCATTGAATCAAACCTAACCCTAAATCACCCAGGCCTACTTAAGGAGGAAAAACCCTACACTTCTTATGAGAATGGAGAGGGAATGGATGGATGATCAAGGAGAGTTTTGCATGTGCAAACCAGGACATTCATGGTGATCAAGGCATTATGATCTGAATTGAATTGTAGAATTAGTTAAAGGAGAATAGAGGAAGGAACTATTGAACAATAGAGAGACATCTAATCAAAGTGGATCAAGTACACAACAAAATAGAGGTGATTTATCATCAAGCATCAAAGTGTTAATCACAGGATTATTGCTGAGACATTTTAAAAGGTGAATCAATTAAATCTTTTAACAAAGTAGTCCTAGCTAGATGTATTGAAGTCCTCTAGCAAGGTGCTTACTTAATTGTGAGTTGAAGTCCTTTAACTAGGCACACTTCTAATAGGGTGTTGAACTCCTTTAACAGGGTAAGACCTAACAGTCTTTGTAAGCTTTTAACAGGACAAACCTTTCATAGGGTAGATCATGTTTCATGATAAAATATTGTAACCTTCATTAGATACACTTTATTACTACAATAGTGAAGATTTGTGTGAGTGTCATCCCTACCCCAGTTTTACCTTCTCATTGGAGGGTAATCATATCTTGTGTCATATATCTATGAATTCTTACTTGTTTACATGCTTTAGATGTATATGATTTACATGGCATTTCAATTTAATTATTGAATATGTGAGATAGATGTGTGGTGAATATTTTATGGGTTAAAGTTTAAAGAACTAATTCACCCCCCCAGAAGTTTACATTTCCTATTGTAATTCCAACAATTGGTATCAGAGAAAAGTTCTCTAAAAGTGAAGCCTAACAAATTTGAAGAAAGATCTTGGAAAAGGAAGTCTACAAGTTGGGAAAGATCATTGAGAACCAAGAGATTGAAATACAACTCATTCTACATTAGTTGAATGAAGAAAGAGAAGATCTAAAGAAATCATTGAGAAGAAGGAAGGAAATTGCTATTGAGGAGAATGACACACAAATACAGAGAGATGGACACTACTAAGATTTTTTCAAATGGAATCTCTAATGAATTTGATGCACCAATTGCAGATCTAATGGAAAAGAATAGAACCCTAGCTGAAGAGATCATAAATCTTAAGATAGAGCAAGAATCACAAGCTATATTACTATGTGAGGTGACCGAATAGAGAAAGAAAGATATAGAAGACAAAGTCATGTTTGGAGATGACAAAAGAGTTTTGAGAAACATAATGGAAGAGAAATCATTAGAAGTAAACATGATTGCTCACATGCAATTGGAAACAATGAATCAAGTCATGATTGCTAATCATGAAATAAATAATAAAGACATTGAGATAACAACACTGAAGTTATAGAATGAACAATTGAGAAATGATCTAAAAAGAGATAAAGAGTTTGCTGAAATTTTGAATAAACCAAATGAAGCTATTAAGTACTTTGAACAATTGATGAGAACACCTAGATCTAACAATGATACATCTAGACTGGGATACACAAATATTGAAGGAGAATCAACCAAAAGTGTTGAAGAAAGAAGTAACAAAGGTAAGAACTCAAAACCTACTTGTCATAATTGTGGTAAGAAAGGACATACTATTAATGTGTGTAGGAGAAAGACTACAAATCAGAATGTTAAGCAAAAGAGCATAGGTCACTGCCATAAGTGCAACAACCAAGGTCATTAGGCACATGAATGTAGAACCAAGATCATGTACACTCAAAAATTTGAAGGATATTGTTATAACTATCAAAAGTATGGACATAGAGCTTTTGAGTGCAGATCTAAACCCAAGTGGTCATCAAACAAGAAAACAAAGGTAAAGAACATTGGAAACTCTTATAATTGGGATTATAATACAAGGTATAATTGTCACTACTATCAAGAGTATGTACATATTCCTGAGAACTATATTAGGATACACTTCAAAAGTGACTACAAAAGGTGGTTGAGTCAAACCACATGTTTTAGTTGTTGGAAGACTAGTCACATCAACCAATACTATCCAATAAGGTCAAAGGCACCAAGTTGTGAGTTCAACAAAGGCAAAGGCAAGGAAGATATTGAAAATTTTAGAGATGAGATGAACAAGACATGGAGGAGAAAGGAGGATTGCAACATATCAAGTGCAGATGGGATCACTTCACCCAATGGGTCAAGTGATCACACCTCATCAAACTAAGCAATCAAGAGGTATGTAAGACTAATATTTAAAAGATACACCATACATTAGTTCCAAGGATTTAGTTTTGAAAAGATTACATATGCATGAATAAAGATGCAAAGTTTTATTAGAAATCAAGAAAAATCTTTAAAGTTTTATTAGCTTTTTCATGTTACTACTAAGCATGAAAAGTCTCTGATGGTTGCCGAGTAAAATGTTAGTGGATGCTGAGCTAATAAAATTGGTTAGTTGATGCTAAGCTCGTAATGGTTGCCGAGTGAATGAAAGACATGTGGATGCCGAGTGAGCCCAAAATTAGTTGATGCCGAGCTTACAACTATGTACGCATTTAGCATTAATTGCAATTTTTTTAGGGCTATTTGATCAATTTCTACTCATTTAACATCATTTGAATTCAAGAAAGAAGGCAAAGAGCTAAAGGTGAACTAGAGAATTTCATCTGAGCATTTGTAGGAGATTTGAATAGCTGTTTGACACCATTATCAAGATTTGTAACATATTTACCATGTGTTAAGTTATGTAGTTTCAAGTTTCGCAAACCCTAGATATACATAATGGCATCTAGTTCTTCTAGAGTGAAAGGTATAGAGGGAAATTAGGTTTTAAATGTTTAGTTAATTAGTAATGAGATCAAACAACCTATTTTCAAGGCTATTCTAGATATAGTGTATAAATAGGATCCCTAGGTGTGTTGTCTATGATACCACCAAGAGTCTTAATGATTCAAGATGTCAAAAATTGTTACACTGGTAAGATTGGAAGCATAGATGACACGAAAATTAGAGAAGAATATGGAAGACTATGTGAAAATGGAGAATTGAAGGAAGAATACAACATTGTTGAGAAGAAAGGGTTAACTTGTGCCCTAGATTTTCCAAATGTCTTCAAAATTGAGTGGATTAGGATTTTCTTAAGAAAAATTCATAATAGCTCAGAATGGTTTGAGAATGGGCTAGTTAAAATTACAAAGAAAATTGTTCATAGGGTAATAGGGTATCCAACCCTAGATCGGCCAAAGACTATGAGAAGTGAATCAAAGGAAGTTGTTGAAAAGAACACAGGGGCTGTATGAAACAAAAGGGGAATGAACATTGATACAATCACATATCCCTTGATAGCCTTTGTAGTGAGGGTAATAGCACAAAAGTTTTATTAGTCAAGCATATTAAACAATGTACCTTGCATTGTAGTGGACATGGGCTACAAAATTATGAAGAAAGATCATACTTATGATCTTGTTGAGTTGCAGTTGCAACAATTGATTGAAAATCTGGGAGCTATAAGGAAAAAAAAGAGTGCTTAGTGTAAATTTAGATTTGTTCTAGTACGTATTGTCTTCTATGTGCAGAATACATTTCCTACATTTGGTAAGGTTGCATGGAAGACAAATAGATCAATTGCAGTATAGATAGGAGAATTCATTGAATAATTAGGTAATAACTTTGAGTTAGTAATGACTAGTTATTTTGAAGATTTCAAAGAATCTATGAAGAAGAGATTAAGGATACTAGTCTCACTAGTGAAGAAACATTATGATGATGTTTTCTTTCTAGTTGATACTAATCACACATATGTACAAGAAACAATTCCTAGGGTGAGATGGATAAGGCCATTAGGATATGAGATAAATGTTGATGAGCTCTATACAACAATCACAACATTACTTGCAGAAGAAGTGGACAAAGAAGCCCAAGCATTTGGTAATTATGAATTGGCCAAATCAAAGATCACTATTGAATTGAAGACTACCTCTATAATCAGGAAGAATAATAAATTGGTAAAGAAACTAGAAGAGAAATTTGGTGAAGGAGCCGAGAAAGAGGAAAAAGAAGAAGAAGAAGAAGAAGACACACAAGCTCAAGCATCATTGGCACTAACACAAGGTTAGGGAGAGGATCAACAAGAAGAGGAAATAGAAACTACAAAAGGTGATGAGGGAGAAGAAGCTGAGGAAGCACCTGTTCCTACTGACAAAAAGAAAAGAAAGGACAAGACCTAAGTAGTGACAAAACCAAGCCAAACCTAAAACAACAACACCTACCACAAGGGATAGCATAAGAGTTACTACATAGAAGGATCAAGAGGTACCCAAGCCAAAAGATTAGTAAGGTGGAGCACACAAAAGACCAAGAAGAAAGTATGTTTCTAAGGTTGAATTTGATGTGGAGAAGATTGAATTTGATGACAATAGCCAATTCCAAGTGGTGAGTCACAATCCCTCCTCAGACCTAGATAATTTATGTGAGAACATTAGAAACAATGCTAATTTGTCAGGTTTCTCTCACATTCAATTTGATAACCTTGGAAAAGTTGAGAAGAATCAAGTAGAGGAGGCAATATATGCCATGATGGCTACTTTTAAGAAAGCTCCTCTAGAAATTGCCAACTCCATACCTAAGATTTTATATGATAAAGTTGAGCAGAAATGACACTATTGTTTAGACACACACAAGAAAATTAGGGAGACAACCCTCACTCAAGTTATGCTAGAACTTAGCAAGGCACAAATGTCTAAATCCATAAAGAAATATGCTGTCAGATTTGTACATAAGTCTAGGGCATTTATCATATTATAGAACAACATAGAGGATGTTGTCCATAAGTTGAAACAGATATGAAAGATTACATATGGACTAGCCACAACCAAAGATGATGAAGAAGATGAAAATGAACAAGGCACAATTGAGGGAGGCACCAATATGAATATTGATGATTAGACAATAGCTAACAAAGAGCAAATACCAAAACAGAGTGTACAAGATACACAAATTCCAAGTGCCAACCCTCTACAGGTGATAAGTGCAAACACTAAAACTATTAAAGTAAAGGATGTTTCTAATCCTACTGATCAGAATATCAATCCCCTAATCGAGGAATATTTGAAAAGGATACTTGTCCAATCTACACTATAGGCCAAATTATGTGACAACCCTGTATTGGTAAGTGTAGATGAAATTCAAAAGTCAGAGACTATGATTGTAGGGGAGGAAGTGAAAACACAAGAAACACCTACCATCACTCCTCAAGTAACAAGTGTACAACCTTCACAACCCTTCATTATAGATCAAAGGAAAGAGACAATAGGTTGCATTGTCAGTACACTCATGGAAGGCACTCCAGTCTCAGAAAATGTATAAGAACCTCAAAAGGGCAAGGTTGAGATAGTTGGAGTAGACAAGGTGGAAACACCAGTAAATAATGGGACACAAATCCAAATAGGTCTGGTAGATACACCTGCACCTCCAATACAAGATTGACATGTAACTGAAATCAAAGAGACAAAAAAGGACAAGTTTGAAGAGGTAAATTTGACACCCAAGTTGAAGTAGCTAGTAGCAATTCAAGCACTAGTGACATTACTAGAATAAGGAACTCCTGCCAGTTAAAATCTTCAAAGGTCGAGCATAGATGCTACACCATTTCAATTATTAGTGCTAAGTCCTAGCTCATCTAAGGTAGAAGAGGTAATCACTTATGGAGAGGTTAGCCTAGATGAAGAAGTTGTATTGCCCAATTTTGATTATGCAACAATAACAATTGAGCAAATGGGTATACTATAAGAAGCCCAAGCAAGAAAGAAACATTAAGAATTGCTCAGAAGGGAGCATAGGTAGAAGCAAGCTTTGATTGAAATCAAAGAAATTTTCTTAGATGCATAACCAGTCTACCTACTCTAGATGAAACAAAGCCAATCATTGAAAAATTGACCACTATAGTGGAAAGAGTGAATGACATAGACCTAGATACTAATGTAAAACTATTAGAATAGTCTGAAAAGAAGTTTCAAAATAGAGTAAATTAGAAGATATCTAGTGAAATTGCACTGACCCAAGTTGCATTGGCAACTAAGATAGATAGTGTGAAGAAGGTGCTAGAGAGTATTTTCTCTTTATACACTAAATGGTGTAATCCCACAATCTTCACACAGGAGATAAGGAATTACATCTTGAGCTTGGAGAGTCAAATGCAATCATCTAGTGCAAAATTTCCCATGACTCCAATTCAAAGTGAGAAACACTTTAGGACCCTCTTGCAAACCCAAAGTTAGTTAGCATCATTACAAGTAGATGAAGCCAATATCAGGGATAAAATGATTACCATCCAGTCTACTTTGACTCTCACATAGAGATTTTACACAAGGAGCTAGGATATGTAGAAAAAATTATGAAGAAAGACCCCAATCTTTCTACATTAGATGGCTTAGTACACCTTGCTGCCGAGCTTGCCATCCAAATTAAGTCTTTGGATGTAGCATGTGATAATTGGGATGCAGCTCTTAAAATTGTACTTTAGGTCCACAAATATTTTTTGGATAAACACACTATTAGTGTATAACCCATTGACATTAGTGTCAAAAAGGGGGAGTATGAGAAAAGGAAAAATGTGGAGTAAGAGCGGAGGGGGAGCAAGCAAGAATGGGGGAGTAAGAGCAAGTGAAAGAACAAGAAAGTAGAAATAGAAACAAAGAAAGAGTATTAGTTGAGGCAAATATACTCAGCATGAGACAAATTTTGACATAGAGTATAGTACAAAACAAATCAATCAACATAGAGGGAGTTATAAAATTTTGAGGTATAAGTCATGTTGCAAAATTTTGATATATTAAAATTTTGTATAGAAGCTAGATAGTCATTTATGTTATGCTCGTAAGAATAAGAGTATCAATGTATGACCAAGTGTTTTTGAAACTCATGTCAAAAGGGGAGATTGCTAATCTTAGAATGGTTTTGACTAGTGAGTGTCTATACACTTAAGTCATTTACTTAGTTCATGTCGAACAAGTAACATATGTTGAGCACAACATATAAGTTAGAGCATGCCAAGTAAACAGTGAGTGCCAAGTCACTCATATGCTGAGTCACTGATGTAGGAGCATCCTAGGGTAGTTGGCTATCTTGCATGATTAAGGGATTTTAGTAGGGTTGAGTGGACCTATTTGGGTCTTGGGTAATTAATTTTGATGTATTTAATAAGTATTGTAAGCCTTTAAAGGCATTTGGTATTTAATTCCTATTGGAGGCCGACTTGTGGCTCTTGAAGTAGTTAATGTAAGGGATATTTGATTTGTAGCATAGTGGGATGAATTGTGACTTAGATTGGTATAAGTAGGGGTTGTGATGAAGTCTTTAGTCATTATTCATCCATCTTGGAGAAGAGGAGGTTGTAGAGGAGCTCATTTTGAGAAAGGCTAGTAGTTGAGGCTTGGGAAACAAGGAGATTGCTTGGTGGGTTTGTGAGCACTAGTTGGATCTTCCTTAAGGTTTCTACTAGAGTGTGGATCTAGACTATCTAGGATTTGGATTGGATCTTGAGGGATCTTGTAGAACTATTACTTGCTCCATGATTGGGAAGGCCTTACAACCCAAAACATTGCATGTAATCAATTGTATATATGAATAAATTATTGTGACTTGGATTCAAATATTGCATTGGTGTTTATCTTCCATTGTGTGGTTATTTGTTCGGGGCTAGGACATCTCCTTTGGGGATTCTTCTACCTTTTACTGTATCAAGTGGTATTAGAGTGAAGGTTGTTCCTAAGTGTGTAGAACGAGCATTGAAGCTGAGGCAGTTTGCACCAGGGTTTTGTGAAGTGGATTTAATAGGGTTTGCAAAAATCTTGGAAGATGCCTTTGAGAAGATTAGACCCTAGGGGAATTGATGATCTTAGTGATACTATGGAAGAAAGGATCTTAGAGAGGGTTAAAGTAGATTTTAGATCTAAAATAAGGGAGGTTAAAGTGACTTTTAGATCTAAGATGGCATTGATGAAGAATGATATGATCACTGAGATCATAAGCACTATAGGTGGGCTACCTCAGCATATGGGCATTGAAGATTGTAATGAGGAAGCTGCTAAAGACTTTGCATTTTCTGGATTGAATGGTGAGGCTAGAACTGATCATGTGGAGAGACCTATGGGAAATAGGGTTGGTTAGTCTCCTAGACCTAGATTTCAGTTGAAGTTGAATCAGAGGATTGAGGTTTCTAATTTCTTAGGTACTTTGAATCTTGAAGACCTAATTGATTGGATTGGTGAATCAGAAGACTACTTTTAGCTTAAAGATATTGAGGATCCACTCAGAGTAAGGTTGGCACAAACTAAGTTGAAGGGACATGCCACTCTTTGGTGGAATGAACTGCAAAGAGATAGAGAAGAAGAAGGTGAAATGAAGATCACTAGATGTACATTGATAGTGATTAAGTTGAAGGATAAGTTCATTCTTGCTAATTATGAACTTGAGCTATTTAAGAGGTTGTAGAATCTGAAGTAGAAGGATATGACTCAGAAAGATTATACCAAGGAGTTCTACAAGTTGACAATTCAATATGGGCATAAAGAATTTTCAAAGGAGAAGGTAGCATGGTACATTCAATATTCAAGATGAGGTTGGTATGTTGAATATTTCTTTGGTTGAGGATGCTTATCAGTATGCTTTGAGAATAGAGGAGAAGCTAAAGAGGAAGAATCAAGGTAGTTCTTAAGGGAAGGAGAAGCAAGACTACTTAGCTAAGGCTAAACCAAGTATAGAAGATGAAACAAAACTTGTTGATCAGAAGAGAAGGATAGGTAGAGGTGAGTTTAAGGCTACTTGTTTCAGATGTCATGAGGAAGGACATAGATCTTATGAATGTTTGCAGAAGGCTAGTGAAAAAAGAACTACTGTTGTGAATGAGGTTGAAGACCATGAACCTAAGAAGTGAGAGAGTATATTGGCTCAATGAGTATTGGTTGGTTAGAGGACACTATAATCTTACCAGAGGAGTAATTTGTTTAGTACTCATTATAAGTTTGGTGGTAAAGTCTACAATGTGATTGTGGATGGTGGTAGTACTGATAACCTTACTGCTGAGTAGATGGTTAAGAAACTTGGTTTAAAGAGAGTGAGACATCCTTATCCTTATAGGATTGGCTGGTTTTGAGGTGAGCATGCTCTGGAAGTGAAGGAGCAGTGCCTTGTTGATTTCTAGATTGGGTAGTATAAGGAACAAGTATTGTGTGATATTGTTGACATGAACAATTGTCATGTGTTGCTTGGTAGACCTTGGCAGCATGATTGCAATGCTATGCATAATTGTGTCAAGAATGCATTTAGAATTGAGAAAGTTGGTAGGAAGCATTCCTTGATTCCTTTATGGAATGAAGAGGTCTATAGAAGGAAGCTAAGAATTGGCAACCGAGTTGAGTTGGCAAATTTTGAAAGGGTTAGCGATCAATGTGGATAGAAAACTTGTGGAACACCAAGGATGGAAAAGTGGAAGAAGAGCAATGGAAAGAGTGTAAGAGTTGATGACTTTGAGGACATGTACGTGAAGAACCAGTTTGGGATTTATGTGTTGAATCCCAGAAGATATTCTTCAGCTATTGAGAACATTTTTTTCACACCTAGGGACTCTGATGCAGGTGCATCCTGGAGTAGTTGGCTATCCTGCATGATTAAGGGATTTAGTAGGGTTGAGTGGACCTATTTGGGTCTTGGGTAATTAATTTTGATGTATTTAATAAGTATTTTAAGTCTTCAAAAGCATTTGGTATTTAATTCCTGTTGGAGGCTAACTTATGGCTCTTCAAGTAGTTAATGTAAGGGATATTTAATTTGTAGCATACTAGGTCAACTTTTGGCTTAGATTGGTATAAGTAGGGGTTATGGTGAAGTCTTTAGTTATTATTCATCCATCTTGGAGAAGAGGAGGTGGTAGAGGAGAAATTTTTGAGAAAGGCTAGTAGCTAAGGCTTGGGAAACAAGGAAATTTCTTGGTGGGTTGTGAGTACTAGTTGGATCTTTCTTTAGGTTTCTTCTAGAGTGTGGATCTAGACTAGCTAGGGTTTGGATTGGATCTTGAGGGATTTTGTAGAACTATTACTTGCTTTGTATTGGCCGTAACTGGGAAGGCCTTATAGCTTGACACATTTCATGTAATCAATTATATCTATAAATAAATGATTGTGACTTGGCTTCAAATCTTGCATTGGTGTTTATCTTCCATTGTGTTGTTATTTTCTTAGGGCTAGGACATCTCCTTTCAGGATTCTCCTACCTTACACTGCATTGGTCACTTAAGTGCCAAGTACATAGTATGTGTTGAGTGATTTAGTAGTTGAGCAGGCAATGTATGTTGAGTCATTCAGATGCTGAGTGACAACATTAAATTCATAGTGAGTGCCGAGCACTAGGGACTTTAGATGCTGAGTAACACAATTTTGACATAGTTGTATGTATTAGCACAAACTACTATGTAAACCATTTTTGGGCTGACTTAAGGATTGAATTATGATATTTTGGTGATAAGGACAAATCTAAAGTGGGAATCCCTATGTATTACATGCACCCAATTAGGTAAAGGGAAGGTTTAGGTGGAAAAATGGATGAATCATCATACCTAACCCTAAGTCACCTACATCTTCTTAAGGAGGAAAAACCCTAAACTTCTTATGAGAATGGAGAGGGAATGAATGAATGATCAAGGAGATTTTTGCATGTGCAAACCAGGGCATTCATGGTGACCAAGGCATCATGATCTAAATTGAATTGCAAAATCAGTTAAAGGAGAATAGAGGAAGGAATCAGTGAACACTAGAGAGACATCTAATCAAAGAGGATTAAGTACACAACATAATAGAGGTGATCTATTATCAAGTATTAGAGTGCTAATCGTAGGATCATTGTTGAGACATTGTAATAGGTGAATTAGTTAAATATCTTAACAGAGCAGTCCTAGTAGGATGTATTGAAATCCTCTAACAAGGTGCTTACTTAATTGTGAGTTAAATTCCTTTAACTAGACACACTTCTAATAAGGTGTTGAAATTCTTTAATAGGGTAAGACCTATCAGTCTTTGTAATATTTTAATAGGGTAGACTTTTTATAGGGTAGACCATGTTTCATGAACAAACATTGTGGGTGTCATCCCCACCCCAGTTTTACCTTCTCATTGGACAGTTTCTAAATAATCATATCTTGTGTCATGTATGTGTGAATTATTACTTGTTTACATTCTTTAGATGTGTATGCTTTACATGTTGTTTCAGTTTACTTATTGAATATGTGAGATGCATGTGTGGTGAATATTTTATGGGTTAAAGATTAAAGCACTAATTCACCGTCCCTCGTCTTAGAAGTTTACCTTTCCTATTATAATTCCAACAAATACTTGGGTCAAATGCTAATTTTGTGGAAAGTATGGAGACATTTTAGAAAATTGTGCTAGGATATATCTTAGAGGATGATTAGGAAACTAGAGAAACTTTGGACTAGTATGTTTCAACTGTGTGAAGGTCAATCACCTAAGAAGAGACTGTATGAATTGAACACCATCACCTAATAATGAAGAGAAGAATGGAAAAGAAAAGGTCAATACTGAAGAGGTGAGAACCCAGATGAACCAAACCAAGAAAGAAGAAATTTGAAGAAGAAAATAGTTCAAATGGTGAAGTTGTGATCACCCAATCTAATGGATTAGGTGATTCCCCCACCTCAAACTAAGAAAAGAGGTATATATGGAACTGAATTTCAAATTGCTAGATCATACATTAGTTTCTAAGATTTTTTTGGATAAAGGTCCAAATCAGTATGATAGTAGATGCATAAGAACATATTTGAGATTTGAATTTGGTAATGTATTCTGGTATTGAGTTGGAAATCTAGTAATGATCGAATGTCAGTATTGGAAAACTGAAGGTACCAAGCCAAAATATTAATTATGACCAAGCTATGGAATTGACCAAGTACACTGAAGTTTGGAAGTGTGATAACTGAGTTTTACATATATAATTGAGGCAACTGTAGTTCACACACTATATGTATAGAGCATTGATGAGACCCTAAACTTGAATTTTCACACTATATAGTGAATTTTATGAATCATTTTATGTACCTTGCATTCAAGTTTTCATAGATTGAATTGAGCTAAAGTATTTCCTAAGTATTTTAGAAAGTTTGAATTAGATTTTAGTGTGTGCCTTCAACTATAGAAGTGAGTTGTGTGCAATTGAGTTAAGTCCAAGACACACATACATTTTTTTATCAAACCTTGAACTGAAGAAATGGTAGCAAGTTCATCTACATATGAGAAGAAGATGGATTTATAGGTTAGGAATGCATATTTAGTCAGGAATGATGCATTTCCCCCACCAACATTTAAAGCTTATCCCAAAATTATGATGAAGAGTGATTCTTTGGGTGCCCTATCATCAATCCCACCTAGAGCAATTATGATTCACGACATGAGATCATGTCACATGTGCAATATAAGTGAGGTAGGGCATTTTGAGTTAAGAGAGTTTTATGATAAGTTGTGTGAAAATGGATAATTAAAGGAAGTGCTTAAGGTTATTGTCAAGAAATGGTTAACTCATGCCCTAAATTTCCCAAGGAATTTTAAGATAGAATGGATTAATTTTTTTTTGAGTCATGTTCACAACATGAAGCTATGGTTGGAGAATGGATTAGTTAAGATCACTGAAAAGATTATTCACTGAGTTATATGCCCTATTATGGATAGGGTTAAGACAATTTGTTGCCAAGGAAGAGATGTTATTGAGCCAACACATTGGCTAGGTGGAACAATAGAGGAATGGAGATAGCCACCATTGAAGATGCAAAGATAGAATTCAATGTCAGAGTCATTTCACATAAGTTTTATCATTCAAGATGACTTGACATTGTACCATGTGTTGTAGTGGATTTGAGATGGAAAATTGTTAAGAAGGATCAAAGTTACTACCTAGCTGAGCTCCAATTTACCTAGCTTATAGATAATTTGGAAAGTATAAGAAAATAAAAGAATAGTCTATATAAGTTTGGATCTCTAATAGTTTGTATTTTATTTTATGTAAAAAACATGTTTCCCATCATTGGTAATGTAGTCTAGGATAAGACAAGACCTGTCACCCAGTAGATCAATGAGTCCAGAAATGAGATTGGTGATAACTTTGAAACTATTATGGATGGTTACTTTGAAGAATTCAAGAGGAAAATGAAGAACAAGTCTAGGATACCACAATCCCTAGTAGACCAATACTATGATGATATATGTTTACTGGTAGACATTGAATACACATATACAAAAGTAGTTTTACCCAGGGTTGCATGGTTGAGATCTCTACCTTATAAGGTTAATGTTGATGAAGTAACTACAGTCATCATTGTATTATTGGTAGAAGAATTTGATAAGAATGTCGAGCCATTCAATAGATATGAGACAAAAAAGGTGAAGATAATTGTTCAAATCAATACACCTAAGCTAAACAAGAAAAGAAAAGTCATGATTGAGAACCTAGAGAGAGTTTTGGTAGAAGGAGTCAAGCAAGAGATGCCTTTTTGGATTACTCAAGGAAAAGGAGAGGATATAATGAGAAATGATGATGATGATGATGAAGAGGAAGAGGTAGAAGGAAAAGGAAAGGAGATAGTAGTTGTCTAGCCACAAGCTAAAAGTGGTAAGAAAATTGTCATTGTTGAGCCTAGTGTGAAGAAGAGTCTTAAGAAGGTTGTGACAAAACCTACACCCACACCACCAAGGGCCACAAGATAGAGAACAAGGGAAACTAATATAGTTATTGAGCCTCAGAAGAAAGGTGTTGTAAAAATAACTAAGATTGCATTAGTCAAGAGCTCAACAAAGAGAAATACCATCATTGAGGAAGCTGAGTCAAACAAACATGAGAAGAAACCAAGGAGAAAGCTTATTGTACAAAAAGATGATAAAGTGGATGAAGCAGAGAATACTAAGTTATAGGACTTGAGTCAATTCAAGGTGGTAGTACATAAAAATCCCCAAAACATTGATGAGGTATGTGAAAACCAAAGAAGTATTGCAGGATCATCTGGTTTTCAGTTTATAAAATATGATAAACTAAGTAAGGAAGATAAGATTAAAGTAGAAGAGGTTGTAATTGATATGATGGTGAATATTTAGTATACACCTATAGAGTTAGGAAAACTAATTCCTAAGGAGTTGTATAATAAGATTGATGGGAAGTGAAAATTTATATTATCCACTGAAAGAAAAATAAGAGAAACTACATTGGTATAGGTTATGCCAGAATTGGACAAAAGTTAGATTTTTTTAGCTTTGAGATATTATACAAATAGGTTTGTACCAAAGAGAAGAGCATTCATGATTCTAAAAAATAAGATAGAAAATGTTGTTGAAGAGACTAAGTAACATTGAATTTTTTTTATGGTTGTATGCCTGATGGTGATCAAAAGGATGAGGAAGAGAAAGATGAACATGCAAATGTTGAACTGGATAACATTGAAGATTTTGATGATGGGCAAGATAGTCTTGTTGATACTTTTAATAATTTGGTAGAACTAAGTGAAGGGAAGACAAAGACTGTGGATGATTGATGATGAACCTAAAACCAATCCTATTAAAAATGAAAATGGCACGAGTGATCTAGTACAATAGAGTGAAGGTATAGTTTAGACTGAGTCATTATGATTTCCAATTCATGCAAAGTTGATGGACTCTAATCTTGTGTTAGTGAAATTAAAGGATTGTCCAAAGATTGACACAAAAGTGGCTACTCAATTGGTTGAACTTTCAACTATTGTTGTTGCTATATTAAGTCTAGTTGATAGCCAAGGTAATGTACAAGTTGCTAATGTCAAGGAACAAAGTGTGTCAGCCAATACATGAGAAACCACATAAGTGCCTACATAGACAAATGAAGCCATTGAGGGTAAATATGGAGATGTGAAGAAATATGAGAGTTGAAATGATAGATTAGATGAATCTACTACGTGTCAAAGACTATAGCCTCAAGACCTTAGATTGAGGCAAACAAGGAGGCAAGATAGCCAAGTTTAGCCAGTGAACTCAAAATAGTTAAAGTCAAGGACAAACAAGATGTCTCTATACAAAAACATATAAAGCTAAGAGCCAGGAGGAGAACAAAATAGATGAATCAAAGAAAGAAGAGGTGACTCAAGAGTCACAAAAGTAGAGTCTAGAGGTTTCATCACAAATTTTATAGCTAAATTTGTAGAGCTCCAATACACTAGACTCCAAGGGAAAATGGTCAAAGAAGAAGGTGAAAAAATTACCTCAAGCCATAAGAGGTAAACCTGTCACTCTAGATGAAGACATTGTTATTCCTAATTGGGATAAATCTAATTTGAGTTAGGAGTAGATGATCATACTAAGTGAACTATTTGCAAGGAAGGCTAATCAAGTCAAGCTAAGAAGGGAAAATCAAAAGAGGCAAGTACTATATGATATCAAAGACATTTTTGTTGATACCATTATTATTGATGGTTTGGATGAAAATGCTCCACTTATTGAGTTATTGATCAAAATTGTAGAGACATTTAATGAGCCTGAGATTGATATTCAAGAGAAATTGATGTAAAGAGCAAATAGAAAGTATGACAATAGAGTGATGGAAAATGTATCTAGTGAGATAAAAATCAAGCAAGTTGAGCTTTTCACTCTTATCATTGAGCTAGAATAGTTAAACACAAATAAAAATACATTGTTTGCAAAGTTGTGTGATGATATTGTTGGAAATATTCAAGACTATGGTAAGTTACTGAGAGGGGAGGGGTGAATCAGTAAATTGTAAAACTTCAATAATTTCAACTCTTAATCCAAAAATCCAATCAGCATTTAGTCCATTACATATAATCTGATCTAATTGCATGCATAAGAAACTAAAAACATGAAAGAATTCATAAACTTTGTGACACAAAGATTTGGTGACCCATAAACCTTCCAAATAGAAAGTAAAACTAGGGTGGGGATGATCTCACAAACTTTAGTATTACAATATAAAGTTAGCCTATTAAAGCTTACATTGATCACTTCTGATGATCTACCCTATTAGGAGAAATAAGGACTGTTAGATCCACCTTGTGAAAGGATTTACAAACATACAATTAAGTATGCACTCAGTAAAGAGATTTACAAAAGACTATTAGGTCTACCTTGTTAAAGGATTTGACTGATCCACCTGTTAGGATGAAACATTAGATAATCTTTGATTTGCAACTTGGTTTGTTGAATGAGATTCCTTTATGTACTAATCACCTTGCTATGATAGATATGACTTTGCTGCTCCTTATACTATTGTAGCCTTTGTAATTCACTCTTTTTTCTTTTCTCTGATTGCATTCACATTCACATCTTCATCATACTCACTTGGATATGATACAATTTATTACATATATACCAATCCAAATATATAAATTACAAAGTTGGCCACAATACAAGTTAGCACAAATATTACAAAGTCAGCCCACATGAAGACACTTGGGTTTTGAAGACTGACTTAGTGAGGTTCTAATACTTGACATCCACTATCAATGCTCAACATCATCATGCACTTGGTAGAGATAGAAGCTCGGTCCATACTGATCACTTCCAATTAGTCTTGAACTAAGTCTACACTAGTGACTTGGTAGATACTATGAAACTTGTCATATAAACTGAGTCTCTTGATTTACATTGTATGAATAGGTAAACACTATCACTTCGAGTTTGATATAAATTGAGTCTCTTGGTTAACACCATGTGGCTTTATTAACACTGGACTTGCATCACATACATTGCAAACTCGGTGAACATTGCACAACTCATCTTGCATTGGTAAACTCAACATGTACTGAGATGCACATTTTACACTGCTGGTCTTCACTGTAACCGTGATTGCTTGGTAACCACTGAGATTTTTCCAAAGGACTCAGTAGTAACTGTAGAACTCAGTGAGAACTGAAATACTTGGCAAACATTGATAGCTATACAAGGAGCTTGGTAGCTATATACAATCTAAATAAGTGTGTTTCACTAATAAAAAACTTGACTGATATGTCAACAATCTCCCCCTTTGGCATTAGTGACAAAAACACTTATCAGCTAAAATTAAATTCAAAATGTTTCTTGAATACCTTTTATCCATCACCTTGTGATACTAGCTCAGTAGAGTATACTATTTTTGAGATTTTTTAAAATTGATTTTGGAAGGGATATATTTGTACATGGTAAGGTTCTTTTATACAGTATACTATACATCTTCTTGCTATATACAACATATCTCCCTATACATATTTTACTCCCCCATTGATGTTTCAACTTATTGCATGTTCTCCCCCATAACATAAGTCTTTCTCCATACATATATCTTTCTCCCCCTTTTTGACAAAGATTTATTCTATTTATTTACATATTAACACCAAAATGAGATAAAAATTCTGAATGTACCTTAAGAATGATCGCCAAGGTGTTATCCCAATTGTCTTATAGGACCTTACATGTGTGAAATGCAATTTGGACTTCTGCTGACAATTCTATCATATGATCCACAATGGAGAAGTTATTGTCATGGATGAGATTTTTTGAATGTACAATATGTTTTTGTAGTGCATCCATGATGGGAAGAATCATATTTTGTATATCTATCAATGTGGATCTCCTTGCTTCTTCTCTAATAAATTCTATTTGCATATCTAACAAAAATCTTATCTTTTGAAAATGCGCAAAGCTTG
This sequence comes from Cupressus sempervirens, assembly GCA_028749045.1. Lineage (NCBI taxonomy): Eukaryota > Viridiplantae > Streptophyta > Pinopsida > Cupressales > Cupressaceae > Cupressus > Cupressus sempervirens. Next base: position 871,642,841 of record CM053786.1, read on the forward strand.
AACTAGGGGTAAGTTGTAGCTATTGAGGACTAGCTTTCAAATCATTATCTATTTTGGACAATTTGTCCTTTATTTCTTTAGTAAACTCAGAAACATCACATAGCTTTCCAAAAAGTGATGACACATTTGTACAAGGTGCTTCTAAATTTCCCAAATTGTAGAAAGTTCTACTTGATAAATGGCTATCTACTAAGCAATGTGCTCCAACACTTTATTATCAAACTTCTTCTCTACTTTTTGCACTAGCTTATGTTGTCCCTTAGTATCTTGATTAAATTTTTGGACTACCTCTGCTAGCTAATACAAAATTGGTTGAGAAGAGTCAACCTCAATACCTATGGTCTCTGACAAAATGTTCTTTGCATCTTCAATTATTTTAAATTTCTTATATCTCTCCTTTCTTAGTCTTTACTGTTTAGCCTTCTTCTAGAGGAGTTCACCAAATGATTGCATTTTATCTAGAGTAAGCTTGGAAATGTCCCAATTTGGGATTACAATTTCCTCATCTAAATCAATTTCTTCCTCTAGCTCTTTTCCTTTACTCAAAATTTTTATGCTCAGTTAAAACCTTGGGCTCAACTATCCTCACACTTATTGCTTTTGTACCTAGAATAGAAATAATAGTAGACATGCTAGGACTAGCTATAAAAATTGATATTGTGCTTATTGAAGGAATATTTACAAAAAAACATGAAGAATCCAAAATTGATGTGCTCAAAACTGAAGTAGTCAAAACTGGTGTGCTCAAAACTAAAGTAGTCAACTCAATTGATGAAGGAAGAGTATGCAGCTTGACAAATGAAGTGGAGGTCATTTCTGTCAGTCTCATGCTGAGATGAGTAGGAGAAAAGAGTGATTGGACATTTGAATTGGCACTGGTGGTCACAATCAAACTTCTTGGGGCTGTCTCCATGCTTGATGTTGTCACTAGTTTACTTGGAGAGTGAGGAAGTAAGGCAATGACTACTACAACTATATTAACTGGATCAGTCTCCTCATCATCTTTCTTTGCTTCCTTGGTAGCCTCTTGTCCTTGACTCTCTTCATCTTCTTCATTGTCAAAATGAGTTACATCTTCAATATTCTCTTCTTCATCTTTCTCCTTATCTTCTTAATCATCATCATCTTTAACATAAACTGGAAAATCACTTGGTTTATGTAATAGATAGATATTCTTCCAAGTTTTGTTGCATTCTTTATAATATGCTCAATGTCTTTAATCAAAACTAGACAAGTATTAAACTTCAGAGAATTTTTCTTCAATGACTCTTTTACCTCATCCTTTGATACGCTCGATAGTAGGTACCTCAAGGTTTTCCCATATATGTCTTTGACCATTTGCATGGTAAAATCCTATCTTGGCTTTAGATTTTCCAAAAAAATATTAGAGAGATGAGAAGTAAGTTGTTCTGGTGAGTATTTCCACTTACCCATTTTGTTCATCACCAGGTCTTCAATCTGCTTCTTTTCTTCCTCAGTCCTAGTCTCATATTTTAATGCTTTAAAGTTGGTTATGCCTGCTCCTTCCTAAAGTTCTTTCAATCTATCTTTGAAGGTAGGTGGAGGTTTCCTAAATATAATATCTCCTCCTTCCTTGTCATATTTCTTCCTTGAGGATCTCCTAGTGAAAACTACAGTGGATGGCTTTTATGGCTTGGTGATAATCACCTTGTCTTTCTTCCTTAATGGCTCTTCTTCCTTAGATTCTGCCTCATCCTCTACTTCCTCATCTTCACCTTTCCCCTTAATTAACAAAAGGGTAGAACTAGTTTTCAATTTTGCAATCCTCTTCTTTCCTTTGTTCATCACCTCAGAGAGCTTTATTTCAAGTTTAATCTTGGCTTTTGCTTCATCATATGTTCCAAAATATGTAGCCTTAGGATCAACTGGATCATTAAAAAGAGCTTCAATTATGTCTTTAGTTTCATCAATATTAACCTCATAACCAAGAGGTTTTCCCCATGCAATTCTAGGCTTAACTTCCTAAATGTACACTTTGTCACAATCCACCATAAAAGATACATTATCCTTAAAATCTTCAACTAGTTTCCTAGGGATTCAGAACCTAGTTCATTTTCTCTTTGAATGCATCAAAATAATTATCCATAATACTATTATAATTTTCACCCATTTCAACAATAAACTCATTAATTTGATATAACACAGGCACATCTTTTCTCCAAACAATAGTGCCTTTTGAAGGGAAGAATTTTTGAACATAAACGAATAGACAAGTTAACAAGGAACCAAACTTACATGGATTATTCTTTGAATTCCTTATGCTTTCCATATTTTTGTTGAACTGTTTCAACAATAGATCGGCAAGGTCAAATAATAAGTTGTTCTTTACCACCTTGTATGCCAAGTCCATAACTTCACATAACACATTATTCAACCTGCTAGAGCTATATATCTTGTGCATAATGATGCAAATACCAAACTTTAATTCCATATCTGAAACATTGCTAATTTTCATTCCTCTTCCATCCCATTCTACTAGGGTTTTCTTTTCAAGTTCAGCCCAACCTAAGGTTTTTTTAATTTTGGCCTTGGCTAGCATTAAGAGGCCAGTGATTTGCTGAATCATCTTCTTTGTGATCAACACTTGTTGTTCCAACCAAAATTGACCATTATGCACATGACTGAGGATAAACCTAATCCATTTAACTTGAAATTCGTAGGGCATGTGAGGGATGTGAATTAGCCCTTTGGTTTTTAGGTGTTGGTGCTCGGGTTTCAAAACTCCATTTACACACACTTGGCCTAGGGAATCATCCATTTCTAACATACCAATCTCTTGAATAACACTTTTGAAATGAGTACGAATATCATTGACTAGAAGTACCTTTGGAGGGATTTGAGATTGCGCTTTACTTAGATCTAGGGTTTCGGTGATTGCAGGAGTGAGCTTGAAATCTAGTGATTTCCATTCCACTCCATGAACCAACATGTCAGATCCTCACTTAACCTTGTTGCTGCTAGATGCCATCTTCACTCAATAGGAAATATTCAAGACTATGCTAAGTTATTGAGAGGGGAGGGTGAATTAGTAACTTCTAAAACTTCAAAAATTTCAACTCTTAATCCAACAATCCAATTAGCATTTAATCCATTACATATAATCTGATCTAATTGCATGCATAAGAAACTAAAAACATGAAAACATTCATAACATTGTGACACAAAGATCTGGTGACCCAGAAACCTTCCAAATAGAAAGTAAAACTAGGGTAGGGATGATACCCACAAACTTTAGTACTAAGGTATAAAGTTAGTCTCTTAAAGCTTACATTGATCACTTCTGATGATCTACCCTATTAGGAGCAATAAGAACTGCTAGATTCACCTTGTGAAAGGATTTACAAACATACAATTAAGTATGCACTCAGTAAAGAGATTTACAAAAGACTGTTAGGTCTACCTTGTTAAAAGATTTGACTGATCCACCTGTTAGGATGAAACAATAAATGATCTCTGATCTGCAACTTGGTTTGTTGAATGAGATTCCTTTATGTACTAATCACCTTGTTGTGATAGATATGACTTTGCTACTCCTTATACTATTGTAGCCTTTGTAATTTTCTCTTTTTTCTTTTCTTTGATTCCATTTTCATTCACATCTTCATCATACTCACTTGGATATGATACAATTTATTACCAATCCAATTATACAAATTGCAAAGTTGGCCACAATACAAGTTAACAAAAATATTACAATGTAGGCCCACATGAAGACACTCAGGTTCTAAAGACTAACCTAGTGAGGTTCTGATACTCAATATCCACTGTCAATGCTCGGTATCATCATGCAATTGGTAGACATAGAAGCTAGATCCATACTGATCACTTCCAATTTGTCTTGAACTCAGTCTACACTGGTGACTCAGTAGATATTGTGAAACTCATCATATAAACTAAGTCTCTTGATTTACATTGTATGACTTGGTAAACACTATCACTTCGAGCTTAGTATAAATTGAGTCTCTTGGTTAACACTAAGTGGCTTGGTTAATACTGGATTCACATCACATACATTGTGAACTTGGTGAACATTGCACAACTCATCTTGCATTGGTAAACTCGACATGTACTAAGATGCACGATTTACATTGCTGGTCTGCACTATAGTTGTGACTACTTGGTAATCACTGAGATTTGTCCAAAGGACTTGATAGCAACTTTAGAACTTGGTGACAACTGAAATACTTGGCAAACACTGATAGCTATGCAAAGAGCTCAGTAGCTATATACAATCAGAATAAGAGTGTGCCACTAATAACAAGCTTGACTGATATGTCAACATATATTCCCTCTTATTGCTAGTCTAGAAGGGACAAAATTGATAAGATAGATGCTGACTTATAGAAAGACAAGAAATATTTAAGCATGGACCCCAACTCCAGCTCTATATATTATTCATAGATCAAATTCTTACAAGGGAAGCAATCAAACGTTTTATAGGAAGAATACCACATAAGAAATGAGGTGAACAAAATTCAAGCAAGGTTGCTACCTCATATTAAAGTCATGCAAAGTTATATACAAATTGTTGAGGATCTTGTGAAGGTTTAACACTTATCCATTGCGGATGATAATATTCTAAATCTAGTGGCCAAGATTGAAATAAAAAAAATAGGTACTGCATACTTTGAAGGCCAATTGGGACAACACTATGTCATTTATTATCAGATTACATCATCTATTTCTAAAGGCATTTGGAATCCTTCCAGAACCCTTATTGAAAATCCATTCAAAGTCATAAGTGCCAAAAATAAGGGGGAATGAGTGAGAAATAGAAATGAGAATGAGCATGATCATGTATAAGTATGTATGTTATCAAATTTTGATTTAAAAATTTGTTGTATATATTTTTGGCATAATAAGGAGTTAGTTTGATGTTCAACATGTGAGACATAAACAATTTTTTGAATTTTTTTGAAAATGTTAGTACAATAGCTTACATGTATAGCCTAAGATACATGTATGGATTACATCCTAAGGGGGAGTACCTATTTTGAAGTTTTGATCATGAAAAAGTGTTTTTGCCACTAATGCCAGAGAGGGAGATTATTGAACCTAAAGGAAATCTAGTATTTTTAGTTAGTACAAAACACTTTTTCATTTACAAGGTAGAGTAATTGGATCAACACTGCGACCAAGTGCTTCTATTTAGTCTGAGTGATGTTATGGAAAATATGTACATAATTAGTTGTTACTGAGCAGTAGTTACTATTGAGAAAACCAACTGTTGTCAAGTACTCTAATGATTGCCAAGTTATTCAGGAAAAAACATATGAGATGAGTGATAAAGATGCCAAATAGTTCAATAAAAGCTAAGAAAAATAATTAAGTACGAGTACAGTTAAGGCCATAGGACAACATGAAGAATTAATATACGTTGAGCATCAGGAAGCTATTAGTTCTGCGTAATATAGTTTTGTATAAATGGAATGGCATAAACATTTATGTAAACCATTTTTGTTGAACTAGAGGCATGATCTTATGATTGAGGAGTTAATCAAGGAGTTAATTATGCATGTAGTTAAGGATCATCAATCCCTATGTGAGGTAATTAACAAATCCAAAAATTAGAAGGACTAAATGAAAAAAAGAATGAATCTAGATCATTCATTGAGATCTAGAAGCTTCACCAAATAACTATTTAAGGATGGTTTAAACCTAATTATTGTTGGGCTATGAGTTAGAAGTTTGGATGGAAAGCTAAAGGTGAATTTTGTTAAGTTTTAAGGTGAAGCTAGGTGACTAAGAAGTGTAGAGAGCAACTATTAAAGATTTATCATAGAGAGGTGATATTAGATTGGAAAAAATGTGATAAGTTATCAACATTCAGAGTGCATATCGAAAGATCAAGGTACTGATACATTTTAACAAGTGTTTCAGGGTACATTTCTTAACAAAGTGGTCCTAACAAGCCTATGTAAATATTCTAATAGAGTGGTCACTTAATTGTGTAGCTAAAATCCTTTAATCAAGGTGGACTAAATAAGTCTTGTAAGCTCTTAACAGGGAAGACCCCTCATAGGGTAGATCATAAAAATTGATCAAACTTTGTAGCATAATAGGCACAATAATTCGCTACAGTAGTGAATATTTTGTGGGCGTTATCCCCACCACAGTTTTACCTTCACCTTGGAGGGTTTTTCTGTTACCAGATCTTTATATTATGTATTGATTCATTGCTTACATTTTTTGTTCATATTATTAGATGTTAGATATGATATTTCATGTTGGTATATGATAATGCATGATTTTTTTTTTATAGATTCTGATTCACCCCCCTCTCAACATCTTAGTTTCCTTATTAGATTTCCAACACATAAATCCTCAGGAATTACTTCATATAAAATTATCATATACTCATTAATTAATATTATTACTTAATTGTCCAACATAATACTCAATCTAATATGTAATATGTAAAAAGGGATACATTGTCACAAATATAGGAGGAATACCAAGATCCCTCCTCAAGGGGGATCCTATTAGTACAAAGGGGAGTACTAATGTGTGATGTTTTCAATGTAGAAATCTTAGGTTTTGTTTTTTCTTTCCCTAAGAGAAGGACTCATAATGTAATGAAAGTAAGTTATATGAAATGAAGAATCAAACTCACCTTGAGGACGAGTAGAGGATGTCAATTTAGATTTGAATATGGACTATCAAATTATGTTAGAAAATATAATTGAGCAAAATACAAACTCTACAAGCTAGATTTTAAATGCCCTAATTTTTTTTTGGATCCATGTTATGGTTGATTTGGAGGGTCCACAATGGGATGGTGGGTTCAAGTTAACTTAAAGTCAATGTTGACTTGGATGAGGTTGAAGTTGACCTTAACCTACTTTGCATAGAATTATAAAATCTAAAAAGCCTATGAGAAACTAAAACCTTGGATCTATGAATCTGATCCTAAAATGACACAAGGGAGGATGGGAAAATGAACCCAAGGGAAGCATTCCCCAACCACTCTGGTAGAGTTTCACATGGAAGCCAACACTAACATGGAAGAAACACCAATTTATATTGATTCCTATGCAAATATGTTGAGACAATATTCTTTACAATGTGACACACTTAAGGCATACCTAGTTGCAACCATGTACAACTAATTTACAATCAACAAGCTTAGAATCTTGGGCTTATAGAGCTAGACTTATGCTATATTTTTTCTACTTACTTAATCATTACTTTCTATAATCGTAGATCTCAAATATATAGCCATCAAGACCACAAGATGACCTAAAAAATACAATTATTACAAAATATAGGTCTTGCCCCAAAGGGGAAACCAATGATCACACAATTAAGAAAACTAGCATCTAAATGAACAAATATAGGTCCACACATGATCCAAGAAGAAATCCCCAAGGCTGTAGAAAGTCTTGATATCATAACAAATTCATAGAAGTAAATGACCACACATTACTTGACATGTTAGGAAATGAACATGCCTCAAGAGAAGAGAAGGACAACTCTCCAAGGAGATGAAATGAAGTTATAGCAACATTGTGGAATGATCCACAATAGGTAACAGACTATGCAAAAAGAAATAACATGAACAAAAAGGGTTATTCCAATAATAGAAAATTAGAATTTTTTTTTGGTTGATGCAAGATTTCCAAAGAATACAAGGTGCTCCTACATCAAACACCTAGAGTAAATAAGGATTGATGTCCACATGAAGAAGCCTTGATGTTTTGAGAAGAATTATAAATATCCAACTTATCTTGATATGTCTTCAACTGGTTTATTCTACCATTAAACTAGATATTCCTTGTAATATTTTCCTCTAGTTCTCTTGCTTACTCTGGTATCCAAGATTCTTTCAATTCCCTTTGTCTTTTTTTAGGATAATTAGAATTATCAGTTTCCTTTCATTAGATTAAAATATTCATAGATGTCTAAAATATTGAAAATAGGTGAAATATCCATGTTTTTAGATAATTCAACTTCAAAGGCATTTCCATTGGTACACTTCCTCAAGATTTTACAAGGCTCAAATGTCTTCATCTTCAAATTGTTGTATTTCAGGTAACTAGAAATATGTTCTTCTTCAGGTGTACCATCACTTCATCTCCAACCTCAAAATTTTTATGTCTTATCTTCTTATCTGCTATCTCCTTATATTCCATATTACTGTGATTCAAATTACTCTTTACTTCTTCATGTAAATTCTTCATAAACTCCACAAATTCCCTTGCTTCAACACTATTTTTTCATTTTAGTATTCAAGTTCCTCATTTTTTGTAGTACCTCTAGGATGCACATGAATTATATTGTCAAAATGAGGTAGTTCTATTTAATGAATTGAACTATGAAATTCTTCTTGTGCCAAAATCAAGTCCCAGTTAGTAGGTTTGTCTCTAATCAAGCATCTCACCAAGTCACCCAAACTTCTATTCACAACTTCATTTTGTCTATTTGTCTATGGATCCACTATAGAACTCATGTTCAATATTAAACTTCTTCCAAAGTGCTCTCCAAAAGTAACTAGTAAACTTAGTATCTCTATTTGAAACAAAAATCTTAGTTAATCCATGTAGTCTCACATTTTCTAAGAAAAATAGATTTTATATGTGTACTGCATCTGATGTCTTCTTACAAGGTATGAAATGTGTCATCTTTGAAAAAAATTCAAGTACCACAAATATCGAATCATTACCTCTCTAAGTTCTAGGTAATCCAAGAAAGAAGTCTATATTGATAACTTCCCAAGGTTTACAAGGAATAGATAAAGGTGTATATGATCCTGCATTCTGACTAGTTCCCTTAGCTACTTGAAAACTTCTACAATTTTTCACCATCTTTCAAACATCCTCATACAATTGCACCTATAAGTATCTCTCATAAATCAATTTCATTGTCTTATAGATCCCAAAATATCTTTGCAAGTCCACTACTATGCTTCTCCTTAATGATGTTTTCTCTCTCATAGATCCTTTTGGTATACATGATTGAATTCGTTTAAACAACATATATTCCTAAATAAAATAATCAACCCATTTGTTTTGCTCATTAGTTATGTGATTCTTATAATATTTCCAAGTTTATGAAATATCAAGATCAATTTCATACAAGTTCTTCAAATCATCAAACTCAAGTACTTCAACCCTCATCTCTGTTAACAAGCTTCTTCTTCTACTTAAAGCATCTTCTACCTTATTTGATCATCCACTCCTATGTTTCAACACTAAAGAAAATTTCTACATATACTCTACCCACTTCATGTGTCGCTCATTCAACTTATTTTGACTACCCAAATATTTTAAATCTTTATGATTAGTGTACAATACAAATTCCTTAGGCATCCAGTAAGCTTTCCATTTCTTCAAAGCTTAAACAATTACATAAAACTCTTGATCATAGATTGAATATGTATTCTTAGCCTCATTTAAATTTTTACTATAGAAAGTTATATGCTTACCTTCTTGACTCAAAATAGGTCCAGCATCACAATCAACTTGAAAAACTTTATTAAAATCAAGTAAAGAAAAAATAGGTAACTTTGTTATCTTTTATTTCAATGTTTCAAAACTTTTTTCTTTCTCCACATGTCCTTATAAATTCCTTTTTATCACCTCTCATTGTCTCTATCATAACATTACATATTGAACAAAAATTTATGATAAACTTCCTATTGAAACTTGCTAATCCATAAAATGATCTAACTTCTCTTGCACTTTCATGTGTAGGCCACTCAAGAATAGATCTCACCTTTCCAAGATCCATCTTAATTCCATCAATAGAGATCACAAAACCAAGGTATACAATATCTTCCTTCATTAAAGAACATTTCTTTAATTTTATCAACAATTTTTCCTCCTTCAACCTCTGCAACACTTGTCTAATATGTATTAGTTTTTCTTCTTTAGTCTTACTATAGATTAGTACAACATTTAGATAAATAATCACAAATTCTCCCAAGCATTTCTTCAAAACCTCATTCATCAATCTCATGAATGTACTAGGTGCATTACTTAAACCAAAAAGCATAACCATCAAATCATACAAACCCTCATTAGTCTTAAAAATAGTCTTCCATTCATCCCCTTCTTTGATTCTAATATGATGATAACCACTCTTCAAATTAATTTTAGTAAAATACCTTTCTCCACTTAAATGATCCATAATGTCATCCATTATAGGCAAAGGAAACCTATACTTAGCTGTTATTTTGTTTATAGCTCTGGAATCAATGCACATTCTCCATTCTCCATTCTTGTTAGGTTCCAGTACAATGGATACTTCATAAGGATCCAAACTTTATTTAATAAAACTCTTCTCAATCAATTCTTGCACTTGTCTATTCAATTCTTAATTATTTTTAGGTGTTAATCTATGTGGTTCTTTATTAGGCAAACAAACTCTAGGCATTAAATCCATATAATGACTAATACTTCTCATAGGGGGTAAACCATCTAGTATATTATAATAATATCTTAAAATTATTTCAACAAGGATCTAACCTTAGGTGCATGCTCAAGATCATCTTGTTTCTCAGTCTTTATAGGGATCAAAACAAAACATACATTTTATTTCTTCATGTCCTTAACAAATTGGTTTCCTTCAACCAAACACACTCTCACTATGGTACAATGATTCTCTCTAGGTTTCTCTATCAAAGGTAAAAATAATTTCTTCTTTCCATTATCCCAAATAGTATATTGATTCAATCTACCATCATGCAAAGCTTGTCTATCATACTATTAAGGCCTTCCCAAAATAATATGACAAAAATCCATAAGCATAATAACACACAAAACTTCAACATAGTAATTCCCAATCTTGAATTTCACAAGGGATTGTTTACTTACCAATAACTTGAGCTCATTCTTGATCCAATAAATATCATAAGGATTGTGATGTTTCAATCTTTGCAACTGCAACTTAGATACAAACTCATATGCCAAATTATCCGAACTACCAATATCAATGATTATTTTGTAACATTTTCCTTCAATCTTACATCTAGTTTTCAAAGAATTTTCCTCAAAATAGGCTCTCAATCTAATTATGTTAGAAATATAAGTTAGGAAAGGTTACTAAGAGGGGAGGGGTGAATTAGGAACCAATAAAACTTTATCTCACTTCTCCAATTAATCCTCCATATAATATTTTGATCTAATTGAATGCATGAAAGAATGCAAGCAAAAAAACATATATAACACTTTGACACAAGATATGGTGACCAAAAAAACTTTCAAATAGAAAGTAAAAATAGGGTGGGGATTATACCCAAAAGCTTTAGTACTGTAGTATAAAGTTAATCTATTAAGGCTTATAATTGACCACTTTTGGTGATCTGCCCTATTAGGAGCAATAAAGATTGTGAGGTCCACCTTGTCAAAGGATTTACAAATATACAATGAAGCATGCACTTAGTTAGGAGACTTAGCAAAAAACTATTAGGTCTACCCTATTAAAGGATTTTATTGATGCACTTGTTAGGATGAACTAGTGGTTGATCTCTGATCTACAACTTTGATTTACTGAATGAGATTCCTTGTATTACAATGATCACCTAATCGTGATAGATAAATCTTTTCTATCCATTATACTGCTTATAGCCTTCTTTAATTCACACTCATGCACTTCACAATCTTCTTCAATGATATGTTTTGATTTGATAGAATGCATTACATATATACCAATCCAAATAACAACTTACTGGAGTCGACTATAATACAATTTCATCATAATTCACAAAGTTGGCCCAACTGCTATAACTTGAGTTTAGAAGACAAACTTGATGATGTTTTGATACACGAAAAACATTGTCAATGCTTGAAAAACTTTGGCACTCGGTTGAACTTGAAGCTCGGTCCATACTAATCACTTCCAAGTAGCTCAAACTTGGTCAACACTGTGTGACTTGGTGAACACTAAGAAACTTGGTAGCTATTGAATCACTTGGTTGACACTGCATGACTTGATCAACACTAGATTCACATTGTTAACATTATGAGCTTAGTAGATATAGTAGAACTTGGTTAACATACCAAAGCTTTGTTAACACTACAATCTTCTTCACTTCTGCAAAATAGCTTGGTAGCCTCTGGTATGCTCAATTTGTATTATACATAGTCTTTGAAGCTTAATATTTTGACTGCTTGGATTGGAAGCAACTGAAACACTTGGTTAAAACTATAGGATGAATGATAAGCTTAGTAGAAACTATAGAGCTTAGTAGAAATGTAACCATTTGACTATGTGTCGAGCCACTGATAGAAAAATTGACCTTAATGTCAACAATCTCCCCCTTTGGTATTAGTGACAAAAACACTTATCTAACCAAAAAAATCTAAACATTCAAAACTATAAGTCAAAAACTTCCTTTATCATCAGTTTGAGTCTTCAACTCGATTTTGACTTCCAACCATTATGGCTCAGTAGCATACTCTATTTTTCTAATTTTTCAAAATTTCTTTTGTAAAGATACTTTTTGCTTATCTCTACAAGTATCCACATAATAATATACTACTCCCCCATACATATATCTCTCCTATATACATACATTTGGAGTATAGTATACTTCTTTATCTTTGTCAATATCTTCTCCCTCTTTATGTAATATTACAATATACAATATCTTCTCCCCCTTTTTGACATATGTTAATACCAAAATGTGACAAGAAATATGAATGTACCTTCAGAATTAGCACCATAGTGTTGTCCCAATTCTCTTGTAATACCTTACTTGCATGCAAAGCTATCTAAACTTTTGATGATAATTCCATCATGTGGTTAGATATGGAGAATTTTTTTGTCATGGATGAGAGTCTTTACATGTGCAATGTGTTTTTGCAATGCATCCATGTTTGGAAGAATCATGCCCTAAATTTCTACAAGTGTGGCCTTAATTCTAGCTTCTTCCTTCAATAATTCTGCCTAAAGATTTATTAGATATCTAATCTTTGTGAAGTGTGCAGAACTATAACTTGGGCCAAGTGATAGTTGGTGTGAACTTGCCTTCATATCTTCTTCTATCTTGGATAATTCATCCTTGTTCTCCTTTGTGAAGATAGATGTGTCACTCAATTTGACAAATAATGAAATAACATTATTTATAGATGTTTCCAATTGTATCTTCTTAAAATGGAAGCACTTCCATCTTGGTAGGTTTAGCACCCTCTTTTAGAACATTTATCATGATATATTTGTATTTAGGATGCATTTTGCACTTGATTCCTTTGTTTCAGGTGAAATTAGGGTTAAGATCTCAAAAATTCTCCTTAATTTCCCTCCTATATGGTTCTATTTTCTAGGTAGGAATATGGAATATGTCCTCCTAGCCTTTATCATATTCATTATAGGACTTTGTGTCTATTACTAGGCATTTAGTCCTATTCTAACATCATTTCTAGGTTTCTGAGCATCCTCAGAATTTCCCTTTTTCTGTTCTTCCTGATGATGATTCCTAGGTCAACCTTGACCTAGGGCAAGGTTGACTAGGTTGACCTAACCTAGGGCAAGGTCAAGGTCATCCTTGACCTCTCTATGAGTTTGATCTACTTTTTTATTTTTGGTTTTGGAGGGTTTCAAAATTAGTGTCGGTATTTCAAATTTGAATACAAAAGGGGTGAATTCAAGATTCATTTAATTCTTTTCCCTCCTTAGTTGGTTATGTTTATTGGATCATAATTCAAGTTGAAATTTGAATTATAGGTCCTCACATTACTCTAGGAGCCTCACCTTGAAGCCTCTATATAAAGACTCTCATTTGCATCTTTCTACAACTAGAACATGAACACAATAATTAGAGACTGGAAACAAGAAGAAGAGACTAGCTACAATCAAGAGAAGATATTATGAAGATGCAATATTGCAAGAGAATGATATAGAACATAAAGCTATTGTGGATATCAAGCATTTTTATACCCTTCTAGACATCTATTTGGAGCAAGAGAGATTTAATCTTCCTTGATCCGCCATTATCGATATTCAAGCATTCAATGATACAATCATGGGGTAGCAATTACAAATTATGAGTTTGGTAGGAGTAATTTAGCCTTGGGGGCTTGGTATACTTTCTTATCTTATTCAAGTCTATATGTTTCTTTCTCATACATATACATATATATTCTATTGGAACAATTGATTAATTGTGTATTGTCTTTGATGTTACACAAAATGTCATATCATTACTAGTCAATGTATGCCGAGCTCACTCAGGCATTGAAGATTTTTTTTTGTATTTTCCAAGCATAAGAAAAGTTTAGTTTTCAAGAGTTTATTTTATATTGACATCTAAGAGATCTTGGATTTATTTTTGTGGTAACTTATTCACTCCTCCCCTCTCAGTTACTCCTCTTATATTTTCAACAATTAGTATCAGAGCTTTTGGTGCTTGTAGAGAAGGTTTCAAGGACCTAAGCTAAAGATCAAGATGTCTTACAGAAGAGAGATTCCCAAGTTGAATAGAGACAACTTTTTAGCATGGAAAGGACTTATGAGGTTACATCTGGCAACCATCAGTGATTCAGGTTGTAAGTATCTTGATGCTGAATACACGACTCCTACTGGAACATTATTAGTTGAAGATACTTCTAAAAATAAATATCATAACACCATGATGATTGATATTGCATCTCATCTTAGTTATGCTGAATTTGATGAAATAAAAGACTACAAAATAGCTCATTCAATGTGGATCAAACTAAAAGAAATTTATGGAGGAGATAAGAATGTAAGAAGAACCATCACAAAAAGTCTTAGAGGACAATTTGATTAGATGAAAATGAGAGAAGATGAAAAAATTGCAAAATATGTGGAAAGAATCAAAGAAAGTGTGAGCACAATCAAAGCATCTGGAGGAGACATTGATGACAAAACAATTGTAAGCAAGGTACTTAGAACTCTTCTTCCTATTTATGCAATTAGAGTGTTTTCTATTCAAGAGATGGGATGTGATCCAAATAGAAAAATAACTTTGGATGCTCTAGTTGGAAGATTGATAGCCTTTCAGTTGGATAACTATGATAACTATGTTCCTAGCTCCAAAGGTATTGAGTCTGAATTTGAAGCCAAACTCTTACTCAAGGAAAAGAGAAAGAAATTAAAGGCCAATCAATCAGGAAGTGAAAGAGGAACAAAAGAAAGTTTTGATAATGATCTCGAAGTTGTTGAAGCCCTACTTGCAAGAAATATTCCAATGGCAGAGGAAAGTACAAAGGTAAGATTTCTCTAATCTATTTTTCTTGTGAAGAAGTTGGTCACATTAGTGCTAGGTGCCCAAATAGAGAAAACAAGGATGAAAAGAAAAATAATAAGTACAAAGGCAAGAAGGAATTCAAGAACTATAAGAATAAAGGTAAAAAATCTTGTTTTATGGCCAAAGACTCTGATAATAGTGAAGATGAAATGGTATATATTGCTATAAAAGATGAATCTGATGATGAAGGAGATAAGATGCCACTTATCTCTCATGTTAGCAAAAATTATACTTGGATTATTGACATCGATTGCCCACATCATATGACTGGAGATAAAACAAAATTTGAGCACATGGAATATTATGATGGTGGTAGTGTGAGATTTGGAAACAATGAACCTTGTTGCATAAAAGGAAAAGGATGTATCTCTTTGACCAATGAACTTATATGTGATTATTCTTATTGGGTTGAAGGACTAAAGCATAATCTACTAGATGTGACATAGTTGAATAACATTGGATTCAAGGTAGAATTTATAAATGGGAAGGCCAAACTGCTAGATGGAAAAGGAAATCTAGTAAACAAACAAAAGGTAATCTATTTTATCTTGATCTCGGTGAAAGTTCATGTTTTATTACTCAAGTAGAAGAAATTTGGTTTTGGCACAAAAGATTATGTCATGTAAACTTTGATAATCTGGTTAAGATAAGCAAACACAAAAGAGTAAGAGGTATTCCTAGCTTGAGGAAACTTGATATGGTTCTATGCAAGAATTGTCAAATTGGTAAGATGAGAAAGAATAGTTTCAAAAGAAAGAACTACCATTCTAAAGAAGTCTTAGAGCTTGTGCATACAAACTTATTTGGATCTATTGGAATAGAGAGTTATAGTGGAGAAAAAAAAATCATTTTTTTTGTTGATGATTATTCTAGAATGATGACTGTAATGTATCTAAATGAAAAATTAGAAGCTTTTCAAAAATTCAAGTGGTATCTAACAAGAGTAGAAAAAGAAATTGGAAAGAAATTGAAATGTTTGAGATCAGACAGAAATGGTGAATTCATCTCCAATAAATTTAATTAATTCTACATTGAAAAAGGAATTACAAGACAAGTATCAACCCTTGGTACACTACAACATAATGGTATAGCTAAAAGAAGGAACAAATCCATCATGGATTGTGCAAGAACATTGATGATAGAAAATAATGTTGCAATCAAATACTAGAAGGAAGCTATCAACACCACAGTTCATACCTTGAACAAAGTACAATTGAAGAAAGACTCAAACCAAACTCCTTATGAACTATGGTATGGATACAAACCTAATGTAAGTTACTTGAAAGTATTTGGCAAAAAATGTTATATCTTGAAAGAATCTAGGAAAGGTAAATTTGATGTCAAAGGTGATGAAGGCATATTCCTAGGATACTCCTATAGAAGTAAAGCATTCAAGTGTTTGAATTTGTCTACTCATAAAATAATAGAAAGTGCACATGTGAGAATTGATGAGTTTATATAAAAAGAGTGAAGACGAAAGCAACAAAGAGCCTGAGGATTAAAAAATATTTGTTTACTATGAACTTTATACCCTATCAAATCTATCTAAAAGAAAGGAGTCTTCACCTCCCAAGTCCCCAAAATCTTCAACAACTATCAAGTTGTAGACAGTGCAACCTGAGTCACAGTCTGAAGGACCCAAGTCACAGTCAAAGGCTATCGAGCTAGAGAAAACTGAGTTTGATGGACTTAAGTTATAGATAGAGGGACCAAAGCTTGATACTAAAGTTCATGATGAAATCAATGAAATACACTCCAAATCTAAAGAACATGTGTTAGCAAGATATGTTAAAAGGCATCATGTATTTGATCAGATCATTAGAGACAAACCAAATGGAACAATGATAAGAAACAAATTGAAAGGTACATGTTTACTTGCTAAATTTGAACCTAGAAAGATGCTTTGGAAAATGAAAGTTGAATTGAGGAAATGAATGAAGAAATAGAGTAGATGAAGAAGAACAAAATTTGGACTCTTGTTCCTAGACCCAAGGATAAAAATGTAATTGGCACAAAGTGGGTATTCAGAAACAAGCTAAATGAAGATGGAGAAGTATCCAAAAATAAAGCAAGGTTGGTATGTAAAGGCTATTATCAAGAAGAAGGTATTGATTATGGTGAAACTTTTGCTCCTATTGCAAGATTGGAAGGTGTTAGAACCTGACTAGCATATGCAACACACAAAGGATTTAAAGTTTATCAAATGGATGTAAAATCTATAATCTTGAATAGAATTCTTGATGATGAAGTCTACATTGAACAACCTGAAGGTTTTATAGATCTTAGCAAAAAGAACATGGTCTACAAATTACACAAGGCATTATATGGTCTCAAGCAAGCTCCTAGAGCTTGGTATGAAAGACTTCATAACTACTTGGTATAGATTGGTTTTCAAAGAAAAAATGATAACAATAACTTATACATCAAAGGACCAGATAAGAAGATTGTGTTGGTAGAAATATTTGTGGATGACACGTTATTCATAGGAAATGATGACTTGTGCAAGGCATTTTCATAAGAAATGAGTAAATAATTTGACATGTTTATGTTTGGTGAGATAAAATTCTTTGTTGGATTGTAGATCGAATAGAAGAAAGATGGTATCTACATTAATCAATCTAAATACATCAAGGAAATATTAAAGAAATTTGGAATGGAAGACTCAAGACTAGTTGGAACCCCTATGTCTACTGGACATAATCTTTCCAAAAATGATGATTCCAAAGACGTAGATCAAACCACATATAGATCAATGATTAGAAAATTGTAGTATGTAGTACGTACAAGACTTGATATTGCACTAGAATTCGATATGATGGCAAGATTCTTAGCAAATCCCAAAGAAAATAATATGATGGCAATCAAGAGAATCATGAGATATCTAAAAGGTACTAAAAAAATGGCTTATGGTACAAAATATGAGATAATTTGGACTTAAAAGTATTTATTGATGCTAATTGGGCAGGAAGTATTGATGACAGAAAAAGCACTAGTGGAGCATTCTTTCTTGGTAAAAGACTAGTGTCTTGGACAAGCAAGAAACAAAATTATATCTCTTAGTCCATAATAGAGGCAAAATATGTGGCAACAATAGTTAATTTTTATAATATTGTTTGGTTCAAACAACTGATGGTAGGTATAAGATAGAAATCAAGGATCCAATAGTTATACATTGTGATAACACCATTGCAATCAATATATCAAAGAATCCAATGATGCATACCAAAACAAAACACATTGCTATAAAATATCATTTCTTGAGAGAATTGGTATAAGATAAAGAAAAAAGATTGGAATATGTAAATATAAAAGAGAAAATTGTAGACATATTCACCAAGCCATTACCTAAGGATGCATTTTTGTATCTAAGAGGTACGCTAGGGGTCATTTCCCTATCTGAAGCTCACTAAATAAAGTTTAGTGATGCATCAACTAGAGCATGTTGAAGATCAATTAGTTGGTGTAGAATTGACAAAGGCATATTGTAAATGAATTAGTACTTGTTGTACATTGATATTCATTGAATATTATCTTTGGCATGAGATGTTAAATAGGGAGAATGAACTTGGCAAAATCAGAAGAAGTATTCGAATAGAGGGAGAAATCGAAGGCAGAAAGAGTTCACATTGATAGAGGGAGTTTTCATGGATGAAAAATAGAATGAAACTAAGGATATGTTCCTTACTTTATTCTTGCTCTAAAATATCATTGTACTATGACATGTTGTGTTGCCATTAATGGCAAAGAGGGAGATTGTTGGAATAATTGATTAATTGTGTATTTTCTTTGATGTTACACAAAATGTCATATCATTACTAGTCAGTGTATGCTGAGCTCACTCAGGCATTGAAGACAGTTTTTTGTGTTTTCCAAGCATCAATAGAGTTTAGTTTTCAAGAGTTTATTTTTTACTAACATCTAAGGGATCTAGGATTTATTTTTGTGGTAACTGATTCACCCCTCCCCTCTCAATTACTCCTCTTATATTTCCAAAAATATTCATGCTAGGGTTTCAATGTAGTAGATTAGATCTTGGCATTTAATCCAGGTGGATCCATAAAGGCTAAAAATTTTGTAGTCTCAAAATCTCTCAAAAATGACATCATTGTGAAGAGCTTGGAAAATTAAACCTGACACAACTTGAATGGGTGAAAAAGGAGCCTGTTAGCTCAAGATATGCTTTGTCAAAGTTTGAGTCAAATTGGTGAACTAGGGGTGAAATTTGACTATCCTGAAAGTGTTAAAAAATGGGTGTCAAATTAAAGAGCTCATCAAGAGCTTTCCAATGGCCTTCGTTTCATCAAAATCAGAGTATGTATGTAAAAGTTATCATCATTCAAAGTTTGGGAAAAAGAAGAAGTATTGATGATGTCATCATTATGTCATTATAATTTTGGAGGAATTTTAAATTATATTGGGAAAATAATTCCAAATATAATTTAGAATTTACATGGGAAGTTGTTTTATACAAACTCCCTCTTAAAATATTTTGTCATTATGTTCCCTATAATTATGGAGGTGTTAGCTCTATTATCATTTTTTTTTGTAAGGCTTATAATTATAAAAGTAAAAAATGAGGTTACTTGTTATTTTAAAATGGGGATATGGTTGTAAATTTTGTTATTTTGTTTTATACCAAATAAGGGAAATTTTATGTATTAAAGGAGGGGAATTTAGAAGAGATGGACAATTAGCTTAGAAGGAAAAAAATTGCTCCTGAGAGAATTTGGAGAAGTTTTGTAATTCTTGAGAGAGCATATAGCTGAGAGATTATTCTAAGCACAAAGTTATTATCTTCAAGTGCGAAAGAGAGAGACTATAAAGGTTGAAGCTTGGATGTTGTAAGAAGGCATGTTTTGCTTGGCAACATTAATAAAGTGGTCCCCAAATTGAGAAGCAGACCTGGAGATGTAGTCCTAACCAGATGAACTCTGTTATCAAATTGTTTACGTCTCTTCTATCTCTTTCTTATTTCTCTCATTTATTTTTTAGTTATGTTCTTTATTTTATGTTATTAAAAACATTGTTAATTTTAAGTGTTTAAAGCATAAATCTTCTTGTAATTTTAACGGTTTAAGATACATAACCATGCATTTATTGCGTGGATCAAGAAATTACATCTGATTGTTAGGATTAAGTCATAATCTTATAGATCCTAAATAAGATCAGAATTACACATTCAATAAACACACATTTTATCATATTTGACTATTCGTGGAGGTGGAAATCACCAAAATGGGGGTTTGACTAAGGAAAAACCCTAATTAGCCACCCCAAAACCCTATTTTCAAATATATGCAAGTGTTGTTTTGAAGATCATAGTGTAGATTTGGATACCCTTTTCAAAAAAAAATTGAGATCCGTGAACGAAATTTTCATCGTAATAGAAAAGGTCAAGGTCAACTTTTTAGGGCACAATTATACCCCAGGGCACAATTGTACCCCACCAATAGGGTCAAGGTTGAACTCCCTTTAAACAAACAAAATATTTATGGGTTTTCTCTATTTTGACATTTCTAATTCAGAATGGGTTGCAAATTTTCCAGAAACTGTGCACGGGCATTAGAAAACATGTATTTTCATGTTGGTTCTATTTTGAGGTATGAACCTTATCCTACCAAATTTCAAGTGTTTTCTATTATTTGTTTCATATCAAAACATTATAAAATAAATAAATTAATAGTGGTGAATATCCTACACCTTGTTATAGACCCATTTTTACCGTATTCACTAGTGAAACAAGAATTGTAGATAACTCTACTTGATCTATTACAATTTTTTGTGCAACTTGCTCCAACACTTTGTTCTCAAATTTTATTTCAACTCTTTGCAGTAGTTTTTCCTGTCCATTTAGATCTTCATTGAATTTGTAGACAATTTTAGTTAGCTGATCAAGAATAGGTTGTGTACTATCAACCTCAATACTCAGAGCATCAACAAATATGCTCTTTATTGTTGACATTACAATCAAGTTTGTTTATTAGTGACACACGAACTTATTCAGATGATTACTAGCTACTAAGTTTATTGTACAATTAACAATATTAATCAAGTAATTTAGGCTCTACCAAGTTCTACAATTGCTATCGAGTTCTAGGAACAATATCCAGTTCGTACTAAGCAATATCTACCAAGTTGGTGATTATTAGTGTAAACTGAGCTTCATAGTGTTTACCAAGGTTCTCAGTGCAAACTGAGTTTTCTAGTGTATACTAAGTTTATAGTTTCAACAATGTGAATCTAGTGTTGACTGAGCTATACAGTGTCAACCAAGTGCAGTTTATACTGATCTCATAGAGATAGTGGTGACTGAGCTATGTAGTGTCAACCAAGTGATTCAGTTTATATGCTAAGTTTCTCAGTGTTCACTAAGTCACCAGTGTAGACTAAGTTTAGACTACTTGGAAGTGATCAATATGAACCGAGCTTCTATGTCTACTAAGTGCATGATGATGCTGAGCATTGATAATGGTTGCCAAGTATTAGAACCTCATCGAGTTTGTCTTCAGAACCCAAGTACCTACAGTTGGGCTAACTTTGTGTATTTTGGAATAACTTGTATTGTAGCCAACTTTGATAAAATTGTAAATTAGATTGGTATATATGTAATGTATTGTATTGCATCCAAGAAATATATGGAATAATAAGAAGATACATTAAGAGTAGAAAAGTGCTAAGTAAAAAGGCTACAACAATATAAGGAGCATCAAAGATTTATCTATCACATCAAGGTGATCATTACACTCAAAGGAATCTCATTCAACAAATCAAGGTTGTAGATCAAAGATCAACCATTGGTTCATCCTAATAGGTGGAATAGTTAAATCCTTTCACAAGGTAGACTTAACAGTCTTTTATAAATCTCTTTATCGAGTGCATACTTGACTGTATGTTTGTAAATAATTTTGCAAGGTGGACCTAGCAATCCTTACTACTCCTAATAGGGTAGATCATTAGAAGTGATCATTGTAAGCCTTAACAGGCCAACTTTATACTGTAGTACTAAAGCTTTTGGGTATCATCCCCATCCCAATTTTACTTTCTATTTGGAAGGTTTCTAGGTCACCATATTGTGTGTCAAAGTATTATGAATGTTTTAATGCTTTGAATTTTTCATGCATATTAGATCAGAATACACATGATGGATTAATTGGTGAATTAAGATTAAGTTTTATAAGTTACTAATTCACCTCTCCCCTCTCAGTAACCTAGCCTATCTTATATTTCCAACACTTTATATCCTCAAGGACTTGATTTTTCTTTTTCTTTTCTTCTCTAAGCTTTTGTTTCTTAGCTCTCTTCTTTAATAGTCCTCCCAGGGTATCCATTTGATTAGGAGTGAGGATAGAGATATCCCAATTTAGAACAATAATGTTCCCATCCAAATCAATTTTTTCCTCTTCTTTACCCTTTTCTTTTAGAATGGTAGAAACAATTTCCTTACCCTTATTTAAAACTTTAGTGCTCGGTTGAGACTAATTCTCAATTGTCATTGTACTAGCCATGGATACACTTGGAATAGAAACAATTATAGAAATAGATGGAATAGCAATAAATGTAGAAATGGTACTGACAATAGGAATACCTTGCCATTTCTCGATCAAGCTTGATGATGGAGGAACTTGATCCTTAACGAATGAAGTGCTAGGAACCTCAATCAATGTAACACTCCATAGAATAGATCTAGAGCTTGGTTGGGTGCTTGGTGTAGTAGTGATATCCACAACCAACTTGGTAGAAGCTTTCTTTGAGCTTGATTGCACTAAGGCTTTTCTTAGAGAGTGAGGAAATGAAGTCATAATCTAAGCTACAATCTATTCTACATTAGATTCTTCAATGCTTTGTATCTTTAGAATGCTTCCTCATGTAGCTTCTCATCAAGATTAACATCATCTATCCTATCATCTTTTATTTATACTTCTTCTTCCTTATCTTCACCATCTTTTTCATCGACGTGCATAACAAAGTCAATGGGTTTGTGTAGCTGATAGATGTTTTTCCATGTAGTAGTAGATGTCTTCACCACAAATTCAATATCCTTAAGCAATATCATACATGTGTTTAACTTGAGAGTGAACTTCTTCTCATTTTGCTTCAAGGATTCCTTCACTTCCTTCTCACTAAGACTCGACATGAGTTGCTTCAAAGTTTGTTCAAAGATGTCCTTGACAATCTTCTTTTCATTTTCCCTTCTAGGTTTTACTAGCTTCATAAGTTATTAGGAATTTTCTGTAAAAGCTCATTTGGTGAGAACTTCCATTTGCCCAATTTAGTCACAAGAGTATCCTCAATCTTCCTTTTCTCTTCTTCATTCCTTCTCTCATACTTGAGAAAATTGAAACATGTCATGTTAGTTCCTTCTTCCATCCTCTTCAATCTTTCTTGAAGTGTAGGTGTAGATATTTTGAAGACAATCTATTCAACTTCATCTTCACCTAACTTCAACTTCCTTTTGAATTTGGCTACCCTTCTTGTAAATACAACAGGGGAGGGTTTGGCAGGTCTGGTTATAATTACATTCCCTTTCTTCTTGGGAGGATCTTCCTTCTCAGATTTAGATTCCTTCGCTTCATCCTCTTCATCTTCATCTTCTACATAATCTCCTTTTCCTTCTATCAGCATGAGACGAGAACTTGCTTGCTTTGTGTTTTTTTATTAACTTTTTTATCCTCTTCCTTCCTTTGTTTACTTCTTGAGGTAGCTTGATCTCAAGTTCAATGCTTTCCTTTGCTTCATCAAATGTTCCAAAATATATGGCTTTAGGATCCACATGCTCATTCAATAGAGCTTTAATGATATCCTTAGTGTCATCAATGTTAACCTCATAGTCTATAGGTTTAACCCATACCACTCTAGGTCTAACTGTCTGGATGTATACTTTCCCACAATCAACCATGAAACGAATATCTTGTTCATAGTCTTTTACAAGCTTTATGATATCCTAAACCTATTTTGCATCTTTTCTTTGAATTTTTCAAAATAATTTTCCATGATACTATCAGAATTCTCACCCATTTCATCTATATATTCATTGATTTGATATAAAACTGGAACATCTTTCCTCCATACTACAAAACCTTTGGAAGGGTAAAAGTTTTTAGTGAAGAAGAATATACATGTTAAAAGAGAACCAAGCTTACATGGGTTGTTCTTTGACACTTTGATTCTCTCCATGTTCTTGTTCAATTGGTTCAACAAGAACTTGACAAGGTCAAAGTATAGATTATTCTTTACCACCTTGTATGCAAGATCAACAACTTCACATGACATGCTGTTCAACCAACTAGAGCTATAAATTCTGTGAGGAATCACATGTATGCAAAACTTCAACTCCATGTCTATCACACCATTAAGCTTCATGCCTCTTCTGTTAGGCAGTCAACACGAGTTTTCTTAGCCAATTCAACCTGACGTAGGGTTTCGGTGGTCTTTTCTTTATTTAACATTAGCAGTCCAATGATTCTATGAATCATTTTACTTATAATTTGAATGGGTTGGTCCAACCATAATTGCTCATTATGAACATGACTTAGAATAAGTTTGATCCATTTTACTTGAAAATCCCTTGGCATATGTGAAATATGCATCAAACCCTTGGTTTCCAAATGTTGATGTTCGAGCTTCAATACACCATCCACACACAATTCATTGAACACTCATTCATTTCTAGAGTACTGAGTTCCTGAATAAAATAGTGATAGAATGAACATATGTTGTACATGATTAATAACATTAGCAAAATTTGAGATTGAGCACTAGCTAGGTCGAGTGTCTCTGCAATCGCCATACTCAACTTGAATGTAGGTGCCTTGTAGTTGACTCGTCAGACTAAAATCTCAAAACCTTTCTTGAATTTTCTACTTGATGATGCCACACTAGATAGGGTTACCGAAAACTTGAGAAATCTTCAACAACAAATAATCAAATTACTTGAGGGCTTTGAATCCGCTCTTCACAAATGGCTCTAAAAATTCACTGTGAAATGATGTAATTGATTTGTTCCTTTTAATGAATTTCTTCTTTTCAATCACCTTTAATGCTTTGTACATACACTCACTTGGTGATAGACTATCCTCCACTTAGTTTGGATTTTAATGCTCAGGAGACATTCATATCTCAATAGAGTCACCAACAACTCGGTGTCTGCATCTAGTGTTTTAGTGTATCCCAACCATGCTCAGTAAGGTCTTACAACCCAACCTAGCTTGATACAGTATTGAATTTACCGTCATCACTTGGTGATCCTTGTGCATCTTGAATGCTGATTGGATTGTTCTACTTGCTAGCTGGAACTAATGTTAGATGGCTACTTTTGAATCACATTTCTAGTAATCTCCATACGAAACTAAGTTGAAATGATTATGCCACCAACTCATTGACTTGCGTGTCATTTACTTCATGATTTTGGCTTGCATTCTCTAGAAATTTTGGTACTCATTGCTGCCTCATTTTTTTCTAATATTTTCAGCTTTGGCTTTCTTTTCATCTTCAATTCTTCATGGGTTCATACAATTCTTGGAAAGATTTCCAACTTCTGTAAAAATAAAACATTTTTTGTAGTATCTCTTTTCCTCATATGATGTTTCACACAATTTGCTCCAATGTGTCTAAACTCACAAAAATAATGACATCTACACCATGTGTTGTAATTGCATCCAAATATTTCTTTCACAATTTGTTCTACTAGGTTCACTTGGTTTTGCACTCTGAAGATTTGTGTCCTTGTTTCTTGCAATTGTGACATTTTTCTTCAAACTTAGGTTTCTCTGTGCATTCATTTTCTCTATGACCATGCTTGTAGCAACTGTAACATTTTCCATTAAATTTTGCTTTAGCATTTCTCCAACATTTTTTTGATGTATGACCTATCTTACCACAATGATTGTAAGTAGGCCTTTTGTTCTTTTGAGTTCCTTGCTGAGATGTTTCACCTTCTTCTGTATATCATAATCTAGCTTTGCCTTTATGTCTATATTGAATTTTCTCATTCAATTGATTCATTATTTCCTTGGATTTCATCATTCTCTCATTGGTTTTCTTTTCAATGTTGAGATCATTTTGTAGTCTTACATTCTCTATCATTAGATTGATAAGCTCTTGATTTGCATCATTGAGTTGATCAAAAAAGTCTACTTGCTAAAGGGATAGTTATTGAATTTCATTATCCTTCTCTTCTATCACTTCTTTGGCATTGTCTTTTTCTTCCATGACTTCACATAATCTGACTAATTGGATTTCTTGTTCTCTTTTCAGTTTTCTAACTTCTTCTTGAAGATTTTAATTCTTCTCCAATAGGTCTTTGATTACTGCATCAATTTCATCATAATTTATTTTTGAACACATAAGTCTTCAATTGTACTATCAATGTAGAGGTTGTCATCCATTTTTACTACAAGATCTTTCCTTCTTTTCAATAATTGAGAGAGTTGCTCCTTTTCTTTCTTTAGTCATCCAATTGCCAATTCCAAATCCAACTTTTCATTGTCAATAGCCCTATCTAGCCTATATACCTCCTGTTGCCTTTGATCTTATCTCAAGCTTTTAAAATTCTTCTGTGAGAACTAGTAGCTCTAATACCAATTTTTAGAAATATAAGGTAGGCAAGGTTACTAAGAGGGGAGGGGTGAATCAGGAGCCAATAAAACTTTATCTCACTTCTCCAATTAATTGTTCATATAATATTCTGACCTAATTCCATGCATGAAAGAATGAAAGAAAAAAAACATTTATAAAACTTTGACACAAGATATGGTGACCCATAAACCTTCCAAATAGAAAGCAAAACTGGGGTGGGGATGATACCCACAAGCTTTAGTACTGTAGTATAAAGTTAACCTGTTAAGACTTACAATTGATCACTTTTGGCAATCTACTCTATTAGGAGAAATAAGGACTCTAAGGTCCACCATGTTAAAGGATTTACAAACATATAATGAAGTATGCACTCGGTTATGAGATTTTGAAAAAGACTGTTAGGTATACCCTGTTAAAGGATTTGAATTATGCACATGTTAGGATGAACTAGTGTCTGATCTCTATTTTTCAACTCTAATTTACTGAATGAGATTCCTTGTATTACAATGATCATCTAACTTTGATAGATAAATCTCTCTTGTTCCTTATACTGCTTGTAGCCTTCTTTAATTCAAACTCATGCACTTCACAATATTCTTCAATGATATGTTTGGATTTGATACAATGTGTTACACATATACCAATCTAAATAACAACTTACTGGAGTCAACTACAATACCAATTTCATCATAATTCAAAAAGTTGGCATAACTACTGTAACTCAGGTTCAAAAGACAAACTTGGTGATGTTTTGATACATGACAAAAACTATCAATTCTTGGAGAACTTTGGCACTCATTTGAACTTTAAGCTTAGTCCATACTAATCTGTAAGGAAACTCAAGTGTGGAAACAACTTCCTACACTAATCTCTTAAGAGAAGTATGGTGCAAATCCTATTAAAATATTTTACACTTATAGATTCAATATCATGTAAACAACAATATTTTAGCAAACCAAGCATAAATAAAATAGATAGAGAAAGAAACACATAACACAAAGATTTTTCGGTGGGGAAAAACCTTTTGGTGAAACAACCCCACCCCTCTAGAACCTGCACAATGTATTATCTTCAACACAATGTTACAATACACTTGCAATGCAAGTTCAACAATGACAACAGAAGACACCAGTGGTAACTCGAAATACCAACAATACAATTTCTCGCATCCCCCCTCTTTGCAACCCTAAAAATGCTTATATCATGTGGTTCACTTTTAGGGCTACTCCCAAAGGTAACTGTATTAGGGTTTTGCCATTCTCCGAGAAAATAGGAACCCCAAAATTTTTTTTGCCCACTATTGGGGTAGAGTGTATAGTACTCAAATTTATCAGTTTCCACATGTCTTCACCTGTCATTGAATCTTCCTAACATAGCTCTTACATGTCATAGGAATTTGTCATAACCATTTTAGCAATGATCTCCTTATACACAATTCAAGATGTCGACACATCAACATTATTTGCAAGAAATACATTTTACAAAACAAATAATAAGAATAGGAATTATCCAAGGTTGAGACACCTTATTCTTAACATAATCACTTCCAAGTAGCTCAAACTCAGTCAACACTAAGAAACTCAGTAGCTATTAAATCACTTGATTGACACTGCATGACTCAGTCAACACTAGATTCATATCATTAACACTATGATCTTGGTAGATACAGTTGAACTTGGTTAACATACTAGAGCTTAGTTAACACTATGATCTTCTTCACTTTTATTGAATAGCTTAGTAGCCTTTGCTACACTTGGTTTGCATTATACATAGTCTTCAAAGCTTGGTAAACACTGTGCGGATTGGTAAACACTATGTGGCTTGGCAAACACTGTAAATTGAGCTCATGTGCTTGATAGACACCACACTCTGACTACTTGGCTCAGGAGTAACTGAAACACTTGGTTAACATTGTAGGATGAATTATAAGCTTAGTAGAAATTGTAGAGCTTGGTAGCAATGTAACTATTTGACTAAGTATTGAGTCACTGATAGACAAATTGACCTTAATGTCAACAAATTGTTCACCCCACAAAGTTCTTTTGATCATTAGATTCTCTCCATTTTCAAGTTTATTAGGTGGATCAATAACTTCTTGAATCAAATCATTTCTACTACTAATTCATGTCTTCTTACCATAAAAGGTACATTTAAAGGCTCTATGTCCTTCTTCACATTTAAAACAAGGTCCCTTAAACCAAGATCTATCTTATCTTCTACTAATAGTATTGTTCTTAGAGTAAGAAAAAGAACTACCTCTAGTCTAGTTACCTCTTCCTCTTCTACCATTATCCTCTTTCCATTTTGATGTACATTTTTCATGAGATATATCATCAAATCTACTAATTTCTCCACAAGATATACCTCTACTCCTCCAAAATATTCCAGCTCTTATCTTTTGTCTATGTTCTTATTTCTTTGTTAATATTTCCTTAGCTCTCAAGCCATACAAGTATGCTTCTTCCACACTTTCCCTTTTTACAAAACTAATCTCATCTTGAATTGAAGTTCTTAGACCAATCAGGTACCTAGAAACCTTTTCAACCTCATTATCAAAATGTCCAAATCTAATGTCCAACTTGTAGATTCTTCACTGTAATGTTTTACAAACATATATTTCTATCTCAAATTTTGTATTCTTCTTAATAAATTAACTTGATAATTAGTAGCAAGGAATTTCTTTTTCAACTTACCAACCATTTTCACCCAAGTCTTTATCTTTTCCTTTCCTCTTCTTTGTCTATCAGTTTGTAGGAATTCCTACCAAAAATGAAGGATGTCCTCTCAATTTAGTAGTTGTTATCCTCACTTGCCTATCATTAGGGGTACTTTAATCAAAGTAATTTTACATCTTAGCGATCCAATCCAACAAAGAATGTGTATCAATATTTCCAAAATAGTTACAAGGATCAAAATAAGGTTTTTAATTCACTCTAGTAAAAGCTCTCAAAAGTCTTTCTTCATCTTATTCTACTTCAGATTCAAGTTTAGGTTTAGTTGCAACTTCTTCTTCCTCATCACTAAAATTATCAAGATGTACTCCTCTTCTCTGGGTTATCTCAATAACTTTAATTCTAGGTACAATTTGTCTCAACATGTTCATGCTAGCATTATCTACATCTCTACCTCAAATAATTTTGACAATGGTACTTGCAAGAATTGTAACCCTTAACAAGTTATAAGTCAAAAACCAAGTCTTCTACCCTAAAAACAACTTCAAATAGGGTTATCCACGCTCCTGAGACTCTACAAGGAAGGAAACCTTCACTTTGTTACTACATAATGCAAGGGAGAGTGGGAAAAAGGATACAAGGGAAGCATTCACCAACAACCCTAATAGAGTTACATACAAAATCCAACACCAATATGTAAGAAACACTAATCTATATTGATTCCAATAGATAAATGTTGAGACAATCTTTTTTACATTGTGTTAGGCTTAAGAGCTACCTGGTTACAACCATGTGCTACTAAATTCCAATTAATGAGGTTAGAAGCTTTGTCTTATAAAGAAAAACTTGTGTTATCATTTTTATACTTACTTGACAACTACCTACTCTAATGCTAGATCTCAACTATACAACGATCAAGACCACAAGTCAGCCTAACAAATACAATTATTACAAACTATAGGTCTTTTCACAAAGGGGAAATCAATGAACATATAATTAAGAAAACTAACATCTATAGGAACAAAGATAGGTCCAAACATGATCCAAGAAGAAATCCCCAAGGCCATGGAAAGCCTTGATATCATAAAATCTTCGCAAAAGCAAATGACTAGACATTACTCAACATGCTAGGAAATGAATACATTTTGTAAAAACAGAAGGATAACACTCCAACAAGATGAAACAAATTTTTGTAAACATGGAAGAATGGTTCATGATAGGTCCACATTAAGTAAATAATTGGGCAGGGAAAAAAAAGCACAAACAACATGAGCTATTCAAAGAACAACAAACCAAAACATAGAATTGTAAATATTTTTTGGTTGATGCAATATTTCTAAAGAACCCAAGATTCTGTTGCATAAAAAAACCTATAAACCTACACTTACACATAAGAATGGGGTAAATTTATTAGTGGGGAGGATCTTGCCTCGGTCAAGCCCTAACTAAGGAGTTAAACTTGAATTGAAATAGACATAAATGAAGGAATGCTAACATATAGTATAAGTAAATGTAACAACAAAGAATATCATATCATTGCTCATGAAATTATGTTTAATATGTGGTTGAATATGTTAATGAAATATCCTTGACTCAACACAAGAACCAAATGGAGATCATGTAAGACAAAACCTCGTGTGTGTGGATGCTTGTAACTTTGTCTCAATGATGAATATTTGAATGTAGTGGAAGTGGATCTTCTCCTTAATGGTCAATTCCACTATTTCCAATAAAGAGTGAAGCTATATATAGAAGAAGAAATGCATGATGAAAGATAAAGATCTTAAATGCTTGAATGATGAATATCTTTCTTACTTGAAAACCCATTAGAAACACTTGCTTTATTTCTTGAGTGTGAGTTGCATATATAAATTTTAAATCACTTGCACAATTAATGGGTGATAAATGAGTAAGCCTCCTTTTACACCAATTTCAACATAAAAGAAGAAAGGAATGATTGATTGATCCAAGAAAATGTTAATATTTTTCATTGTGTTTGAGAACCAATAAAAAATTACCTCCTAAGTTGAGGTTGATCTCGACATCAACCCCAAGGTCCTGACTTCTAGGAAAAATTCCTAAATCTGATAAATATTGTGGGGATTGAGGGAAATTTGATGAGATATGTAGAAAAATGGTTGAAAATGTATTTAAAGAATTATTTTCTCGATTGGGGAAATAAATGGGAAGCTAGAAATGTAAATTGATGCCAAATTAGAGTTTTAAGCAAGACTAGAGGAAGAAAAGGGGCCTTGATTTAAGTTATTAAATACAATAAGAGGTCCTCATATACCAAAATACACTAAGAAGGACTAAAAAGTATTACAAAGTAAGTGTCCACTCTTTAAGATGGTACTTTTAGCCCCCACTTTAGTGGGAAAATTGGGCAATTCACACTCATGGTAAAGGAAGAGAGAGAAGAAGAGATAGATGAAGAATGAGGCGAATTGCAAAGAAATAGGACATCACTAAGCCTAAAGACAAAAGCCCCCAAAACTAAGGAACCCAAGTCCATATCCATGCAAAAGGGCACAAAAATAACATAATAAAAACTAAAAACAAACAAAAGGGGTTAGTACTAATACAAACTTAAATAAAATAGCGAAAGAGATATGTTCATTTTTTTAAGAATGTGTATACTACAATTTCATTACATAAGACTCAATCTTCCTACATATATGTTGGTGGTGCTCCGTAACCAAGGGACACCATATTTTATTATGGAATAATTATAATTATATGATATATATTTATAATTAACTATACCATCATAATAAGATATATTCTTTACTAAATTTTAAACTTATTACTTAACTTTAAAAAAACTGTGAAAACAGTTATACAAAATATTATCTATTTTTTTTAAAATAGTAAATTTTCAATGTTTAACACCAAATTTTTATTAATTATACAATGACACTATTCTCTATTATGAACATGAATGTAAGAAGCAATACTATTTAAAACAACAATAATCTAAAATGTGCGAAACCAATGAATATTTTTTCCTTTACAAAACATGTAAAACTTGATCATCATATAATCCTGTCGATTCCTTGTGCCAACCAATTTAGTATATTAAAGGAAGAAAAAAAATTAATTTGGGGAAAAAATGACAAAAAACCAAAGGGTAAGGATGCAATTTATTTCTAGGAAAAATATTTTCCTCCAACCAAAAAAGAACCAGACATCCGTAAGAGTTCACAATTCACAAGTGAACAAAAATTATAGAAGGATTTAGAATGAAAATAAATTAAATGATCAAAAATTTATTTTTACTAAGATAAAATATGTAGGAAAAAAGGTTAATATAGTGAAAATTGGTGACTTTATAGTGTCATCACAACTTTGAAATTCTTTCCCATTATCAAGAACATGATGTTGACATTAAGGTCAATTTGTCTATTAGTGACTCAACACTAAGTTAATTGTTTACATTGCTACCAAGCTCTCTAGTTTCTACCATGCTTATCATTCAGTTTGTAATGTTAACCAAGTGATTTAGATGTTCCCCAACTAAGTAGTCAGAATACAGTGTCTACTGAGCACCTGAGTTAGTTTGCAGCGTTTATCAAGATACACAGTGTTTATCAAGCTTTAGAGACAAAGTTTAGTGCAAACCAAGCATCGAAGAGGCTATTGAGTTGTTGGAATTCACAAGTGGGAAGGATACTTCTGAGGAGGGGGGGGGGGGGGGTGAATCAGAAGTACCAAACTTTTAACTTCTAAATTTTTTTTTAAACTCAAATCAATCACATGCATTTAGCACATCTAATTAACATGAAAGTAAAGACATGCATGAAAATAGATAACACAAGATTTGAACTCAAAAATGATCCAAAATGAGAAGGTAAACCTAGGGTGGGGATGACACCCACAACTTATCACTACAACAATATGTAACTTGTCAAGGTTACAAAGTTTGACCATCAATGGTCTGCCCTATGAAAGGCCTGTGCTGTTAAAGGCTCTACACCCTATTAAAAGTGACCTATCTAAAGGATTTACAAACATTCACTTGGAATATCACCCTGTTAAAGGATTTACAATATGGCTATTAAACCAATTTATCTTCATAGGATTTTCATTCTCCTAATACAATGGCTAGAAAGTATAGTAGAATGTGTTGACCTGATAACTTACAATCTTCAATTACTGATCTCAGTTCCTTGTTTCGTCCAATCTAATCTGATCCTTCTTGATTTGATATAACTCTGTTCAAAGTGCTAATACTCTATTCTAATCAACTTGATTCTGAAATGCTATTCCTCCTCTAAGTCTTTACACCCCTTTCACTTCCTTCAAAACTTTTCTAGCATTCTCTCATGCATTCCATATAATCCATATGATGACTCTGAATAATGGGTTTTTATCCTCCTTAAAAAGGTTTTGAGACTTAGGGTTAGGTATCAATCTAAGATTGAGATTCATCCATAATTCCCACTCAATTCTTTCCATTTTTCTGATTGGTTGCATGCTGATTACATAGGGAATGTAATAGATTCGATCTTATCTTTAGATCCTTCAAGATTCATCTTTAGTCGGCTCAAAAATGATTTACATCTAAGTTTGTGAAGGCACAAACACTTATGCTAATTATGTGTTACTCAACACTTACTGATTTCTAATGCTTGACACATATAGGAATTCTATCTTGCTCAGCTCCTATAGTAATTCTGTCTTGCTCAACACCTATACTTTTCTCAGCACATATACTACCTCAACATCAATTATCACTTAGCACTTGAAACATGCTCGACACTTGAATAACTCAACACATGTTGAATTTCTAGCTTGGCACATACTATAGCTCAACATCTATATTATACTTGGCATCAACTTAGAAATTTCTTAAGTGAGTTGACACTCAATTGTCAAAACTAATTTGAGATCAACATGAGCTAGTCAGTAGAAGGGAAGAAAATTATAGTGTTAACTGAGATCTGTAGTGTTAACCAAGTTCAATAGTGTCTACCAAGCTCATAGAGTTAATGCAGTGGATCTAGTTTTGACCAAGTCATATAGTGTCAACCTAGTGATCTAGTTACTACCGAGTTTCTTAGTATTCACTGAGTCACATAGTGTTGACTGAGTTCAAGCTACTTGGAAGTGATTAGTATAGACCTACATTCAAGTTCAACCAAGTGCCAAAGATTTCAAAGCATTGATAGTGTTTTTCATGTATTAGAACATCATTGAGTTTTTCTTCAAAACTTGAGTTACAATAGTTGGGCTAACTTTGTGAATTATGATGAAATTGGTATTGTAGCTGACTCCAGTAAGTTATGATTTGGATTGGTATATATCTAATGCATTGTATCATATCTAATTATAAATGTGAAGAGAATATGATGAGTAGAAGTGAAAATTAAAGAAGGCTACAAGAAGTATAAGGGGCAATTTTTTTTTATCTATCATAGTCAGGTGATCATTGCAATACAAAGAATCTCAACCAACAAATCAGAGTTGCAGATCAGAAGTCAACCACTACTTCATCCTAATAGGTGCATCACTCAAATCCTTTAATAGGTTAGATTTAATAGTCTTTGCTAAATCTCTTAACCAAGTGCATACTTCATTGTATGTTTGTAAATATTTTAACAAGGTGGACCTCACAATCCTTATTGTTCTTAATAAAGAAGATCACCATAAGTGGTCAATTGTAAGCCTTAATAGGTTAACTTTATACTGCAGTACTAAAGCTTTTGGGTGTCATCCCCACCCCAATTTTAATTTGTAATTGGAAGGTTTTTGGGTCACCATATCTTACGTCAAAAGTGTTATGAATGTTTATTTGCTTTCATTCTTTTATGCATGCAATTAGATCATAATATTATATGAAGGATTAATTGGTGAAGTAAAATAAAGTCTTATATGTTTCTGATTCACCCCTCCCCTCTTGGTAACCTTTCCTAACTTATATTTCCAACAATTAGTATTAGAGCTCATTTGGTTCTCACATCAAAAGTTTAATAGCTTGAGAAAAGATAAGAGGAAATGGAGATATACAAGCTAGATAAGGCTATTGACAATGAAAATTTGGATCTTGAATTGGCTATTGGACAACTCAAGAAAGAAAAGGAGCAACTCTCTCAATCATTGAAAACAATGAAAGATCTTGTAGTATAAATGAATGACAATCTCTACACTAAAGAAAGAATTGAAGATATTTATCCTAAAAGAAATTTAGATGAAGCTGATGAAGTAATCAAATATCTATTAGAAAAAAATTCCAATCTTCAAGAGGAAGTTAGAAAGTTGAAAAGAGAACAAGAAATCCAATTAGTCAAATTATGTGAAGTCATGGAAGAAAAAGCCAAACCCAAAGAAGAGATAGTAAAAATGAACAATGAAATCCAACAACTATCCCTTTAGCAAGAAGACTTCATTGATCAACTCACCATTGCAAATGAAGAATTTATGAATCTAAGATGAGAGAATGAAAGATTGCAAAATGATCTCAACATTAAAAATAAAACCTATGAAAGCATGATGAAATCTTAGGAAAGCATGAATCAATTGAATGAACAAAGTCAGTACAAACACAAAGGCAATGCTATAATAGGATACATAGAAGAAGGTGAATCATCTCAACAAGGAGCTCAAAAGAATCAAAGACCTACTTGAAATCATTGTGGTAAGATAGGTCATAGATCAAACAAATAATGGTGTAATGGTAAAACAAAATTCAATGGAAAGTGTTACAGTTTCAATAAGCATGGTCATAGAGCAAGTGAATGTAAAGAGAAACCTAAGTTTGAAGGTAAATGTCACAATTGCAAGAAATAAGGATACGAATCTTCAGAGTGAAAAACCAAGTAGTGGAACCTAGCAGAACAAATTGTGAAAGCAATATTTGGGTGGGATTATAATACATGGTGTAGATGTCACTACTATGGTGAATTTGGGAACATTGGAGAAAACTGTGTGAAACATCATATGGGAAAAAGAGATGCTTCAAAAAGATGTTTTATTTGTACAAAACTTGGACATCTTTCCAAGAACTATATGAACATAGGTAGAATTGAAGGTGAAAACAAAGCTAAAGCTCACAATATCAAAAAGAAAATGAGGTAGCAATGGGTACCAAAATCTCTAGATAATGCAAACCAAGATAATGAAGTAATTGACACCCAAGTCAATGGGTTGGGTGGTTCAATCACTTCAACTTAGTTTCTTATGGAGATCACTAGAACTATTATTAAAAAGGGCAATCTAACATCAGTTCCAGTCAATAGGAAGAAAGATCTAAATTAGAATTCAATATTCATAGGGATCACTGAGCATAATGGAAAGCATGAGACCTTACCGAGCAAGGTTGGGTTGCAAGACCTTACCAAACAAGGTCAAGTTACATATTGTTGCACATACAGAAGTAGTAGTTCCTACCAAGTGTTGGTGACTCTACCGAGTTGTAGATGTCTTCTAAGAATTTAAGACTAAATTGAGTGGAGGAAAAATTGTCACTAAAAAAGTATGAAGCATTAATGACAATTGAAAGGAGGAAATTTGTTAAAAGGTAGAAATTGAAGGCAATGTCTCATCGCAAATTTTTGGAGCTATTTGTGAAGAGAGAATCCAAAGCCTCCGAGTGATTTAAGTGTTTGTTGTTGAAGAATTTTCAAAGTTTTTAGAAACCCTACCAAGCATGGAATCTTCAAGAAGAAAAGCAAAGAAAAGTTCTTAAATGTTGATTCATGGACTCAACTATAAGCCACTAAATTTTAATTTGAGTCCAACAATTGTAGAGGTGCTCAAGCTAGTTGGTGCATAGTCTCAAATTCTACCTAAAGTATTACTCATGCATGGAATTTGTTCTTTTTATCACTATTCTATCTAAGAACTTAGAACCCTAGAGATGAATGAGGCATTTAGGGAATTGTATGTGGATGGTGCATTGAAACTTGAACATTAACATTTGGAAACCAAGGGGTTGATGCATATCTCTCATATGCCATGAAACTTCCAGGTCAAGTGGATGAAGATATAGTTATTCCAAATTGGGATATCTCTACCCTCACCCTTGATGAAATGAACACCATGGGAGAACTACTAAAGAAGAGAGCTAAGCAACAAAAGCTCAGAGAAGAGAAGAAGAAAGAAAATCAAGTTTTTGAAGACATAAAGAACATATTTGTTTATGCTCTGGGTATTGAGTTTTATGGTACTCAACCTATTCTTGATTAGTTAGTAGAAATTGTCCACAAATTCAATGAAGACTTGAATGAATAGGAGAAGCTACTTCAAAGAGCAGAAAGGAAATTTGAGAACAAAGTGTTAGAACAAGTTGCACATAGAATTGCAATAGATCAAGTAGAGTTAGTTACTATTCTTGGTACACTAGAAACCTCTGTTAATAATTTTGTATCACTATTTGTCAAGTTAAGTGACACATCTATATTCACAAAGGAGATTAAGGGTAAATTTTCCAAGATAGATGAAGACATGAAGGCAAGTGTACACTAGCTGTCACTTGACCCAAGCCATAGTTATGCATATTATTCAAAGATCAGATATTTGACAAATTTGCAGGCATAATTATTGAAGGAAGAAGCTAGGATCAGGGATACACTTGCAAAAATCCAAGGCATGATTCTTCCAAACATGGATGCATTGTAGAAACACATTGTACACGTAAAGAATCTCATCCATGACAAAAAAATGCTCCATTTTTTACCACATGATGGAATTATTAGCAAAAGTTTAGATAGCCTTGCATGCAAGTAAGGTATTACAAGAGAATTGGGAGAACACTATGGTACTAATTCTGAAGGTACATTTAGATTTCTTATTACATTTTGGTATTAATATATAGATATTATACACCTTTGGCATTTATGTCAAAAAGGGGGAGAAGTGTATGTTATATGAATAAGAATGGGGGAGAAGTAATATGTAAAGAAGTATACTATACTCCATTTGTATGGAGAGATATATGTATGGGGGAGCAATATATTGTAGTATGAATAAGCAAAAAATACCTTTACAAAAGCAATTTTTGAAAAATGAGAAAAACAAAGTATGTTATCGAGCCACAATAGATGGAAATCAAAACTAAGTTGAAGACATAGAATGATGACAAAGTAAATTTTGACTTATAGTTTTAAATGATCAAATTTTTGTTTGGATAAGTATTTTTGTCACTAATGCCAAAGGGGGATATTGTTGACATTAAGGTCAATTTTTCTATCAGTGACTCAACATTCAGTCAATTGGTTACATTGGTACTGAGCTCTATAGTTGCGACCAAGCTTATCATTCAATTTTCAATGTTAACCAAGTGATTCAGTTGTTCCTAAGCTAAGTAGTTAGAATACAGTGTGTACCAAGCACCCAAGTCAGTTTGCAGTGTTTTCCAATCTACACAGTGTTTACCAAGCTTCAAAGACAAAGTTTAGTGCAAAATGAGTGCAATAGAGGCTACTGAGCTAGTCAGTGGAAGTGAAGAAGATCATAGTGTTAGCCGAGCTCTATAGTGTTAACCAAGTTCAATAGTGTCTACTGAGCTTATAGGGTTAAAAAAGTAGATCTAGTGTTGACCAAGTCATGCAGTGCCAACCTAATGATTTAGTTGCTATCATGTTTCTCAATATTTTTCAAGTCACACAATGTTGATTGAGTTCAAGCTATTTGGAAGTGATTAGTATGGACTAAGCTTCAAGTTCAACTGAGTGCCAAAGATTGTCGAGCATTGACAGTATTTTTCATGTATCAAAACATCACTGAGTTTGTCTTCAAAACCCGAGTTACAATTGTTGGGCCGACTTTGTGAATTATGATGAAATTGGTATTGTAGCCGACTCTAGTAAGTTATTATTTGGATTGGTATATATCTAATGCATTGTATCATATCCAAGTATGAATGTCAAGAGAATATGATGAGAAAAAGTGTGAATTAAAGAAGGCTACAAGTAGTATAAGGGAAAAAAGAGTTTTATCTATCACAGTCAGGAGATCATTGCAATACAAGGAATCTCAACTAGAAAATCAAAGTTGCAGATCAAAGATCAGCCATTGGTTCATCCTAATAGGTGCATCAGTAAAATCCTTTAACATGGTAGACTTAATAGTTTTTTCTAAATCTCTTAACTGAGTGCATACTTCACTATATGTTTGTAAATCCTTTAACAAAGTGGACCTCATAGTCCTTATTGCTCCTAATAGGGAAGATCACTAGAAGTGGTCAATTATAAGCCTTAACATGTTAACTTTATATTTTAGTACTAAAGCTTGTGGGTATCATCTCCACCCCAATTTTATTTTCTAAATGGAAGGTTTCTAATTTTATAGATATTTGTAGGCTAATAGGATATAGAAAAGGAACCTTACCATGTAAATATATTGGCATCCAAATGGAAAAAGGAATTAGAGAAGGAAAATCTTGGGATATGATTCTACAA
Source organism: Cupressus sempervirens (assembly GCA_028749045.1). Taxonomy (NCBI): domain Eukaryota; kingdom Viridiplantae; phylum Streptophyta; class Pinopsida; order Cupressales; family Cupressaceae; genus Cupressus; species Cupressus sempervirens. The sequence goes on from CM053786.1 coordinate 871,682,719, forward strand.
AAAATTAATAGGAAATTAGAAATTTGGAAGGCAAAATGGTTAACTAAAGTAGGGAGGATGACTATGATCAAAGTAGTTCTTTTGGTTATTCCTACATACCATATGTCATGCCTCCCATTACCCAAAGGTGTTAGAAGGAACTTTTATTCTAAACTAACAAATTTTTTAGTGAGGAATTGTATATAAGAAAAACAAGCTTTGATAAAATAGGATAATATTTGTAGACAGAAAGAGTTTGGAGATCTAGCCATAAAAAAGTGGAGTTGGAAAAATGAGGCATTAGGGGCTAAGCTTATTTGGATAAAGTTCAAAGAACACAATAGAAAATGGGCTAAAATTTTATATAGTAAATATTTAAATAATAATAATCCTGTAGCTTTGTTTAAAACAATAAATCCTCCAAAAGGATCAAATATTTGGAACCTTATGTTGAATTTTTGTCCATTTATAGAAAAAAAATTAACTTGGGATATCGGTCTAGGGCATGACACATTATTTTGGGAAGACACATGGGATGGTTTCCCTTCTCCACATAGTGCACATTTACCTATAAACATAAAAAATACTTTAACCACTATATGGGGTAATTATGTAAGTGATTATGAAATTAAAAAAAAAAATAGTTTGTATGGAGGATATAATTAGAAATTCCTAGATGAGGCACCACTATCAAATCAAGAGAAATTCATTTTAAAAGAATTTCTAAGTAATACGAAGATTAATCATAAAGAAAGGGTAGATAAGTTAATTTTGGGTGCTTTGAAAGATGGTAATTATAGATTCAAATTAGAGTATGAAAAGATAATAAATTTGCAACAATGGCATAAATTGACATTCCTCTTAATCTATGTTGGGATGTGTCATGTCTTCCAAAACTTGACATCTTCCTTTGGAAAACTCTCCAAAAGAGAATTTTGACAACAGATAGATTTACCAGAATGGGTTTTGAAGTCAAGGTGCCCACTCTGTGAAAAAGATTTTGAAATAGCTGATCATTTGCTTTATAATTATTCATTTGCTAAGAGTAATTGGTATTGGTTATGTAAGAAATTAAATTAGAAAATGATACCCCCTCACAATTTATCAAAGCTTGTTTCAAGTTGGCCAAGATACATATATTCTAATAATTACAATAATCTATGGAAAATTTCCTCGTTTATCCTCCTTTAGGAAATATGGAAATAAATAAATAGAAGTTTTTTTTGTAATAAAAAGATGGATCTTACATCCTTCCTTAAAAAAATAGTGGCTATTTTTATTGAAGTAACCAATAATAATCTAAAAAATATTGATGAGGAAGGATCCCTTTCAAATTGGGATGCAAAAATGCATAAAAATTGGTTTAACCTAATCAAGCCACCATTGATATATACTAAATCTAACAAGATCACCAATAAAGAATGTAAATAGGAACTATCTCCTAAAGGTTGTTCAAAATTAAATTTTGATGCGACAGCTAGGGGTAACCTAGGACCAAAAAGATCAGGCTGCATATTTCACTTAGATAATGGGATATGCCTAACTAAATGAGCCAAACCTTTAGGAATATTATCTAAATATAATATAGTTGAATTAGAAGCCTAATAGAGGGTTTAATTATAAGTCAAGAGTAAGGAATTAATAAATTAGTTATAGAAGGAGATTCACAAATTATCCTAAATGCGCTAAGAAAAGACTAACACCTAATTGGATCCTAAACTCTAAACTAGAATATGCTCTAGCTATAGTCAATAAATTCAACAAGATTGTCATTACACACATCTATAGAGAAGGAAATGCTGGAATACTTTAGAATAATTGGGGGGGGTGAATAAGTTATCCAAGGTCTAGATGTATAAATAAAACTTTTCACAGCTTAGTGAACCCATAAAACATTTATCTTCTAGCATGCATCAATAAGATTATGCAATCACTTAAAACTTGTAGGTTACTATCAAATTAGCTTGCATAAATGTAAACATGAAACACAAAAAATTAATCAACACACTTGACACAATGATTTATGTGGAAACCCAATTTGGGAAAAACTACCAGTAACATGCTACTCTTTTTCAATCTTCTGAAGTGATGCCATGTGAAAGGCCAACTATGTTAAAGGTTACAATACACACTATTAAATGTGAACTTGTTAAAGGATTTCAATCACCCTTTTAGGAGTGATCCTTATTAGAGGAATTTAGACCATTCACTTGGAATGTCACCTAGTTAAAGGATTTACAAATGACTATTAGGTCAACCTTAATCCAAAGAATTTTCCCTAGACTGATACAATTATTAGAGAGTAATAGTAAGGCTTGATCTGATAACAACTTACAACTCAATTTGTAGATTATAGATCTCTATTTTAGTCCTTCATTCTTCTTGGCCCCCACTCATTGCAACTTTGATAGCTTGTTCACCCTTCAAGCACTCATATACTTAAGCCTTATTACTTAACATGCCATTATAGACTCTTCTCTTAGGTCACTTGATGAAGAAAAACCCTTGACTCCTTGTTTTCCTTAGGTTCTCACACATGAAAACCTTTTCTTCTGACAAGTCATTCCTATAAGTAAAAAATTAAGATCTTTTTGCTATTCATTCTCTATCATACAATTTAGGGTTAGGATAGATTAGGTAGGATACAATGAATCCCCCATATTCCTAATCTCGTCTAGAAAATTCTCCTTGAATCCTCTTTGAATTTTCCTAAAAATGGTTTACCTTGAATTCTATGCCTCCAGCTCATCAATATTATCTTCCACCTAGTTAACATAATCTAAGAAAAAACTTGTGGGCTCAAATCCAACGAATTCATGATCTTTCAAATAATGTAGCAACTCAACATTATCTTGCTTCTGATGCTCAACACATATTATGTTGCTCGATACAAACTAAAGTTTATTGGTGCTCGACATTAACCAAACTTTACTTGGCATCCACTATTTTGCTTGGCATACACTATTTTTCTTGGCATACACTAGAATAAGCACTTACTTAGCTCCAACTTATTTTTTTCTCAGCTTGCACCAACTTTGTTCGGCACCTACTATCCACTCAGTCAAGCTTTGTGGACAGACTTTGTGTAACTTGTTCTTCTAAACTTTCTTAGTGCAACCAACCTTTGTAACCTTAAGTAGATTATCAATACATCATGTTATCATAGTCTTAGTTGATTCTTGTAATTCTATACATAATCATAACTCAACCTTTCCTCTAGGTGCTATTATTACATCTTTTGATCAAATCCTCTTCATCAATCAAATAAGTGATAGTACTTAAATCATATAAGAAGTTGTCTTAACAAAAAATTGTAGGTTTGACATCAGTGACAAAATAATGATTGAAACAATATTCTCCCTCTTTAACAATCTCCTTCTTTGTACTATTTTTCAATCTATTCTCAACAATCTCCCTCTTTGAAATTAATGGAAAACCAAACTGATCAACCAAATTGACTAGGTTAAAATAGTAAAATATTACCGAAAAGAAAATGATTCCTTGTATTGAAATCTCTCCCTCTTTCAACAACTTCCATCTTTTGAATATCTCTCCCTCTATTAGCAACTTTTGTCATCTGAATAGGTTACAAAAATATTCCTTATAACTCCCTCTTACTAGGTAGATGTTAGGATTTCTCTCTCATTGTTCTCCTGATCAACAACTATCTCCCTCTAAGATTAGTTTTAATTTAGCTTTTATTTCTCCCTTTGATCAACGAATCTCTCCCTCTTTGACAAAAATTCCAAAGACTTGTCATCTTAACATGTAGATATAGGCTTCTTCAGTTCCTTTAATTTCTCCCTCTATCACCTTACTTGTGACTGATTTGTAGTTTCAGCTCTTTGATTACTTTAGGCAATTCCTAAAGTAAGATCCTTTGCATCAATGTGTAACATATGAGCATCAACTTATTTGATGCAAGGCACTCCTCCTTTTACTTAGATAGCCTTTGATAGGAGTATCACCCCTAGTTTACCTCTTAGATACTCATGAGAATCCTTAGGTAAAGCTTTTGTGAAGATATCAATAATTTTCTCTTTTATATTCACATATTCCATCTTCATCTCTTTATCTTGAACTAATTCTCTCAAGTAATGATACTTGATAGCAATGTGCTTAGTCTTCGTGTGCATCACAAGATTCTTTGATATATCGATAACACTTGTATTATCATAATAAAGTATCACTAGTTCTATGATCACTTCCTTCATCCTTTGAGTAATTGATTAATCCATACAATGTTTGTACAATTTACAACACCAACAACATATTTAGCTTCAACAGTAGATTGTGAAGTGTAGTTTTGTTTCTTGCTAGTCCATGTAACCAACTTGTTTGAATTACAATAGGAAAGGTAAACTTCTGAGAGGGGGGGGGGGGGGGGGCGGAATTAGTAGTTTCAAATTGGACTCGTAAAACTTTCACCACACATCCATCTCATACATTCAATCAATAAATCGAAATAACATGTAAAGCATATACATCTAAATCATGTAAACACATAAGCAATCATACATATATAACACTAGATATAATTAACCAAAAAACCTCTAAATAAGAAGGTAAAACTGGGGTGGGGATGACACCCACAAATCTTCACTACTATAGTAATAAAGTGTATCTAATGAAGGTTACAATTTTTTCATCATGAAACATGATCTACCCTATGAAAGGTTTGCCCTGTTAAAGGTTTACAAAGACTGTTAGGTTTCACCTTGTTAGAGAATTTCAACACCCTGTTAGAAGTGTGCCTTGCTAAAGGACTTTAACTTACAACTAAGTAAGCACCCTGTTAAAGAATTTCATATAGCCTATTAGGACTACTCTGTTAAGAAATTTTGACTGAAATCACTTGTTAGAATGTCACAACTTTGATCTTGCAGTTAGCATTTGCTTGCCTGATAACATATCACCTCTAAATAATGTCTTCTTGATCTTTCTTGATCAAATGTCTCTTTTTTTTATCCTTTTATCTATCCTTTGTTCTACTCTAACTGATTCTGCAATGTTGTTTCACTTCATAACTTCTAAGCCACCATGAATGCTCTATTTATGCATGCAAACTTCTCTTTTAGCTCCTTCAATTCCTTACACACTCACTCATAAAGAGTTTAGGGTTTTATCCTCCTTAAGAACACTTAGTGACTTAGGGTTAGGTATAAATCTATGGTTGAGATTCATCCATTTTTCCACTTAATTCTTCCCATTTTCTGATTGGCTGCATGTAATTATATAAGGAATCCAACTAGAGATTTTTCCTTATCTCCAAAATATCAAAATTTAATCTTAAGTTGGCTAAAAAATGGTTTACATAGTTGTTTGTGCCATTACAAACAAATATGTTAAAACTGTGTCACTCAACATTTGAAGTCTCTAATGCTTGGCATACACTAATCTTTCTATTGTAACTTGACACCTATATTGCTCAACATCCACTCTTTACTCAGCTCATGTGTAACTCAACATATGCTATCTACATGGCACTCGAGTGACTCGGCACATGAGTGGCTCGACACTCACTATGACTCGGCATGGTCTATGGTTTTCTCAACATATATCACTTGTTTGGCATGAACTAAGTAAATAACTTAAGTGTGTTGACACTTACTTGTCAAAACTAATTTGAGATCAACAATCTCCCCCTTTTACATGAGTGTCAAAAACACTGAAGTATATATTATCATCCTTAATCTTATGAGCATAACATATCTCAACTTGGCTTATATACAAAACTTCAAAATTTCAAAATTCTGTAATCACTTAGATAGCTTAAAATTTGAAAACTCCCCTTGAGTTGATATGTCTGTTCTGTATCCAAAATTTGGTACTCCTACTGAGTAAATGTGTCTCTGCTGATACATTTTGACTTCATTCTATTTTGCTAATACTCTTTCATCTAATACTTCTGATATGTTTTGATGCTTCTCTCTCTTTTCTTTTTCTCCCCCATTCTCTTATTTCATTCTCCCCCAAAAATATGTCTCCCCCCTTTTATCCAATTCTCCCCCTTTTTGACACTTATTTCAACACTTATTGTGTGTTTGTCTAGAAAGGATTTATGGACATCCAATATCATATTAAGAGATGTATCCCAGTTCTTACATGCTACATCTAATGACTTGATTTGGATTGCAAGCTTGTTAACAAGGTGGACTAGACCATCTAAGGTAGAAAGATTTGGTTCTTTCTTCATTAAGGTTTAGGCATAGCCTAGTTCCTTGTGCAAAATTTACATATGGGGGGTGAGGGTTACTTGGATGCTAGTCAGTTTGGTCCTTATGTTGGCCTCATTTATTGTTAAAATGCTTCTCACTATGAGCTGGATTCATTGGTAGTTTTGCACCTAATGCAAAAATTTGGCTCTCCAAACTCAAAATGTGACTTATGGTCTCTTGACTAAAGAGTGGGGGATTTCACAATTTAGTGTAGAATGAGATTATGTTCTCAAGTACCTTCTTCACTTCCTCAAACTTAGTTGCCAATGTAACTTGTGTTAGTGCTATATCACTTGATATTTTATCATTAACTTTGTTTTGTAACTTCTTTTCTGACCATTCAAGTTATTTGGCATTTGTATCCAAGTCTTCATTACTAACCTTCTCCAATATGTCTATCAACTATTCCATTAGTGGCATGGTCTCATCAAGAGTTGATAGACTAAATGCATCTAAAAATATGTCTTTGATATCTTGTAGTGCCTACTTCTGCCTGTGCTCCCTTCTAAGCATTTTATGATGATTTTTCCTTACTGGGGCCTACTATAATATGCCCATTTGTTCTATAGTCATGGTATCATAATCAAATTTGGGAAAAATTATCTCTTCATCAAGGCTCCATCTCCATATTGAATTACTTCTTCAACCTTCGATGACCTTGGGCTCGACACTAAGATCTGCAATGGAGTAGCATCTGTGCTTAGCTTTTGAAGAGTATGACTTGATGGAGTACCAGATACTAGTAAGGTTACTGGGGCTTGGATGGTATTTTTCTCCTTTAATTTTGGTGTCATCTCACTCTCTTTAGGCTTTCCCTATTCTACCATAATAACCTGACTTACACCTTGTCCTTGTGCTATAGGTGTAGATAAATCTATCTGACCTATTTCTATGGTAGCAACTTGTGCTTCCACTGTGCTCTTCTTTATTTTATCAATCTTTGCAATTGTATCAACCTTGTTAGATGCATCTTCTGGCATTTGGATCAAAGGTTTTACATTAGTGACTGAAGGGATGGTAGAAGGTGGTTCTTGTGGATTCACCTTTTCCCTTGCAACATTAGTCATTGAATTCTATAGCTCATCCACACTAACCAAAATAGGATTATCACAAAGTTTGGCCTGCAGTGTAGACTGATCTAAGATCTTCTTCAAATCATCTTCAGTAAGGGGATTGATGTTTTAATTTGATAGATCAAAAACATCCTTGACAGTTATTGTTTCAATAGTCTTACTTGTGACATGTGGAGGACTGACACTCAACAATTGTGTATCTTGTACACTATGTTCTTCTGGCTGCTCTGGCTTAGCTGTTGCTTGGTTATCTACTTGCATTTTTGTTCCTCATCCAACTATGTTATCTTTATCATCATCTTCTTCATCATCCTTTACTTCAATGGGTTCTTCCTCTCCTTCCTTTAATGTTGTCAACCCATAAGTAAGTTTCCACATTTGAGTGATTTTCTTGACAACATACTCAATATTATTTTGTAATATGTTAAAGGCTCCATATTTAGGTATAGACCTAACTACATACTTCTTTATAGCCTTAGAAATTTGTGCCTTAGTTATTTTAGGCATCACTTGGGTTAAAGATGTTTCTCTAATATGTCCCTCCAAGTTCAGACAATAGTTCCATTTTTGCTCAACTCTGTCATATAGACTCTTGGACATTGAGTTGGAAATCTCTAGTGGAGTCATCTTGAATTTTTCCATCATGGCATATATGACCTCCTCCACTTTATTTTTCTCTAATTTACCCAAATTATCAAAATAAACATGACCAAGTCCTGATAGGTCTACACTATTTCTAACATTTTCATATAAATTATCAAGGTTTGAAAGAGGATTATGAATCACCACCTTGAATTGGCTATTGTCATATGATTCTATTTTCTCTTCATCAAACTCGGCTTGTGCCACATACTTCCTTCTTGGTCTCTTCTTCTCTTGACATCCTTGTTCTATTTGTTTTGTCTTTTCCTTGGCCTTTTGTGTATTTTCATGTGTATTGGCTCTTCTATTAGGTACAGTGGGCTTAGGCTAACTCAGCTTAGCTATCTTCTTAGCTTAAGTCACTAGTTGGACCTTAGCCTTTCTCTTCGTTGGCTCGGTAGGAGTAGGTGCTTCCTCAACTTCTTCTCCCTTGACACCTTCAGTCTCATTCTCTTCTTGGTATTCTCCCATACTTTGTATCAAAGCTAGAGGTGCTTGTGCTTGAGTTTCTTCTTCCTCTTCATCCTCCTCCTCTTCTTCTTCTTCCTCCTTGACACCCTCTCTGAACTTGGCTTTCAACTTCTTCACCATCTTCTCCTTTTTCTTCAAAGTTGAAGTAATCTTCAATTCCATGGTAATTTTGGACTTTACCATCTCATAATTTCCAAATACTTGTGCAGTTTTATCCACCTCTCCTACCAATAAAGCTATTATAGCTACATAGGCTTCATCCATATTGATTTCATAACCTAAGGGTCTCAATCATATCACCATTGGTGTAGCAGCTTGTACAAATCTATAATCAACATCCACAAGAAAACATACATCATCATAGTGTTTCTCAACTAAGGATACTGGTATTCTCAATCTTTCCTTCATTGACTTATTGAAGTCTTCAAAATAACTTGTCATCAAAGATTCAAAATTTTCTCCTAGCAACTCAATATACTTACCAATCTCTACTGCTACTGATTTGTTGGTTTTCCATCCCACATTACCAAATCAAGGGAATGTGTTTTGCACATAAAAGAATATACAAATTAATATGGAACCACATTTACATTGTGAACTCTTTGTCTTTTTGATTGCTCCAAGGTTCTCCATCAATTATTGTAATTGTAGCTCTACTAGATCATATGTGTGGTATTTCTTTACAATTTTGTATCCCACATTTATAGCTATATAGGGCACACTATTTAATCTACTAGATTGATAGAGCTTGTGTGATATTACCCTCACAACAAATTATATTAGAGGATCAATGATTGCATCAATTATCATGCCTCTTTTGTTCCAGATAGCTCTAGTATTCTTCTCAATCACTTCCCTTGAATCAGTCCTTAGTGTCTTAGGATGATCTAGGGTTGGGTAACTAGTAACCCTATGGATTATTCTCTTAGTAATTTTGATAGATCCATTGTCTAGCCATAGTGAACTATCATGGATTCAGCTAAACACTATCCTAATCCACTCTATCTTGAATACATTCAAAAAATCTAGGACTCATGTTAATCCCTTTCTCTCAATGATTTTGAATTCTTTCTTCAAAACATCATTGTCATAGACTTTGTTATATGCTTCCCTAATCTCCATATCCCTAATGCTACCAATTTTATAGTTATAGAATTTTCTCACATCTTAAACCATTATCACATTTGGTAGAATCATTGACTATGCACCAGAAGGGTCTTGCTTGTATGCAATATCAGGAATAGCTTTGAAAATGGGTTGCTTGACTTCATTACTCACTAACTGAATATTCAAAACTTTCTTTCTCTCTACATTCTTTAAACTAGATGCCATAATATGAAATTAGGGTTTATGAAATTTAAACTGTTAGTTTGACTCTTGATAAATACCTAAAATCTATCAAAATGGCATAGGATTGTTGCTAAAATATTCTACAACTACTTGGAATAGATTTCAAGATTGCCTTCTTCTCTGTTCACTCTTTCTCAAATTTGAAATGATGAGAAATGAGCTAAAATCAATCAAATACCCTTTGAAAACCCTGTAATTAATGTTAAGCGCTTACATAGCTACAAGCTCAACATCAACCAATTTAAGGCTCACTCAGTATCCATTGACATTTCAACCACTCAACAACCACTATGAGCTTGTAACCAACTAGCTAGACTGCTAGCTTGGCATCTTCTAGCATTCCGCTCGGCACACATAGGAAATATTTCATGCTCGACAACAACATGAAAAAATCAAAGATTTATCTTGAATTTTTAATAATAGCTTACATCTTTATTCATGCTAATGTAGTCTTTTCAGTACTAGATTCCTTTGGAATTGATGTATGATATAACTTTTAAATATCAATCCCACATACCTTTTGATTATGTAGTTTAATGAGGTGTGATCACCTGACCCATTGGGTGAAGTGATCCCTTCTCCATTTATTGTGTTGCAATCATCTTTCTTTTTCCATGTCTTATTCAAATTCCTTGCCTTATGTCAACATCTTCCTTGCCTTTACCTTTATCAAATTCACAACTTGGTGCTTTTGACCTAGTTGGACAATATCTACTGATGTGACCAATCTTCAAACAACTGAAACATGTGGTTTGACACAACCACCTTTGGAAGTTACCTCTGAAGTGTGTCTAAATAAAATTCTCAGGAACATGTCCATATTCTTGATAATAATGACAACTATACCGTGTATTATAATCCCAGTTATAAGAGTTTCCATTGTTCCTCACCTTTATTTGCCTGTTTGATGATCACATGGGTTTAGATCTGGACTCAAAAGCTCTATGTCCATACTTCTAATAGTTGTAGTAATAACCTTCAAATCTTTGTGTGTACATGGTCTTGATTCTGTATTTATGTGCCTAATGACCTTGTTTGTTGCACTTATGGTAGCGAACCATGCTCTTAGGCTTGAAATTTTGATTTGTAGTCTTGCTCCTACACACATTAGTATTATGTCCTTTATTACCACAATTATGACAAGTAGGTTTGGAGTTCTTACCTTTGTTGTTCCTTTCCTCTACACTTTTGGATAACTCTCCTTCTTTAGTACATGTGTATCCCAGTCTAGATGTATCATTATTTGATCTAGGGGATCTCAATAATTGCTCAAAGTATTTGATGACATCATTTGGTTTGTTAAAACATTCAAAAAATTCCTTTTCTCTCTTTAGGTCACTCTACAATTTTTCATTTTGCAACTTCAATGTAGTTATCTCAATGTCCTTGACATTCAATTCATAGTTGGCATTCATCATTTGACTTATAGTATCCGATTGCATGTTGGAAATCTTGGTTAGTTCTAATGATTTATATTCTAGTCTATTGGCCAAAACTCTTTTGTCTTCTTCAATCATAGCTTTTTCTTCCATAGCTTTCTTCTTTTGTTCAACCACCTCACATAGCAGTATAACTTGTGATTCTTGCTCTAACTTGAGATTTCTAATTTCCTCAACTTGGGCTCTATTATTTTCCATTAGATCTACAATTGCTGCATCAAATTCATTGGAGTCTCCATCTACAAATAGCTTAGTAGTGTCTATCTCTTTGTATTATGTGTCATTCTCTGCAATAGCAATTTCCTTCATTCTCTTTAAAGATTTCTTTAGTTCTTCTCTTGCTTCATCTAGTTGATGTAGAATGAGTTGTATTTTAATTCCCCGATTCTCAATAATCTTTCCTAGTTTGTAGATTTCCATTTCAAGATCTTTCCTCGAAGTTGCAAAGCTTCTCTTTCAGAGAACAAAGCTTTGATACAAATTTTTGGAATTACTATAGGAAAGGTAAATGTTTGGGGAGGGTGAATCAATAGTTTAAACTTGGATCCATAATTTTTTTACCACACATCCATCTCATACATTCAATGAATAAACTAAAATAACATGTAAAACATATACATCTAAATCATGTAAACACATAAGCAATCATACATATATAACATTAGATATGATTACCCAAAAATCCTCCAATGAGAAGTTAAAAATGGGTTGAGGATGACACCCAAAAATCTTCACTACTATAGTAATAAATTGTATCCAATAAAGGTTACAACGTTTTGATCATGAAACATGATCTACCTTGTGAAAGGCTTACAAAGACTATTAAGTCTCACCTTGTTAGAGGATTTCAACACCCTGTTAGAAGTGTGCCTTGCTAAATGACTTTAACTTACAACTAAGTAAGCACCCTATTAAAGGATTTCAAGTAGCCTATTAGGACTACTTTTAAAAGAGATTTTGATTGAAATCACCTGTTGGAATGTCTAAACTTTGATCCTGCGGTTAGCACTTGCTTTCTTGATAACAAATTTCTTGATCCTTCTTGATTAGATGTCTCTTTGTTGTATCCTTTTCTCCATCCTCTATTTTTCTCTAACTAATTCTACAATATTGTTTCACTTCATAACTTCTAAGCCACCATGAATGCTCTATTTGCACATGCAAACTTCTCTCTTAGCTCCTTCAATTCCTTACACACTCACTCATAGAGTGTTTAGAGTTTTGTCCTCCTTAAGAAGACTTAGTGACTTAGGGTTAGGTATGAATCTATAGTTGAGATTCATCCATTTTTCCTCTTAATCATTCCCATTTTTTGATTGGTTGCATATAATTGCATAGGGAATCCAACTAGAGATTCGTCCTTATCTCCAAAATATTGAAATTCAATCTTAAGTTGGCTAAAAAATGGTTTACATCATTGTTTGTGCCATTAAAAAAAAATATGTCAAAATTTTGTCACTTAGCATCCAAAGTCTCTGATACTCGACATACACTAATTTTTCTACTGTGACTCGACACCTATATTTCTTGACTTCCACTATTTACTTGGCTCCTATGTCACTCGGCATATACTATCTAGTCAGCACTTGAGTGACTCAACACATGAGTGGCTAGACACTTACTATGACTCAACATGGTTTATGGCTTTGATAGACATGTGTTAATTGTTCAGCATGAACTAAGTAAATAACTTAAGTGTGTTGATACTCACTTATCAAAACCAATATGAGATCAACACAACCTCTTGCATAATAAAAATTCTCCTCCATTGGTGCTCTTTCTATCATCAATATTTCCAACCCAGACAACATTCATATAGGCTCTTAATTCAAATTTCTCATTTTTCTCATAGTACAGACTACACTCCTCTATTCCTTTCAAATATCTCATTATTCTCTTTGCAACCATAAAGTGATTCTCCTTGGGATTAGCAGAGAATCTTGCAACTATCCTTGTAGATAATGCAATGTTAGGTCTACTATGTACTACATATTGTAATTTGCTAATCATAGACCTATACAATGTTTGATTCATCTCAACTCAATCATCATTCTTTGACAACTTGTGTCCTATCACCATAGGTGTACTTGTTGGTATGGAATCTTCCAATCCAAAAGTTTTTAGTATTTCCTTGACATACTTTGACTAAGTGATGTATATACCATATTTCATTTGATATACTTACAAACCTACAAAAAATGTGATCTCTCCAAACATGGACATTTCAAATTCTTGCCTCATTTGATTCACAAAATCCTTACATAAAGCATCTTGACCTCCAAATATGATATCATCAACAAAAAATTCAAATAACAAAATACCTTTTCCTTTCTCTATCTTCATGTACAAATTGTTGTTATCATCAGTCCTCTCAAATCCAATCTTCACAAGATAATTATGAAGTCTCTAATACCATGCTCTTGGTGCTTGTTTCAAACCATATAGAGCTTTTTGCAATGTACATACCATGTTCTTATGTTTAACATCAAAAAATCCTTTTGGCCACTCTATGTAAACTTCTTCCTCTAATATACCATTCAAAAATGCAGATTTAACATCCATTTGATAAACTTTGAAACCTTTGTATATAGAATAAGCAAGTAATGTTCTTACTCCTTCCAATCTAGAAATAAGAGAAAATGTCTCTCCATAGTCAATTCCTTCCTCTTGTGCATATCCCTTGCAAAATAATCTTTCCTTATTCCTTGTGACTTCACCTTTTTGATCTAGCTTGTTTTTGAATACCCATTTGATGCCAATCACATTTTTTTCTAATGGTCTATGAACTAAAGTCCATGTTTTGTTTTTTTTTTCAAATTTTTCAATCTTTTCTTCCATGACTTTATCTAGTACACATCTTCTAAAGAATCTCTCATTTATTTGGGTTCCTTCATGCTCAACAAACATGTATCATTTCTTAATCTATTCCTTGTCATTGGTCTAGCATCTTTATCTCTAATTATTTGTGTAGCAGGATGATGTCTTTTGACATATTTGGACAATCTTGGTTCAACTCTAGTTTCTTCAATTTGTCTTTCAACTTTAGAGTCACTTGTACATCTCTATCAAGTAGTTTAGCATCTCTTTCATGCACACTAATCTCAGAATCAGAATGTGTACCAACTTCATTTTGTAACTCAACATTTGAATGTAGCTTGGTTTGTGAATGCAACTCGACATTCATAGTATGTGACTCGATAGTCACTGAAACTTGCTATTGGTTTGTAGCTTGATTTGCAACATCTTCTTCAACAGGTATACATTCATAAAAGTATACAAATGATTTGTATTCTTCTAGTTCTTTTATAGGTTTTGCCTCATGTACCTTTATATATTCATCAAAATTTACATTTGCACTTTCAAAAACTTTGTTAGTGTTAGTATTCAAACACTTATAAGCTTTACTTCTTGTTGAGTATCCTAAGAATATACATTACTCACTTTTTACATCTAGTTTACCATTCCTAAAGTCTTTAAGAATGTAACATTTGCTTCCAAATACCTTAAACTATTTTACATTGGGTGAGTATCCATACCATAGTTCAAAAGATGTTGAATGAGTACCTTTCTTGACTTGTACATGGTTTAAGGTATAAAAAACTATACTTATAGCTTCTCTCTAGTATTTCAAAGCAAGCTTTTTCTCCATCATGAGTGTTCTAGTACAGTCCATTATAGACTGATTCCTTCTTTCAACATTTCCATTTTGTGGAGGGGTTCTAGGTGTAGATGTCTATTTTTTGATTCCTCTATCATCACAGAACATCTCAAACTCATGCGATGTAAATTCTCCTCCTCTATTAGATCTCAAACACTTTAGAATTTTACCCATTTCCTTCTCAACTCTTGCTAAGTACCACTTAAACATTTGGAAAGCATCAAAATTCTATTTCAAAAACATAACTATCATCATTCTAGAATAGTCATCAACAAACAACATAATGTACTGATCTCCTTTGTAGCTTTGCACATCAATTGGTCCACACACGTCAGTATGAGCAATCTCTAGTATCCCTTTAGAGGTATAAGTTTTACTCTTACAACTTGACTTTGTCATTTTGCCCAACTGACGTTGTTTACATATTACATTATCAGGCTTCTCCAACTTAGGTAAACCTATAACTTTTCTCATATTAATGATACTGACCAGGTTATCATAATTGACATGACATAACCTTTTGTGCCACAACCACACATCATCAAGTTTTACAACTAGACAAGTAGCATCCTCTATATCAAGATAGAATTGATTAATCCTAGTTTGATCACCCTTTCTAATCAGTTTTCTATTTGTGTCATATATCTTAGCAACCTTGTTTTCAAACTCAACCTTACATCCCAAATTATTTAGTTGTGGCACACTCAACAAATTATATTTAAGTCCTTCAACATAGTAAGCATTCTCACATAAAATCTTATCTATGAGCTTGATAGAACCTGTTCATTTTATCAAGCATGATGCATCATTACCAAATCTTACACTATTTCCATCATAATAATTTAGGGTAATGAACTTACTTTTGTCTCCAGTCATGTGATTTGAACACCCACTGTTAATGATCCATCTCTCATTCTTGTTCACACAAGTCACAAGTATAGTTGCCTCATCTTCATTAGATTCATCCTTCATTGCAACATAAACCACTTCATCATCATGTTTATAAGATTCATCGATTGTTTCCTCTTCAACAATATAGCATAAATTTTAACCTTTGTCTTTGTAGTCCTTGTTGTCTTCATCTCTTCTACTTTTGTACTTGTCGCCACCTCTGTAGTTCTTCTTCTTTGGACATCTAGTTGCAATATGACCAACCTCATTGCAATTGAAAAAAATGATAAGTAATTTACCTTTACCTTTCTAGAATCTTCTTGCTAGTAGTGCTTCAAGCTATTCTACATCCTCCTCATCTATATCACTATCACTAGACACATACTTCTTCTTTTTCTTCTTTTTCTTCTCATTAGGTTCCTTCAATGACATCTTAGCTTTGAAAGTAGATTCAATATTTTTAGGTTTTTAATTATCAAATTTGGATAGCTCAAAAACAATGAGTCTATGCACCAGACCTTCAAGTGAAGCTTATTTCTTGGTGTACATCTCAATTCTTGAATTGAAGAAACTCTAATAGCATATATAGGCAACAGTGTCCTTAAAACTTTTTTTAGTACAGTATCATCATCTATATTACTAGTAGCTCCTCTTATTTCATTAACAACTTCATTTATCCTAGCAATATATTAAGCAACAGTTTCACCTTCTTCCATTCTCATATCATCAAACTTACCTTTGAGACTTTCAACTTTGGCTCTTAGAACATTTGTATCTCCTCCATAGATAGTGGTTAGGGCATCCCATATTTTCTTTTCATTGTGAATACTTTTGATATCATCAAAATTGACATAGCTTAGGGCAGAGGCAATCTCCAACATTGCTTGGTTGTGTTCTTTCTTCTTTTTCATATCCTAAATAGTTGGGGCACCAACAAGATCAACATATTTAGTGGAAATAGTAGATTGTGCATGATCTCCAAGTCCTCCAAGGTGTAGCTTTATCAAACTTTTCCATCTAGGAAAGTTATCTCTATTAAGCTTGGGTACTTCTCTTTTTGACATCTTGATCTTTGTGCTTCTAGTACCTTCAAACTAGTCCTCTTAAGCAAATGGTTCTGATATCAATTGTTGGAATACTTTAGAATAATTGGGGGAGAGGGGGGTGGGGGGGGGAGTGGGGGTGCTGAATCAGATATCCAAGGTCTAGATGTGTAAATAAAACTTTTCACAACTTAGTGAACTCATAAAACATTTATCTTCATGCATGCATCCATACGATTATGCAATCACTTAAAACTTGTAGGTTACTATCAAATTAGCTTGCAAAAATGTCAACATGAAACACAATAGATTCATCAACACAATTGATACAATGATTTATGTGGAAACCCAATTTTGGAAAAACCACCAGTAACATGCTACTCTTTTTCACTCTTTTGAAGTGATACCTTGTGAAAGGCCAACCCTGTTAAATGTGACCCTGTTAAAGGATTTCAATCACCTTGTTAGGAGTGAGCCTTGTTAGAGGACATTAGACCATTCACTTAGAATGTCACCTGGTTAAAGGATTTACAAATGACTATTAGGTCAACCTTAATACAAAGGATTTACCCTAGACTAATACAATTATTAGAGAGTAACAGTAAGACTTGATTTGATAACAAGTTATAACTCCATTTGTAGATTACAAATCTCTATTTTAGTCCTCCATTTTTGTTGGCCTTCACTCATTGCAACTCTGATAGCTTGTTCACCCTTCAAGCAATCATATCCTTAAGCCTTCTTGCTTAACATGTCGTTGCAGACTCTTCTATTAGGTCACTTGACGAAGCAAAACCCTTGACTCCTTGTCTTTCTTAGCAAGGTATATTTTAGTGGCTAATATTTGTAAATTAGCTAATTTTATAAATTTCTTGCTAGTAATTTTTTTAATTATTTTAGATTTAATGTAACCTAAATCACCACATTACTATTAAATTTAGTTCTAAAATATTTAAAATCACTCAATAATTTAATTTATTAAAAAAATTAAACTCAAAGATTTGCCACAATATTCGATACATGATTATATTTGATTTACCCAAATATTATATATTATCGAAGAA
This sequence comes from Cupressus sempervirens, assembly GCA_028749045.1. Lineage (NCBI taxonomy): Eukaryota > Viridiplantae > Streptophyta > Pinopsida > Cupressales > Cupressaceae > Cupressus > Cupressus sempervirens. The sequence continues at coordinate 871,700,547 of CM053786.1, forward strand.
ATTAAAATTAATTCACCAATAATTTTCATAATTATTAGTTACTTTAGGGACCAATATTTACTTTTCACTATTGATTTAAAATATGATATAATTATTCTCATAATTCCCATGAGATAAAACATGTTCATTTTTTATTTGTAATAATCCATGATGATTAGCAAACTTCCTATTATTATTGAGATTCGCCAATATTTTCTACTAAAAAATTATGATACCAAAATAATCACCAATGTAAATAATATTTAAAATAAAAATTTGAGAGATTCGTCGATAAAAATAATTTGGTTTTTCAAAATAATGAAAGATTCACTAGTATTTTATATCTTTTTTTGGAGGGGGTTTCTTAAAGTTTACCCTGTTCCTTAGGTTCTCGCACATGAAAACCTTTGCTTCTGACTAGTCATTCATATATATAGAAAATTAAGATTTTTTTGTCACTCATTCTCCATTGTCCAATTTAGGGTTAGGATAGATTAGGTAGGATATAATGAATGTACCCCATATTCCATATCTCTTCTAGAAACTTATCCTTGAATCCTCTTTGAATTCACCTAAAAATGGTTTACCTTGAATTCTATGCCACCAACTCATCAATCTTATCTTCTACCTAGTTTACATAATCCAATAAAATAAACTTGTCAGCTCAGATCCATTGAATTCATGATCTTTCAAATAATGCATCAACTCGACATTATCTTGCTTTTGATGCTCGACACATATTGCATTGCTTGGCATGAACTAAAGTTTACTGGTGCTTGACATCAACTAAACTTACTCAACATCCACTGTTCTACTTGGCATACACTAGAATAAGCATTTACTCGGCCCCAATTGATTTTTTGCTTAGTTTGTATTGACTTTTCTTGACACCTACTATCCACTCAGCCAAGCTTTGCAGAAAAACTTTGTGTAACTTGTTCTTCTAAACTTTCTTAGTGTAACTAGCCTTTGTAACCTTAATTAGATTATCAATACATCATGTTATCACTATCTTAACTAATTCTTGTACTTCTTTACATAATCATAACTCAACCTTTCCTCTAGGTGCTATTGTTACATCTTTTGATCAAATCCTCTTCATCAATCAAATAAGTGATAGTAATTAAATCACATAATTAGTTGTCTTACAAGAAAATAGCATGTTTGACATCAGAAACAAAGTAATGATTGAAACAATAATCTCCCTCTTTAACAATCTCCTTCTTTGTACTATTTTTCAATCTATTCTCAGTAGGAAATAGAGAAGCAAATAATCTTGCTAATAAAGGTGCAGATGGAGAAGATTTTCTAATAAGATAAAACTAATTAATAAGCATAAAATAGTTTATTGTCATTAGGTAGAAGTAGTCCTAGAATCTTTGATGGTTTTAGGGTCATAAATGTAATTATTTAAAACATCTTTATTCTAATACCATTAAAATATCTAACATCAAAGTTTAAATTAATATCAAATATAATATAAATATCCCTCAATAGATAATACATAAATACATATCCTATTTATTAGTACATTTAGTACTTCCAAATAATTAAATTATATAAATTAAACTAAGATAGAAAAATTAAACTATATACAAGTAATATAATGTTTTGTTAGGATCTGAAGCAAGAAGACTGATCTAGTGGTATTATAGAAGTCATCGAGAATATGGGATATTTACGACTTGTTGGAAGTGCCAAGCTTGTGAAGCACTCTACAATTGATTCTCCCCCCTCAGTTTCAAAAGTACCAATTAACTTGGGTATTCTAGGAATCACTAGCTTTGTTCCTTCCTTTGGTAAAATTCATGGGCCAATATTCCCTTCGATAAGCATGATCTAGTGGCATTATAGAAGTTGAATCATACACCACATTGGGTTGTAACAGATGGACGATGGCATGACCTTGCCTATAAATTTTTTTTTCTTGCATCTTCCTATTTTCGTAATTTTTCATATTTCTCTCATTATGATAATCCCTTTTCTCCTAGGTGCAATTTTATGGTTCCAAAAGTTCATATTTATGGAAGTCTCTTAGGGCCCCTTCTGTTTGATTCACCTAGGGTTCATTTTTTGTTCATTTCCTTAGTCATCTCTCAAATCATGGTAATGTCACCTCTCTCTTCTTCCTAAAATACCTTTTGACATATGTTCTAGCTCTCTATGTTCTAATGCGTCACCCCCTCATCCTTCTTAGGATCTTCATTACACCAATTCATTTCTTCCCTCCTTTGTTTCTTGGCCAAATAATACCATGGTGTCAAATCCTCTCTTTCTATCTTCTCCTAACAATATTAATGTTTTGTGCTGAGCTCCCTTCCATCCAAAGCAATCTCCTTTTTTTCCCCCACCTATAATTCCATGTCAATACCAGTACTCAGTTAATTAATCTTATATTCATAGCATGATTTTTCTAGATTACATGCTTCAGGATAGGGTAAGGCTTCTTTGTGCTTCTACTATTATTGGTAAATTAAATTCTTCGATTCCTTTCCCTAAATTTTAATTATGGGCTAAGAATTATTGGATTGGATTGAAGGACCTCTTTATGTTTGATATAGACTCACTGTATTTTGTTGCAATTTTTGATTCCCTTCATTATAAGACTGTTGTTCATAATTTTAAGGGTTGGTTTTATCACGAGATCGAGATACACGCTTTTCCTTGGTCTCTACATTTTGATATCAAATATTCTTCTCCCCTATTTATGCCCTATTGGGTCTCTTTTCCTGGTCTCCCTTTGGAATATCATGATTTGAATATTATGGAAATCCTAGCTAATAACATTGGCATTTTCATCAAGCACAACCTAGTTCTATATGCTCACTCTCATTTGCCAATTTGGGTTTGTGCTCTGTTTAATCTCTCTAAACCTCTCCCTAATAGTATAATGATTGTCTCTAAGTTTGGTTCTTGGAGCCAATAAATTATTCTTGAAGACTCAAGATCTATTGAGGCATGTGCATCACGTCTTGCACATCTTACTTCTCAATGCTAGGGTCTAGATAGGGGTAATGTTCAGATATATTCTTATCTATATTTGAATTTTCAACAATGTTCCTTCTCTAAAAACTCCCCTTCTTCTGATAATGTTTCATGTCCTTTTAATTCTTCCTCTCTCTCATTATATTTGATTCTTTCAACGATTTCTTCTCCATTTCCCACTTTTACTTATATGAATGAAGATTTTGGTCTTTTGTATTCATTGTTCTTCTTCTTCTATGTTTTAGCCATGATATTTTGATATTTTGAATCATATGTTTCTTTTTCTCCCCCCTCTTTCTGGTTGTTAGGATCATCCTCTTCTACCTCTTTTTCTTTTTCCCATTTAGTGCTTTCTCTTGCAACCTCTTTTTCTATTTCTGGCATTTTTTATTTTTATTGCAACTCCAATCATTTTTTCCCAGTGTGATTATTTCTTTGTTTTCCTCTTTTTCTTCTATGAAAATACCTTCTTTATCTTCAAAATTTTGTTCAGAACATGACTTTTCTTTTCCTGGTGTTGGAATTCTTTAGAATAACTGGGGAGGGAGTGGTGAATTAGTTATCCAAGGTCTAGGTGTACAATTATAACTTTTCACAACTTAGTGAATCCATATCCATAAAACATTTTCATCATGCATGCATCCATTAGATTATGGAATCACTTAAACTTGTAGGTTACTATCAAATCAATTTGCATAAATGTAAACATGAAACATAACAGATTCAATAACACATTTGACACAATGATTTAACACGGAAATCCAATTTGGGAAAAACCACCAGTAACATGCTACTCATTCTGACTCTTTTGAAGTGATGCCTTATAAAAAGCCAACCCTGTTAAAGCTTATAACACACATAGTTAAACATGACCCCATTAAAGGATTTTAATCACCCTATTAGGAATGAGCCTTGTTAGAGGACTTTAGATCATTCACTTGGAATGTCACCCAGTTAAAGGATTTACAAATGACTATTAGGTCAAGCTTAATCCAAAGGATTTACTTTAGACTGATACAATGATTAGAGAGTAATAGTAAGGCTTTATCTGATAACAACTTATAACTTCATTTGTAGATTACAGATCTCTATTTTAGTCCTCCATTTTTCTTGGCTTTCACACTCTTCAACTCTGATAGCTTGTTCACTCTTGAAGCTTCCACAACCTTAAGCCTTCTTCCTTTGTTTACCAATGTAGTCTCTTCTCTTAGGTCATTGAATGAAGCAAATACCCTAGACTCCTTATCTTCCTTAGGTTCTCACACATCAACTCTTGCTTCTAACCAACCATCTCTATAGATAGATAATTAAGATATTTTTTTGTTCATCCTCCATTGTCCATTTTAGGGTTAGGTTAGATTAGATAGGTTTCAATGAATCAAACCCTCATTTCATTTCATTCCCTTCTAAAAACTTCTCCTTCAATCCTCTTTGAATTCACCTCAAAATGGTTTATCTTGAATTTTGTGCCACCAACTTATCAATCTTATCTTCCACATGGTTCACACAATCCAAGAAATCAAACTTGTCAACTCATATTCATCGAATACTTGATCTTTCTCATAATGTTGACACTCAACATTAATTGACTTCTTATGCTCGACACATATTATGTTCCTTGACATCCATTTTCAAAACACTCAGCACAAACTAAAGTTTATTGGTGCTTGACATCAACTAAAATTTACTCGACTTACATTGAAATTTACTTTGCTTGGCTCCAACTAATTTTCTATTTGGCTTGCACTAACTATACTTGGCACCTACTATCCATTCAATCAAGCTTGGTAGACAAACTTCATCTAACTTGTTCTTCTAAACTTACTTAGTGTAACCAACCTTTGCAACCTTAAGTAGATTATCAATGTACTATAATATCACTATCTTAACTGATCCTTGTACTTTTTTTCATATCATAACTGAACCTTTTCTCTAGGTGCTACTGTTACCTCATTTGATCAAATCCTCTTCATCAATCAAACAAATGATAATACTTAAATCATATAAGCAATTGTCTTACCAGCAAGTAGCAAGTTTGACATTAGTGAAAAAGCAATGATTGAAATATATTTATCATACTATTGAGCTATCATTTTGCATGATGCTTAATGACAAGAATCCTTTTGAACTCCTCTCTTGAAAATTTAATCTGGGATAAACTCCAACGTTCTGGGCGATCTTGTGACCTACTAGAATCTGCTCAATAGAAGAAAAATGTGAGTGTTCACAAGGAGGCCCTTGCTGGTTCTCATCAATTTTGGATAAGATGTGGAATCTACTTGCTATCTCAAAGGAATAACCACACAAAAAAAATATTTTTGTATTTTTCTATTTATAATAAATGTAATTTTAACTATGTAACTATATGAATTCCTAAATTAACCAAGTGTGTGTAAAATAAAATAACGAAGATAAGGTAACAAGAAGTTTAAGCAAATGACTTGAAAATTAAATTCCTAATAGACATAAGCCACAAAAAGAACATGTCTATGAGTTAATTCTTTGAAAAGATTGGTAGGTAACCAATGAAAATAGGAGCAGTGCTTCCTTAATTCCACTAATGCAATCATCAATGGAAATTCAGTAACCATAAGATGTTTCACTTTTCATCAGACCACAAGGCCACAAAAAGTGCACTCATGCGAGACAAAAATCTATGCAAGAACAATAGGGTGATCTCTTCTCCAACTAAGTATGTTAGCAGAATTTGTAAACACATGGAAAACACCAAAATTAAAATATTGCTCAATCAAAATAACACAATAAAACTATTGGCTCCATTACACTCCATGAACTATCGTCAGAATGTGTTTTTGATGCATGGAAAACTCTAAATTTGGAACTGGTAGTTAACTATCAATGCACCTCTGACTTCTTCAAAAAAAATTGGCACACCTTTGGAGAATGCACCTTGGGAGAAGTGCACCTTAGAAGATAGGGTTCAAAAAATGCAAAATTTTCCCCAAGTGTCAAAACTAAAATTCTAACTTTTGGGTTTTATTCCCCTTCATACTAGAGCTATGTCTGGGTATTTTCTCCTAAATTCCTCTATGATCTCCATCACTTGGGTTGCATCTAGAAAATCCAAAGCATCATATTTATCCTTTAATAATATTAGATTTCCACAATCCATTACTAATGATAATTATGCTTTTGGATTTGATTGTGTATTTTTTTTCATCAACATTTCAAATCACACTCTGTGATCCATCATTAGGATGAAAGAAGGATCTAAGATCTTACATCCTTCTTTCATCCTAATGATGGATCACAGAGTGTGATTTGAAATGTTGATTATAAAAATTAACAAAAAAAAAGCATACACAATCAAATCCAAAAGCATAATTATCAATATTTATCCTTTACTTTTTGTCGATAGTTGCCCACCTCTATGTGAGTCTCTATAAAATCTTTCAATTTCACATATAATTCTAGCAATGCCTCTTCAGTCTTAAATGCTTATCTAATATCCTCATTAGTGGAAGATTCTTCAAAAGTCTTCTGAAATTGTTCAACAATTGCTTGTATAGTCATGAGTCTATCCTTGAATCATCTTCAAAAATGTCAAGGCAAGCATTGCTATAATGTCTCTCTGCTTTCAGAATTTTCTCTTGGGCTTGATCCTTGAGCTTATGAATATCTACATGTAATGTTTCAATTATTTTATTACCATCCACAATCTTCTCAATCCAATCATCTATCTTATCTAACTCATCCACCATATATACATCCATCAACATCTAATACCTCTGGCCATTTATTGATTGTAATGCTTGTAGGTCTTTACCCTAGGTATGTATCTCATCCATCAACCCAAAATCTTGGTTCAATATAGCGACCAACTTTTCTACATTATCCTAGATATGGTGCAATAACTTAAGATTTCCTTGTATGATATACACACCTTTTTCTTCAAAACTTTCCTACCATTGCTGACAAGCCTCCAAAAATGGATCTAATTGTACATTCTCCTTATCCCTCTTATCGAGTTCTGTATCTAGAGTCTCCTTAGGATTTTCAAGATCCAATAGACCAACTACTTCATGCAAATAGCCTATTAGGAGTTCATTATTCTTTTAGAACTTTAACACTTCAGACATCCTATTCTAAGTGCTTAAACACTTCTTTGATTCTCGTAGTGACCATTAATTTGGCAGTATCTATAGTGAGTTTTGCAAGCATGAACTCTTTAATTTAATAATCTTTTGGGTTAAAATCCTCAATATTTACATGTGGAGGAGGGATAGAAACATGGGCAAACAAGTCTTGATTTTGGTTGCTCATGACAAAGGCCAATGTTAGTGCATCACCTATAGGTGGCTCAAGTTTCTTAAGGGCTTCAATTAATTCTCTCATTCCCTCTTCCTCAGTACAATATAGTTTCCTTTTATGCCTAACCATCACCTCTTTTCTCAACCATCTAGGAGTATCTTCCATCAAAGAATTATTCTTAGATGAAGAGGGGGCTTGTACTGCTAAGTCTTTTCCCTTATCGCTCCTCTCTAGAGTCTTCTCCTTTTGTGAGAGATCTACATTAGACATCTCTATGTCTTTTGAGTCCACAGTTCTAACTTCTATATCTTGGGAAGTCTATTGAGGTTCCTCATCTATTTTCCCCTCCTTTGATACTTCATTGATACTTCATTAGTGGGTCATTGTTGTGGTTCTTTTTCCTGTTTAGCTTGTACCCATTTTTTATTATTTAGAGGGATAGGAGTAACTGAACCTTTATCCAAGCAAGATAAATATTGACTTGGTGATGGTGGAGCAATTAGAGGTCCTTGTGGTTGAGGCAAAAATTGACTCCAATCCTCTTATGGAGGTTGATTTTTTGGTGTATCCCTTATCTAATTTCCTATAAGTTTAGTGCCTATAGGCATGAAATCAAAATCTGACATCTTAAAGACCTTAGCCCTTTGATCCTATTGCTTATCAATCCACTGTTGTAACTCATACTCTAAAGTTGTAAATTGAATATGTTGTGTAGGAATGGATGGTAGTATTATAGTGGAGCTCCTTCTTCATTCTACCTCAATAACCCTAGAAAGATGAGTCCTTTAACTCAAGGGAAGGTTATCCTCTTCTTCTTCATCATCTTATTCTTCTTCTTCAAAAATAACTTCTAGGACTGATAGAAAAGGAATAACCTTTCTTATCACCTTTTGTCTCCTTGTCCTTTTAACTAGAGTTTTCATCTTTTTCTTCTTGGGAGATGATGGAGAGGCTTCTTCCTCTTGGGCAAACAAAGGCACTTCGTCTGCTTCTTCTTCAACTTCTTGCCCTTGTTTTGGTAGTGGCACTAGTGGATTATCCTAAGTCTAAATGACTTATACATTTTCTACCCATTAGTTATTAGGTGCTTGAGTTTCTTCCTCTTTAGGACCAACTTGCTAAGGGAAAGCTCTTTTCCTTTTATTCTTACCCTTCTATGCCCTAAAGTATCCAACTTCTCTATCAAGCTAATGCACCATTTTTGACCTTATTGGAGACTAGGCTGTGAATGTTGGTATTGTCACTTTCACTCCTCTACCTTTCACTAGGTAGGCTGTAGCTTGGAACACTACTATTTGTAGAATCAAATCCAACTTGAATGGTCTCTTAATCCATTCCTTGGATAACTAGATGATATGCCTCACCCTATGATTGATATCTATGTTTTCTTCTGTATCAATCTCTACATTCATGATAGGCTGATCATATATCTTATCTCAATTATATAAAGGATCTAAGACCTCTTCAGTGTCTTGCTATACAATCTTTAATGTGACCTTCATTTTCAAGGCGCTTCCTACCACATAAAGAGTCATTCTACAATAATCAATTATTTGGATCTTGTAGTCATCTACTACATTCATCCAATGATCCTCTATGGCATCTTCGTATTTGAACTATTTTCTTGCCAAGTACTAAAATCTACCAGTTTTATCAAAACATGAATTAGGGGAGTTATAATCCTCCAAGGGATATTGATCCCATTTTGACTCAAAAGTTGCAATATCTTGCTTCTGCTTGACACTGAATGGACCTATGGTGATGGGCTATACCTAGGTCTTCTTATGCTATTTCCTTACTCTGTCATATGCAGATGAGAGTTTTCATACAATATTTAGCAATATATCACATAGATAGCTAGGCAAATTCTTTGGATTTATAGTTGTACCCACTACCCTTAAATAAGTGAATGTCTTGAATTGGATGTAGTAGGCGCCTATTTCTGTAATCTTTGTTGCTGCCTCTTCTGACATCGTTTTTGTATAGTCTCCCTCAATGAACTAGATTATTGTAAAAATGATAGCATCATTCACTATTCTATATTCTTTTTCTTTGATCCAAAACCTTTTTCCTCACCAGCCTGGGGTATACCACATATGGCCATACATCAACATCTTGCAAGTTGCCCCTTTTAAACAACCCTGGGTAATGTGTAGTTCTTTCTACTAATAGATACACCAAATAAGATGTCATATAGAACCTTAGGAAATTTTTGACTGCCACCAACTGTTCATCTAAATTCTCACTCAGAATTAATGCCCAAACAATTGGCATCTTTGTTGTTCTAATGGTTTCAACAAAGTATACCATCCATATGTTTAAGTGTCCTGCTATTGGTAATCCCATGATTTTTCTTAGGAGTAATATGGAATATCTAATATCATCCTTCATATAACCTCTTTTTATATCTACTTTCTCAACTTTTCTTCCCAAAGGTGTTCTATCAATGAGATATGAAGATTGAATAATTTTTGTGGCTTCCTGTTCATGCTCTCTATACCACCTTTCTACTTAATGGTATGTCAACCTAATGTACTAATCTACCCTTAGAAGATGGAAAAATTTCTCAATGTTCTTGGACCTCATATCTAGGATGATCTTTTTAGTTATGCTTTTCACCACTCTTTCTTCTGAAACATAATTCTCTACTAATGCCATAACCAACTCAGAAGATTGTACTGAAACCAGGTGTGAAGCAACATTTACTAACCTTGATCTAATGAGTGAAAACACCATTTGGGGCCTCTCATTTGGTTTGTTTCATAGAATCAAGAATGCATTCCAGTCAATATGGCCTAACTCAGTGTCTCAAATCTCTAAATGTGCATCCTGGAAGCATGATTTTGATGGAACACCTTGAAATTTGAAAACCACCAGTTTTGGAGCCATCCTTGCAATAAGGAAGGATGAAGAGGAAGCCATTTTATCTACCCAAAATAGGAATCCATTAGTCTAGAAGCTTGAAAACAAAACTCTAAATAAACCCTAGTTACGAAAAAAATCAAACCTAGAATGCAAAACTATGAAAAAACACCTAAAAACCTATTATTTTACTCTGATAGAAAAACTTGGCACACCTTGCACACTTTGAGGGTGTGCTAGGTGTGTCATTCCTAAGAAAAAACCCTCAAAAAAATAAGGGTGTGCACATAGTGCACCTTGTGGGGTGTGCTATGTGCGCACCCTAATTGTGCAAGGAAGGTTTCTAAGTATTGGAAAAGGGGTGCACACATAGTGCACCTTATGGGGTGCACTATGTATGCACACTTATTACACTTAGGAGAAATTTAGTCTTTGAAAGGTGCACATGTGCACACATGCATACCTTTCACTTAGGTGATGTTTGTTCTTCTTTTTAAAAAAGTTTTGTTAAGTTTTGTGAGTAAAGCTGTTTTGTGTGTTGTGTGTAGGTTCTTGAAAATTGGCATACCTCACAAAGTACAAAGGTGTGCTCATCGGATCATAGGAGAAGAAAATGAAGTGAGGAAAGGGGTGGGGTCCTGAGCTTTATAGGCTTGGGATGGAGTGCACCTTTGGAGGTGTGCACCTGTGTATGTGTATAGGTGCACACTTCCAAAGGGAAGTGCTCCCACACTAGTGAACCTAGAGCACTAGAGCACCTTGAGGGGTGTGCTAGGTGTTATAAGTGCACTAGTGTGCCCTTTCACTTAAAAAATTCATATTTTTACCTTAAACCTCTAATTCTTAACAAAATGGGTTTTCAGGCAGAGAGCCAGACTAGACATAGATACTAGGTAGAACCCTAAAATAAACTTAGACCTTAGACTAGGGATCGTATAGCTAAAAAATATACTAGGGGGTTCCCATTTCTAGGAGAAATGGGGCATGCATTGTGAAATTATAACACATACATGTATCGATCTATTCTCAACAGCTAGCATTTCTGATGCTAATAAAAATGAATTATTTAATCACTTGTTTGACAATAATCCTTTTGTTTTCACTAAGCGTATCCAACCCTGTAATTCTTCATCAAGTATGATTGAGCTTTAAGCACATAATATTGCCTTGACTATTTCTTTAGATTTATTTGAGGAAATTGCAGCACAAGAATTTCTTGAATGTGCTAATGGTCATGTGTTTAAAGATATTTCTATGACCTCTATTGATCTTCATACTTCTAAGAACTATTCTTTCGTTTAACTATTTTGGTGGAAGAATGCCTTCTCCCCCCAATTTCTCCTCCTATATTTGGTATTGAAAATGAGTGTTTTAGGGATGATTTTAATAGGTTTGACATTCATTCTATGACATGTGGCTATGTTCTTGAAGAGGTTTTTCTTGATGAGTATACTTTAGACAACAGTGGTAGGGAATCACAATGTATGAAAGATGGTATGATTTAGGTTTCCTCTTCCCCTTCATTACCCTCTATACCATTTTCATTGAATTTTGATTTCTTCCAGCATTTATCTTTAGCAAAAACACCCTCTATCTCTTTGTGCCCTTCTTCAGTTCCCAAAAAGAGAGGGAGAAAGCCTAAACTTACTAAGACCCAGTCTGAGATAGCAACTAGTGTTTAGTCTACTATTATGGATAAATTATCCTAGAATAATAGATCAAGGAGGGCTTGTTGTCCTTTTCATGTATCATGAGGATTGTTATGTTAGAGGCTTAAATTCCCTTGACAAGAGAAGTCAAATTAAGGAACAACTTGGTTCAACTCAAGCTGATATTATTCTTATTTAGGAATCCAAGCATTCTAATGAATCAATTGATAAGTTTATTAAAAAGTAGTCCCCTTGGAAAATTTTATTTGTTCCTGTCTTTGGCTCATTCGGTGGTTTGCTGACCTTATGGAACCCCAGATCAGTTTTAAATTCTCATATTGACCATGACACCAATTGGCAAGTTCCTTCTGTTAGTTATTTTGATATATCTTTTCTTTTCTTCAATATATATGGTCCTTCTCCTCAAGATAAAGAGACTCTTTGGGACTCCATAACTGTAGTCATCCATCTACATTCTAATCCAAAGGTATTCTTTGGTGGAGATTTTAATTCCATTCTCTCTCCTAATGAAAAGTCAGGGGGTAATGATACAACCCCGAAGGTCATTTCAGACTTTAGGCACTTCATTTTTGATAATGTACTTCAAGATGTTTTACTTTCTAAAGGAATGTCTACATGGACTAATATGGGATCCTCGTCTCTAATTTTTATGAGATTAGATAGTTTTTAATTTTTCATGATTGAAATTTAGCAAATTTTCTTTACTAATCCAACAACTTACCCTTTACAGGTTTGCACCATTTCCCTATCCCTCTTGAAATTTCCAAATCATCTGTTCCTTCTTTTACCTATATTTTTTAATTTGAAAAGATGTGGTTTAGACATCCCTCTTTTATTCCCTTTTTTTGCCAATGGTGGATCTCCTCTCCTTTTTGTAGAGGGAATAGAATGTTTCATCTTTACAAGAAGTTGGAATACATCAGGGCCAATATTAGGGTTTGGAATAAATAAGTTTTCAAAAATATGTTTCCTAAAAAATTCTCTATTGAAAATAATTTGCAATTAATTAATGAGGATATTATTTTGCATGGTCTATATCCCTAATCTCACCTCTCCAAGAAGGAACTTTTGATCTATTGGGATGAACTTTGTGCTAGGGAAGAATCTTATTGGTGTCAAAAATCTCTTGAAGTATGGTTAAAGGAAGGAAATTGTAATACTCATTTTTTCCAAATGGCTGCCAAAATCAAGAAAGTCACCTCATCTACCTTCTGAATCACCTCATCTTCTTCAGGAATATCATTGTCTGATGTGCATGCCATTCAAATGGAAGCTATTTCTTGCTTCCAAAACCTACTTGCCCCTACTTTTCCTTTTGTTCTAGATGAGTCTTGTGTGTATATTTTTCTTGATTCCATTCCTTATTTAATTTCTCAAGCAGATAAGGTCTTTTTGTTAAGGCCTTTTTCAATTGAGGAGTTACATAGGGTTGTCTTTGGTATGAAGCCAAATAAATCTCCAAGCCTAGATGTTTTCCTATTCTATTCTTTCAAAAATGTTGGGATTTGATGAGTTTTGATATTTTATTGGCCCTAAAAGAATCCAAAAATAAGGGTTTTGTCCTTAAGAATCTTAATGTGACATATATTTCTCTTATTCCTAAAAAAGATTCTCCTCAAACCTTTACAAATTTTAGACCTATATCTCTTTGTAATACTTTCTATTAAATTTTCACTAAATCCATTTGTCTTAGATTAAAGGTTCTTTTTACCAAACTCATTTCCCCACAACAAGTTGGTTTTGTTCCTTGGAGGGAAACCTCTGAAGGTGCAATTATTTCTCATAAAGTTCTGCATTCAATCAATTCATACCAAATTCCTACTTTACTGGTCAAGTTGGTCATGATGAAAGCCTATGATAAAGTATGTGTTGGAAATATAGATGAAGTAACTGAGAGGGGAGGGGTGAATTAGTTACCACAAAAACAATTCCAAAAATCCCTTAGATGTCTATAATACTTACTTACTGCTGATACTCGGTAAATACTGTAGGAATATTGTAACTCAATAGATTAACTAATTACTAATCATCTATTATTCATAGTTATTATTATTCTTGCAAAGGTTAAAATAAATGAACACAAGAGACACCATATTTAACGTTGAAACCCAATATGGGAAAAACCACCAAGTAACTAGTCACCAATTTTCACTCTTCTGAAGTGAGCCCTATTAGGAGCCAACCCTATTAAAAGTTACAATTTACACTGTTAGGTGCGACCTTGTTAGAGGATTTAATCACCCTGTTAGGAGTGGCTTGGTTAGAGGTCTTTAGAACAATTCAATTGAACTGTCACCTTGTTAGAGGATTTACAAAATGGCTGTTAAACCAACTCTGTAAAGAGATTTTGGATTCACTTTTACAATGATTAGAGAGCAAAAATGAGGTGACCTGAATGATATGCAACTTATCTTTTGCTGTTTACAGATCTCTGTTCAGTTTCATTGGATCCTTATTGATCGAATATAACTTTGCAGCTTCAGCAGGATATCTAATCCATCATCAGAATTCACTCAATATTTTCTTATTCCATCATCATCCATATACTCATGCACACACTTCAATTCACAACTTAAACATCTAAATATATACCTTTTAGATTATCAAATCAGCTCAAATATAAGTTACAACAACTAAAAAAATCATTACATGAATCAACTGCATGAAACAATTGAACTTAATATCAAAACAATAAAATGCTTCATTGGCCGACCCAGCTTAGTAAACATTTCTCTAGAATGGTTTTCTAGTGTTAACCAAGTGAGGCTTAGTAAACAATGCAAACCCTGCAAAAATCCTTTGGAGACCGAGTGAACTCAGTTAGCATTGACCTTCCTTTGGTGACCTTGTGAGCTCGATAGAAGCTAACTCTCTGCCACATTTCCTTTGATAACTGAGTGAGCTCAGTAGACATTAACTTTTCTTCATTAACCTTGGGAGCTCGATTAACACTAACTTTCTACTACAAAATCCTTTGATGCCCGAGTGAGCTCGATAGACATTAACTTTTCTTTGTTAACCTTGGGAGCTCGGTTAACACTAACTTTCTGCTACAAAATGCTTTGATGCCCGAGTGAGCTCGGTAAGAACTGACTTTATTGAGTAATGTTTGAGAATGCTCGATAGACACTATAAATTGCTTTGTTGATCATCTGAGCTTGGTAGTCTCTGTTTGATGACTAATATGACATTTTTGTAACATCAAAGACAATACACAATTAACAATTGTATCCAACAGTATGTTGGTCTTTTTTGCATAAGATTTTAAGTAAGTTTAGTTTATTTCTAAGAAGTGGGGTAAGTGGATTATGATTTTTTTATCTGGAGCCTTCTTTTTAGTTCTCATCAATGGAACTCCATTGAGACTCTTTCATGCCACTCAAGGAGTTAGGTAGGGTGACCCATCTTCTCCCTTTCTATTTATCATCATGGAAGAAACATTTAGTAGATTTATTTTTTAAACAATCTAATATTGGTCTTTGGAAGGGGGTGCAGATACCATATACCTCTTTGTCCACTACTCATTTTTTGTTTGCTGATGAAACTCTCCTTTATGGTAGTTCACATATTGAGGAAGCTAATATAATCAAAAGTATTCTTGACATATACTCCTCTAGCTCTGTACAAGTCATCAACCCTCTTACATCAATTTTAATAATTTTAAACACCCCCCTTGTTTCTTATAGAATAGTTAAGATCCTAGGGTTCCCTCTAGAATCCCTCCCTTCTTCTTATTTAGTTATTCCTATATTCATTAGCATTGTCAAGAAATCCTTCTGGAATCCCATCATTGATAGGATTCATAGTAGGATATTTTCTTGGAAAGCCTGAAAACTTTCCTTAGCTAGTCCTATCTTGTTAGTTAAAACACTCTTGTATTCTATTCCTAATTATTACATTTCCATTTTGCAAGATCCTAGCTCTTTCATTTCTTCTATTAAAAAAATCATCAGGGAGTTCATTTGGAAAGGTAACCTATCTAAAAAGAAAAAAATTCCACTTATTTCTCTTGATAAGATGACCTCTTCTAGATATTCTGGGAGAGTTGATTTGCAGGATCTAGCTATTCAAAATAAAGCCTTTAGTGGGAAGGTATTTTGGAATATGTGCTACATGTCTTCTACCCTCTGGTTTCAATTAATGTAGCCTAAATATCTTGATTCTCCATCTCCCATTTAGATCTTTACAAATTTGGATCCCCCAAAAGGATCTGCAATCTAGAATTTTATAGTGGCTTCTATGGATGTTGTCACACAATACATATCTTGGCAAGCTTCTAGTGGTAATGATATTGACTTTTGGTATGAATCATGGTATGGTTTTCCTCTCCTTAGTTTTGAGCCTTCTCTCCATGATGTAATTATAACTTTTATTCAGAGTTGGGGTAACAAGCTTTTTGATTATATTGATTCTCTTGTCCCCTTTACGATTATGGTTGTATTGAAAGGTCCACCCCTTTTGCCTATTTATGATATACAAAAATCTTTTCATCTCTATCCTTTCTTCCAGAGTTGTGTTCCTTAGTCCTAATAGTGATAAAATAATTTGGTGCCCCTCCAAATTAGGCAATTGTTTAGTTAAAGGAGGCTACCGTGCAATTTGTTATTGTGATGCTTCTTTCTCTTCTTAAAGAGCCCATCTTTTCTATTGGAATACTACAACTCTTCCCAAATCTGGTACATTTTCTTGGCTAGCCTTAAATATTCAAATCCTTACAAGTGAGAGATTAGTTATACTTAATATTGCTTGGCCTTTTCTCTTGTTTTATGTGGTTTAGTGTAGGAAAATTTAGAGCATCTTCTTCTCCATTGTGATTTTACTCTTTAGTGTTGGCATTTTTTCTTAATAAACTAAGTTTATCTTGAGTTATTCCTCTACCATAATGGAATCTCTTTAATTCTTGGCCAATTCTATATACTTCTTCTCTCTTTTCCTTGATTTGGTTGGTTATTCCTTCTTTGGTTATTTGGGCTATATGGTGGGAGAGGAATAAGCATATTTGTAGACAAGTATCTACATCCATTTTGGATGTCTATGGACATATTCAAAAATGCATTATTGAGCTTGTCAATTCTCATGTCTCTAATTTCTTTGATCCTAATGTGATTTCTTCTTCTTTGGATTCTCACATCCTTAACAATTGGTTAGGAATCCCTGTTCCTATTTCTCCTTGCTTACCCCATGTATGGAGCTTGACAATTGATTGTTCTTTAATCTCTTGGAATCTCCCTATTCCTCCCTTTTTAAGCTAAAATTTGATGGCTCAAAAAGAGGTAACCCCTATGATGTAGGAACAATAGCTTGCATTAGAGATTCATCTAGTCATGTATTAGCACATAAATCTTCTTCTTTACCTAGACATACTAGCAATTATTCTTCTTTATATCATGGAGTGACTCCTTGTAAGAGCATAAATGTATCTCACCTTCATATCAAAGGGGTTTCTGCCATTTTGATTAATGCATGCATTTCTAGAAAGTACAATAATTGGCATCTCTCTTATATTCTTCATTAGGTTTGGTCGATTATTGACTCATTTGATAGTATTAAGATCTCACATGTTTATCGCGAGGGGAATAAATTGGTAGATGCATTGGAAAATCTAGGCAGTGATATGATTTCCATTAATTCTCTTGACTCCTCATTTGATATACATCAATTTGAGATTACTGAGTCAATAATTTAGGATTAAACAATTAAGTGACTTGCTTTTCTTTTATGTGATTACATTATTATACATGTCCCATTATGTATACATATCTAATCCTCTCTTGGCTATTTAGTGAAGTTGTTTCCACTCTCAGTTTCGGTTTCCCATATGTGTAGGTGGCTTCTACTTTTTTTCCATCTTTTGTCAACTGTATATTTTTTTCTTCTACCAAAACTTTGTCATCTTGTAGTTTGTACTCAAATGACCAATCATATGGTAGTGATAACACACCACACTACCATTCATCCAAATTTTGGATTTACCTCTAAAATGTGTTCTAACATAGTAAGCTACAATATGTAGCTTCCATTTATACCATGTATTGTAATCCCAAATGATTTTATTTCCTTACTTAGGTGTTTTGGTTTGTCCTTTGGGTGTCCAATTATTCTTTTCCTTAGATCTATAATCTTTTTACTTATTACCATACTTTTGACATGTGTAATAGTACCCTTCAAATATAGAAGTGGTTGGTGCATTATTGACCTTTGATCTACATTCATGTGCTTGATGACCTTTCTTGTTGCACTTAAAGCAATAAACATTGCATTTAGGTTTAGGGTTTGACTTAAAAGTCTTTCTCTTGCGAATGTTTTTGGTATGGCCTAGTTTTCCACAATGATAGCATGTAGGCTTCTTTTTCTTTGGCTTCATATTTTCATTCCTTTGTTCTCCTTGAGTTGATGATTCACCTTGCTCAACACCTGATAGGAACTTGGCATAGCCTAGTCTAGAAGTGTCATTAGGTCTTCTAGGTTTATTCATTACTTCATTTAGAAATATCATAGCCTCCTTAGGTTTGTTTAACCTTTTCATGGAATCCTTTTTGGATTTCATTTCATTCTTCAATCTTTCATTTTTAGATTTTAGATTTATAATCTCAAGATCCTTTCTAGTCAACTCACGATTAACACTCAGTAACTAATTTAACATGTCAAACTGATTATGTATTACTGTTTGTAACTCAATGTTCTTTTTATCTAGCCTTTTAGTCAACTATGTATTTTTTTTTTCTACCAAAACTTTATCATCCCCAATCTTTCTCTTTTTCTCCATGGATTCACATAGCCTTACTAATATCGCTTCATGTTCTTTCTTCAATTATTTTACTTCTTCATTCAGATTTTTGTTTGTCTCAAATAGATTTTCTATTGTTTCATCAGTATCACTAGATCTACCTTTATTTCATATGTCCTCAATACATTCTTCCTTATATTGTGTGTCATCCTTCTTGAGTTTCATCTCCTGCCTTTGATTCAAGGACTTCCTCAATCCCTTTTTAGCAACCTTGACCTATTCCAAGGTAATATGTAAATCAAGATTTTTGTTCTCAATAGTCTTTCCCAACTTATAGGCCTCCATCTCCAATATATTTGTCTCTCAAGTGGTTAAACTTATGATAAGAGAACTATTCTTTGATACCAATTATTTTAAATCTAACAAGGAAAGAAAGATAATGAGAGGGGGAATGGGTAAATCAAGATCTATAAAACTTTAACACTTCAACAAGTATCAAATCTAATAGCTTCACCATAAACCCATATCTCAAAATAACCATAAATTAAATGACCATTTACTACAATGCATAATTAGATCTAGTATCTATTGGAATGGATAGCTCATGAACTTGTAAATTAACTCATAACACATGAACACATGAACACATGAACACAAAGATTTGCATACATAGAAACCCTTCAAGGTGAAGGTAAACTACGATGGGGATGACACCCACAAATCTTCAATACTATAGCAATAAAGTTCTCCTACTTGGGCTACGAGTTTAATCACCTTTGATGATCTACCCTATGAAGGGTCTACCCTATTAAGAGCTTACATCTATGTAAGTACTCTATTAAGAGATTTACAAAGGTCTGTTAGGACCACTCTATTAAGATATTTAAACCCTGACTACACCTATTAAAATGTATCAGTGCCTAATCCTTTAGTTTGCGCTAATATGTAGATAATAGATCTCCTATATTCATTAACTGATCACCTCTTTGATATGATGTATCTCTATCTCTACACTTCACTATACTTCTTAGTCTCTACACTTTGTATGATCTACCTTCAACCTTGCATGCATCCAATCCTTCACACTTCTCATGCACATAATAAAATTTTTATGAATTAGGTGATATACCCTCCTTATATAGATGATTGGGTGAACCTTCTAGATCCAAATAGATAATATATAATCAATCCTTTTGCCTCTTAGAAAATCCAATTTTTTGATTGGTGGAATCCATTTTCTAGGGATTAATGATCCTGAACAAAATGTGTAATTACCTCCTTGATCTTCAAAACACACTTTTAGTTCAACAAGATTGACTAACATAGATTTTAGTGACATTCCAAATAAAAATGTAAAACTATGTTACTTGACACTTACATCACACTAGTGCTCAACATAAACTATTTCTTGATGTTGTTCCTTGGCCTTAACTATGCTCAACATGAACTATATAACTCGATCTATATAACACTTAACTACTATGAAACCCTAATTAAAATAGAAATCATTTGATTACTCGATGACCATTAGTACAATCAGTAGTAACTACTACTCATCACTTGACTTAGAATATTTACAAGTTTTCATGCCTTTTCTTGGCCTATATAGGATGACTTGGTCATAGTGATGACTAAATAATATTTTCTTGTGAATGACTAAGTGTTTGACACTAATAGAAAACATGAATTGGGGATTGGAAAAAAAGAGGGTATAAATCATCAAAAAGATAAGGAATAAGTGGACAAGAGTGGTCCTAAACCTCATTTGAGAAAAACTTAGAAATCATTTTCAAATCTAG
Organism: Cupressus sempervirens; assembly: GCA_028749045.1. NCBI lineage: Eukaryota > Viridiplantae > Streptophyta > Pinopsida > Cupressales > Cupressaceae > Cupressus > Cupressus sempervirens. The sequence goes on from CM053786.1 coordinate 871,720,841, forward strand.
GAACTTTCATTTTTTGGTGAATTGAGCACCTTGCACAACTCCCTAAAGGTATGCTAGTGTTAAGGTACGCTTAGTCTAAATGAGTGCTAGTGTAAGTGTGCACTAGTGCAAAGCTGTAGTACATGTGAATGTGCACTATTGTGAAAATGCACTAGTGTACATATCCAAAAAATCTAGAGGTCCCTGATGTCCCCAAGGTTACCATGGCTTCCTCATCTTTTGTAGTAGCTAAGATCACACTCAAACCCTTGACTTTCAAGTTCCCAAGAGTGCCCCAAAAGTCACACTTCATCGATTTGCACTTGGAAGTGAGAGATACCAAATGTTGCTAGATGTTATACAAGAGAAAAAATGGATAAGATCGATGATTGGATTGATAATATATAGGCCATTAATAAGGCCTTCTCATCTATATGAAGCTATCCAAGATAGGTAGAGAACACATGCCTAGCTATTAGAAGTGCATCGATACTATAGTGCAACCAACTTAGAGATTTTTTATGATGACTCTGAAACACAACTATTCTTAGTGAAAATAGTTCTACAAAAATTCAAGCATCATCTAAAGTAGTATCCTGTAAGGATGATGCTAGAAGCATTTTTGAAACCAAGGAGACATTAAGGGAGTTGGATTCTAAGCTGGATGATTTTACAGAAGTAAGGCAAGAAGTTCATGATTTCCATAGAGAAGTGAGGGAAAATTATGAAACTTTAGACTTTTTAGATACTTAATAAATCACATCTGCCATCCAAAAGTTCAAAGGGAAAAATCCAAACATAATTTTGGTTGAAGGTCAACAAGACCCAGATGCTCGAAATTGAAAATCATAGACTTAGAAAATAATTTGTCACTTTTGGAAAATTATGATCTTAGAAAAAATTCAGTCACTTTTGAAAAATTGTGGACTTGAAAATTTTTGTCACTTTTGGAAAATTGTGGACTTAGGAAAAATCTATCACTTTTGAATATTTGTGGACTTAGAAAAAACTCTGTCAATTTTGGAAAATTGTGGACTTCAAAAAAATTGTGCCACTTTTGGAAAATTGTGAACTTATAAACTTTTGTGACTTTTGGAAAATTGTGGACTTAGAAAAATTCTATCACTTTTGAAAAATTGTGTGTACTTCAAATTTTTTTTGTCAATTATGATCCTTTCACTAAGGTGCACTTTTCACAAAGGTGTATTTTCTAAAAGGTGTGTCAAACATAGAGGTGCACTTTTCATAAGGAATGCCAAACTCTGAGGTGCACTAGAAATAAAGGTGTAGTTTTGGTGTGCCAACAGTTAACTACTAGTTCTAGATTTTTAGTATTTCATGCATCGAAAGTGCATTTTGATGACAATTTAACTCTTAGAAATGCCTAGAGAGGGTTGAGCTTGCATTTTTTGAAGTTCTAGTAACTCCTAAATCATCTCATGGTTTCTCTCTTCTTATCTTCTTTTATTTTATTTTGTCATGTAAAGGTTCATGCACCCATTAATTGATATAAACAAGGGTGGAGACCTACTTAGCACCATTTAGAGAGACAATTTGAATATAATTAGCTTTATTTTATTAGTTTTTAGCAGACTATTTGCATTAGAAGACTCCTCACTCTTAGGGAGAGGGAACATTATAAATACATGGATGTAATATGTATTCAAGGTTAGTATTTTGATGCAAAAAAGTGTGCTATTGGTGCTCTCATTCTGTGTGTAGTGGTTCTTGCTAGAATGTGTGTTTCCTTTATGAATTTTATATTCATGAATAGGAATGGAGCCAATGGCTTACTGTATTTTAATGCTTGTGTGATCTTTTAGTTCTGATGTTTGTCATTTGCTAACAAATTCCTCTATTAATTGTAATGAATTGGGTAAAGGATGATGAAATGGAGAAAGGATCACCTTTGAGTTCTTACATAGCAATTTGTCTTGTGTAAGTGCACTTTTTGTGGCTATACAATTTGATGAATTGTGAAACATCTTATAGTATTCATTGTTCCCTTTGATTATTTCATCAGTTGATTTGAGGAAGTGTTTCTCATATTTTTATTAGTTTTCTACTTGATTCTTTAGAAGATTTAATTCATAGAAGTGTTGTGGCTTTGATTTATGTCCATTGGGAATTATTTTTGGTAATTTTCTTTAAATTTATTATTACCCTAACTCTCTTATTTTCTCTTGAACATGTGGTTAGAATAAAAATTCATATAGTTGCATTATTAGAATTTTTATTCATGATTAAAATTAAAATATATACAAAAAAAAAAAAAAAAAAAATCGATATGTGGATTATGTTTCTTCAAAAGTTTCGTAGATTAAAGTACTTTAAAATGCCTCCTTGTGAACATTAACATTTATCTTCAATTGAGATACCTAGTAGGTTGAAAAATAACCATCTAGAACCTTGGAGTTGGACAATCTGATCATCTTTTCAAGAGAGAAATTCATAGGAGTTTCTGTCATTGGCATCGAGCAAAATGGCCACTCAACACTTCTAATCATGGAATACTATATGAAATGTAATTAATTTTTATTTCTATCCAATAGCTTCAATCATAATAATAACAACCATGTCTCACCCTAAAAGACCTAATGTTAGAATTAAAAGACTTAGAAGAATGAACCCATAATCTATAAAAGAAACCTCACATACAAATAAGATGAATATGTATGGGATGTAAAAGTTAATGAATATGTAAAAACAACTATAAATGCAATACTAAAATTCATAATCTCCATTGTTTTTGCAGCATCTTAATTTGAGGTAACATGATTTTTTATCATCATTGAGCTCTATATTGTTGTAAGAGAACACAAGCATCACGATATAATTAAACTAGGATGACTAGAGAATTTCTTACATGGATTTTAATATTGCAAGCTTGATAAGGATCTAGGTACAATTAAACCAAGATGACCTGAGTTTCACTTGCATGATCAAAAAACAAGATTTTTTTAAAATTTATCTTATGAACAAATATTTGGAGTGGAGGTATGTGTGGAAAATCATAATCCAAGAAATAGTGTGAAAAATGAAGTTGTCACCATATAACTCTTATTATATATATGAAATTACTTATGCACAGACACCCCAAAATAAAAGTCCAATCGATTTACAATAGAAAACACCCCACAAAAATAAATTTAAAAAAAATCATGTTCCATCCTATCTATTCTAGTCACATGGTATATGGGAGTGATTAACTTATACCAATGAGACATCCTAGAATGCCATAGGAACATGATAACAATGAAATAAAATTGATGAATGAATTTTCTCTAATAATAAAGAAAAAATTGTCACCAGATGTACAAATACCTTGTCAAAAATATTGCTATGGTTTTGTTTGATTTTTTATAATTTTGGATAAGTTGAATTTTTGATGTAGGTAAATTTTTGATTGATTATCACAAGTTATGAGTCAACATTTGATGTCATTGTTGAAGTATAGTTTGATAATTATTTTTCATCTAGAGATGCTTAAAACATAATTCCTTTTTGTCCTCTTTTGGTTCATGACTTTTCAAAGATCCACTTCTAGAACTAGGTCGAGGACATGCCCCCATTTAGGTATTGGGCTAACTTATTATGGATGGAGAATGACATGGATGAAGACTCTAATCTAGACCAAGCTATGATGGAACTTTATTACAAATATATACAAGGTAGACCACATAGGTAGCCAATTTATTATGGATGTGCACATGCTAGGTGATGGATTATGAGAAGCTTTATTATGGGTATAGACAATACGATGGAGAAGTCAGAAGAATCCTAATATATAGAAGAGCTAACTTGTCACAAATGACATATGTTGCCAAGTTTTCACCATTTGCTTTTTATTGTACATTTTTTCCCATCTCTTTCACTAGGATATTTAAACATAGAACTTCTTAAGATGCATGTTGTTAATAGGCTCATCCAATAGCTCACCCTTAGAAGTTGATAATTGGTATGCCCCATATTGATATGCAATAGTAATAATAAAAGAGCCAGTTTGGCTTAAATTTTCCTTTCTTTTCTCTATCTGCTTGATTCTTTGGATTTTCTCTTAAGACTAGGTCCCCCACTTTAAATTCTCTAGGTTTCAATTTTTTTTTGTACTAACAAGACAATTATTTTTGATAAGCCTTCAAATGGTCAAAGGATTTTTGTCTCCTCTCATCTAGCAATTCTAGTTCTTGCAATCGTGATACTATGTATTCTTCATCTAAAATAAGATCTCTTAATGTCACTCTAAGAGAGAATAACTCGGCCTTGAAGGGAAGTATTTTTGAACTAATAATAAGGTAATATGGAGTGGATCTAGTAGGTGTGTGAATGGGTGTACGGTAAGCCCACAATACATGACTGAGTTGAACATGCTAGTCACAATCAATGTTATTGACATTTTTTTATGAATCTAGGAAATGGTTTTATTAGACACCTTATCTTGACCATTTCTATGTGGAAAATAAATGGAGGAGGAATGATGAGTGACATGCAACTTCTCACATATCTCTTTAATATCCTTATTTTAAATTTTTTTACCATGACCTGTGACTATGGATGTTGGAATATGTCATGTCCCCTTTTCAAATAATTAAAAATAATAATCTTTTCTAGGCAGGCAGGCCCAAAAAGGTGAAGTTTCAGAAAAAGGGGATAATATTTGGAAGCTAATGGAATAATAAATGAAAATTATTATTAAAATATGTTTTATTAACCCCTCTTGGACATGAGTTAGGGTTATGCCCTCTTTTAAGGAGTTTGGAGGCATTTTGGGCTCATTCTAGAACTTGATTTTTGCGCATTGCTTTGTTGTTCTTCAAAGGCTGCCAAACCTGTGGAGAAGGAGACCCAAGAATGGGAGTTTGAAGGTTTTAGAGAAGGCTAAGGATGGGATTTTGAAGCCATTCCATGTGCATGCTCATGCAGAGTTTGCCTTTGTGCTGAACAGTGCAGATTTGTGGATTTTCGGATGTGTTTTTTGTAAGAGTTTGGTGTTTCCAGTTGAGTATTTCATATCAGTTTGGGCTGCTATTGTATTTCAGAATTTTATATGTTAAAATAGAGCTGAATATATTTATTTGGTCATGATTATACTTCTGTGATATATTATCAATGCTTTTGTGGTGTTTTCGACTATTTTGTGTTGTTTTCGGAAGCTCGATGAGCATTGTTTTTGTCCTCCATTTGGGAGCTGTTGTGTAAATGTTATAAAAATCTGAAAATTTCATTTTTTAGGCTTTTATGCTGCTGAAATTTATATAAAAATGTCCACTTTCAGATTTATTAATAATAGGTGAAGCTGTGAAGCTTTTGGCACTATTTTTGGCATACCCGATTTGGGGTTTATTGAGAAATTGGTGGATCTTTGAAATATTGGTTGTTTGATTTTAAAGATCTGATTTGAGGCTTGAAATATCATATAAAATTAGAGAAATGGACATTTAAGAATACCATATCAACAAAAGATATAGTTAAGGATAAACATGAAAACTTGTTTGCCAGTGGTGTTTATGAGTGGAATGGCCTCAACCCATTGGTTAAAATATTTTGTTACATTTATGATGAATCTATGGAAATTCAAAGAAGATATATTAATTTCCCCAATGAGTTTGAGCCCCCACTGAGTGAATGGACATATCATTGTAAACAGATGGAGTTCTTGAGTTGGTGCATGAATTAGATTCCCATGTATATGGTACTTTTTACTTTTTCTAGAATATTGAAAGGAATTAGATTCTATTGTAGGCCATTAATAACCCATACACATAAGATTATTATCCAAAGAAGGACCACTAGAGTGTGACCCACATATACCCTCATGTACTTCTCATAAAGTAGTTTGAGACTCATCATGTTTGAGATGATGTAAGAAAGTATCATCAAAACCTCGTCAATATAGGGTGTTACCAACTAATGTGTAATGAGATGTTTGGCAGAGTAAATTTTGTTTTTGGTTTTAGGATAAGTTAGGTGGTAGGACATTATCTTTCAAATAGACATAGATTTTTCCATAAGTTGGGGAATCTTGACCCACAAAATGACATATAATTCTAAAATTAGGATCATCATAAGAAGGATAAGACATGCAGGATGTTTCATTGTAACTTGTCACTTTTATTGTTGGAGGTCTTTCCTTTTGCATTATCTAGAAGTGGATCTTTAAATACAATAAGTGTCTTGTTTAAGGTATGCCCATCAATCTTTACTTCACCACTCTCTACCAAATCTTGTATCACATTCTTTAACCTTTGACAACCATTTGTTTTATGTCCCTTGCCTCTATGGATTTCACAATAGTCACCATCATTCCACCATGATGGTTTCATTTTTGGTTCATAATCTCTCACACTAGGATGTGTGATGAGTTTCTTAGTGATTAACTTCCCTAAAGCTAATTCAAGAGACCTTCCTAAAGGAGTTAATGTTCTCTTCTTGGGTATGAAAGATGTTCTTGTGAAGGACTGATTATTTCATTGATTGTTTGGGATATTTTGGGTATTTTGACTTGTTTTAGGAGTAGTAGATTTATTACCTAGATTCAATATTAGTTGTTATGTCTTGAAATTTTGGTTATCTACTACTCCAGCACTCATAATGTTCCTGTTTTTGTTCCAATAATTGGATTTTTCATTATTGGAATTGGACTTGTTGTTGTACAAATTAGTGGAGCTAGCATTATCTTGTGTAAAGTTTTAGTTTTCCTTTTTGTACCAAAGCTTCCTCAATATTAACACCATTTTCTATGAGCTTTTAAAAGTTTGGTGGGCATTGCAATTGTACTCTATAGATCATGTCTAGTGTAGGGTTTTGTATAAGGATCTCCATATTTTCATGTTCAGGAACGATTCTTGGATATTTTCACCATTCTTTTCTTTCTATTGAAAAGGTCTAGTGTTGTCACTTCATGTCTAATAGTCTAGGAATAAAATATTACAAACACATCAACTAGCTCATTGAAGGACTTGATACCTTATGGTAACATAGAAAACCATTCCATAGCTTGGCTTCCCAAACTTCATGGAAACAATCTCATAAGATAAGTTTCATCATGACCTACTTCAATTTATACAACACAAATTTATCTAACATCATCTTGTGGATCTATATTTCCTTTTAATTTGCTGAATTTAGGTACCTCAAAATGAGGAGGAAATGGAACCATGACTAAGTTCTTGTCAAAAGGATATGGACATATGTCTTCCAAAGTGTACCTCTTGGTTGAAGATGTAGTTTTAATATCTTCAATTTGTTGTTGAAGCATATGTATCTATTTTACAAGAAGATCTAATGATAATGTATGTCCATATGAAGTGTTTCCTTGGATATTTGAACTTTGGGGTCATGTCAGAGTAAACCCTTGGGTATTTATTCATTGGGTATTGATTCCTTGAGGATTAGTACCATAGGTTTTTGCACCATGAATATTGTATCCTTGTTGATGATTCCCTTGGGATGTTGAACCTGTTTGTTAGAAGCGACCTTGTTGAAAACCTTGTGTTGGAGTTTGTTGGGCATAATCTTGAGTAGGGACATGTTGGGGATAACCTTGTTGTATAAATCCTTGTTGAGTTATCCCTTGTCGATAAGGTCCTAGATATGTTGATGAGGAAGAGGTAAGGTTACATTTTGTGGACTAGGACCTTTTTGGGTTACATCTTGTAGAAAAGAACCTTGTTGGGTATAAACTTGTTGAGGAGGTCCTTGAAATGTCACACTTTGGTTGGGACCTTGTTGAGGTTGATTGTGTCAAAGATCCTTGATATTTTTCATTTGTGATATAGGACCTTGAGATGATGAATGTTGTTATGGAGGAATTTTTAAGGGAAAATCTTGTTAAGTAGTATCTTGTTGGTTTAACCCTTGTTGAGGAAGTCCTTGCGATTAACTTTGTGGAAAACCTTGGGATGTTGAATTGAGTATAGGATCTTGGAAAGGTGGACTTAATTGAATGGGTCCTTGTAAAGGTGCAATTTTTTTATTGTAAATGATGAATTAATGGTAAAGCACCTTGTGAGGTTGAACCTTGTTGAAAAAGATCTTGTGGGGTTAATACTTGTTGAGGAGGTCCTTGACCACTATAAGTGTTCCTAAGTTGATTGAGATCAAAATCAGTAGGAAGCTTTATACCTCATTGTGCAAGTATAAGGAACTGTCTTTCTTTATCTACGTCTAATATTTTTCCATTGTCATTTGGAACCTAGGCTTTTCATGGCTTCTTTGATCTCTTCTTTAATTAGTTCACCATCTATCGAGTATCAAGAGGACTGACAGTTTTTGTGGGCCATGGATTCTCATATTCATTTATTTCTTTGATGTTTTCTTCTTGTTGTTGTTGTGCTTTCAATTTTTGAGCTCTAATTTGAACTACCATTATATGTTGAAGTGGAGATGATGGTAGAAGGATTTTTTTAAATGTTGAAAATTTGGATTTAGACAATGAAACTCTAAGTCTATAGGAAATAGGTACTCACTATTATGTTGACAAAGAGAGTTCAAAATGTCAATATAAGTAAGTTTCTATGTAGTGGATGATAAATCTTGACAAGGGAGCTCACTAAAATGTAGTTTTCAACACTAGAGATTTATTTTGAATGTTTACTTTTTTTTGATATGATAGAAAGGGAATATGAAAATGAAAGTGAAGCTCAAACTATTGTCTTTTTACTTGAAAGTTGGAAGTGTTTATCTGATTGGAAGAAAAAACTAAATGGGTACCCAAAAGTATTTTTGTTTTTCTTGAAAAGGTCTCTAAATAGTCTATGTTACAAATGCATTGGAATAAAAGTGCAAAAAAAAGAACAAATGCACATGATTGGTGATTGTTAATGTGCATGTATAGAATACCAAAGCATAGATATAATAATCAAAACCTAAATAACACTAAAAAACACAAATATTTAGCATGAAAGCACAAAAATATCCAAAAAATGCATATGTATTCTATAGAAGCAAATATAAAGGTGTCAAATACATAGTTCTAATGGAAATTTGGCAAAAAAATCAATTTTGAGGATTTTCTAATTTTTGGAAAGAAAAATATACACACATGTAAAACAATATGAATGATTCCCTAATGTGTTTCTAAAATGCAATGCACAAACACACCACAATCCTCAGGTTGCTCAAGATAGTCTCTGTTGAGTTCTCACTTGGACTAGGTCCAACCTTGCTAACTCAATGTGGATAGAATGGTAGCTTGGAGGAACAGGCTCCCCCTTACAGTGCACTTATTTCTTATGCACACCAAGCTAAAAATTCCAATGGTGATGAAATCCCAAGGAACCACTACCTCACTACAAATCCATGAGCACTACTACATGTAGACCTAAATTGTGATGGCGGGTCATTGCAATTGTGATGTTTAGCCATTGCCCTAGCAATAAAACCATGAATTGGTTGATGTTAGATGGTCATCAGACTTTTATTGTTACAAATTGTGATGGTGAGGGGATTCATCATAGTGGTAAAGACTAACACTATCGTAACTTAAAAGAAGGAAGGGACAATTTTTTATGTTCATAATGTCATAATTGCAACAATATGCCATTGTAATTATGATGGTTTATTCTTCCAATTAGTTATTGCAATTGTAATATTGATGTGACAATTGTGTTGTAGAAGTTGCATTTATCCATTAGGACTAGCCTTCATAATTGTGACAACCAATCAATTTTTTTTTAAAAAAATGTTATTGTCTCAAAGTTCCCTTTGCATAAGGTGATAGGTGGCATGGACAAATGTAACATTGAAATGTTGTTGATTCAAACTAGTCATTGTTGGAATTCTTTAAAATAACTTTGGGGGGGGGGGGAGGGGGGTGTGTGGTGAATCAATTATCCAAGGTCCAGATGTATAAATAAAACTTTTCACAGCTTAGTGAACCCATAAAACATTTATACTCATTCATACATCCATAAGATTATGCAATCACTTAAAACTTGTAGGTTACTATCAAATCAACTTGCAAAAATGTAAAGCATGAAACATAACAGATTCATCAACACACATGAAAATTATTTATGTGGAAACCCAATTTGGGAAAAACCACCAGTAACATGCTACTTTTTTCACTCTTCCGAAGTGATGCCCTATGAAAGGCCAACCCTGTTAAAGGTACAATACACATTGTTAAATGTGACCCTGTTAAAGGATTTCAATCATCCTATTAGGAGTGAGCCTTGTTAGAGGACTTTAGGCCATTCACTTAGAATGCCACCCAGTGAAAGGATTTACAAATGACTATTAGGTCAACCTTAATCCAAAGGATCTACGCTAGACTAATACAATTGTTAGAGAGTAACAATAAGGCTTGAATTGATACAACTTACAACTTCATTTGTAGATTACAGATCTCTATTCAATTCTCCATTCTTCTTGCCTTTCACTCATTACAGCTCTGATAGATTATTCACCATTCAAGCATTCATCTCCTTAAGCCTTCCTACTTAATATGCTATTGTAGACTCTTCTCTTAGGTCACTTGATGAAGAAAAACCCTTTGACTCATTGTCTCCCTTAGGTTCTTGCCTATGAAAACCTTGCTTCATGACCAACCATCCTATAAATAGAAAATTAAGATCTTTTGCTGCTCATTCTCCATCGTCTAATTTAGGGTATGGATGGATTAGGTAGGATACAATGTATCTACCCCATATTCTCTATCTCTTCTAGAAACTTCTCCTAGAATCCATTTTGAATCTATGTCAAAATGGTTCACTTTGAATTCTATGCACCAACTCATCAAGCTTATCTTCCACTTGGTTCACACAATCCAAAAAAAAAAACTTGTTGGCTTAGATTCACCGAATCCATGATCTTTGAAATAATGCAGTAGCTCAGCATTATTAACATTCTGATGCTCAACACACACTATGTTACTCAGCATCCTCTAAAGTTTACTAGTGCTCAACATCAACTAAAATTTACTCAACATCAACTTTCTTACTTAGCTTCCACTAAAATTTTGCTTTCACTTGGCTCCAATTGATTTTCTGCTCAGCTTGCACTAACTTTTCTCAACACCTACTAATCACTCAGTCAAGCTTAGTAGACAAACTTTGTATAACTTGTTCTTCTAACCTTTCTTAGTGTAGCCAACATTTGTAACCTTAAGTATATTATCAATGCATCATGTTATCATTGTCTTAAGTTATTCTTGTACTTCATTACATAATCATAACTCAACCTTTCCTCTAGGTGATATTGTTATATCTTTTGATCAAATCCTCTTCATCAATCAACTAAGTGATAGTACTTAAATCTGATAAGCAATTGTCTTACTAGCAAATAGTAGGTTTGACATCAATGAAAAAAAAATGATTGAAATACATAGTTTTGTTCAACAATCTAATTTTATTTGCTTCTTCAATTTATTCCCAACAATCTCCCTCTTTGACATTGATGGAAAACCAAACTAATCAACCAAATCAATTAGAGAATGAAAATCTTGTTCAACCAAATTGACTAGGTTAATTAGTAAGACAATATCAAAAAGAAAACTTGTATTAAAATTTCTCCCTCTATCAAAAACTTCCATCTTGTAACTTCTAATTAGGTTAAAAAAATTTCTATTATAACTCCCTCTTACTAGGTAGATTAGGATTTCTCCCTCTTTCTTGTATTATGTGTTCTCTTCTGATCAACATAATATCAATAATTATCTTCCTCTAACATTAGTAACACTCTTCAACTTCTTGACAACAATCTCTTGATATCTCCATTTGATATATTTTCTCCTTCTTGAGTAATATTGTTAATCAACAATATTATCTCTCTCTTTGATAAAAATGCTAAAGACATATCATCTTTATATCTAGATATAAGTATTTTTAGTTTCTTCAGTTTCTCCCTCTGTCACCTTGCTTGTGACTGATTTGTAGTTCCAACACTTTGATTATTTTAGGTAGCTCCTAAAGTTAGATCCATTGCATCAATTTGTAACATATGAACATTAGCTTGCTTCATGCAGGGCACTCCTCTTGTTACTTAGATAGCCTTTGATAGGGGTATCACCCCCATTTTACCTCTTAGATACTCATGAGTATCCTTAGGTAATGCTTTTGAGAAGATATCAAAAATTTTCTCCTTTGTGTTAACATATTCCATCTTCACCTCTTTATCTTGAACTAATTCTCTTAAGTAATGATGATTGATTGCAATGTGCCTAGTCTTCGTGTGCATCATTGGACTCTTTGATATGTTGATAGCACTTATATTATCACAATAAAGTGTCACTGGTTATATGATCTCTTCCTTCATTCTTTTGAGTAGCTATTTGATCTACACAATGTTTGTACAATTTATAGCAATAGTAACATATTCAACTTCAACAGTAGATTGTGAGGTACAATTTGGTTTCTTACTAGTCCATGTAACTAGTCTCTTGCCTAAGAAAAATGCTCCTCCACTAGTGCTCTTTCTATCATCAATGTTTTCAGTTGAGTCAAAATTAGTGTAGGTTCTCAATTCAAATTTCTCATTCTTTTTGTAGTATAGACCAAACTCTTTTGTTCATTTCAAATATCTCATTATTCTCTTCATAGCCATTAAGTGATTCTCCCTAGCAACTATCCCTACATATAATGCAATATTAGGTCTACTATGTACTACATATTGTAATTTTTCAATCATAGACATGTACAATGTTTGATTCACCTCAACTGAATCGTCATTCTTTGACAGCTTGTGTCTTGTCACAATAGGTATACTTACTAGTTTTGTATCCTCCAATTCAAAAGTTTTCAATATTTCCTTGAGATACTTTGACTGAGTGATGTATATACCATATTTCATTTGATATACTTGCAAACCCACAAAAAATTTGATCTCTCCAAACATTGACATCTCAAATTCTTGCTTCATTTGATTTCGAAAATCTTTACATAAGGCATCTTGACCTCCAAATATGATATCATCAACAAATATTTCAGATAATAAAATACCTTTGGCTTTCTTTGTCTTCATGTACAAATTGATGTTATCATCAATCCTTTCAAATCCAATCTTCACAAGATAATTATGAAGTCTCTCATAACATGCTCTTGGTGCTTGCTTCAAACCATAAAGAGCTTTGTGTAGTCTACATACCATGTTCTTATTGTTAACATCAACAAATCCTTCTAGCTATTCTATGTAGACTTCTTTCTCAAATATCCCATTCAAAAATGTAGATTTAACATCTATTTGATAAACTTTAATATCTTTATATGTAGAATGAGCAAGTAGAGTTCTTACTCCTTCCAAACTTGCAAGAGGGCCAAATGTTTCTCCATAGTCAATTCTTTCTTCTTGTGCATATACCTTGCAAAATAATCTTGCTTTGTTCCTTGTGACTTCACCATTTTCATCTAGCTTGTTTCTAAATACCCACTTGGTGCCAATCACTTTTTTGTCTTTTGGTCTAGGAACTAGACTCCATGTTTTGGTCTTCTCAATTTGTTCAATCTCTTCTTCCATGGTTTTACTCCTATCCACATCTTCTAATACATCTCTTACTAATTTGGGCTCCTTTATGCTCAAAAAACATATATCACTTCTCAATCTATTTCTTGTCATTGACCTAGCATCCTTATCTCCAAAGATTTGAGTAGTAAGATGATGTCTTTTGACATATTTAGCCAATCTAGGTTCAACTCTTGTTTCTTCATTTTGTCTTTCAGCTTCAAAATCACTATGTACATCTCTGTCAGGTATCTCAACATCTATTTCATGTCCACCAACTTCAAAATTAGAATGTACATCCACTTCATTCTATGAATCATCATCCGAGTGTGGCTCAGTTCTTGAATGCAACTTGACATTCATAGAATGTGACTTGACAATCATTGAAACTTGCTACTAGTTTGCAACTTGATTTGTAGCATCTTCTTCAGTAGGCATACCTTCATAAAAGTATACAAATTATTTGTATTCTTCTGGTTCTTTCATAGGTCCAGCCTCTTGTACTTATGTATATTCATCAAAGTTCACATTTGCACTTTCCACAACTTTGTTAGTGTTAGAATTCAAACACTTATAAGCTTTAGTTCTTTTGGAATATACCATCTTCACTTTTTGCATCAAATTTACCATTCTTGAAATCTTTAAGAGCGTAACATTTTCTTCCAAATACCTTAAAATATTTTACATTGGGTGAGTTTCCATACCATATTTCAAAAGGTGTTGAATGAGTACCTTTCTTGACTTGCACATGATTCAAAGTATAGACAATTGTACTTACAACTTCTCTCCAGTATTTCAAAGCAACATTCTTCTCCATCATGAGTGTTCTAGTACAATCCATTATAGAGCTATTTTTCCTTTTAGCAATACCATTTTGTGGAGGGGTTCTAAGTGCAGATGTTTATCTTTTGATTCCTCTATCATTACAAAATATTTCAAACTCATTTGATGTGAATTCTTCTCCTCTATCTAATCTCAAACATTTCAGACTCTTACCTCTTTCCTTCTCAAATCTTGCTAAGTACCACTTAAACATTTGAAAAGGATCATATTTCTATTTTAGAAACACAATTTTCATCATTCTAGAATAATCATCATCAAATAACATAATGTACTTATCTCCTTTGTAGCTTTACACATCAATTGGTCCAAACAAGTTAGTATGAAAAATCTCTAGTATTTCTTTAGAGGTATAAGCTTTACTCTTAAAGCTTGATTTTGTCATTTTTCCTAACTGATGTATTGTTTTCACATTGTATTGTCAGGTTTCTTCAACTTAGGCAAACCTCTAACTTTCTTCATGTTACTGATACTAACCAAGTTATCAAAATTAGCATGAAATAACCCCTTGTGCCATAGCCATACATCATCAAATATTACAAGAAGACAAGTAGCATCCTCTATATCAAGATATAATAGACTACTTCTAGTTTGATCACCCTTTCCAATCAATTTTCTATCAGTATCATATATCTTAGAAATCATATTTTCAAACTCAACCTTACATCCTAAATTATTCAATTGTGACACACTCAAAAGATTATAATTTAGTCCTTCAACATAGCAAGCATTGTCACATAGAATCTTAACTATGAGCTAGATATAACCTTTTCCTTTTATCAAACATGGTGCATCATTACCAAATCTTACACTATTTCCTTCATAAAAATTTAAGGTAATGAACTTACTTTTGTCTCCAGTCATATAATGTGAGTATCCACTGTCAATGATCCATTTGTCATTTTTGTTTACACAAATCACAAGTATAGTTGCCTCAACTTCATTAGATTCATTTTTCATTGCAATATACACCACTTCATCATCATGTTCATTAGATTCATCTTTTGTTTCCTCTTTAACAATGTAGCATGACTTCTTGCCTTTATCTTTGTAATCTTTTCTATCATCTTCTCTTCTATTTTTGTACTTGTCACCACCTTTGTAGTTCTTCTTCTATGTACATCTTGTAGCAATATGACCAACCTCATTGCAATTGAAAAAATGATAGGTAATTTACCTTTGAACTTGCCTTTACCTCTATGGAATCTTCTTACTAGTAGTTGATGTAGGGCCACACCACCCTTACAAATGCACAACCAAAATCATAACAAAATGGAGACAAAGATATGAAAAAATTTCTTCATAAAGCATCCATTAATACTTTCAATTCATTACAATATTCTCCAAATGGAAAAACTCCAAACTCTTATAATATAAGAGAGATTTCTCCTAAGAGCTTCTACAAGAAGAGCCTATCCTTCAAGAGGTTATACTCGAAGAGCTTCTACTTCCCAAGCTTCTACTTCTCGAGCTTTCTTACAAGAGATCACATTCAAAGAGCTTGATTACAAATGAACATAAGCCTTCCTTAAATAGGCACTTGACACCCAATACATGATTCATCCACAACCTTCTAGAATTCCACCTACAACCTTCTACAATATCTACAACTTTCTAGAATTTCCTCCTAAATACAACTAAGCACCACCATGTGGCCCAATTAGAAAATTAAATTTCTTTTGTAGATCACAACAAATATTAAATTCATGATTTAAGGAACTTTCCATAAACTTCTAAGATGCCACCTACACACCTCGATTAATGGAATGACACTACTTTTTTTTTCTATTTACACCACCTATCCACCTTGAAAATAGAAATTCCTCTTTTCTCCTTTTTTCTATTTTTTAATTTTTTATTATTTTTTTTCTATTTTCATCACTTTCTCTCTCCTCCACAATTTTTTTCCTCTCTTTATTATTATTATTATTTTAATAATAAATTTTTGCAAGATGCTCCTGCATCAAACTCCCCTAGTAGATAGAAAAGTGTGTCCCACACTTTGATGCCAAAAGAAAGATATATAACCATCTTCATCTTCACCACAAGCTTCCACCTCAACAAGGACAACAAAATCAACATGCAAATCTTCCACATTTTTTTTTCTGATGCATGATGCTCCTACATCCGACTCCCATGGTAGGAAAATTTTTGTGAATATGGATTCACAAGATGAAGTAGCCACTGTTGATATTCTTCTTTTTTTTTTTTCTCTTCCTCCAACACATAGTTGGAACAAGTATACGGTGCTGATATATTTCCTTCTTTCTTCTCTTCCAACACCTAGTCGAAACAAGTGTCTATTGCTGAAATTTCTCCTTTGCAATGAACTTTGTCCAAGTATAAATCTCATCCTCATTCAATCTTGTTGAATTAATCACACCTATAATAAACCCAGCAACACCATACCAATCTTCCTTTGCATACCATACATCATGACCAAGATCCTCATGCAAACTATCATTATTATCTTTCAAACTCACCTCAAATTCAGCATCATATAATTCATAAGAATTTACCTCTTTGACATATTCATCTTTGCTTGCCTCTTTCATGTCATCAACAATGCATGTAACTACTTCTCCAACTAAGGCACTATACTTCTCCTCCATTGCTGCAATCTTCAAATCATCTTGATCTACTTTTGGTGCACAAATATGGTTATCTCCATGCTCTTCCTCTTCTCTTTCATCTTCTTCAACTTTTGGTTCACAAATAAATTCCTCTTCATCCTCTTGCTCTTCTTTTGTATCACATGTCTGATACTCCACTGGATCTTCTATCTTTTCCGCATCCAAGGAATTATCAACATCTTGTTTCTGGTGACATGCTCTTCATTTCTAAAAATTAGCTTCTAATTCATTCACTTGCTTTTGCAAATCAACTAGCAATGCCTCTTGATTTCTTGCCCTAATTTTCTCCAGTCGAGGAATCCTCAAAATCCATCCAATCACAAAAGTCATCTTCTTCTTTCTCTTATCCATAATCAAGTCTTTAGAAGAAAAATCTAGTGGAACACAAGAACCTTGTGCAAACTGCCTCACAGTCGGCAATCTATCTACACAATCAAGAACTTCTTGACAAACTTCACCCAACCCAAGGTCTTGGTGCAAACTACCTCATGTTTGGTGATCTTTCCACACACTCAAGAACTCCCACTCTGATACCATTGATGAAGGTATGCTTTGATACCACTGATGAAGGTATGCTCTGATACTATTGATGTAGGGCCACACCACCCATACCAACTCACAAACAAAATCACAACAAGATGGAGACAAAGAGATGAAAATCTTGCTTCATAAAGCATCCATTAACACTTGCAATTCATTACAATATTCTCCAAATGGAAAAACTCCAAACTCTTATAATATAAGAGAGATTTCTCCTAAGAGCTTCTACAAGAAGAGCCTATCCTTTAAGAGGTTATACTCGAAGAGCTTCTACTTCCCAAAATTCTACTTCTCAAGCTTTCTTACAAGAGATTACATTTGAAGAGCTTGATTACAAATGAACATAAGCCTTCCTTAAATAGGCACTTGACACCCAATGCATGACTCATCCACAACCTTCTACAATATCTACAACTTTTTAGAATTTCCTCCTAAATACAACTAAGCACCACCATGTGGCCTAATTAGAAAATTACATTTCTTTTGTAAATCACAACAAATATTAAATGCATGATTTAAGGAACTTTTCACAAACTTCTAAGATGCCACCTACACACCTCGATTAATGGAATGACACTATTTTTTTTATTTTCTATTTATGCCACCTATGCACCTTGAAATAGAAATTTCTCTTTTCTCCTTTTCTCCTATTTTTCAAATTTTTATTATTTTCTTTCTATTTTTGTCACTTTCTCTCTCCTCCACAATTTTTTTTCCTCTCTTTATTTTATTTTAATAATAAATTTTTGCAAGATGCTCCTAGATCAGAGCATCATGCATCAGTAGTGCTTCTAGTTGTTCAACATCTTCCTCATTTGTATCACTGTCACTAGACACATTTTATTTTTCTCCTCTTCTTCTACTTGGGCTCTTTAGAGTCCTTCAATAATAGTTTATCTTTGAAAGTAGATTCAAGACTTTCAGGTTTGTAATTATCAAAGTTAGATAGCTTAAAAGAATGAGTCTACCTACTAGACCTTCAAGGGTTAGATTATTTCTTGGAATACATCTCAGTTCTTAAATTGTAGAAACTCTAATAGCATAAATAGGTAGTAGTGTTCTCAAGACTTTTCTTAGCACAATATCATCATCTATCTAACTGATAGCTCCTTTTATTGCACTAACAACCTCTTTTATCCTAGCAACATATTGAGCAATATTCTCACCTTCTTCTATTCTCATATCATCAAACTTACCTCTAACACTCTCAGATTTGGCTCTTTCAACATTTTTGTCTCCTCCATAGATAGTGTGTAGGGCATCCCACATTTTCTTTGTAGTGTCATAGCCTTTGATATCATCAAATTCAGCATAGCTTAGGGTAGATGCAATCTCCAACATTGCTTGATTGTGTTCTTTCTTCTTCTTCATATCCTCAATAGTTAGGGCTCCTATTGGATCAACATGTTCCACTAAAATGGTAGTTTGTGCATAATCTCCAATTCCTCCAAGTTGTAGCTTCATCAAACTTTGTCATGCAGAAAAGTTGTCTCTATTCAGCTTGGGTACATCTCTTTTTGACATCTTGATCTTTGTGCTTTTAGTACCTTCAAATTAGTCCTCTTAAGAAGATGGCTCTGATACCAATTGTTGGAATTCTTTACAATAACTGAAGGTGGGGGGGGGGGGGGGGGGGGGGGGGTGAATCAGTTATCCAAGGTCAAGATGTATAAATAAAAGTTTTCACAGCTTAGTGAACCCATAAAATAATTATACTCATGCATACATCCATAAGATTATGCAATCACTTAAAACTTGTAGGTTACTATCAAATGAACTTGCAAAAATGTAAAGCATGAAACATAAAAGATTCATCAACACACATGAGATAATGATTTATGTGGAAACCCAATTTGGAAAAAACCACCAGTAACATGCTACTCTTTTCAATCTTCTGAAGTGATGCCTGCGAAAGGAAAACCCTATTAAAGGTTACAATACACACTATTAAATGTGACCCTATGAAAGGATTTTAATCACTCTGTTAGGAGTGAGCCTTGTTAGAGGACTTTCTGCCATTCAATTGGAATGTCACCTAGTTAAAGGATTTATAAATGACTATTAGGTCAACCTTAATTCTGTTAGGAATAAGGTGTCTCAACCTTGTATAATTCCTATTCTTATTATTTGTTTTGTAAAATGTATTTCTTGCAAATAATGTTGATGTGTCAACATCTTGAATTGTGTGTAAGGAGATCATGACTAAAATGGTTATGACGGATTCCTATGACATGTAAGAGCTATGTTAGGAAGATTCAATGACAGGTGAAGACATGTGGCAACTAAGATATTTGAGTACTGTACACTCTACCCCAAAATTTTTTGGGGTTCCTATTTTCTCGGAGAATGGTAAAACCCTAATACAGTTGACCTTTTGGGAGTATCCCTAAAGTGAAGCGCATGATATAAGAAATTTTAGGGTTGTGAAGAGATACGATGCAAAATGGGTGTATTTTTGGTACCGCGAGTAGCTACTGGAGTCTTCGGTTGTTGATGTTGAACTTGCATTGCAAGTTTATTGTAACCTCATGTTGAAGATAATACATTGTGTAGGTTTTGAAGGGGTGGGGTTGTTTTACCGAAAGGTTTTTCCCCACTGGAAAATCCTTGTGTTATGTGTTCCTTTCTCTGTCTATTTTTTGTATGCATGGTTGGCTGCAATATTGTTGTTTACATGATATTGAATCTATAAGTGTAGAAGATTTTAATAGGATTTGCATCATACTTTCCTTATGAGATTAGTGTAGGAAGCTATTTTCGCACCTGAGTTTCCTTACAAATTCAAAAGATTTACCCAAGATTGATACAATTGTTAGAGAGTAACAGTAAGGCTTGATCTGATACAATTTACAACTTCATGTGCAAATTATAGATCTTTGGTCAATCCTCCATTTTCCTTTGCTTCCACTCATTGTAGCTCTAATAGCTTTTTCACCCTTGAAGTATTTATCTCCTTAAGCATTCTTGCTTAACATGCCATTATAGACTCTTCTCTTAGGTCATTTGATGAAGTAAAACCCTTTGACTCCTTGTCTTCCTTAGGTTGTCACATATGAAAACCTTGCTTCATGACCATCCATTCCTATAAATAAGAAATTAAGATATTTTGTCACTCATTCTCCATCATCCAATTTAGGGTGCTAATGGATTAGGTAGGATACAATGTATCTACCCCATATTCTATATCTCTTCTAGAAACTTCTCCCAGACTACATTTTTAATTCACCTTGAAATAGTTCACATTGAATTTTATGTCACCAGCTCATCAACCTTATCTTCCACCTAGTTCACACAATCCAAGAAAATAAACTTGTCGACTTAGATTCATCAAATCCATAAATTTTAAAATAATGCAATAGCTTGACATTATCAACATTATGATGCCCAACATAAACTATGTTACTTGGCTTCCTCTAAAGTTTACTAGTGCTTGATATCAACTAAACTTTACTCGGCATCAACTATCTTTCTCAACATCCACTAGAATTTTTCTTTCACTTGGCTCAAACTAATTTTTTGCTCAGCTTACACTGACTTTGCTCGGCACCTACTGTCCACTCGATCAAGCTTAGTAGACAAACTTTGTATAACTTTTTTCTCTAACCTTTCTTAGTGTAGCCAACATTTGTAACCTTAAGTATATTATCAATACACCATGTTATCACTATCTTAACTGATTCTTGTACTTCATTACATAATCATAACTCAACCTTTCCTTTGGGTGCTATTGTTACATCTTTTGATCAGATCCTCTTCATCAATCAACTAAGTGATAGTACTTAAATCTTATAAGCAATTATGTTACTAGTAAATAGCAAGTTTGACATCAGTGACAAAACAATGATTTAAACACATAGTTTTGTTCAACAATATCTCTCAACAATGATCTCAACAATCTCCTTCTTTTATTTGCTTCTTAATCCATTCTCAACAGTCATGACAATCCTTTTCCAAGAACAAAATTAGGGACCCTACATGAAATAGAAATATCACAAGGATTAAAAATGAGGAGGAATTACACAATAGGATGAAATCTATAGAGTGCCAAGAAATGGATAACCTTTTGAATAGGGATAAGGAAGCTACAAATTTTCACAATGCTCTTCACTCATTCACTCTAGTATACAAAATGTTGAAGTGTAAAAATTACACACTATCAGATGCATGATTGGGTTACCTTTCCTAAAACTCTAGTGATCATTTAGAAAAATCTATCAAATGCAAGGGGAAGGGATATCCATTAGAGATTGATTATTTAGATCCATTGACCCTAGGTGGAATATTATTTGATAGAACTATCACAAATTCTGTGGAAATAGACTCCAACTTGTTCTCAAAGAAAGTTCAAGATCATACTAGATATTTTCCTATTGAGGAAAGCTTAATTGAGGAGGTGAATATGGATTATCATACTATAATGAAAATAATTGAAAAGGATTTATCTCATTAAATAAGAAAAACATTCTTAGTACCAAAAATATTCTAACAGACTCAGTAAAACATAATTTACCTAGACCTACTCCTCCAACTAGAAGTTTCTTTAAAAGGATCATCACTAGCTCCACAAAAAAAGACCATGTCTATTAAAAAATAAATCTTTGGTGAGCCCCAAATTCAATCCTAAAAATCTTGGAGGGTAGGCTTCTATAAAGGAAAAACTAGGTGAGTTGCAAAATAGATATGGTTCATTAGTCATAAAGAAGGATTCAAAAACACCCAATGTAAGAACTAGTAGCAGCTTTGCAAGGTAGATTTTACCAAGGATAAGTCAAAAAAAAAGCAACATATTATGAAATGTGAAATAATTTATTTTATTAGCTCAGCAGAAATAGGCAGTGACATTAGTTATGACAGGTAAATTCTTGTCAGATTTTGAGAAGATAGTTTATGTGTTTTATCATATGCATTCATTGTTTTTAATGTATTGAGAAAAACATCTTTTCCATTTTTTTCTGACTTCTCTTGATGTAATAGGGATTCCTTTGAATCACTTATATGCCCTTATTTGAAATCATTTTCTCATTTATCTTTAAACTTCATGTGATATTTTTGTCCTGCAATAGTGACTTGTCACCGTTTTTAGTTTTGTTTACATTGTTACTTCATTTTGTAACTATGAATATAATTTTTTTCTCATTATTTGGATGTCCTTCTCCATTGTTGCTCATAATATTAAATGACTCGTGACTATGATAACAATATTATCACTATTCATTTTATCATCTACTAGTGATGTAAAGAGCTCTTTTAAATGTACTTACAAAAAAATGAAAAGTCATACATTAAGATTGGATGTTTAAAAGGAATAAGAAACCTTCTTTATATAAAAAATATTAATAATTGATCTAGAATGGGAATACCAAAAATAGCCTTACCAATCTTCCATATCTTTTTCCAATAAAGGAAACATGTATGTGTTGGGCGTTCATTTTGCACGAGGTCAACGACAGGAATCCATAGTGTAATTCCTCTCTTGAAAAGAAAATCTTTTTGAGGATCCACTCCAAGGTTTAGTGTTTGTCTTGCGACATACCAAAATTTGCTTAGTAGAAGATAAATGTGAATGTTCACAAGGAGGCCTTTGCTGGTTCAAAAAACTCTTTTACCTTGGAATCAAGTAAAATCTATTCACTATCTTAAAATATCACACCAAAAGAACAATATTTTTGTATTTTTTATTTTTTTAAATGAATGCAACTCTAACAATGCAGCTACTATGAGGTCCTATTCTAATAGGGGGTTAACAAAGAAAATAACAAAACTGAAAGCAAATAACTTGAAATTGAAATTCTTAAATGGACATAAGCTACAGAACACAACACGTTGTGAGTTAAACCTTTGAAGAAATCGGTAAGAAACCAATGAAAATAGGAGCAGTGCTTCCTAGAATCTACTAATGCAATCATCTGTGAGAATCTTTAACAAATTGAATGATATTTCACTCTTCATCAAATCACAAGGCCACGAAAAGTGTGCTCATGCGAGACAAAAAGCTATGTAGACACAATCGAGTGATCTCTTCTCAAGCTCATTACATCAACGAAATTCATATATCTGTAGCAAACACTAGAACTAAAAGATTGCACAACTAGAAACAACACAATAAACCTTTGGCTCAATTAAAATCTCATGAATAAAATCCACAAAACAATGACACATTTAGGGAAGAATAGCTACACTCCGAATGCTAGCACCAAAAGCATAATTTTATTGCATAATAACAATGACCTTTTTTACATTTTACAATGGGGTATCTATAAGAAATTGTCTCCTCAATTTGTGTTGAGAGTGAGAGATATCTTGATGCAATAAAATTCTTTTAAATAATTTTAAAAAACTAAATATATACAAACTAGTAATCTAACTGGTGCTTAGAGGGACTCCATCCATATTTTATTCATTAATTGGATGCATGAGCCCTTTACATGTTGAAAACAATGAAAGCATGAGAGAGAAAGTAGGAGGAAGCCATCAGTCAAAGTAGAAGTGCATGGAGACACCAAAAAAGAAGTTGGTCCTTCACTTGATGTGTGTCAAAGTTAACTTGCCATCAAAATGCATTTCCAATGCATGGAAAGTGCTATTTTTGGAACTGGCAATCAACTATCAATGCACCTCTGAATTGCAAAGCTGCGGATTTGCAGACCTGTAAAGCTGTCGAGCTATGGACCTACAAAGCTGTAGACCTCAATTGGGTCAAAATCTCAAAATTATACTAAGTGTCAAAATTGAAATTCTGGCATCTGGGTTTTGCTCATCTCTATCCTAAAGATATGTTTAGATGTTTGCCCTTGAATTTCTCTATAATCTCAGTAATCTTAGTAGCATCAGGAAGATCCAAAGCCTCATACTTATCTTTGACCTTTTGTCTATAGTTGTCCACCTCAATTCAAGTTTTTGCAAAATCTCCAAGTTTGGCATCCAACTCTAACAATGCTTCTTCTGTCCTGAAGGCTTGTCTGATGTCTTCATCACCAGATGCTTCCTCTAAAGTCTTTCTAAAGTTTTTGATAACTACCTCAACTGGTAAAAGCTTCTCTCGTTCTTCATCTTCAAAAATATCCAAGCATGCATCAGTGTACAACTTTTTTGCTTCCAAAATTTTCTCTTAGGCTTGGTCCTTGAGCCTATGTATCTCATCATGCAATGTTTCCATCACTTTATTTCCATCTGCAATCTTTTCTGTCCAATCATCTATCATGTCTAGGTCTTCTTAAGTATATACATCAATCAGAATGTGGTACCTTTGTCCTTTTATGGCCTGTAGAGTTAGCAAATCCTTGCTCCAAACTCGTATCTCATCCATAATACTGAAGTCCTACCTTAAAATTGCCATGATCTTATCAACATTCTCTTGTGTAGCATGTAATAATTTCAAACTTCTTGTAATTATAGTGACACCCCTATCCTCAAGGTTGTCTCACCAATCCTGACAAGCTCTCAAGAATGGACTGAGCGGTACACCTTCCCCTTCCCTAAGAATGGTAGTGAAAGTCTCCTCAGGGCGTTCAGAATCAAGATGACCAATAAATTCATTTAAATATCCTTTCAATATCTCAAATTGCCTTCAAAGTGCTCTGATTTCAATCTCATCATGTTTCGTATCGTTAAGAACCTCCTTGACTCCCATAGTCATCATTTGTCAAGAAGTATCCAGTGTAGGCTTTCCTAACATGATATCCTTCACTTCATAGTCCTGAAGGCTAACAACTTCTTCATCTGTACCTTTCGAAGGGTGAGCCACCTGTGCAAATAAGTCTTGGTTCCAAGTAGTAGTAATGAATGCAAATGGTGTTGCATCCTGTAATGGAGAGTCAAGCTTGTTTAAAATCTCTGCAATGTCACAAATATCATCCTCTGAAGCAAGGAATTGATGCTTAGCACTTCTCATTATTTCCTTCCAAAACCATCTCAGGATATGTCTTTCTATAACCTTGGTTCTAGATGATGAAGGGATGTGTTCAACTACCTCCTTCCTTTGTCGCTCTTGCTCAGAGTCTCCTATTATGAGGGTTCTTCTTCTGTAGTCTCAATTTTTGTAGATCCTATAGTTTGATCCTCAACTTCCTGGGGAGGTTTTTGTATACATTCTACTACCTATGCCTCTTTTGAGGGCTCATTAATAACCGTTTATTTTGGTTCTCCTTGTAATGATAATTCCTGCTAAACATGTTCTTTTGAACTTGGAGGTGAAAGTGTCACTGAAACCTTATCTACCATCATAACCTAAGGTGAAGATGGGGTCATTGGATGAGGACCTTGTGTCTCAGGTGGCATCTGCGTCCAATCTTGCTGTTGAAATTCACATGTAGGAGTATCTCTAATCTTATCTCCAACCAATTTTGCACCCACTGGCATGAAATCAAAATTTGGAATGGAGAGAATATCATCACCTAGCTCCCTTTGCTCATTCACCCATCATTGTACTTCATCTTTCGAAGAAGAGAGTTCTACTATTTCAGCTTGGGTGGGTGGTGGGGTATTTTTGACATTCTTCTTTCTTTCCAATTCTGTGGCTTTGGCCAGTCAAGTTCTCCCTTGTAGAGGCACTTTCTCTTCCTCCCCATCTGACTCTGTTTCATCCTCATCTGATTCTTCCTCAAGAATGGTTTCAATAATAGATAGATTAGGCACTAATTTGTTACGAATTCTTTGCCTCTTGTTCATTCTAACCTTGACCCTCTTTTACTTCTGTGGAACCATAGGAGAAGCGGGCTCTTCCTACATCGGATGAATGGATGTCTCTGGAATCTCTCCCTCTTCTTGTTGGCTTGACAAAACAAGAGGCAATGGAAAATGAACTTGGATATGAGAAATTCCAGGGTCTTGGGGGTCCTGGGGAGTAGATTCATGTCACTATGAAGGGGCCTGTTCTTCAACATTCTCTATCTGGATCATATAAGGAGAGGCTCTCTTCCTCATTTCTTTCTTCTTCTCTGAAGGATGGTAGTATCCCACTAGATGATCAATCTGGTAGATTATTTTTGGCCTGATAGGAGACTGGAGCGCAAAGATAGGAACTGTGACTTTCCTCCCCTTTACCCTTTTTGGGTGAGCATGTGCATGGAATATCACTGTGTCCAAAATTAGATCAAGTGCAAAGGGTTTATTAATCCAACTCTTTTTCATTCTAATGACATGTCTTGCTTGATGATTATTTTCATCTCCTTCCTCTCTATCAATTTCTACATTAGGATGGGCCTTTTTCCAACTTTATCTGTATTGAATAAGGGATCCAATAGCTCCTGCGAATCCTATAACCTTATCTCATCTGGGATGGTCAAATGGAGAGCCTTCTCTACTAAATACAAAGTCATTCTACAAGAACATCATAGTCATTTGTGGCATTCATCCAATGATCTTCAATGGCGTCTTCATGGTAGAACTCTTTTCCTACCAAATTTTCCACTTTACCAACGTTGTTAAAGAATGGCTAGGGAGAGTTATATTCTTCGAGAGGATAATTCTCCCATTCCCATTTGAAAGTTGGGATAGCCTGCTTTCTCTTTACCTAGTATGATCCTATTACAAAAGGCCAATCCCAACAAGGCCTTCATTGTTTCTTGATCCTCTCATAAGCTGATTCAATCTGTCGAGAAATTTCCATCAGAACTAACTTGTCACTTGGGTATCTTGGGAGTTTCTTTGGATGGATGGATGCACCACCAACCCAAATGTATGTGAATGTTCAGAACTGGATGAAATATGCACCAAGAGCTATGATCTTTGCCTTGGCCTCATCAGACAATCTCTTCCCATAATCCGCTTTGATGAATAAAATGATAGCAAAGATGAAGGCATCATTCACAATCCTGTACTCTTTGCTTTGCAACAAGAGCTTCTTCTTAACTAGCTGAGGATAAACTATATACGACCATGCATTAGGATCCTACATACTGCCCTTCTTGTACAACCCGAGATAGTCGATGGCTCTTGCTACAAGTAGATATATGACATAAGAAGTCATATAGAACTTCTTCTTGTCCTTTACTATCTGCAACTAATCACACAAGTTTTCACTAAGTGTGGTGGCCCAATCCAGTGGAATCTTTGCGTGTCTGATGGTCTCAATGAAGTTAACCATGAATGGAGTGAGATGACCTGCCGCAGGCAATCCCATAACTCTGCTCAGGAGAATGATTGAATATCCAATGTCATCCTTCATGTATCCACAAGTCATATCTACTTTACTGATTGTCTTTCCCCGAGATGGCTTCTCAATGAAGTATGATGAGTATATGATGTCGATGGCCTCCTGGTAATGATCCTTATGCTACTCTCAGCTGCTTCATATGAAAGCCTGATAAACTAATCAGCTCTAGGTAAGTGAAAAACCCTCTCGATATTATGAAGTTGTAGATCTAAGACCACTTCCCTAGTAATTCTCTTTACCACCCTTTTCTCAGGAACAAAATGTCGAGATAAGGTCATAATCAATTCAGCTGACTGAACGGTCCCAGGATGTGATGCTACATTTACCAATCTAGACTGGATTAAGGTGGATCTCAAAGAAGATCTTTTAGTTGGGTCGTTAAAAACCCTCAAAAACTCTCCCAAGTCTGTGTGTCCAAGTTTTGTGTCTTTGATCTCAGAGTGTTCATCATGCAATCATGACTTTGGGGTTATGCCTTGGAACTTGTACACAACTAGTTTTGTTGTTCATCCAAATGTGGACGCCATTTGATTATATTACCTGCACATCACAAAGAGAAAAAGAATGATTAATTATTGGATATATATAAAACATTAAAAAAACAATCTCCTAGAACTTTTAAAAAAATTTATACTTTTTTTTTTTATAATTTTTTTTTTTTTGGTTTTTGACTTTTAAAATTCTAACTTATTTAATCGAGTTTTTCTTCTCTCAACTCCTAAACTATGAGTTTGGGAGTCGAAAAAAGGTAGGGGGTCCCAATTCCTAGTAAGGAATGGGGCATGTCTTGTGGAAACCACAACAAATAGTCTCAAAAAAAGGAAGAAATGACCAAGGCATTTCTTCATAAGAAAACATTCTTCCACTGTGTGTCAAACACCAACCAAACTTTGAGCACCTCGAGTGTATCTCAGATGACCTTGTAATCCAAATTTTTGAAGTCAAAACCTTCAAAATCAGTGTGTGCATTGTGTATTCATTCTCTTTGACATGTCAGAATGTCATCAATCAAAGTCCTCTGTCAACTCAAAAAAATCTTCCACCCCTCCCATCTCATTCATTCAAAATTTCCATGAAGGCTCTTTGTCAATCAATTGCTTGGCCAGATAAGAGAATCAGTTCGAGGGCTCTTGGAGGGATGTCACGTTCTTTTAATTTTAGGCCTTTTGCATAATTTCTCCATATCATTTAAAATATTACTTTTTATGAAACAATACTTTTGACTGCAAGATGCTTTGTTTTGTAATGTATCTCTAGCCATTTTAGATTGGTAGAATCCTTCAAACTTAACACCGTCTCCTTTTTTTTTTTTTTTTTTTAAATTATGTATCCTGACTGCACTTAGATTGTGTAGTATCAGTGTCATTTCTTGGATTCAATCTCTTATTAACATCCCTTGCATTCCTCTTTTAGAACTTTTAGGAAATTCTTACGCCAAACAATGATTTTAGCAACCTTTCGAGGAGACCCCTCCTGTTTGAACTAGTCAGAATTTGGATAATTTCTCATCATCTTTGACTTGAAATTGAACAACACTTAATACAATCAAATCTTTAAATTTTCAAAGTGTTGAGAGCTTGTTAGTCTAGGCTTCTGATTTCCAAACTGAAAGTCCCTTAATTCCACAAGAGATGTATGTTGCTTGGTTGGTATAAAACACCCAATTGCCCAAATGTTTTGACGAAGAAATACCTCCTCCTGAAATCAGGACCAAAGAGTGGTTAGTGAAATCTTGAGAAAAAATTCCAAGTACACCTTACCCCCTAGGACTGACCTAACTTTAAAAGAAAACACACAACTGAAAGCAAACACACAACTTAGAAAAAAGGAAACACACTTGCAAAAATAAACACTCTTGCAGAAATGAAAATTTAATATACATGCAGAAATGAAACCTAACTAATTTTTTTTTTAGGCTTCAAAATAATGTTTCAGAAATTGCCCATTTACGAGCAAAGGTAGAAACTTCCCCTATAAGGAACTTAGCCTAAATGTGTTTTGTCCAAGATTTTTTGCAATTTGATAGGGGCCTATCCACAAGCATTGAAACTTGGTATGGCTTCTCAACTTTTCTTTCGCCTTATCCCAAAGTAGGACTAGGTCAAAAATCCTAAAGGATTTTATCGTAGCCCTCTTATCAAACCATCTCTTAACAATGGCTTGATGTTTAGCCATGTGTTCTAATGTAGTTATTCATTTCTCATCCATTTCCAAAAGATTCATCAGTCAAATTTGTACTTTGTCAGTGTCATCAGCATACCCACTCATGAATTTTAAAATAAGAATCTTGAAATTGAGTGAGAATACCAGTTCTTGTCCATAAACAAGTAGATAGGGAGAAGTACCCAAGGCCTTTTTCACTCTGAATCGATCTGTCCACAAGGCATATTTTAATTGTGTATGCCAATCCCTAGGGTTCTCCTTCAACAGTCATTTTATCACAGTGATTAAATTCTTGTTTGTAGACTTCGCTACCCCATTTCGTTGTGGGTAGTAATTTGAGGAGAATCTAATGATGACTTTGTTTTCAAATGCCCATTGTGTCAAGAATGTAGATGCAAATGCAGATCCATTGTCGCATAAAAGAGCAAACAACATTCCAAATTTAGTAACAATATGCTCTTCCAAAAAGTCTGTCACCACTTTAGCAGTGCAATTTTTGAAAGTCTTTACCTCCGTCCATCGTGTGCAGTAATCTATAGCTATAAGGATGAATGTGTGTTCAGTTGATGATGGTGGGCTTACTGGACCAATGAAATCTAGTCCCCATTTTGTGAAAGGGTGCACCTTGTATACCGATTGCAGTGGCATTGCTGGGTTCCTCTCTTTGTTAGCACTAGTTTGGCATGTATGACAGGAACACACATGTTCAAAAGTATCCTTGAATATTGAGGGTCAAAAATAACCCAATCTTAAAATCATGTGAGCTATTGCTTACTTATCATGAAAATGTTCTAGGACATCCTTAGCTTCTTCACGTCCTAAGCATTTCAAATAAATCCCTTCGTAGTTCCTTTTATACAACTTGCTATCAAGTAACTTGTAAGACTCGTATTTCATCTTAAGTCCCCTATGTTGTGAACTATTCATCCATTCGAGGCATTGATGTTGTAGGAGATAATAGACAATATCCTGGTGCCACACATCTATGACCACACCTTGATTGATATCAACTTGTGATACAACCATCTTCTTTTGATGATCTTCATCAGTGTCATCATCAAATTTGAATTCCTTTTGATTTCCTTCTTGGTTCTCAGCGATCATTTTGGATAATCCTTGGCCTCTGACTAATTGCATAGGTTGAATCTCTAGATCAAATTCTTGAAGTATTGCCATCCACTTTCCCCTTCTTTCAACAAGTTCATTCTGCATCAAAAGCGTCTTTACTGCTGGGTCAAGTGCAATTGCATACACCTTACTTCTGAGTATGTAGTGATGGAACTTCTTTACTACCTTGATTAACCCAAAGGACTGTTTATCAAGATTTGAATATTTCAACTCAATGTTCTTTAGAGGACAACTCATGAAAGCAATGGGTTGCTCATCCTCCTCTCTTTTTTGCGTCAAGATCCCTACGCAAGAATGTTCAAAAGCAAAGGAATAGATCTTGAATCGTAACTTGTAATCTAGACTTACCAAAATTGGGGTTGTGGAAATGGAAACCTTAATATCTTGGAAGGATTTCTTTATCTCTAGTACCCATTCTATTTTAGCCCCCTTTTTGATTAAATCATTGAGGGGGTAGACTATCTCTGTGAAACCACTTATGAATTTGTGTACAAAGTTTATCTTTCCAAAGAAAGATTTCAATTCCTTCTGACTATGAGGAGGTACTAACTTCAAAATAGACTCAACTCTATCTGGATCAATGGAAATTCCAACTTCAGAAATGACATGTCCCAGGAGCTTCCCTTTAGTAACATCGAACAAACATTTCTTGGGATTGAGTGATATGTCGTACCTATGACATCTATTGAATACCTACCTCAGATTAGCAATATGAGTACTTTGATCTTTTGAAAAGATAGTCAAGTCATCCATGTAGATGAATATACACCTGTTTATCAATCCTTTGAAAGCTTCATCCATTGGTCATTGAAATGTAGCTCCTGCATTAATCAACCCGAAAGGCATCCTTCTATAGGAAAACGTTCCCCACTTGGTTGTGAAAGCAATCTTTAGCCTATCTTCTTTATCGACCATCACTTGGTTATATCTCAAGTAATCGTCCAAGAATGACATCATCTTTGAACCATTAATGATTTGCAACACCTCATCTAATGAGGGTAGAGGGTAGTTATCCTTCTGAGATGCCAAATTCAAGTTACGAAAGTCAACACAAAGGTGAATCTCTCCAGTCATTTTTCGTATAGGGACCAAATTTTCTACCCAAGTGGAATGATAGATAGGAAATATGATCTTAGCATCCAATAGTTTCTTATCTTCTTTCATAATTAGTGGTTCAATTATCATATTTATCGATCGTTGTCTTTGTCGAAAAGGTTTAGCATCTGGTTTCAACGAGATGTCATGTGTGATAATCTCAGGATCATAAGTCTTTAACTCTTCATAGCTCCAAGAAATAACATCTTTATACTCGGTGAGCAATTTGAGCACGTCATCCCTTTCCTTTTGATTGCATGCTTTTCCTATTTGCACCATTTTTTGTTCTTCATTAGTACCCAAATTATACGAGTCACATTCTTCGATTCCCTTATCTTGAGTTTCCCTTCTATTGAGTGTTGATTCATCACGATCAAAGATGCATTCAAGTTCAACCATCCCTTTTAGAATGCTGTTGGTTTTTAAATTAAGGATTCCATCATCATCCTCAAGTTCATCATCTTCAAGCTTGTCTTCAGGTGTATCATCAATCTCTTATCCTTGGAAATGGTGATTGTACATAATAAACTCGAGTATATGTTGATCATCTTAAAAGACCTAAAATTTTGTGATATTGTCAGGAATGGCAGGAATGACAACTAATTCAACTGAGAATCTTTTCAAGTTTTCTCGTTCTACTGGTTGCAAAGCATTGGCTAAAATAGCAAGGGGGTCTGCTACCACATTCTTTCTTCTTGGAATGGATTTGATGTTCAGAGCTTCAAAGACATCCATTATATCCCATACCCTTTTCCTATAAGTGATTAATCTTTTGTCATTGCATGAGTATATGGATTTTACTTGTCTTATCACTAGTTGAGAATTCCCTTCGATTATAAGAGCAATAACTCCTTTTTCCAATGCAAAGAGAAGCCCTCAGATCAAAGCTTCGTATTCTACACTATTATTAGTACATCTAAATATCAATTGATATGCGGCATAGAAAGACCTACCTTTTGGGTTGATTAGTTCAATACCTGCACTGGCTCCTGATTTGCATCTGGAACCATCAAAGCGGAGTGTCCAAACTGCATTTTCATTGGGTTTTCTGACTTTGTGCTTATTTGTCCTTAACTTTTCTTTTACTTGAGTCTTTAATGACTGTTTCTTGGGAACCCATGGTAACTTTTCTCGTGTAGGGCTTGATGAATCTCCTTTATACCCCATGGATAGAGGAAGAGTGTGTTTTTCTTGCTTCTCCTAAATTTCCCCTATTAGCTCAATGATTTGTTCAACTTTAGGTTCAGGATGAATGACTACTTAGGTCCATCCTTTACCTTTAACATATCATCTTCTTCTCTAAACTTTAATCATCCCGAGAGGAGGAGAAGATAAACCTCACCATTTGAAGAGGTATCATTGTATGATACATTTAGATCTTCACTTTCCCCTTTAGTTTGTTCAATAAGATTGGATGAATTCACTGAATCTTGACTTTCAATAATTCCATCACTTGAGGTCTTTGTACTCTTGTTTTCCATTATTTGTGGCAAAGGTTTCAAAACCTTTGCTACTGCTTCTTGGTATACTGAACATTCAAACTATGAATGACTAACTTTTTGCAATCAAAAAAATCCTAGAAGGAGGAGGATACTGGGGTCAGCTTCCTCTCCTAAAAAATGTAGATTAGTCACCATACTTTCTATGAATTGTGTCACGGTCTCACTTTTGGGTATCGACACCTTAGGTTCTTCATTTTGATCTTGAGATATCTTGTTTGGAACCATATCCAATATCATCACTTTGTACAAACCCAAGTTAGATTGTAAGAATGCTACCTCGTTCGGGGCATTGTAATTCGTGATCATTGTTTTTAGTTTAGGCTCAACATCTATCTTGATTTGATTGTTCAAACCTTTCCATGGCAACCATAATTGAGTGAAATCTGTAGAGAACCATTCTCTGAGAAATTTTGTCCATTCTCTGCTTAGGAGTAATCTGTATGTTTTCGGGATGTCAACCACATGTATGTCAACAATATCCTAGATTTAAGGATCAACTATTAGCTATATCCACACATCTTTCAATACTCCAATGACTTTTACCTCTGTTTTATCCAGCTATATTACCACTCAATTAGAGGGTTGAGGATTAACTCCTAGCCTTTGAGCTATTGATAATGGCATCACATTACACGAAGCTCCTGAATCAATAAGACAGTTGTGAAGATTCTTTCCATATATCCTTATGCTCAACAAAAATTGGGGTACCTCGACCTTGTCCTTGAACATGGTGGGCATCACTTTTGCAGCATTTACTTGTTGTGGCATCATCTTTTGAGGGACACTATTCATATTATAGGGAACCTTTGTATTATCCAGTGTCTTCATGAGTGCTTCTCTTTGTTGTGGACAATTTTGCAACATGTTGAACATGGACATATTGGCTTTCATTTTCTTCAGCTCTTTAACCACATTATATTTTTTAGTAGACCAAGCAGGGTTCTTCAGTATTGTTGGTATGTTTACTTGATTCTGATACTGTGGTCCTCCTTGAGCTGGCCTTACCGATGGTAGATTGTCGCTTGCTCTAGGATCAGGTGGGGTTGGTTGCAAACTAGGAGGAATTCCATCGGTCAAGGGATCCTTTTTGTTTCTAAGATAATATGTATTTCGATTATCATTTCAGAAGGTAAACATCTCATCATGTTGAAGATCAGGTTCTTGACTGAAAGGGATCGAGAATTCTTCATTTGCTTATTATTCCACTTGTGCATTCTATGTAGAATCATAAGATTCTAATAGCATCACATTGAATTGAATAGGAGGAGAATTATCATTCACTAGTGGGTTTTTATTCACATCCTGATTACCATTATAGTACACACCATCATTGCTAGGCATATTTTGGCCATCATTATACTAATTAATATTAGCATACTGAATGTTGTAATTATCAGTAGGAATGCTTCCATTATTTGGTCAAGTGTTCCATTTTAAGTTTTGTCTTTGGAAGCCATTGTTACAATCAGGAGGATTGAAGTTTTTTCCTTTGTTGTTATTTCCTGCATTGTTGTTATTGTTGTTGTTGAAGTTCCTGTTGTAATTCTAACCAAAATTGTTGTTGTAGGGGCCAGCATTATTTCTTTGGAACTTGTTATTTTATCCTTGAGACAATCTAAGATGAGTCAATTCACTGTTCATTTGTGACATGGTCTTCTTCATTTGACCAACTTCTAAAAGGAGATTGTTATCTGCTTCCATAGGAACTATTGCCTTTTATTCAAAGAAGGCTATTCTTAGGGGCTCATACCTTGGATATGTTATCACTTGATTTTGTGGAGTGGGTACCTATTGTAATGGAACTGGGTTCATAGGTATGAACTGACTAGGTATGGTGGGTGCTCCCATGGGAACTGTTGGCATTGTAGGGACTGTTTGCGTAAGAAGCATCATTCCTCCTCCATTAGGATTAGCTTGCTTTGTGAACGTGATTGCTTCTGCAAAGACTTTGTCCAATGTGTCAATATTTGCTACAAGAAGTCTTCTCAAAAAAATTGCAGTAAGAGGATCCATGGCATTGAAATAAACTTGGATGGCAGCTTCAACTAGAATTGTGTACGATGTTTCCAACTTGCGGTAGGCCATATGAAAATGATGATTAAAGGGTGAAACTGTTTTAGTTGGGTCCCTTTTTATTGATATGAATTGTTGATGTATCACTGCTGGATTGATGAATGTTTTGAATTGTTCCAAAAATGTTTTTTTGAAAGTGTCCCAGTCTCCAATACATCTTGGTGGTAGGTTCATGTACCAATTGAAGGCAATTTCCCCCAAAGAGTAGGGGAATAAATGAAGAACCACATCTTCATTAGCAATTTGCTTTCAGTTACAAATTTCCTTAAAAATCTTGACATGATCTTCGGCAGTTCTTGTTTCTCCATAAATAAACCTTGGACAAAATTTCTCAAGATTCTTAGGGAGGTCATGGAGGGAACCTCTCAAGCTAACGGGTGAATCAACTGCATTTTCAAAAAAGGCCATCAAAGGATTTTGTGGACCTAAAGGTGGCTGGGATGGTGATGGGGGTGTTGGAATATGTGGAGGTCCACCTAGTGGTTGAATGGGTGGTGGAGTAGAAGAAGACAATGAAATGTCAAATGGAAGTGGTTGAATTTGGGGTATTCCTCTGTCACTACATGGCTTACAAAAATGAGTAAGCTCTAGAAATTCTTGGGCACTTGGTGAAGGTCTTAACGCTCGTTGGACTGGGGATCTAGGATCAATATCTTCTAGCTTGTATCAATTCTAGAAAAATTGCACCTCTGCAAAAGTACACCTCCTCACTTCTTCTAAATTTTGTGCACCACAAAGAGCTACAAACTTGAGGATCTGTGTAGCTACGAACCTGTGGATCTACAGAGCTGCAGACCTACGAAGCTAAATTTATAAAAAATTTAGAAGTGATTTTTGAACTTTTTACATAGTGCAGATTATTGCAAGGGTGCAAAATTTTTGAAACTTTATCAAATCTTTCTTGTTTCCAATAGTATGTTCTTTGTATTGGCCCTCCTTCTAGCACCACTTCTATTGGGCATTCATTTTGCACAAGGCCAATGGCAGGAATGCACAGTGTAATTCCTCTCTCGAAAAGAAAATCTTTTTAAGGATCCATTCCAAGATTTAGTGTTTGTCTTGCGACGTACCAAAATCTGCTCAGTAGAAGATAAATGTGAATGTTCATGAGGAGGCCTTTGCTGGTTCAAAAAAATATTTTACCTTGGAATCAAGTAAAATCTATTCGTTTTCTCAAAATATCACACCAAAAGAACAATATTATTTTTTTCAATGAATGCAACTATAACAATGCAGCTACTATGAGGTCCTATTCTAATAGGGGTTAGCAAAGAAAATAATGAAACTGAAAGAAAATAACATGAAATCAAATAACTTGAAATTGAAATTCCTAAACAAACATAAGCTATAGAACACAACATGCTGTGAGTTAAACCTTTGAAAAAATTGATAGGAAACCAATGAAAATAGGACCTGCACTTCCTAGAATCCACTGATGCAATCGTCGATGAGAATCTTTAACAAATCAAATGATTTTTCACTCTTCATCAAATCACAAGGCCACAAAAAGTGTGCTCATGCGAGACAAAAAACTATGTAGACACAATTGGGTGATCTCTTCTCAAGCTCATTACATCAACAAAATTCATATATCTATAGCAAACACTAGAACTAAAAGATTGCACAACCAAAAACAATGTAATAAACCTTTGGCTCAATCAAAATATCATGAATAAAATCCACAAAACAATGACACAATCAGGCAAGAATAATTACAATCTAAATGCTAGCACCAAAAGCATAATTTTATTGCATAATAACAGTAACCCTTTTTACATTTTACAATGGGGTATTTATAAGAAATTGTCTCCTTAATTTGTGTTGAGAGTGAGAGATATCTTGATGCAATAAAATGCTTTTAAAACATTAAAACAAAATAAATATATACAAACTAGTAATCTAACTGGTGCTTAGAGGGACTCAATCCATATTTTATTCATTAATTGGATGCATAAGCCCTTTACATGTCAAAAAAAATGAAAGCATGAGAGATAAAGTAGGAGGAAGCCATCAGTCGAAGTAGAAGTGCACGAAGACACCAAAAATAGAAGTTGTCCCTTCACTTGATGTGTGTCAAAGTTAAATTTCATTCAAAATGCATTTCCAATGCATGGAAAGTGCTATTTTTGGAACTGGCAATCAATTGTCGGTGCACCTCTAAATTGCGGGGCTACAAACTTGCAGAGTTGCGGACCTCAACTGGGTCAAAATCTCAAAATTTTACTAAGTGTCAAAATTGAAATTCTGGCATCTGGGTTTTGTTCATCTCTATCCTAAAGATATGTTTGGATGTTTGCCCTTGAATTTCTCTATAATCTTAGTAATCTTAGTAGCATTGGGAAGATCCAAAGCCTCATACTTATCTTTGACCTTCTGTCTATAGTTGTCCACCTCAATTCGAGTTTCTACAAAATATCTGAGTTTGGTATCCAACTCTAACAATGCTTCTTCTATCCTGAAGGCTTCTCTGATGTCTTCATCACTGGATGCTTCCTCTAAAGTCTTTCTGAAGTTTTTGACAACTACCTTAACTGGTAAAAGCTTCTCTCATTCTTCATCTTCAAAAATGTCCAAGCATGCATCACTGTACAACTTTTCTGCTTCCAAAATTCACTCTCGGTCTTGGTCCTTGAGCCTATGTATCTCATCATGCAATATTTCCATCACTTTATTTCCATTTGCAATCTTTTCTATCCAATCATCTATCATGTCTAGCTCTTCTCTGGTATATACATCAATCAAAATGTTGTACCTTTGTCCTTTTATGGCCTGTAGAGTTTGTAAATCCTTGCTCCAAACCTGTACCTCATCCATAATACTGAAGTCCTACCTTAAAATTGCCATGATCTTATCAACATTCTCTTGTGTAGCATGTAATAATTTCAAACTTCCTATAATTATAGTGACACCCCTATCCTCAAGGTTGTCTCACCCATCCTAACAAGCTCTCAAGAATGGACTGAGCCATACACCTTCGCCTTCTCTAAGAATGGTAGTCAAAGTCTCCTCAGGGCATTCAGAATCAAGAGGACCAATAACTTCAGTTAAATATCCTTTTAATATCTCAACTTTCCTTCGAAGTGCTCTGATTTCAATCTCATCATGTTCCATATGGTTAAGAACCTCCTTGACTCCCATAGTCATCATCTATCAAGAAGTATCTCATGTAGGCTTTCCTAACATGATATCCTTCACTTCATAGTCCTGAAGGCTAATAGCTTCTTCATTTGTACCTTTCAGAGGGTGAGCCACCTGTGCAAATAAGTCCTGGTTCTGAGTAGTAATAATGAATGAAAATGGTGTTGCATCCTATAATGGAGAGTTAGGCTTGTTAAAAATCTCTACAATGTCACAAATATCATCCTCTGAATCAAGGAATTGATGCTTAGCACTTCTCATTATTTCCTTCTGGAACCATCTTAGGATATGTCTTTCTGTAACCATGGCTCTAGATGATGAAGGGATGTGTTCAACTACCTCCTTCCCTTTGTCGCTCTTGCTTAGAGTCTCCTGTTGTGAGGGTTCTTCTTCTATAGTCTTAGTTTCTATAGATCCCGTAGTTTGATCCTCAACTTCCTGGGGAGGTTGTTGTATAC
Source organism: Cupressus sempervirens (assembly GCA_028749045.1). NCBI lineage: Eukaryota > Viridiplantae > Streptophyta > Pinopsida > Cupressales > Cupressaceae > Cupressus > Cupressus sempervirens. The sequence goes on from CM053786.1 coordinate 871,759,980, forward strand.
ATTCTACTACATGTGCCTCTTTTGAGGGCTCATCAATAACCCTTGGTTCTGGTTCTCTTTGTAATGATAATTCTTGTTGAACATGTTCTTCTAAACTTGGAGGTGGAAGTGTCACTGAAACCTTATCTACCATCATAACCTAAGGTGAAGATGGGGGTGTTGGATGAGGACCTTTATGTCTCAGGTGGCGTATGCATCCAATCTTGCTGTTGAAATTCACTTGTAGGAGTATCTCTAATCTTATCTCCAACCAATTTTGTACACATTGACATGAAACCAAAATTTGGAATGGAGAGAATATCATCACCTAGCTCCATTTTCTCATTCACATATCATTGTACTTCATCTTCTGAAGAAGAGAGCTCTACTATTTCAGCTTGGGTGGGTGGTGGGGTATTTTTGAATTCTTCTTTCTTTCTAATTTTGTGGCTTTGGCCAGTTGGGTTCTCCCTTGTAGAGGCACTTTCTCTTCCTCCCCATCTGACTCTATTTCATCCTCATCTGATTGTTCCTTGGGAATGGTTTTAGGAATAGATGGATTAGGCACTAATCTTTAACGAACTCTTTGCCTCTTGTTCATTCTAACCTTGACCCTCTTTTGCTTCTATGGAACCATAGGAGAAGCGGGCTCTTCCTACATCGGATGAATGGATGTCTCTGGAATCTCTCCCTCTTCTTGTTGGCTTGGCAAAATAGGAGGCAACAGAAAATCAACCTAGATATGAGAAATTCTAGGGTCTTGGGGGTCTTGGGGAGTAGATTCATGTCACTGTGAAGAGGCCTGTTCTTCAACATGCTTTTTCTGGATCCTCTGAGGAGAGACTCTCTTCCTCTTTTCTTTCTTCTTCTCTAAAGGATGGTATTATCCCACTGGATGATCAAGCTGGTAGACTATTTCTGGCCTGATAGGAGACTGGAGTGCAAAGATAGGAACTGTGACTTTCCTCGCCTTTACCCTTTTTGGGTGAGCATGTGCATGGAATATCACTATGTCCAGAATTGGGTCAAGTGGAAAGGGTTTCTTGATCCAACTCTTTGTCATTCTAATGACATGTCTTGCTCAATGATTAATATCATCTTCTTCCTCTCTATCAATTTCTACATTTAGGATGGGCCTTTTGCCAACTTTATCTGTATTGAATAAGGGATCCAGTAGCTCCTGTGAATCATGTAACCTTATTTCATCTGGGATGGTCAAATGGAGAGCCTTCTTCACTAAATACAAAGTCATTCTACAAGAACATCATAGTCATTTGTGGCATTCATCCAATGATCTTCAATGGCGTCTTCATGGTAGAACTCTTTTCCTGCCAGATTTTCCACTTTACCAACATTGTCAAAGAATGGTCAGGGAGAGTTATATTCTTTGAGAGGATAATTTTTCCATTCCCATTTGAAAGTCAAGATATTCTAATTTCTCTTTACTTGGTATGCTCCTATTATATAAGGTCAATCCCAACAAGGCCTTCATTATTTCTTGATGCTCTCATAAGCTAACTCAATTTACCGAGAAATTTCCATCAGAACTAACTTGTCACTTGGGTATCTTGGGAGCTTCTTTGGATGGATAGATGCACCACCAACCCAAATGTATGTGAATTTTCAAAACTAGATGAAATATGCACCAAGAGCTATGATTTGTACCTTGGCCACATCAGACAATCTCTTCCCATAATCCCCTTCGATGAATCAAATGATGGCAAAGATGAAGGCATCGTTCACAATCCTATACTCTTTGCTTTGCAGTGAGAGCTTCTTCTTAACTAGCTAAGGATAAACTATATATAGCCATGCATTAGGATCCTGCATACTACCCTTCTTGTACAACCCGAGATAGTCGGTCGCTCTTGCTGCAAGTAGATATACCACATAAGAAGTCATATAGAACTTCTTCTTGTCCTTTACTATCCGTAACTAATCACACAAGTTCTCACTAAGTGTGGTGGCCCAATCCAATGGCATCTTTGCATGTCTGATGGTCTGAATGAAGTTAACAATGGAGCGAGATGACCCACCGCAGGCAATCCCATAACTCTGCTCAGGAGAATGATTGAATATCCAATGTCGTCCTTCATGTATCCTCGAGTCATATCTACTGTATTGATTTTCTTTCCCCAAGATGGCTTCTCAATGAATTATGATGAATATATGACATCAATGGCCTCCTAGTAATGATCCTTATGCCACTTCTTAGTTGCTTCATATGAAAGCTTGATAAACTGATCAGCTCTAGGTAAGTGAAAAACCCTCTCGATATTATCAGGTCATAGATCTAATACCACTTCTCCAATGATGCTCTTTACCACCCTTTCCTCAGGAACAAAATGTCGAGATAAGGTCATAATCAATTCAACTGACTGAACGGTCCTAGGATGTGATGTTGCATTTACCAATCTAGACCGGATTAAGGTGGATCTCAAAGAAGATCTTTCAGTTGGGTTGTTACAAACCCTCAAAAACTCTCCCAAGTCCATGTGTCCAAGTTCTGTGTCTTTGATCTCAGAGTGTTCATCTTGCAATCGTGACTTCGGGGTTACGCATTGGAACTTGTACACAACTAGTTTTGCTATTGATCTGAATGTAGATGCCATTTGATTATATTACCTACACGTCAAAAAGAGAAAAAGAATGATTAATTATTGGATATATATAAAACATTAAAAAAAAAATCTCCTAGAACTTATTTAATTTCTTTTTATTTAATTTTATTTAATTTAATTTTTTTTTTTTTTGGGTTTTGACTTCTAAAATTCTAACTTATTTAATCAATTTTTTCTTCAACCAACTCTTGAACTATGAGACTGGGAGTCAAAAAAAGGTAGGGGGTCCCCATTCCTAGTAAGGAATGGGGCATGTGTTATGGAGACCACAACAGTATGTACCTGATACATTTTTTTTGGAAATTAGTGGCTTCTAAGGTGAAGCTAATTAATTATTTTCTAGCATTCCAGTCAACTACTAGTTGAGGACTCTAACATAGCTATAAAATTATGAATATGATCATACCAACATTTTTCTGAGAAAACCTATATCAAAAAATAAGGTTGTACATAATTATTTCCATCATATTTACAACACCCATATTCATTATTGATGTATAGAATCATCTCTCTTAATACTTATAGCCTAGCACAAAAACAACTCTCCATGCATATTAGAAAACCATTGGCCTCACATAATATCATTCCAATGGAGGCATTAACAAGAAACCTTTTACCAAACTAACACTAAGTTTATCTTTTTTTAGTAGAGTACCTTTAAAGATAGTTTATTTGGTTAATGATCATTCAAATTTATCACAACAAATGGATCAAACTAGTCTCCATGTAAAGAATTCTTTGATATGTCTAGAAATCCATTCAATCAAAATAAAAAATTGATACTATGATGTCTTAATTTTACAATAATAGACAGTTCCAAGAACAACATTGAGTAAAAAGGTGTATGAAACTAGTGTTACAATACAATGAATATACATAGAAGTGTCATGCAATAAACTACCACATTAGTGTGACTACTTCTAAAAAATGTTTTGCAAAGATTGAGATGGAAAAAGTAATGAATATATTATTTTTGGATTCAATGTTCCAATAGTAGTAAAAATTTTTTTTGCACATGTGGAAAACCTTGTTGAGTTGCTGGCAACACAAGTTTAGTTTAGGTATGAGTCAAAGATTTTTAGTTTGAATCAAGTTCTTGTAGATGTGTTGAGTTAGGTGTCCACAACTTTTAGTTAGCTATCAGGTCTATGTGTGTGTTGTCAATCATGAAGTAGTTTATTGTCAATCTAATTAGAAGTCATAAATTTGCATCTATTAATCAATAAAATCAAGATGGAAGTTTCTTTCTTTCTTTTTTTAGTTTTTGCTATTTTATTTTTCCAATATGGTATCAGAGCCATCTCCATTTCAAGGAAGTTATTGTTGTGAGAATGTAAGTCTCATGCTACTACACTTTTTTTTTTGTGCAACATTGGAGGGTATCCTCATATTTTTATTTTAGAAATTCTGAAATGGATATGCCTATGGAAAAATATAATGGTCAAAATTTTCATACATAGAAAGTGAAAATGCAAATGCATCTAATGAATATAAGTTTGTGCGGCATAGTTAATGGCACTAAAATAGTACCTACAGATGCTAAAAATAATATTGATTGGGAAAGAAGAGATGAGAAAGCTAAGTCTATTATTGGTCTTTCTCTTTCCCGTATTGTTCTTTAAGTATAATGCATGAATGAGTTGAGTATTTTCTCTTGAATCTCACATAACTATTCTCTTTTCTTAAACCAAGATTGTTGAAATCACATCTTCTAAAGTTTGTATAGGTATTTGACTAAGAGTAAAAACAAAATTGTTATATTTTGAAAGAAGGATATGCTCTAAAAATAAGAAAGAATGCAGTAGAGGCTAGATGGATGCTCAAATAGTTTGAGGTGCAATAGGATTAGAGAAGCTATATCTTTATGAGGGTTATGAGGCATTCCATGTGGAGATGGTGTTTCCAATAGATGAGGGAGATCTAAAAGTTTAGAAGCTTGGAATTGTTCCTTTGTGAGGGTTATGAGACATTTCACGTGGAGATGGTGTGTCTAATGGTGTTTTGAAGTTGGATGATAGTTGCATAACTATGAGAAAAACTTACTCCTCTATAACCTATTTTCAAAGTATAATTTCTATATAATATTTCCTTTAGTTGTCAAATTAAGTGGGGGTGTTGGATTTAATGTTCCAATAGTAGTAAATAAACAATTGTTGCACATGTGGAAAACCTTGTTGAGTTTCTGGAAACACAAGTTTAGTTTAGGTGTGAGGCAAAGATTTTTAGTTTGAATCAAGTTCTTATTGTAGATGTGTTGAGTTAGGTGTCCATAAGTTTTAGTTAACTATCAAGTTTATGTGTGTTTTGTCAATCATGAAGTATTTTGTTGTCAATCTAATTAGCAATCATTCAAGAATGTTGTTAGGTCAAGCTATTGTATAAATTTGCATCTATTATTCAATAAAATCAAGTTGGAAGTTCTTTCTTTCTCTATTTAGTTTTGTTTATTCTATTTTTTCAATAATTACAATAGAATATAGGATTATATTGACAATCAACTTAGTATCCTTCAATTAGACCAAAAAAATGAGCAGTGGGATAATGCCTTACTTGAAGCAACTATTACTTCATGCTTGCATAAAAACACATCAATTTACAGAAAAAAAAACATGAAGATAGATGATTTGAGGATAAAATATAAAATAATTTAAAACCAATGGATCTACATAGAGCCATTGTTTTTTAAATGCACATCTACTTTCAAACAAAACTACCAACAATCGAGTGATAATGCACACAGGACAAGGCTAAATCATGACTAAATCTAGATAAGATTGGGATAGAAGGGATACATATCTATTTCTTAGCTACATAAAAACTACTCTAGGAAGGGCTCACATAAAGGAAAGGACCAATTCAACCATTTTACCATCTCTTCCAGGTCATTTTTTCCTTTCCTACAATAATTTAGATATATAAAAGGTTAGCCAATAAAATAGGCTAGTCTATAGATGCAATGTATTATTTTTTATTAAATATGGTTACTCGCATAGAACCAACCATCTAATTCATATTATATTTCAACTTCCTCTCTAGCTATTGAGTTCAATTGCAAGTGCAACATCAACCAACAAAGAGTTAAAACAACACTTGATCATATGTATCCATTTCAAAATAGGAACCCATAACACTATCAAATATTTAAAGACAAATAAAGATACTCACATGAGAGTCTAACTGGTGATCTTGGGATGATGAAATTGTTGAAAGGTTATTTAGTCTACTTTGTCCAGGTTCAAACTTATCCTCCTAGTCAAGTGTAGAAGACATACACTAATGTTCCTTTCATTGTCCAAAGCTCATTCTTAACTATTATGTTTGCAATATTTAAAATTGTAGAAATGTCATATTGACCAAAAACTATCCTTGAAGAACTAATAATGTAGAATTCATTTCTAGCTTCTCAAATAGAGAGGCATGGTGCAAACCAATAAAATAATCTCAAGCTCCATAAAAGTAATTAAACAAAGGCATATGGTCAACTTCTCATAACAAATCATATAAATAAATAATTTTTAAAAATGGGTTCAAAAAGGTACCAAGGAATCTAAGTCTATGGAGCAAACTCATATAGAGAAGGAGGTGAAAGAAGATAATATTAGGCCCTAGGTTGAGCCTGTTGAGTTGAATAGTAAGGAGATAGAGAATGGGAGCTTAATGGAACAAATCTTGGTTCTAGAAAAGGACCCAACAAATTTCCCTACACATTTAGCAATAATGGATAACTATGATGGGGAAGGCCAAAGTAGAAGGATAGAAATAGCAGAGGCAAAGGTGATATATGATATAAATATTGTTGAAAGAGAAATGTCAAGAGTTAGTAGCAAGAGTGATATTAATATAAAGGAAACAAATTATCAAGATTCCTAAGATTGTATTATTCTAGGACTGGGTTTATCTGATTGCTCTCAAATGAACATCAAGGATAATATGAGTGCACCACCCAAGGCTAGAATCTTAACCCCAAAAGAAGATCGAATAACCAAATGGGGTGATGCATAAGATATTTATAGGGTCCTATATAGTGGGGAAAAAGGAAATGGAGAAGAATGGATAGATGTGGAGTGCAAGAAAAAAGTGAAGAATGAAAAAAAAGGAGGATAACCAAAAAAATAACAAAGAAAATCAAATGGTTATTAGAAGCATAAGGAGTAGCAAAATAAGGGATGTTGGCTATACTCATACACCAATAGGGATGCCTTCAAACTACAAAAAAGGAAATATGGAGGCAAGCAAAAGTATAGTAGACAGTATTCAAAGGACAATCTTGGACTCAAAAGAATTCCATAAGCAATGAAGATCATCTCATGGAATATCAGAGGATTAAATAATCCTCATAAGTAAGACATGGTAAGGAACATGATAGGAGATAATAAACTGGATATTGTGCTTCTTCAAGAAACTAAGATGCCAAAGGATAAAGTAGAAAGTTTATTTTTCTTTAGCAGTGGTAAGATCTTAGGTGATGATACAGATGGGGCCTCTAGTTGTATGGAAGTTATATGGAATGGTAAAAATATACATGGGGAACTTATATCTTAGAGTAGGAAAATGATCAACATCATATTTTTGAATACTAAAGACAATGCCTCTTGAGTGCAAACTAATCTCTATGCACCCAATACCAAATGGGGAAGAAAATCTTGTTGGATGGAAATTTCTAACCATAGGAGGGACTTTGTTGATGAGGATTGGGTAATTATGAGGGATTTAAACACACATTTGAAGGAAAATGAGAAGATTGGGGGAAGTCAACCCAATTTGGATAGTAGAATGGACTTGATGGAGTTCATTGACAATCATATGCTTCATGACATGGACCTACAAGGTGTAGACTATGCTTGGATGAAAAAAAGAATGGGTAAGGATCTCATACAAGTTAGACTTTATAGAGTGCTTATTAGTAATGATTGATTTCAAAGTTATAATTTCTCCTTAATAGCTCATGCCAGAGCGGGATCTGATCATTATCCCATTTTTCTTTTGGTTGACCCTGACTCTATTAAAAAGAACTTTCCTTTCCATTTTGAAAAAAAGTGGATTTAATGCCCTAGGCTTGAAAATATTATAAAAGAATGGTGGAGGGTTAAGGTTGAAGTAAATGCAATGTTTAAAGTTGCAAAGAAGCTAAGAAATGTCAAGGATAACATTAAAAGATGGAATAGAGAACCTTTCAAGAATATCTTTGAAAGAAAAAGAAAGATTCTTGAGGAACTGAAAGTGATTCAAGATAGCATTCAGTTTGAGGGATATGAGAAGGTACTAGAGAAGAGGAGGATTCCAAGTTGATTGATTTACATGACATTATCACCAAGGAGGAGATTTACTAGAGGCAGATATCTAGGAAATATTTTCTCAAAGAAGGGGACATGAACACAAAGTATTTTTATATGACCACTATGAAACATAGAATGTTTAACAGAACTTCTAGATTAAAATAAATCTTACTGTTACTAGGGATGATGAGGATATCAAGAGAGAAGCTATTACGTTTTTAGGGGACTTCTGGGTAGAGATCTCAACTTGATAAGGAGAAGCAGAAGGAGTTCACGCACTGTATTCCTAAGAGCATAACTAAAGATTAGTATAAAGGCCTCACTGCTATTCCTTCTAAAGAGGAAATTTAAAAGGGTGTCTTTTGTTTAGATGGAGACAAGGCACTTGGTTAGGATGGTTTCCCCTTTCTTTTTTTCCAAAATTATTGGTACATCATACAAGAGGATGTCATCAAAGGGGTTAAAGAGTTCTTTGGTTCTAGAAAACTTCTAAAAGAATTGAATGGTACTTGTATTGCCCTGATTTTAGAAAGCTAGGGGTAGATAGTATGGATAGGTTTAGAGCCATTAGTTTATGTAACTCTTTTTATAAGATCATTTCCAAAGTCCTCACTCTTAGGATTTTGACTTTTTTACCTTCTTTGATTTTGAGACAATAGAATGGTTTCATTCTAGGAAGGAAAATTCTAGACTCTATTATCTTAGTCCATGAAGATATTAACTCCCTTACCAAATCAAAAAAAGAAGGGTTTTTATTGAAGCTTGATTTGTCTAAGGCCTATGACAAGGTGGATTGGGAATTTTTGAGGTGTGGGCTAGAATCCTTTGCTTTCAATAACACATTCTTGGATATATGGTTCACATGTTGGTCTCCTCTGCCACTTTTTTCTATTTTGGTTAATGGGTCACCAACTCTTTTTTCCTATTCTTCCTAATGCTTAAGACAAGGGGATCCTTTACTCCCTATCTTATTTGTTTTAATGGTTGAATGTTTGTGAAGATATGTGGAGAAACTAGTTCAAATTGGGGATTTTGTGGGGTTAAGACCTTCATCAAGGGAACAATCTTGCTCACACCAACAATTTGTGGATGACTTGATTGTGATGGGAGAAGCCTTTGTTAAAAATGATAGGAATACCAAAAAGGCACTTGAAGACTATGGACAGGCCATAGGGAAAATTATAAATTGGAATAAAAGGTTTATTTATTTCATTAATGTTAATGTGAAAAGAAAAGCTAAAATCCAAAGAATTATGGGGTGTGAGGTGGGTAGCCTTCTAGGGTCTTATCTTGGCTTACCTCTCTACCTTGACCCTCCTGAGTCTTTTTGGAGTTCTTTGATTGATAAAATCCATACCAAGTTGGCTAGATTGAAAGGCTCCCTCCTTAGCGAGGCTAGTAAGATCATTGTGCTAAAATATACTATTCAAAACATTCAACTATATGCTTTGAGTATTTTTAAGATACCCAAAAAATATGTTGTGACTGTAGAAAGAATCCAAAGAAACTCCTTATGGACTGGTATGGAAAAAAAATTGACCCTTATTGCCTGGGACAAGGTGTGCAAGCCCATTAAAAAAAGGTGGTATGGGTTAAGAAAGATAAATAATATGAATGATTTTTTAATTGCTAAGCTCATTTGAAGACTCTTTAATGATGTTGGAGAATTGAAAGACATTTGGAATAACACATATAATATGGAGAAAAAAAAAGCTTCCACTATTTCCTTAGCAGTGATGATGTTCGAGGTGGTTCAACTATTTGGAAATGGGCCCAAAAAAATAAGAAAATAATTAATAAAGGAGTTAGATGGAAGGTGGATAATGTTAGGACTATTCAATTCTAGATCATGACCTTAGTCTTGATTAGTAGTGGAATGGCTATATGACTCAATGCAATACTACCTTTGGGTCATCTATTGCTAACTACTAGGAAGGAGAAAAATGGGTGGATCTTACTAGAGTGGATGACTCTCTGAATAACCTTAACAAAATGTTGAATGATGTCCTTTTAGTAAAAAATGAGGACTCTCTCATTTGGAATTTTAATCCTAATGGACTATTTTTTGTCTCCTCTATTATGGTAATACCTTTGATGATTAATATGGACCATGTTAGGCTAAACCCTAGTTCAAGGGCATGACCCCTAAAGTTAACATCTTTTTTTGGATCTGATTATAGGATAAAATTCTCACTACTAAATTTTTTATTTTAAAAGGACTTTGTCTTGTTAGAAGATGTTATTTATGCAAGGACGAGGAAGATTCGGTCAATCACTTGACCATACATTGTTCCTACACTAGAAACATATGGGAAATGATCTTTAGACTATTGGAAATGGAGTGGGTTCTCCCTTACATTATTCAAGATTTATTCTTAATATGGGATTCACCCTCCCATAATTCCTTGATTAACAACTTATTGAATTACATTTTACCTTATTATGTTGGAGTGTGTTGGAACTCAAAATTGCTTCCCTGGTTTTGAGTACCATTCTAAAAATTGAGCCCTATGAGCGCATTTAATGCATGTGTATCTAGTTGTCCTTTTGAGGCCTAAAATGTATTTAATATTTTTAACACCTTAAATCCAGTATATCCATTCATCCCATGAAGATTAATCATCATTTTGAGTCATTTTGTGAAGTTATGTTTTGAGTAATGTTCAAATCTACATTATTGTCTAAGTGTCAAGCAACCTAGTTTGCATTTGAATATCTTACGCTTGGAAATGTTTCATGACTCACTGCTTTGGGAGTGTTTAATATTAGAGAACCTATTTTTTAGATTTTGAGTTGTTTTGACTAGGTTTTGAACCCCTCAAATTTGGTTGTTTATTGTTGTCATGCTGATGTAAATTGTTCAGAATTCTAGGAGGCCCTATTTGACTAGTTATAATTTTGACTTGGTTGACCAAAATGATAAAAGTCCCTTTTCATTGCATTCTAGAGATCAAATAATTTTTATGTTTCAGATTTGAGCCTATCACATGTTCGTTTGATCAATTTTTGAACGCAATTCCATTTGTAATTTGTGAAGTTTTACTGGTGTCAAGAAATGAGGATCGATTGGTACCCATGTTCAAGATTTCATAACTCTGAATCCATGATTGCCTAAACCAAATGGATTGTATCATTGTGTTATACTCTAAAAATACTTTAAGTGTGTTAGTTTCCAAGTCTTGATGAATTCATTTGTGCACTTTCCTAGGTCCATTCCATTTGAGAGAATCACTTTTCTACAAGTGTTCCTAGTTCTATAAATCCAAGTAGCCCACTTTGAATGCTTTCCAAATGTGCCTAGTTATTTTTCATGAGCCCAAATCATATATTTATACTATCCTCATGACAATGAACTGATGCCCCAATTTTTGTGCCCCCAAGTGTCAGTTTGACCTATTTTCAAAGCCAAACTTGAATGCATTTTATGGTTTTTGACATGTTTGCTTGTAGGCTATTCTGAGAAGACAACTTTGATGATCAATATCTTTTTACTGAGGTGTTATCATGACATGAGATATGACAAGATGTGAGAATGCAAAACAAAGAATTAGTATGACAAATTTTAAGGGCTAGTTGCTAGCTTTGGTCAGTTTTAAAAGCCAATCAAAGGAGCCCTCGGCATGAAATTGACAAGTTATAGAAATTGGTAAAATGAGTTTTAATTGATGATTTAGTAGTTGAATCTAATTTTAATCAAAGCTAGGTGATTGGTTGATCAATTTCAAGTGTCAGGTGCTTCAATTTGGAAAAAAAAATAGCTAGACCCACTTTGGGGCCCGACTAACCTCATCAGGACAATGAGATATTGGAAATTTAAAAATGTTTAGATGTCACAATGTTTCTAGCTTGTTAAAATGTTTAGTATGATAACTTAGCATTTGATTTTCAAATGGAATGGTGGTTTTCATTAATTTGGGAGGTTGTTTTATCATTTGGGAGCTTATTATCAAAAGCCATTTTTTTGTAGATGAAATGGAAGCTAAACCAAATGAAGCTTCAATGTTGATTCATAATGGTCGAAGCATGGTGGAGAAGAATACTAATATATTGGTAGATCATGTTTGGTACTAGGGTTTGGATCATGTATTGGACAAAGTAGGAGCAAGAAGAAAGAGAAATTAGCATGATAGCTAAAAAAGAAGAAAATTTAAAGATGAACAGGATTGGATCAGATTATACAAAAATTTGGAGCGATCTATTTTGATCAAGACATACATCAATAAGATGTTGATGCAAGAGGAATCTGTAGATGATTGGAAAATGTGGTAGATTTTCAAAGGATAAGAAAGGGATAAAAGGGGACAAATGAAACTAACTATTCATACACCAAAAATGAAAGCATTTACTAAAGTGGTTTACAATGTCAACACACAAATTACTATTTCACCTTACTTCATATTGACTATGATTGGTTGAGTTGATATGATCATTTTCAAATAGCCAAATTCCAGAGATCTTATTAATTCAAATCTTGGTGGAAAAAGGAATAATATCTTTGAATTATGTTTGCTTCAATTACAAAATGTAAACCGAGTTGAAATGCCACCAACATGATCGCCAAACACATGTGGATCAACATTGCATTTCAAAAACCAAAGCCATGAAATGAATTTCTTTGCTTATCACAACCTCAGATCCTTCAAGTTCAAGTGTGTATTATACCAAATGGTATTATTTTAGACATCCTTATTAAACATATTTAGTCAAGGACAAGTTGGAATATGTCTACAGGTGGAGAAGAAATGAAACATATTGGAATGTGAAAGAAGTGGGGGAAATATACTTAGAGCACAATGCAAGAACAACCATCAAATAGATGAGAAATCACACATTTGGTAATATGAGATTAGCTTTGATCCAGGCATGAGTAGACTTCCATGGTTCCTAACCTTGAATTAGCCTTTCTAATTGATTCAATATAGGTAGGAGTAGTCATGGATGTGATTTGCATCCTTGTTGGAGATTTTTTTAAAAATGAATTGTGGTGAATGGGCATGGGTTTCTTAATGAGCACGAGATTCCTTCCTTTTGAAATGTTCTTTCCTCCTTCCACTTCCTCTACTACGTGGGATTTCTTAAGTGATTAAAAACATTAGACAAGAGAAAAGAATTTACTTCTATTTCTCCATGAAAATCATGTCTCACCTCCATTGTATTTCAAACATGTTCTTGATGAAGCCCTCTTTCATTTTCAAGATCGTAATTATCTTTCACTGAGATGGAAAATTGATTGCTTGAATGTGTGTTGTAGAGAAAATGTCAAGAGGTTTTCATTCAAACTCATTATCCCACATTTCTTGTGTTAGGGTCCTTTTCAAAGTTTTTATATCAAAGCACATTTCTATAAGTGTCTTTAAAATGTGCAACTTTTGAAGGAGACAAGTTGTGCACGGGCCCTGTGGCTAGCTAGATGATGTAAGGAAATTTTAAACAAGCATGAAAATGTGGCAGTGACAAGGATTGAACAACCAACTAGATGTCAAAACATGCAAAAATAAGGGAAAATGGTGAGATGACACATGGTAGTGGTCTTTAAGCATGGCATGAAGTTTGAGATGATGATGTAGTGAGGGTGAGAGAAGGTGAGCTTAGGATGACTATTGCATTGTTGCAAAATAGGTGGTAGTCACTAACTCATATTGTAAAAAAGTGACAAGCCACCATATGGTAGTGGCAATGATGTGGCATTGGTAACATGGCATGAAAATGAGGAGTGATCATTTGGAAGGTCCAACATCAGAGGCACAAGATTGTGATATGTGTCAAATCTAACAGACATCGCTATGTTGCAAGATAAAGATACAAGGAGGTTATGCATGGTGACATAGCAACATGCTAAAATATGGTAGTGGGCCTACTCAAAGCTATGATTAGATCTGACCAATAAGGTGATGCTACATGGCGGTGATGTGGCAGGGAACCTAGTAGGTGATGATGTGGCATAGTGACCATGTATTAAAGAGCCAATAAAATGATGACATGTGGAAATTTGATGGACCAATAAAAGGATGCCATGTGGCACCCAGGTGGAAAATGATGGTGTACAATTAGACCAATCATGTGCTAACATGTGGAAGAAGGTAGTTAACCCAGGTTTGACCTAGATGCATAGTAAGAGGAAAAATTCAAAATGCAAAAAACTTAATTTTTTATTATCCCTTTGGTTCTAAACATGTAGAATTTTTAAATCTAAAGGATTATATAATAAAGTTTGAACTTTAGGATAAGATTAATTTTTTGCATAAAGTATCTGAAAAAAAATGTAGTTGTGAGGGTTATGCCAGGACCTAATTTTCAAATGAAGATTTTGGGCATCTCCAATGCGCCAACGTAGCAATATCATATACCATTGGAATCGAGAGAAATTTTTTTTTCCATATTTAAGGTTTTTTTTTCATATGAGGCCATTGGTTTGATTTATTCATGGTTTTGTACTAGTTGCCTATTTTTCAACCTCATTCAATTAAGGTAGTTTAGATCAAATTTTTGGCAAAATGGTGAACTGGGTGAACTCCATAGGCAATAAGGATTTAGTTAGGGATGGATTTTATCACCTCCAAATAATTTTAGTGAATGATTTATCAAAATTTTAGATGCATACCTGATGCTTTTGTTAGAATAGAGGTTTTCATCATTAGGAAGAGATATTTTGACATTGTTACACATAATGATGAGATTCATATCAGATTTTGGTTATAGAGAGAAGAGAGATGCTTTGAAATATTAGGGGATGAAGATTCAAGTGGACACATGTCATTTCTAGATCAGATCTAATATTTCATTCCTTTCCTATATCTTTCTTTTTCTCTCTTATTGTAGGGGTTCCAATTTTGGAGAAATTTTGTCATTGTTGTGTGATACAAGGGTTGGTTCAAGTTAGTCTATGATACCACAAGATTGGATCCAGAGTTTTGATTCTACCATTCTTCAAAATTTTCTCTTGTTGAACAATAGTAATGAAGCTAATATAGATAGTTCTAATCTAAAATTATTCCCCCATAGTTTGTATCCTTGGAAAAGTTGTTTAATAGGCATGATGCCTAAATTAAACAAAAAAAAGCAAAAAAAGGACCTACTACAGGTGAATATAAAGGAGTGAACATTGGAGATGTCCATGATCCTAAAATGATTAATATTGGAAGATGTTGTACTCCTGAGGAAAGAGAAAAGGTGAAGAAATTGTTTGAAGAGTATAGAGATGTTTTTGCCTAAAGTTATGAAGATCTGAAGAGCTATAGAGGGGGAGAAGTGAAACATTAGATTCCTCTCAAACTCGACGCAATACCTTTTTGGAAAAACCAAAGAAGTTATAATCCTAAAGTTGCAGATACCATTCTCTGGGAGGTAAATAAGATGTTGAAAGTGAGGATTATTTATCCTATCCATCATTCTACCTGGATAGCCATCAAGGAAGAAGAATGGAGAAATGAGAATTCGTGTAAACTTCTGCAATTTAAATCAAGCATCTCTTAAAGACAATTTTGCTCTCCCAAATGTGGACCATCTATTACAATCAATGGCTGGATCTAAGATGATGTCCATGCTTGATGGATTTTTAGGTTACAACTAGATTGAAGTAGAAGAGAAGGATCAACATAAAACAACATTCGCTACTCCTTGGGGCACGTTTGCATATCACAGAATGCCTTTCGAACTGATCAATGTTGGAGATACATTCCAAAGATGTATGAGTAAGAATTTAGCTGATATGAAAGATAAAATTATAGTTATATACTTAGATGATCTTACTGTATTTTCAAAGAAAAGGAAAGACCATATGGAAGATTTGAGAACAGTGTTACAGAGATGTCAAGAACATGGGATTTCTCTTAATCAAAAGAAGTTAGTTTTCTATGTGATTGAAGGAAAGCTTCTTGGACAAATAGTATCCAAGGAGGGCATTAGAATTGATCCTAAAATAATAGAGTCCATTCAAAGATTAAGCTTTCTTTGAAGCAAAATAGGGATTAAATCTTTCTTTGGCCAAGTGAATTTCTGTAGAAGGTTTGTGCCTGATTTCACAGAAACCACTAAGCATATAGTGGATATGATGAAAGGAGATTCAAATTTCAAGTGGAGTGAGGTGGGAAAATGAGCTTTCCAAGACATAAAAACTACCATTGCTAACGCTCTGGTACTATGCCATCCAAATTATAAGTGGGACTTTATCATTTATTGATATGCTTCTGAACATACATTGTCAGCCATTCTTATGCAAAAGAATGATGAAGGAGTACAAGCTCCTATTGCTTTTATGAGCATACCTTTGAAGAACCATGAGCTCAAATATTCACAAATTGAATAGCATGCTTTTTTAGTGGTCAAGGGTCTTAAAAAATTTTGGTTCTATATCTTGCATTCACATTCAATAGTTTTTGTCCTAGACATAATAGTAAAGAGCATACTGACGCAATAGGATATAGGTTGCAATGTCAGAGGAACATGGGTAGAGAAAATACAAGAATATGATATAGAGATTAAACCTAACAAATTGATAAGGGGAAATGCTCTATGTAAGGAAATTGTAGAAAAAAAAATCACTGGAGAATCAAAAGAATCAGGTGAGAAGCAATTGGTGTTAGCTGTTGGTCTCTACGATCCATGGTTTGAAAACATCTCCTACCTTTTGACATATGGTGAATATCTAAAGGGCCTAAATGCAAAGCAAAGAAGAGACCTTAAACTAAAAGTAGAAAAGTATGTGATTTGGGATGGTAAGATTTTCAAAAGATCTATTAATGGTACTTTCCTTAGGTGTGTAGATAAACAACAAAAAGAAAAGTTTTTGTGTAGATAAATAACAAAAAGAAAAGTTGTTGAAGACATTTCATGATGAAGCTTGTGGAGGACATTTATCTTCTTTAGTCATAGCATTTAAAATACTAATGCAATGCTATTACTAGCCTAGAATGTTTAAAGATGCATATGCTTGGGTAGCAAAGTGTGAAAAATGCAAGATGTTCTCTGGACACCCTCAATTAGCTACTCTACCGCTGAGACCTATTATCATTGAAGGGCCTTTTCAACAATGGGGCCTTGATTTCATTGGTCTAATTACTCCTATATCCAGTGCTGGTCATTAATATGTAATAACTGCAACTGACTATTTCACTAAATGGGTAGAAGCTAAAGCTACAAATAAGACTAATTCTAAGGTAGTGTGCAAATTCATAAAAGAGAATATTTTGGCCAGGTTCGGTGTTCCTATCAAACTAGTGATCGATAACGCATCTTATTTTTCTTCAATTGAAATTACTAATTTTTGTTTTGAGTATGGAATCACCATTGGCCATTCATCTGATTATTTCCCTCAAGGGAATGGCCAAGAAAAGTCTAGCAATAATAACTTAATTAATATTGTGAAGAAGCTAGTCTTAGATAATCAAAAGACCTAGCACAAGAATATTTATGAGGCACTCTAGGCAGATAGAGTGACACCCAAGAGGGCAATTGGTATATCCCCTTTCAAATTAGTTTATGGAACTGAAGCCAATTTGCCTCTACCTATGGAATTAGCCACAAACAAACTTAGAACAATAATCGAAGATGATGTTTATAAGGATGGTCTAGAGAAGAGAACCCTATATTTGAGAAAACTTGAAGAAGAAAGGAGGGAAATTGTAGACCACATTATACAGCATCAAATGTGACTGAAAGAGCTCTTTGACAAGAAAACAAGACCTCAAAAATTTATGGTAGGAGACATGGTGCTACTTTGGGACAAAAGAAAGGCTCCAAAAGGAATTTATCAAAAGTTTGATGCTCTATGGAAAGGTCCATTCAAAATTCAATAGGCATTCAAAAAAAATTCTTTCAAGTTGGCCTATGAAGATGGTGAAGTACTACCCCTGACTTATAATGGTTAGGATCTAAGCTCTATCAAATTGCAAACTAAAAAAAAGTAAACCTTGTACTATACTATAGTTTAGCTTAGTGTCTTGTGCGTATCTTAGTTAGTCTTTTCCCTTCTATTTCCTTTTCCTTGTTCCTTATCTTGTTTAAGTCTTTGTTGTGTTGTCACCTTTTATAATCTTTTGTGAAACTAGAGATTCTAAGTTCTTTGCTTGGGCATACTCTACCCAAGTCCCCAGTCAGAGCCAGCTATTGCCCCACTTTTCACCATGTACCAATTTTGCAAAGTTGAAACTAACTTGTATTGTGTTTAGTTTGATCGAGTCAGTTGGTCCTTTCTTCCTCAAGTGATAAGTATCTCCATCGAGTTTTCATCTTTTTCCTTCTCCCGCCTATTATGGTCGAGTGAGTTTTCTTTATCATCATGAGTCTTTTGGGTAGTTTAGGACCTTTCTGGATGGAGATTCTTGAATTATGTTACTCCAAATGAAATTACTTGCAACTCTTTTTATTTTGAACATAAAGAAGTTGAACTAGCAAAAAATCTAGTTTCGTCTCCTCCTTGGCGGGTTTTCCCACCCCGAAGGCAAAACTCTGCTCAGATTTACAAATGTGGTTTGTGAGTTTAAATAAAGAGAGGAAAATTATGTTATAGATAAATCATTCAAGTATTGCCATGTTTTCACTGCAAGAATCATTCAAAACTCACTAAGATGATAAGAAAAAAGATTGGCAAAAAACTTAGAAACAACTTCTCCTCAGCGAGTTTTGAACCAAGAAGTCCATTTTTCGAAAGGGCATTTGTGAAAAGGTAAAGTGAGTTGGTGGGTCCCATTTTTCATTTGCGAAGCCATTTTCATATTTTTTGAATGCTTAAAGTAAAGTGGTTAGGGCAGAAAAGGTAAAACAAGGGCAAAAGCATAAAAGTAGAAATTGCCTTCTCCTCCATGGACTTTCTACCCTCGAGATCAATTTTTTGCATGTAACAGAAAATCATTCCTGCAAGCATATTAATTATGTAAATTGATCATGGGATGTTTTGGGAAAGATAATTGAAGCAAATCAGTTGAATTGGTGAAGATATTTTAAGTAGAACCTAGTCATGCAAATTTCTTCCCAAGGAGTACTCCAGACTTATTTTTTTGAAACTGGGTTAAAATGGAAAATAAGTCTGTGATAAAGGAAAGTTATTGTTAAACTAGTGCAAATAGTGAAAAGACAAGGAAAAATCCATTAGAACCCTCGCATTTACTAATTCAACGGATTTATCCTTAAATTCACTCGTGTGGCATAGATCATGAAATTCAATGGGCAGATTAAGGGTACTTATATAAAGATAAGCATAAAAAAATTTCAAATTACCATTTTCTCTATCAAACAATTATGCCCTTGTATTGAATAGTGCTCTCAAAACTTTCAGAGCTACAAGGTTTACTCTTGGCACTTTTCGCAATTGTTGAGTTTCAGTTCACCTCAATATTAGACAAGATGGCCACGAGATTTGTTGGTTTTGATGGACTGGGTGGAGTTAAGTCAACATGATAGAATACTACAGACACTTCACAACATTTCTTTGACATGCAAGATTTCCAAAGGAGACTAAAGACGGAGCCAACTCACCCCATAATGGAGAAACTTCGAGGAAGTGGATTAGTAGAGGCAGCCAAATTTCTAGTAGCAGTACAAGCTCCAAAGTTGATTATTGAATGCATCAACCATTACAATCCAGATACAAAGAAAATCTTACTACCAAATCAAATAGTGCTTATCTCAATTGATAGGCAAGGGGTAGTGAACTGCCTCTGAATTCCACAACGAGAAGAATTCTCTAAATTAACAATTGGAGGAGCTACGTCTAAATTCTCTCTAAAGAAGATGGTGTGGCAAAAAGAGATCATGAGGTCTTGGTTCCAAAAGCCAAGGGGAGCTAAGAGTAAAGTTCCTAAAACCCTTTTCAGTATTGATCTCAAGCCTGAGATTGTGGACATTTTGGTCCTCTTGCATCAACTTAAAGGTGAGGTAGAAGCCCTTAATTTTGTAGAACAATACTTTTTTTTGGTATAAATTATTTGCTCAGATACACAACATGTTGACTGGGTGTATGAGGTTAGTGAACATCTTTCTAGGGCTCTTAGTGTAGCTAAGTTCTACAATTCATTTTATATGTCTTCTTTCTTGATATATATGTTAGCTTCCCTACAATTGTGGCTGGGACTCCCCATAATAGAGAATTTTTTTGATGATGTGAAAAGCTATGAATTTTACCCATGCCTGTAGTTGTAGAATAGTTATGCAGAGTATATCCTGGTAAATGATGCATTCATAATGAGAATATGCAGGGAACTCCAAGGATGTCCAGAGCGAAGATTCAGTCCAGAAGCAATGACGGTCATCAGTCAATTTGGTAGTTATTTCATTAAATTATCATCTTTTTCTTATTTGTGTCTTGCAACATTTGATGGATTTCCTCTTAAGCTTCCTAGATACCCAAATGACATGATTGTACTCATCGAGATCATGAGGCAAGTGATTCAGGTGAACGTGTTGAGCACTAGTTTGAAAAAGAAGGGGTATGAATTCCCCATGAAAGTTAGGGCCTACAGTTCTGAATCTCAATCTGATGCCAAGAACATGCTCAAGGCATTCGAGAACAAATATAGACTTGAAGAATATGAAGTGGTAAGGCTCATGTTTGACCCTAACAGATATGCTAGAGATGTGCTTCAAATTGGAAGCATAATCAAGCATGTAACTACCATAGAAGATTACTGGGTGGATTGCAGAGATGAGCTGGAGAGCCGAGACCACATTTTTGCTAGACTCATAGTGGATTAGATAAAGACATATGGCATTGACTTGGATGTGGAAGGTTTAGAAGATGATGGGGAAAATACATATAGTAATACATATTTGACCAAATTGAGAAATACACCAATCAATTTTGAGCCATATGTTGATATAGAAGAAGACTTTGATCTTATGATGGCTTGGATCATCAAGAGAACTAGAAAATGGGTTGAGTGGATGGCAAAAAAGAGCTGGAGTAAGAGCAAGACTACTCAATCTTCTCCAGCTGCTGCTACTCCCACTTCTTCTTAGAGTGTCACATTGAGTGTTACAACCATAGCTACTCAAGGACCAACTCAATTTGTAGGAGGATTTGATCAACCCCTAGAGAAAAACATTTTAGTAACTCCAACTTGCCAAGGTGGTTCTCTACTAGTTATTGGAGCTCAAGCTAAAATTGAAGAGAAAGAGATGGAAGAGTCGAAGGATAGCGCTACTACTCCAATCTCACCACCTCATGCCACTCCAACTCCATCTCCCCACATTACTCCAATTCCATCTCCTCATCATAGCCTTGTTCCATCTCCAAGTGTTCCTCTTTTGAAGTCAACTGGTTCCCCCATTCAAATAGTAGAGATTGGGGATGAAAAGAGTAGTAGTAGTGAGTCCACCAAATTTAATGAAGCTACAAAGGAAACTCAAGAAGAAGAGAAAGCACCAAGTTCATTAAGGCTTCTTTTTCAAGATCCAAAGAATCTTTTTTCTACAACTACAGTGGTAGTGACTCTAGTGAAGAAGAAAATGTTCAGTATAGAGTCACTTGGGGCTACTTCTAAAGTGATTAGTACAGAGTCTTGGCTAGAAGACACCTTAGAAAGGAAGAGAAAGAGAAAATAGGAGAGTATCCATGCAAAAGATACTGTGTCTCAAGCAGTTTGCTCTGGGTCTGCAATAGTGAAAGCTACAAAGCAGAAGACTTTATTAATACTTGGGCAAGATCTAGAAATAGGACACTTAACCATGGAGATAGAAAAGCCAAAAAAAGTAGGGAAAATTGAAGACATGATGCGTGATGATTTCACTTTACATTTAAATAATCTTGGAGTGGCTAGACATGATACAAAGTTAGGCCTATGGAGATCAAGTAATGAGGTAATAGAAGAACAATTGGAAAGCCTCAAATTGTAAAAAATCAAGATGAAGGATGAGATAGAAGAATTGAAAAGATTTATTAGGCAGTTAGTTGTTCCATTAGCAACCATTACTGGTGTGCTTGCTACTGAGAACCCTACAGCAAAAGAAGTGCAAGCTTTCATCTCATAGCTTTAGAAAGATAGACATTTTGGCTAGGTCAAAATAGAATGGATTGAGAAAATCAATGCAGATGGATTTTCTTTGATTGATCAAATTGGAAATGTTATCCTTCGGTTAGAAACTGAGAAGGATAATATCATATCTAATTGCAACACTTTGGCCACGGAGAAGGCAAGATGTGATGAGTGTGTTTCCCTCTTGAAAATAATCATCTAGATAAAGGCAAAGGAGACAGTTGAAGAAAGAATTTTGAAGAAAGGAATTGAGCCTCTATTTGAATGGCTTCAGGGTATGCAATTCAAGCTGGAGATGATTCAAGAAGCTGAAGAAGGGGTCAAGGAAATAGGAGATAAAGTGAAGAGAACTCAAGATAGGGCATTTGAATTGATGAAAGGATTATGCACTAATCCACAAACTAGCAGTTAAGGGAAATCTCTTATTGAAGTGGAGGTAATGAAGAGAAACTTCTCCATGTAATTGAGCAACTTGTCGGGAATAGCTTCAAGCAACCAAAACAGAGTGACAAAGCTATAGACGCTTGGTGGATGTGTACACGTGGCTACTAAAGAATTGACAAGTCAACTAAATGCAGTGAAGGAGCTAGCTTGAGAGCATTCAAAGTGGCTCTTAAGATTCACTAATGTACATGTGCCTAATCATGAAGAATTGATTCTAATCATAGTTTCTGCTAAATCATATAGAGAAAAAATTGAAAAAGGAAAGAAGTCCAAGTGATTCAATTGACACCCCCTTTTCATTTCTGTTGTAAACTTTACAAATTTTGTAAATTTTGTACTATGAAAAACTGGCATCTTGTCATTTGTCATCCTTAGAAGATGAACTAGTTAAAATTCCTATTGTAACAGTCATCTCTCAAACTTTATATGTATGAAGTTGAATGATTAATGAAAGGTCAGCAAATTTTTGGTGTAGGATACTTGATGTTGCATAGTCAATTGAAGGATATTTTATGTCAATTATTTTCTATTCTCATTAGTTGATAGTTGTTAATTAGCTAATTCTTTCTCTTAAACTAAGTTACAATAGGAAGGAAAATATGTTTCATTCATTTGTTTCAAGGTTATGAATAAACCCAGTAGGAAGGAAAATATGTTTCATTCCTTTGTTTCAATGTTGTGAATAAACCCAGTAGGATGTGTTGTGAAATATTCAGAGAAGGACTTAGTAATTTTTATTTTTATTTTCATTTATATCTCTGTTATTAGTAGTTGTAGATTAGTTAAGTGTTGAGTGTATGAATTCATAGGATGTGTGAGTTCTATCATTTGGTTCATAGACTAGGAAGCTCTCCTTGCCTGGATTAAGTTATGTTTAGGCTTGATTCGGTCTGCCTCTTTGCTCTTAGGTTAAGAGCATACCCTATGTTAGTTTTAGGATCAAAACATAATTCATTTCATATCATTCCATAAGGTAGATGTACCTACCAATTTAGAAAAGCCAATAATTAGAGAGGGGCTTTTCAACTGTTGTAACCAGATATTGTTCATGATTTGGGCATTAAGAGTCATATTCATAAGAAGCAAGAAAGGAAAAATCTATTTACCAACAAATTTTTGGTGACTCTACTGGGGAATATGAATAGTCATTTGACCAAAAAAGCCTATGTCATGAGGAAAAATTGTACTGCCTCATGAAAATATTATTCCAGTTCTCCAACCCAATCTTGGTTTGTAAGAAAATCAAGAAGATATAATTTCTTCACTCAACACATTTGTTTGGAGACATAGAAGGAATGCAAAACAATATAGAAATGCAAACTAGATATTGGAAGAAGAAGAAAGAAAGGCTAAAACCATAGAGAGAGCTATCCAAAGGAGAAATATCTAAAGAGTGAAAAGGAAATTGGGGAAAGAAGCTTAGAGATAAACACAACCCAACATCCTAGAAAACTTTAGGTTCCTCAGAAGTACCAAGGAACAAGGCGGGAAAGATCCTATCTTTGATAAGCTTACGAAGCTCAATTTTCCTATCCTAGAACTTCCAAAGTAGAAAAGTGAAGACAAAGGTCAAAGCAAGCCATCTTCGTCGGTTAGAAATCAAGATACTAACACTTCTCATTCTACCTGTCAGGTGTTAGTACTACACAGAGTAACACCTCTAGAGTAATCATGGCTGCTCCATGGGCTACAGCAACAAGACCCTTGGCCTTGAATGCTTATCTCCCACTTTTGGCTAGATCCAGGAAGAATTACCCTAAGTTTTCAGGTGATGGAAAAGTTACTATTGATGAACATATTAAAGATTTCATTGCAGCCACTCATATCCTGGGTGTTGGACATGAGGATGTAGTTGTAAGATTGTTCGTGGAAACCCTTACTGATAGTGTAAAAAATTGGTTTTATCACTTATATGATGGTTCAATCACTAATTGGGACACATTAAGAACTGCTTTTGAAGCAAGGTTTAGAACTGTGAAAGATGAACACACTATGTTAACATAGCTTACATCTATCAAGAAGCAACCCACTATGAGCATGAGGGATTTCACTACCAGTTTCAATAAGATTTTTAACTGGATTCCAATTGCTGCTAGGCCAATTGTACGTAATTTAATGAATTTCTTCATAAGTGCAATGCCTCCTGATATTAACTACAAATTAAGATGATCATGTCCCATAGATCTGGCTGACACACAAAAGAAAGCCATTGAGTTTGAAGATGATTTAATTTTTGCAAGAAAGTGGAAAGGAGAATTTCATACCAAAGGAAGTTCAAGTAGCACTACGTCATCTAAGGAGATGATACAAAAATTATCTAATGAGCTGGTTGCTATAAAGAAATAGTTACCTAGATTCAATAATCCCTACCAGCAAAATCATCAAAATTCACCCAGAAGAAGCAATGAAGGTAAGTTTCCACAACTTATAGGACCACAACCTAGGTAATAGATTGAGGCAGTGCCCAAGAAAGGAAATATGTGTGTCTTTCATCTAATCATAGATCATGACAGTGAAAATTTCTCAGAAATAGCCCACATGATGCATCTATTGTCTACTAATGAGCTGAACACTACAACTCCTTATTTAGAGCTTGACTCATATCATAATGGTGACTCTGGAAATTTATTCTTGGAATATGAGTTAGATTCTAAGCCCAATGGAGAATGTTATGCTACCATCAATGGGACTTCTTATACAATGCTTACTCAAGGGAAAAAAATAGAAGAGCCAATCCTTCAATCATACTCAAAGAAATGATTCCAGTTCTTTGACAAGTAATGCACATGTTGATCAAGGAGCATCCACCTCACAAGTAGGTAAGGATAAAATGTCCTTTGATTTCATTCAATTTTGTGAAGAATCAAAAATTCAAATTTCTACCATTGATTATTTAAAATCACATCCTTATGAGCTAAAGAGATTAGTAGACTGGTGTGGAGGAAACAGAAAAAATACAAATTGCAACATAATGGTTAAAGGAGAGGATGAAACCTTAACAGTCGATATATTTGATCAAAAAGATTCAACCATCTTAGCAAGGTCCCTTGGACAAAAACTTGAGTCATTTTATATTTCATTATATATCAATGGATGTAAGCTCAGTAATTGTATAATAGATTTAGGTGCATCAAATAATGTCATGCCTTATTCTATGGCTAAAGCCTTAGGTCTTAATCTTACTAAAGTACATGGAAGATGCTACTTAATGGATGCCAAACAAGTCCCTTTGCTTGGATAGATTAAAGATGCACAAGTAGCTTTAGCCTCGCATCCAAAAAAGAAACTTCTATTGGCTATCCTAGTAGATAATATCCTAACAAGCTATGGGCTCCTTATAAGTAGAAGCTTCTACCGAGATTTAGGAGGATAAATTCAGCTAGACTAGTCTCAAGCTATGATACCTATTGGTAATAAAAACGTCAAATTAGAACCTGAAGAAAAAGAAAAATTCATAGTCTTGAAATCAGATGATCCCAAAGCCCAAATCTTGTATGAAGACCTAGAATTTGGTAACTATATGTTGTTTACAGAAGAAGATTCGGGTAAAAAAATAGATGTGAGTTAGAGTGAGAAGGTTCCTAATGGAAAAAAAGATGCATTAGGTATCTAGACACTTGAATTCAATGGAAGTTATGCCTCCTGAAGATCCAGAACAAGTGTATTATTAATATCCCTAGAAGGAGAATCTGAGCCTCTAGTTTTCAAATTAGAATTTGGAAACACAAATTACACAACAGAATATGAACCCTTAATATGAGGAATAGTTACTACAAAGGAAAGAGGGATATAAATCCTAAAGGCTCAAGGTGATGCAAAGCTAATTGTAAAAAAAATCAAAGGACAATATGCAATAAGGAATCACAAAATGAAGAATTATAGGAATAGAGTTTGGGATGAGATAGAAGGTATGGACACCTTTTCCATTAGAGTAGTACCAAGAGAGATGAATACAAAGGTTGAATCTCTTGCAATTTTTGCCTCTTTGTTACTTCCTCATCTATACTTCAGGGATAAGAAATATCAGATTGAAATTATATATCGATCTACTGTTCTAGATAACATGGAATCATGGCAAGTCTTCAATGATGATAAAAGCTTGCAACTATTTCTCAAAAATAATAACTCCAGTTGCAAACATGGATCCAATGGAGATGAGAAATAAAACAAAAATGAGGAAGTTCAATTGAAAAGCAATATTATTCATCCATACTTTGTATCCTTGGAAAATTTGTTTAAAAGGCATGATGCCTATATATTAAACAACAAAAAAGCAAAAAAAGGACCTACTACAGGTGAATATAAAGGAGTGAATATTGGAGATGTCCATGATCCTAAAATGATTAATATTGGAAGATTTTGTACTCTTGAAGAAAGAGAAACCGTGAAGAAATTATTTGAAGAGTATAGAGATGTTTTTGCCTAGAGTTATGAATATCTAAAGAGCTATAGAGGGGTAGAAGTGAAACATTAGATTCCTCTCAAACCTGACACAGTACCTTTTTGGAAAAAATAAAGAAGTTATAATCCTAAAGTTGTAGATGTCATTTTTTGAGAGGTAGATAAAATGTTGAAAGCAAGGATTATTTATCCAATCCATCATTCTACCTGGATAGCTAACATAGTACCTGTCAAGAAGAAGAATAGAGAAATAAAAATTTGTGTAGACTTCTACAATTTAAATCAGGCATCTATTAAAGACAATTTTTCTCTACCAAACATGGACCATCTATTACAAATAGTGGTTGGATCTGAGATGGTGTCCATGCTTGATGGCTTTTTAGGTTACAACCAGGTTGAAGTAGAAGAGAAGGATCAACATAAAACAACATTTACTACTCCTTGGGGCACATTCACATAACACAAAATGCCTTTTGGACTGATAAACACTGGAGCTACATTCCAAATATGTATGAGTAAGACTTTTGCTGATATGAAAGATCGAATTATATTTATATACTTAGATGATCTTATTATATTTTCAAAGAAAAGGAAAGACCATATGGAAGATCTAAGAAAAGTGTTACAGAAATGTCGAGAACATGGGATTTCTCTTAATCCAAAGAAGTCAGTTTTCTATGTGACTGAAGGAAAGCTTCTTGGTCACATAGTATCCTAGGAGGGCATTAGAATTGATCCTAAAAGAAAAGAGGCCATTCAGAAATTAAGCTTGCCTTTGACAAAAATAGGAATTAAATCTTTCTTTGGCCAGGTGAATTTCCTTAGAAGGTTTGTGCCTAATTTTGTAGAAACCACTAAGCATATAGTGGATATGATGGAAGGAGATTCAAATTTCAAGTGCAGTGAGGCAAAAAAATGAGCTTTCCAAGACATAAACACTACTATTGCTAATGCTCTGGTACTATACCATCCAAATTATAAGTAGGACTTTATTATTTATTGTTATGCTTCTGAACATACATTGTCAGCCATTCTTATGCAAAAGAATGATGAAGGAGTATAGGCTTCTATTGCTTTTATGAGCATACCTTTAAAGAACCATGAGCTTGAATATTCACAAATTTAAAAGCATTCTTTTTTAGTGGTCAAGGGTCTTAAAAAATTTTGGTTCTATATCTTGCATTCACATTCAATAGTTTTTGTCCTAGACGTAGCAGTAAAGAGTGTACTGACGCAACAAGATATAGGTTGCAATGTTAGAGGAGTGTGGGTAGCAAAAATACAAGAATACGATATAGAGATTAAATCTACCAAATTGATAAGAGGAAACACTCTATGTAAGGCAATTGGAGAAAACAAAATCACTGGAGAATCAGAAGAATCAAGTGAGAAGCAATTGGTGTTAGCTATTGGTCTCTACGATCCATGGTTTGAAAAAATATCTTACCTTTTGATGTATGGTGAATGTCTAGAGGACCTAAATTCAAATCAAAGAAGAGACCTTAAACTAAAAGCAAAAAAGTATGTGATATGGGATGGTAAGCTTTTCAAAAGAGCTATTGATGGTACTTTCCTTAGGTGTGTAGATAAACAATAGTAAGAAAAGCTATTAAAGACATTTCATGATGAAGCTTGTGGAGGACATTTCTCTTCTTTAGTCACAGCATTTAAAATACTAAGGCAATGCTATTACTAGCCTGGAATGTTTAAAGATGCATATGCCTAGGTAGCAAATTGTGAAAAGTGCAAGATGTTCTTTGGACACCCTCAATTAGTTTCTCTACCACTGAGACCTGTTATCATCAAAGGGCCTTTTCAACAATGGGGCCTTGATTTCATTGGTCTGATTACTCCTATATCCAGTGCTGGTCATCAATATGTAATAACTGCAACTGACTACTTCACTAAATGGGTAGAAGCTAAAGCTACAAAGAAGACTAATTCTTAGGTAGTGTGTGAATTCATAAAGGAGAATATTTTGGTCAGGTTTGGTGTTCCTATCAAACTAGTGATGGATAATGCATCTTATTTTTCTTCAATTGAAATTATTGATTTTTGTTTTGAGTATGGGATTGCCGTTGGTCATTCCTCTAATTATTTCCCTCAAGGGAATTGCCAAGCAGAGTCTAGCAATAAGAACTTAATTAATATTGTGAAGAAGCTAGTCTCAAATAATTAGAAGAACTAGCACAATAAGATTTATGAGGCACTCTGGGCAGATAGAGTGACACCCAAGAGGGCAATTGGTATATCCCCTTTCGAACTAGTTTTTGGAACTAAAGCCAATGTGCCTCTACATCTAGAATTAGCCACAAAAAAACTTAGAACAGTAATCGAAGATGATGTTTATAAGGATGGTCTAGAGAAGAGAACCCTATATTTGAGCAAACTTGAAGAAGAAAGGAGGGAAATTGTAGACCACATTACAAAGCATCAAATGGGAGTGAAAGAGCTCTTTGAAAGGAAAACAAGACCTCAAAAATTTATGGTAGGAAACATGGTACTACTTTGGGACATAAGAAATGTTCCAAAAGGAATGCATAGGAAGTTTGATGATCTATGGAAAAACAATTATTTCAAGTTGGCCTATGAAGATGGTGAAGTACTACCCTGGACTTATAATGGTCAAGATCTCAAGCTCTATCAAATTGCAAACTAAAAACAAGTAACCCCTGTACTGTACTATAGTTTAGCTTAGTGTCTTGTACATTTCTTAGTTAGTCTTTTCCCTTCTATTTTCTTTTCTTTGTTCCTTTTCTTGTTGAAGTCTTTGTTGTGTTGTCACCTTTTATAATCTTTTGCAAAACCAGAGATTATAAGTTCCTTGCTTGGGCATACTCTACCCAAGTCCCCAGTTAGAGCTAGTTGTTGCCCCACTTTTCACCATGTACCAATTTTGCAAAGTGGAAACTAACTTGTATTGTGTTTAGTCTAATTGAGTCAGTTGGTCCTTTCTTTCTCAAGTGATAAGTATATCCATTGGGTTTTCATCTTTTCCCTTCTCCCGCATTGTATGGCCAAATGGGTTTTCTTTATCATCATGTGTCTTTTGGGTAGTTTAGGACCTTGCTGGATGGAGATTCTTGAATTATATTACTTTAGATGAAATTACTTGCATCTCTTTTTATTTCAAACATAAAGAAAGTTGAACTGGCAGAAAATCTAGTTTCATCTTCTCCTTGGCAGGTGTTCACACCCCGAAGGTGAAACTCTGTCGAGATTTACAAATGTGATTTACGAGTTTAAATAAAGAGAGGAAAATTATGTTATAGATAAATAATTTGAGTATTTCCATGTTTTCACTGTGGAAATCATTCAAAACTCACTAAGATGATAATAAAAAAAGATCGGCGAAAAACTCAAAAACAACTTCTCCTCAGCAGGTTTCGAACCAAGAAGTCCATTTTCCAGAAGGGCATTTGTGAAAAGGTAAAGTGAGTCTATGGGTCCCATTTTTCACTCACAAAGCCATTTCCATATTTTTGGAATGCTTAAAGTAAAGTGGTTAGGGTAGAAAAGGTAAAACAAGGGCAAAAGCGAAAAAGTAGAAATCACCTTCTCCTCCGCAGACTTTCTACTCTCAAGAACATTTTTTTGCATGTAACGAAAAATTGTTCCTACAAGAATAGTAATTGTGTAAATTGATCATGGCATGTTTTGGGAAAGATAATTAAAGAAAATTAGTTGAGTTGGTGAAGATATTTTAAACAAAACCTAGTCAAGCGAATTTCTTCCCAAGGAGTACTCCAGACTTATTTTCCTGAAATTGGGTTAAAATGGAAAATAAGTCTATGATAAAGGAAAGTTACTATTCAAATAGTGGAAATAGTGAAAAGACAAGGAAAAATCCATTAGAACCTTTGCATTTACTAATCCAACAGATTTATCCTTAAATTCACTCGTGTGGCATGGATCATGAAATTCAATGCGTAGATCAAGGGTTCTTATATAAAGATAACCATAATAGATTTTCAAATTATCATTTTCTCTATTAAACTATTATGCCCTTGTATTGAATAGTGCTCTCAAAACTTTCAGAGTTACAGGGTTTACTCTTGGCACTTTTCGCAATTGTTGAGTTTCAGTTCACCTCAATATCAGACAAGATGGCCATGAGATTTGCTGGTTTTGATGGACTGGATGGAGTTAAATCAACATGGTAGAATATTATAGACACTTCACTCCATTTCTTTGACATGCAAGATTTCCAAAAGAGACTAAAGATGGAGCCAATTTACTCCATAACGAAGAAACTTCAAGGAAGTGGATTAATAGAGGTAGCCAGATTTCCAGTAGTCGTACAAGCTCCAAAGTTGATTATTGAATGCATCAACCATTACAATCTAGATATAAAGAAAATATTACTACCAAACCAAACAATGCTTCTCTCAATTGATATGTAAGTGTTAGTGAATTGCCTCTGGATTCCACAATGAGAAGAGTTCTCTGAATTAACAATTGGAGGAGCTATGTATGAATTCTCTCTGAAGAAGATGGTGTGGAAAAAAGAGATCATGAGGTCTTGATTCCAAAAGCCAAGGGGAGCTAAGAGTAAATTCCCTAAAATCCTTTTCAATACTACTCTCAAGCTTCAGATTGTACACATTCCGGTCCTCTTGCATCAAGTTAAAAGTGAGGTAGAAGCCCTTAATTTTGTAGAACAATACTTCTTTTTGGTGCAAATTATTTGCTCAGATACACAGCATGTTGATTGGGTGTGTGAGGTTAGTGAACATCTATCTAAGGCTTTGATTGGGGCTAAGTTCTACAATTCATTTTGTATGTCTTCTTTCTTGATATGTATGTTAGCTTCCCTACAATTTGGTTGGGACTCCCCAGAATAGAGAATTTTCCTGATGATGTGAAAAGCTATGAATTTTATCCATGCCTACAGTTGCAAAATAGTTATGTGGAGTATATCTGGGTAAATGATGCATTCATAATGAGAATATGCAAGGAACTACAAGGATGTCTAGAGTGGAGATTCAATCCAGAAGAAATGGCGATCATCGGTCGATTTGATAGTTATTTCATTCAATTCTTATCTTTTTCTTATTTGCATCTTGCAGTATTTGATGGATTTCCTCTGAAGCTTCCTAGATACCTAAACAACATGATTGTACTCATCAAGATCATGAGGTAAGTAATTTAGGTGAACATGTTGAGTGCCAATTTGAGGAAGAAGGGGTATGAATTCCCCATAAAAGTTGGGGCCTACAATTGTGAATCTCGATCCGATGCCAAGAACATGCTCAAGGCATTTGAGAACAAATATAGACTTGAAGAATATGAAGTGGTAAGGCCCATGTTTGACCCTAACAGATATGCTAGAGATGTGCTTCAAATTGGAAGCGTAATCAAGCCAGTTACTACCATAGAAGATTACTGGGCAGATTGCAGAGATGAGCTAGAGAGCCAAGACCATGCTTTTGCCAAACTCATAGTGGATCAGATAAAGACATATGGCATTGACTTAGATGTGGAAGGTTTAGAAGATGATGGGAAAAATATGTATAGTAATACATATTTCACCAAATTGAGAAATACTCTAATCAGTTCCAAGCCATATGTTGATATAGAAGAAGACTTTGATCTTATGATGGCTCGGATCATCAAGAGAACTAGAAAATGGGTTGAGTCGACAGCAAAAAAGAGCTGGAGTAAGAGCAAGACTACTCAAGCTTCTCCAGTCACTGCTACTCCCACTTCTTGTCAGAGTGCCACACTGAGTGTTACAACCACAGCTACTCAAGGACTAGCTCAATCTACAAGAGGAGATGATCAACCCCTCAAGAAAAAAATTTCAATAATTCCAACTTGCCAAGGTAGTTCTCTACTAGTTATTGGTGCTCAAGCTAGAACTAAAGATAAAGGGATAGAAGAGTCAAAGGATGGTACTACTACTCTAGTCTCACCACCTCATACCACTCCAACTCCATCTCCCCACATTACTCCAATTCCATCTCCTCATCATAGCCCTATTCCATCTCCAAGTGTTCCTCTTTTGAAGTCAACTGGTTCAGCCATTTAGATAGTAGAGATTGAGGATGAAATAACTAGTAGTAGTGAGTCCACCAAATTTGATGAAGCTATGAAAGAAACTCAAGAAGAAGAGAAAGCCTCAAGTTCATCTAGGCTTCTTTTTCAAGATCCAAAGAATCCTTTTTCTACAACTACAGTGGTAGTGACTCCGGTGAAGAAGAAAATGTTCAGTATAGAGTCACTTGGGGCTACTTCTAAAGTGATTAGTATAGAGTCTTGGCTAGAAGACACCTTAGAAAGTAAGAGAAAGAGAAAATAGGAGAGTATCCATGCAAAAGATACTGTGTCTCAAGCAGTTCACTCTAGGTCTACAATAGTGAAAGCTACGAAGCAAAAGACTTTATCAATACTTGGGCAAGATCCAGAAATAGGAGACTTAACCATGGAGATAACAAAGCCAAACAAAGTAGGGAGAATTGAAGACATGACACTTGACAATTTCACTCTACATTCAATTGATCTTGGAGAGGCTAGACATGATACAAATTTGGGCCTATGGAGATCAAGTAATGAGGTAATAGAAGAAGAACTGGAGAGCCTTAAATTGTCAATAATCAAGATGAAGGCTGAGATAGAAGAATTGAAGAGATTTATCAGGAAATTAGTTGTTCCATTGGCAGCCATTACTGGTGTGCCTACTACTAAGAACCCTACAGCAAAAGAAGTGCAAGCTTTCATCTCACAGCTTCAGAAAGATAGGCATTTTGGCTAGGTTGGAAGAGAATGGATTGAGAAACTCAATGCAGATGGATTTTCTCTTATCGATCAAATTGGAAATTTTATCCTTCAGTTGGAAACTGAGAAGGATAATATCATATATAATCACAACACTTTGGTCATGGAGAAGGCAATATGTGATGAGTGTGTTTCCCTCCTAAAAATGATCATCCAGATGAAGGCAAAGGAGGCAGTTGAAGCAAGAATTTTGAAGAAAGGAACTGAGCCTCTGTTTGAATGGCTTCAGGGTATGCAATTCAAACTGGAGATGATTCAAGGAGCTAAAGAAGGGCTCAAAAAAATAGGAGATAAAGTGAAGAGAACTCAAGATAGGGCATTTGAATTGATGAAAGGATTACACACTGATCCACAAACTAGCGATCAAGGGAAAGCTCTTATTGAAGTGGAGGTAATGAAGAAAAAATTCTCCATGTACTTGAGCAACCTATCAGGAATGGCTTCAAGCAGCCAAAATAGAGTGATAGAGCTATATATGCTTGGTGGGTGTGTACACATGGCTGCTAAAGAATTGACAAGTCAGCTAAATGCAATGAAGAAGCTAGCTTGAGAGCATTCAAAGTGGCTTTTAAGATTCACTAATGTACATGTGACTAATCACAAAGAATTTATTCCAATCATAGTTGTTGCTAAAGCATATAGAGTGAAAACTAAAAAAGGAAAGAAGTCCAAGTGATTCAATTGACATGCCCTTTTCATTTCTATTGTAAACTTTGCAAATTTTGCAAATTTTGTAATATGAAAAACTGGTATCTTGTCATTTGTCATCCTCAAAAGATGAACCGATTAAAATTCCTATTGTAACAATCATCTCTCAAAATCTATATGTATGAAGTTGAATGATTAATGAAAGGTCGGCAAATTTTTGGTGTAGGATACTTGATGTTACAGAGTCAATTGAAGGGTATTTTATGTCAATTATTTTTTGTTCCAGTTAGTTTATAGTTGTTAATTAGCTAACTCTTTCTCTTAAACTAAGTTATAGTAGGAAGGAAAATATGTTTCATTTCTTTGTTTCGAGGTTGTGAATAAACCCAATAAGAAGGAAAATATGTTTCATTCCTTTGTTTCAAGGTTGTAATTAAACCTAGTAGGATGTGTTGTGAAATATTTGGAGAAGGATTCAATAAAAAAATTTATTATTTCATTTATATCTCTATTATTATTTTTTGTAGATTAGTTAAGTGTTGAGTGTATGAATTCATAGGATGTGTGAGTTCTACTATTTTGTTCATAGACTAGGAAGCTCTCCTTGCCTAGATTAAGTTCTATTTAGGCTTGATTCGGTCTACCTCTTATGCTCTCAGGTTAAGAGCACACCCTATGTTAGTTTTAGGATCAAAACATAATTCATTGCATATCATTCCATAAGGGAGTTGTACCTACCAATTCAGAGAAAAGCTAGTAATCAGAGAGCATCTTCTCAACTGTTGTAACCATATATTGTTCATGATTTGAGCATTAAGAGTCATCTTCATAAGAAGCAAGAAAGGAAAATTCTATTTACCAACAATCTTGAATGTATAATTTCAAAGAAATGAATACAATGAACAACGAACTTCTTAGTTTCATTCTGATTCTTGTCTCTTATCTCTATAATTTTGGAATGTTTTATGGTTTAGGGACAAAGAACTTAAACTTTTTTGCATCCCCTTAAGGATGTATATCTTGTATATTTTATTGTTGGAACAAAGAGCCAAGTAAGTGCTTGATATATTTGATAGGGTTGTTGGTTATTTGAGAAGGATATTTTATGAGAATTAGGTCTTTATGAACACTGATGTTTGATTCACAAAATGATAGGATAGATCTGATATCTTGATGTATGGAATATGTCACTAGTATCATAGATTTATGTGTGTGATTTATGGAACTGCCCAATAGATAAGGCACTGATCAGCTATAGGATCAACATGTTTCTTAATGTTGGATATTTGGGTTATGTTGAAATCAAATTTATAATCATCTTTTCCCTTTCCATTTCAAAGTAAGGATGCCCTCACTCAGCTTGTGGATTTCATAGGATTTTTAATTTGCTACTGCATATCTTTGTCATTGGCTATTTATAGGAGAAATATGGATTTTATCT
The DNA here is from genome assembly GCA_028749045.1 of Cupressus sempervirens. Taxonomy (NCBI): domain Eukaryota; kingdom Viridiplantae; phylum Streptophyta; class Pinopsida; order Cupressales; family Cupressaceae; genus Cupressus; species Cupressus sempervirens. Next base: position 871,795,534 of record CM053786.1, read on the forward strand.
TCTTTGTTTAGATTCAAGTGTATGCTTTTGAACAACTGGTACCATATAAATGAATCTAAGGTCCACCCACCTGGGTTTTACAAGGCCTAAAGTAGAAGAAGGGTATAGCCTTATAGTTGGTCTAAAAGGGTATGTTGTATATGGGAAGTAGCTACCCCTAGATGTATTATTTTCTCATCGGGATATTTAAAATGTGACATTTTAAAACACCAATAGGATGTCTATAAGGAAAGGAATGATAGGGTCTTCAGGGGTAAGGAGTCAAATTCCAATCAAATCTTTCATAAGATCAAGAGGATGGTGATTGAGAATGTCAGGCTAAATGGTAAATTCCAAGAGCCTCAAGATAAGTGGGAAACCAAAGTCATTAATAATTGGAATGTGGAAGGGGCTAGTTATCCTCAAATTGAGAAAAGTCTTAGAAGCAATGAAAATAGGTATAATATTGGTACAATGACAATCCCTATTGGAAAGAAAACTAATCACATAGCAGAAGCTAGTGCTGCCCTTTATGGACTTTTATATGCTAAGAGTATGAATATGGAGAAAATATGGCTAGAAGGGGATTCTTTAAATATCATCAATTTTCTTAACAAGGTCACTACCCCCTCATGGACTATTCATAATATTGTATGCAAAATTATAAATTTGATCAATGCCTTCACTGAATGTGTTGTTACTCATAATTATAGAGAAACTAATAAAGTGACTGACTAGGCCAAAAACATGGCTTGTAAAAGTCACATGAAGATGGTATGGAATAATGGAAATGACATCCCAATTTATGGGCTATTTCTAATAGAGTATGATGGATTGGAAGTGGAAATTTTTTTTTTAATAATGAAGGTAATAGTAATGAGGATTAATTATGAGATGTAGTGGAGAGGGGGTTTGTGGATGATGATTAAGTATGACATGACTATTCACTTATTACCACATGGATTAAAGGTGTTTTTGCAAAAAATAAAAGACCGTTGTGACTTCGAAGCTAAGAATTTGAACCTACTTGAGATCTCTAGGAAGATCATAAATTTTTGTAGAACCAAGAATATGGGAGGTAGGAGAAAGAGAGGTGAGCATGAGAACCAGATATATGGGACATCTTGGATTAGAGAAATTTTATGAGCTATCTGAAGAAACTAAAGGGAAGTAACCCATACATCACTGGGCAGTTTTTCAAAACTTGGAAGAACGGTAGCATTCTAGTTGGAAATCAAAGAATGGAGGTCATGGAGGAAATCATTGCCAAATCCATAGGCTTGGACATGGAAGGGATTAACTTCTATAGGGATAGGAAGATGTCTGATAGAGTTGTGGATGAATTTGTGGATTCGGCCAAAGAGAGAAATAGGCTGGTTAAAATTAGCAATTCCTACTTTTTCCCTACTTCTATTTCTAGACCTTGGAGGTTCATTTTGTTTGTTTTGATCGAGTATATTACCTTGGATGGCCACTTTACCAAGATTTGTGGCCACCATTTCATGTTGGTTAATCACTTTAGGCATGGGGTTAGGATAAAATTCCCCTTCTATCTTCAACAATCTCTGGATGGTACCATTTTAACCCTTTAGAATGACCCAGAAGGGGATCATGCTTGTCATGAAGGTCTGATGGTTTTGGTTATGATTTTGTTAAAATCAAAGAAATTGGATAGACCTCATTCAACTAAAAAGACCTTGGAATGTGAAATTGAGGGAAATAAATAGGAAGAGGCCTATGAAGAGGAAACTAAGGAGGAAGAAGCTGAGTTGATAGAGAAAAAGAGAAAGAATCTAACCCCTAGGGGCTCATCCTTTAAGAGAAGGAAAATAAATAAGGTGGACTACAACATAGAGATTGGAACCAATGAGGAGACGATGGAGGAAAAAGGGAAGAAGAGTAAGAAGGGGGAAAAAAAAAAAACCACGAGAACAATTGGTAGAAAAATTAAAACTAGAAATAAAATGAAGAAAACTAAGAGATGTATCAACTCCCCTTGAATGATGATCCCCTGACTAAAAAGAATGAGAAGGATATGAGAGGTGAGAAGAATATGCCTCAACGAGATGCTGAGGAAAAAGATAATAATGATATTGATGTAGAGAAATATAAATTCAACCACGATGAGGATAATTTGAATTAGAGTTGTGTCTTGGTGGTCATGGGTATATTAAGAGCATCTTTGGAAACCCTACTACAATGAAGAGGGAAATTAATACTATGAAGGAGAAAATGCAGGATCTCAAAAGGGAGTTTGATCACTTAAGAAAAACCAATACGGATGAGAATAATTTAGGCTAGCATCTAGATAGACTCTCGAATGTGATTGGGAATGTTGAAGATATCACTAACATGATGAACAAAGTCCCACCTCTTGAAGTTAAAACTAGAGTTGTAGATCAAGTGTTAAAGGATATGTAGAAGAAGATTGATATTTTTGACAGAAAATTTGAGGGCACTGATAATGTTTGAAAAATATTGCTGATCAGAGTTGTTCCATTTTGAAATTTATTAATGAAAATATCATGGTTCTATTGGATAAGTTGGAGTAGGGGAGAAAGAACTAGGGTACAAAGGAGATGAAGGATGATCATGGCCCCAACAAGCATACAAGGGAAAACTTGAAGAAGATGAAGGTCATAGATGATAAAGAGATCGATGAGTTGAGTGCTTCTGCTATGAACATGAACATTTTGGTTGATCAAACTGCTAACCTGTTGAAGACTTTATACTTGTCATGTTGATATCTTTCTGTTGTTTTTTTGTTGTCTTTATTATCTATCTATTATTTTAGGTCATTTTTTTCTATATTTTTTTCTATTTGGTGTTGATGCACAGTTTCTATTGGAATTTTAATGATACTTTTCTTCACTCTTTGTAAAAGGTTGTGGGTCCTTTCAAAACTTGTTTCTACTTAATTAAAACAAATTGCATAAATAGGCCTAAGAAATATGGGGCAATTCATCACTGAGAGATTTCTTTTGCATTTCAATTAAAAATGAGTATATGGACAAAATTTATTTCATTTTGCATGTTAATGCAAAGTAATAAACCTATTTTACTATTTTCCTACAAAGAACAAATCTACTAGTAACTTTAAAAACTTTGAAGTGAGCCACCAAAAGGTGATCTAGAAACATATGATCACCAAATATAAATAAATAGAAGCATTTCCATGGAAGGTATAGTTGATTGAATGGGTAGATGCATCATATATGGCATATGGTAGTCATGGTTTAACTGAAAAAAATCTATATAGAAAATAAATGTATGGGCAAAAAATAGAGAAGCCACATAGCATGCTATCAGATAATATTAAATAATATGATCTCCATATCACAAGTCATTAAGGACTAATCATCTCAAATTGAATTTATATTCAAAATTAAAACAAGGAAACAATCTAGGAAATTTTCATTAATTCTTCAACGTTGTCTCTTTCTAGAGAGAATAACCATGTAAAACTAGAAACAACCTGACATTTAGGGAAGCCATTAGTTGAAGAAACTATAAATTTTAAGGGTTAAAGAATATCATACCTAAAATGACATTAATATCACCCTAGGACCTAAACCCTCTATTTAAATAATTAGTTCCAAATTAAAACAAAGTTGTTCAATATTCAATGTAAGATGCTTGTTTCTTGTTAAATCTAAAAAAAGAGGAAATAAACCAATAAGCTCTCATTCATTTGGATCAAAATAGTGTTTAAAATGAGTCCTCTTACACCATTTTCCCTTCTCTAAACCTCTTACACCATTATCAATGGAAAAAATACACCTATTTCAACCTAAAATATGAAGAAAATAATGTTCTTAAATGATATGTGTGACAAAATATTCAGATTCATGTGGATACCTATGAAAAAATATAACAAAAAAGGTTCCAAACCTACAAAACTGACATCATTTTTCCATCTTTTGGTGCGTGCCATTTTTCTGTCACACCCAAAATAAGATTTTGCCACTCTAAATTGAGAATGCACATGTAGATGCATTCTATATGCATGGACAATAGGTAGAGCTGAAAAAATGCACCACATTTACATTTATTTAATAGGTCTATTAAGTTATTAAAATTATAGACAATCATGAACATTAGAACTCTAGCTTCTATGGCTAAGAGAATATCCTAAACAAGCCAGCACATAGAGAGTCTTGATTTGCTTGCATGCTGAGGATATTACCCTTTCCTATAATAGTCAAAGTTACAATGTTTGTGATAGTCTATAAATTAAAATACCTGATTAAAGACCTCTAAAAAAATGAAAACCGATTGCATTTTTCAACTCTACCTAATGTTGTATGCATATGAATTGAGATTGCATATTGAACTATGTCCTCCTTCTACATTTCTTGAAATGAAGAGATTCACATGGTTAGTTGTCATGCAATCATAGGTTAATATTGATCTTTACTTGGTTTCAAGAATAGTTTAATATTCTCTACTAATCAGGGCCAACCATGTGAAGGTGGAAGCTCATCCCCCCTACAACATCTAAATTCCATGTTAACATATAAAATATTTAAGATAGGATTAATCTTTAAAGTACCTAGAAGTTGGGCTACTCTTAGGGGAAGTCCATCTTCATTTCTCATGAGCAATTCATCACAATTCTTTAGTGTTCACATACATCTAACATAGGTACATCAAGGAATTTCCTCATTGCCTCTTACATAAAATGAATCCAATATTAAAAAATGCCCCCAAAGAAATAATACTTCAAGTGAAATAAACACATGAAAAATGAGAGAGAAAAAGAGGAATCTACTTACCAGTAGGTGTTGCCATCACATCTATGCCTATACTATTGGAATTTTTTAGAATAATTGAGAGGGGGAGGGGGTGAATCAATTATCCAAGATCTAGATATACATTTAAAAAAATTCAATTCTTAGTAGACCCGTATCCATAAAACCTTATTATGCATGCATCCATTAGAACATACAATACTTAGACTTTGTAGGTCACTGTCCTAGGTCAAAGCAACTTTGCATAAATGTACACATGAAATATAATAGATTCAATAATACATTTGACACTAGGATTTTATGTGGAAATCCAATTTGGGAAAAACCATTAGTAACATGCTACTAATACTCACTCATTTGAAGTGATGCCTTGTGAAAAGCCAACCCTATTAAAGGTTACAATACACACTGTTAAATGTGATCTAGTTAGATGATTTCAATCACCTTTTTAGGAGTGAGCCTTGTTAGAGGACTTTAGACCATTCTCTTGGAATGTCACTAGGTTAAAGGATTTATAAATGACTATTAGGTCAACCTTAATCTAAAGGAATCACCTTAGACTGTTACAATGATTAGAAAGTAATAGTAAGGCTTGATTTGATAACAAATTACAATTCACTTGTAGATTACAAATCTTTGTACTAGTTCTCCATTCTACTTGGCTTTCACACACTTCAACTTTGATAGCTTGTTCACCCTTCAAGCATTCATTCTCTTAAGCCTTCTTATTTTGCATGCCCATTGTAGCCTCTTATGTTTGGTCATTGAATGAAGCAATACCCTAGACTCCTTGTATTCTTTAAGTTCTCGCACATGACAACCTTTTCTTCTAACCAACTCTCTCTATAAATAAAGATTTAAGATTTGTTTCCACTTAACCACAATCATCCATTTTAGGGTTAGGTAGGATTAGGTAGAATACAATGAATCTACTCACTTTTCCATTTGGTTTCTCTAGAAACTTTTTCCTCAATCTTTCTTAAATTTTCCCCAAAATGGTTTATCTTGAATTTTGTGACACCAGCTCATCATAGTTATCTTCCACACGCTTCAGACAATTCAAAAAAATAACATAGTCATCTAAGATTCATCAAATCTATGATTTAACATGAATACTGACACTTGACATCAATATATTGTCACTTGGCTTCCATACTATTCTTCCACTCATCTTCCATTAGTTTACTTGATGAACACTAAAGTTTACTGATGCTCGACACCAACTAAACTTGTCTTAAACTATGTTCACTCAACATTCACTGAATCTTCACTTTTCTCAGCTCCAACTAATTTTCTGCTCAGCTTTCACTAACTTTTCTTAACACCTACTATGTACTTGGTCAAGCTTGACAGACACAATTCTTCTTAGTTGTTCTTCTAGACTAATTAGTGCATCCACCCTTTGCAGCCTTAAGTAGATAAACAATACACTATATCATCACTGCCTTAACTAATCTTTGTACTATTTTTTCATACCTTAACTTGACCTTTCCTCTAGGTGCTCTTGTTATCTCAAATCCTCTTCATCAATCAAAAAAATGATAGTACTCAAATCAACTAAGTAGTTTTCTTACCAGTAAGTAGTAGGTTTGACATCAGTGACAAAATAATGATTTAAACACATCCTCATACTTTTATCAATATTTTCTTTTCTTAATAATCTCCCTCTTTGGAATTGATGTAAAACTAATATCAAAAACAATACCAAAAATAAAATAATTCCTTGTATTGAAATCTCTCCCTCTATCAATAGCTTTCATCTTTTGTATAGGCTACAAAATTTTGTTTTGATCAACAGACAATCAAATCTTCCTTATGAATCCGTTCATTTGTCATCTTGTAGGGCTTTTTTGGAAATATAAGAGGAGTAATTGAGAGAGGGGGAGTGAATTAGTTACCACTAAAATAAATCACAAATCCCTTTAGATGTCAGTACAAAATAAACTTTGAAAATTGAATACTACTAATGCCCAACAAACACACATAAAATGTTGTAACTCAGTAAATACCAAATATACTCGATAAGTACTTAGATGTTATCTATGATTACCATTATTTTAACTTAGATTCAAACACATAAAATAAAATAGCATGAACACATGTGACACCAAGATTTAATGTGGAAACCTAATTTGAGAAAACTACCAATTGTAACTAGTTACTATTTTCACTCTTCTGAAGTGAGCTTTGTTAGGAGCCAACCCTATTAAAGGTTACAAAACACATTTTTAGGTGTGACCTTGTTAAAAGATTTAATCACCTTGTTAGGAGTGGCCTTGTTAGAGGTCTTTAGACAATTCAATAGAACTACCACTTTGTTAGAGGTTTTACAAATAGTTGTTAAGCCAACTCTGTTAAGAGATTTACATCACTGCTATAATGGTTAGAAAGTAACAATGAGATGACTTGATTTCCAATGCAATTGAATTGCTGATTAAAAATCTCTATTTTGGCTTGTACTTGATCCTTCTTGATCGAATATATCTGTTTAGCTTCACAAGGATATTTTGTTTATCCTTTTGATTTGCTTCCTTGCTACACTATTAGATCTTCAAAATCTTCCATGCATTCATACTCTTACACACTTTCAAATTCTCAATTTGACCTTATATCATTCATGTTGTCAAGTTGGCTCATATAATTAGAATAACTAATATTCATCACCTCAGTCAGCTAGAACCAATAGATAAATCAATAAAACTCAATATGCCAAATTAAGAAAATCCTTCATTACCCAACCCTACTTAGTAGACACTAACTCATAAATGATTTTCCTATGTTAACCAAGTGAACTTAGTTAACACTTCATATTTGCAAAGATCCTTTGGTAACTAAGTGAGCTCAATTAAAACTCATCTTCTATAAACTTTCTTTTAATTCCTGAGTTAGCTCGGTAGACACTACTTTTTCAACTAGGCAAACATAGGAATGCTCGGTAGACACAAAAAATTGTCTTCACTACCTAAGTGAGCTTAGCATGCACTAACTGATAATGAAATTTTTGTAATATTAAAGACAATACACAATTAATCAATTATATCCAACAATCTCCCTCTTTGGCACTGATGGCAACACAACATGTCATAACACAATGAAATTTTTGGAACAAGAATAAAGTCAGGAACATATCCTTAGTTTCATTCTAATCCATATCTATGAGAACTTTCTCTATTATTATGAACTCTTTTTGTCTTTAGTTTCTCCCTCTATCATAAAACTTATGTCTACAACAACTATTACCAAGTTCATTCTCCCTCATAGAAATCTCTATGATAGCATGCTTCTCCCTCTTACAAAAAAACTTTTCCTTCTTATTAAAATTTCTTATGAGATATGATAGTAAACTTCTCCCTCTTTCACAAAACATGCCAAAGAAAAAAACTCTATTAATATCAATGTACCTTAAGTATTGATTCATTTGCAATATGCCCTTGTCAATACTACACCAACTGATTGATCTTCAAGAGGTTCTAGTTGATACATCACTAAAATTCATTTAGTGAGCTTGAAATAGGGGAATGACCCCTATATTACCTCTTAGATACATAAATACATCCTTAGGTAATGGCTTGGTGAATATTTCTACAATCTATTCTTTTGTGTTTACATATTCCAATCTGACTTCCTTATCTTACACTAATTCTCTTACGAAGTGATATTTTATTGCAATGTGCTTTTTTTTGGTATGCATCACTAGATTCTTTGATATATTGATTGCACTAGTGTTATTATGGTAAATGACTACTAGATCTTTGATCTCTATCTTCATTCCTTCCAACAGTTGTTAGAACCAAACAATGTTAGAACAATTAACTACTGCTGCCACATATTCTACCTCTGTTGTAAATTGAGAGATGCAATTATGTTTCTTTCTTATCCAAAACACTATTATTTTACCAAGAAATAATGGTCCACCACTAGTGCTATTCCTATCATCAATTCTTCCTACTCAATCAACATCAGTGAACACCTTTAAGTCCAAATTGCCTCCAAGTTTGTACCATAAGCCATAGTCTTCAGTACCTTTCAGATATCTCATGATTCTCTTGATTTTGATCATGTGATTTTCTCTAGTATTTTTTGAGAATATTGCTACCATACCAACTCCTAATGCAATGTCAGGCCTTGTATGTACTACATACTACAACTTTCCAATCATTGATCTATATGTGATTTGATCTACTTCCTTTGAATAATCACTCTTGGAAAGCTTATGTTTAGTAGACATAGGGGTTCTAACTGGTCTCAAATCTTCCATTCCAAATTTCTTTAGTATCTCCTTGATATACTTAGATTAAGTGATATAGATACCATTTTTGTTCTACTAAATCTTTTGTTTGCTAGCCAAATCCAACCAGATTTTCTTTTCCATCCAGTAATTTGGCCTATCCATTCATGAATTCTACCTTGAATCCAATGATATTTAACTATGCCACACTTATTAGATTATGTTTTAGTCCTTCAACCCAATAAACATTGTCACATATAAGTTATTTAGTCAAAGAAATACATCATTTTCCTTTTATGTTACAAGGTTCATTGTTTCCAAATCTCACACTACCTCCATCATAATATTCCATGTGCTCAAATTTTGTTTTGTCTCTAGTCATATGATGTGAACAACCACTGTTAATAATCCATGTATCATTTTTGTGAACATGAGAGATAAGTGCCATTTTATATCCTTCATCATCAAATTCATCTTTTACTGCAATATATGTCATTTCATCTTCACTATTATCAAAATCTTTAGCCATAAAATAAGATTTATTACCTTTATCCTTATACTCCTTGTAGTTCTTGGAATCCTTCTTTCCTTTGTGCTTATTGCTTTTTTTTTCACCTTTTTTTTCTTTGTTTGGATACCTTGTAGCAATGTGACCAACTTCTTCACAAGAAAAGAAAATTAGAGAAACTTTACCTTTGTACTTTCCCCTCCCTTTGGAATACTTTCTTGCAAGTAGGGCTTCAAAAACTTCAAGATCATTTTCTGAGCTTTCTTTTGTTTCTTCTTCTTCACTTCTTGATTGATTGGACTTTGATTTCTTACTCTTTTTCTTGAGTGAGAGTTTAGCTTCAAATGCAGACTCAATAACTTTTGAACTAGAAACATAGTTATTAAAGTTATCTAACTCAAAAGTTGTCAATCTTCCAACTACAGCATCCAAAGATATTTTATTATTTGGATCACATCTCATCTCTTGAATAGTAGACACTCTAATTTCATGAATAGGAAGAAGAGTTCAAAGTACCTTTCTTACAACTATTTTTTCTTCAATGTCTCCTCCAAATGCTTTGATTGCACTCACACTTGCTTTGATTCTTTTCACATATTTTGTAATGATCTCATCTTCTCTCATTTTCATCTGATCAAAATGACCTTGAAGACTTTCAGCCTTAGCTCTTCTTACATTGTCATCTACTCCATAAATTTCTTTCAATTTGGTCCACATTTCATGAGTAGTTTGAAAATATCTTACTTCATCAAGTTTAGCATAACTGAGAGCAAATGTAATATCAATCATCATGATGCTATGATTCTTTTTTTTAGCAATATCTTCAATTGATAATGTTCCAGTGGGAGTCTTGTATTTACTATCAAGATATTTAGAATCTAAATCATTGATGGTATCCAAATGTAACCTCATAAGTCCTTGCCATGTTGCAAAATTGTCTCTATTCAACTTGGGAATCTCTCTTCTCTAAGACATTCTGATCTTTAGCTTAGGTCCTTGAAACCTTCTCTACAAGCACCAAAAGATCTGATACTAATTGTTGGAAATATAAGAGGAGAAATTAAGAGGGGAGGGGTGAATCAATTAACACTAAAATAAATCTCAGATCCCTTTAGATGTTAGTACCAAATAAACTCTAAAAATTGAATGTTGTTGACACTTAACAAACACACATAAAATGTTGTAACTCGGTAAATACTGGATATGCTTGGTAAGTAATTAGATGTTATCTGTGATTACCACTATTTAAATTTAGATGCAAACACATTTTAAAAAATAGCATGAACACATTTGACATCAGGATTTAACATGGAAACCAAATTTGAAAAAACCACCAATTGCAACTAGTTACTATTTTCACTCTTTTGAAATGAGCTATGTTAGGAGCCAACCCTTTTAAAGTTTAAAAAACACACTGTCAGGTGTGCCCTTGTTAAAGGATTTAATCACCCTATTAGGAGTGGCTTTGTTAGAGGTCTTTAGATAATTCAATAGAACTACCACCTTGTTAAAGGTTTTACAAATAGTTGTTGAGATAACTCTATTAAGAGATTTAGATCACTGCTACAATGGTTAGAGAGTAACAATGAGATGACCTAATTTCTGATACAACTTAATTGCTGATTACAAACATCTATTATATCTTGTACTTGATCCTTCTTGATCAAATATATATTTTTAGCTTCACAAGGATATTATTCTTATCCTTCTGATTTGCTTCCTTGCTGCATTATTAGATCTTCAAAAAAATTCATGCATTCAAACTCTTACACACTTTCAAATTCTCAACTTGACCTTATACTTATATGTTGGAATATTTTAGAATAACTAAGGTGGGGGGGAGTGAATCATTTATCCAAGGTCTAGATGTATAAATAAAACTTTTCACAACCTAGTGAACCCATAAAACATTTATACTCATGCATGCATCCATAAGATTATACAATCTCTTTAAACTTGTAGGTTACTATCAAATCAACTTGTAGAAATGTAAAACATGAAACATAATAGATTCATAAACACACTTTACACAATGATTTGCATGGAAACCAATTTGGGAAAAACCACCAGTAACATGCTACTGTTTTCACTCTTTTCAAGTGATACCCTATGAAAGACCAACCATGGTAAAGGTTACAATACACACTATTAAATGTGACCCTGTTAAAGAGTTTCAATCACCTTGTTAGAAGTGAGCCTTGTTAGAGGACTTTAGACCATTCACTTGGAATTTCACCTAGTTAAAGGATTTACAAATGATTTTTAGGTCAACCTTAATCCAAAGGATTTACCCTAGAGTGATATAATTTTTAAAGAGTAACAATAAGGCTTTGATCTGATACAACTTACAACTTCATTTGTGAATTACAAATCTATGTTTAGTCCTCAATTTTGCTTGGCCTTCATTCTTTGCAGCTTTGATAGCTTGTTTACCCTTCAAGCATTCATCTCTTTAAGCCTTCTTGCTTAACATGTCATTGTAGACTCTTCTCTTAGGTCATTTGATGAAGCAAAACCCTTAACTCCTTCTCTTCCTTAGGTTCTCACACATGACAACCTTGCTTCATGACCATCCATTCCTACAAATAGGAAATTAAGATATTTTTCCACTCATTCTCTATCGTCCAATTTAGGGTTTGGATGGATTAGGTAGGATATAAGGTATCTATCCCATATTTCATATCTCTTATAGAAACTTCTCCTAGAATTCACTTTGAATTCACCTAAAAATAGTTTACCTTGAAATTTATGCTGCCATCTCAACAACCTTATCTTCTACCTAGTTGACAATATTCAAGAAAATAGTCTTTTCAACTCAAACTCATCAAATCCATGATCTTTTAAATAATGTAACAGCTTAGCATTATCAACCTTCAGATGCTTAGCACATACTGCATTGCTCAGCATTCACTATGAAATTACTTAGCATGAACTAAAGTTAACTGGTGCTCAGCATCAACTATTCTAGTTGGCATACACTAGAATGAACATTTTCTCGGCTCCAAATAATTTTTTTCTCAACTTGCATTGTCTTTTCTCAGCACCTGTTATCCACTTGATCAAGCTTGGTAGACAAACTAATCTTTCTTAGTGTAACCAATCTTTGTAACCTTAAGTAGATTATCAATACATCATGTCATCACTGTCTTAACTAATTCTTGTACTTCATTATATAATCAGAACTCAACCTTTCCTCTAGGTGCCATTGTTACATCTTTTGATCAAATCCTATTCATTAATCAAATAAGTGATAGTGTTAAATCTTATAAGTAGTTGTCTTACTAGCAAATAGCAAGTTTGACATCAGTAACAAAACAATGATTGAAACACACAATCTTCTTCAACAATCTTTCAAAAATGATTTTTTCAATCAGATCTCAACAATCTCCCTCCTTCGCATTGATGGAAAACCAAACTGATCAACCAAATCAACCAAATGGTAAACACCTTTATTCAACCAATCCACTAGGTTCAAATAACAAGACACTACCAAAAAGAAAAATTGTATTGAAATCTCTCCCTTTATCAGTAACTTACTATATCTCCCTCTGAGTAGGTAGATTAGGATTTCTCCCTCTTTCTTATATTCTTCTCTTGATGTCTCCCTCTTTGATAATAATCTCCTGATTAGCAAAACTTTCTTGATCAGTAAACTCTCCCTTAACATTTATATTGGCTTGATCAAAAGAATATCTCCCTCTTTGATTAGTAAATCTCTCCCTCTTTGACAACAGTGCCAATGACATATGCTAAAAACTTGTCATCTTAACATGCAGATATAAACTTTGTTAGGCTCTTTTAGTTTCTCCCTTTGTCACCTTGCTTGCGACTGATTTGAAGTTTTAGCTCTTTGATTACTTTAGGTAGCTCCTAAAGTAAGATCCTCTACATCAATGTGTGACATATGAACATAAACTTGTTTGATGTAGGTCACTCCTCTTGTTACTTAAATAGCCTTTGATAGGGGTATCACCCCTAATTTATCTCTTAGATACTCATGAGCATCCTTAGGTAATGTTTTTCTAAAGATATCAACAATTTGTTCCTTTGTGTTAACATATTCCATCTTCACCTCTTTATCTTGAACTAACTCTCTCAAGTAATGATACTTGATTGAAATGTGCTTAATCTTTGTGTGCATCACTAATTTTTTTAGTATATTGATAGCACTAGTATTATCACAGTAAAGTTTCATTGGTTCTGTGATTTCTTCCTTCATAGCTTTGAGTAGCTATTTGATCCACACAATGTTTGTACAATTTATAGCAACAAAAACATATTCAACTTCAACAGTAGATTATGAGGTACATTTTGTTTCTTACTAGTCCATGTAACTAGTCTCTTTCCTAAGAAAAATGCTCCTCCACTGGTGCTCTTTTTGTCATTAATGTTTTGAACCCAATTAACATCAGTGTAGGCTCTCAATTCAAATTTTTCATTCTTCTTGTAGTATAGACCAAACTCTTCTGTTCCTTTCAAATATCTCATTATTCTCTTCATAGCCATTAAATGATTCTCCCTGGGATTAGTAGAGAATCTTGCAACTATCCCCACAAATAATTCAATATTAGGTCTATTATGTACTACATATTGCAATTTGCAAATCATAGACCTGTACAATATTTGATTCACCTCAGCAGAATCATCATTCTTTGATAACTTGTGTCATGTCACCATAGGTGTACTTATTGGTTTGGAATCCTCCAAACCAAAATTTTACAATATTTTCTTGGCATACTTTGACTGAGTGATGTATATACCATATTTCATCTGATATACTTGCAAACCCACAAAAAAATTGATCTCTCCAAACATAGACATTTCAAATTCTTGCTTCATTTGATTTGCAAAATCCTTAGATAAAGAATCTTGACCTCCAAATATGATATCATCAGCAAAAATTTTAGATACCAAAATACCTTTTCCTTTATCTGGCTTCATGTACAAATTGATGTTATCATAGTCCTTTCACATCCAATCTTCACAAGATAAGTATGAAGTCTCTCATACCATGCTCTTGGTGCTTGCTTTAAACCATATAGAGCTTTGTGCAGTCTACAAACCATGTTCTTATTGTTAACATCAACAAAACATTATGGTTGTTCTATGTAAACTTCTTCCTCTAATATGTCATTTAGAAATGTAGATTTAACATCCATCTGATAAACTTTGAAACCTTTGTATGCAAAATAAGCAAGTAGAGTTCTTACTCTTCTAATCTAGCAATAGGGGAAAATGTCTCTCCATAATCATATCCTTCTTCTTGTGCATATCCTTGCAAACTAATTTTTCTTTGTTCCTTGTGACTTCACCATTTCCATCTAGCTTGTTTCTAAATACACACTTGGTACCAATCACATTTTTGTCTTCTGGTGTAGGAACTAGACTCCATGTTTTGTTCTTCTCTATTTCTTCAATCTCTTCTTCCATGGATTTATTCCAATCAACATCCTCTAATGCATCTTTCACTAACTTGGGTTCCTTCATGCTCTTTAAACATATTCCACTTCTCAATCTATTTCTTGTCATTGTACTAGCATCTTTATTTCCAATGATTTGAGTAATAGGATGATGTCTTTTGACATACTTACACAATCTTGGCTCAAGTCTAGTTTCTTCATTTTTCCTTTTAGCTTCAAAATCACTATGTTCACCTCTGTTAGGTAGTTCAACTTCTTGTTCATGTACACTAATCTTAGAATCAAAATGTGCATCCACTTCATTCTATAACTTGGCATCTAAATGCATACTAGTTATTGAATGCAACTTAGCATTCATAGGGTGTGACTCGATAGTTATTAAAAATTTCTATTGGATTATAGCTTGATTTGCAGCATCTTCCTCAATAGGCTTACCTTCATTAAAGTATACAAGTGATTTGTATTCTCCTAGTTCTTTCATAGGTTCAGTGTCATATATTTCTATATTTTCATCAAAGTTTACATTTGCACTTTCCACAATTTTGTTAGTGTTAGTATTCAAACACTTATAAGCTTTACTTCTTGTGGAGTGTCCTAAGAATATGCCTTCTTCACTTTTTGCATCAATTTTACCATTCCTCAAGTCTTTAAAAATGTAACACTTACTCCCAAATACCTTAAAATATTTTACGTTATGTGAGTATCCATACCATAGTTGAAAAGGCATTGAATGAGTACCTTTCTTGATTTGTACATGATTCAAGGTATAGACAATTGTACTTACAGTTTCTCTCCAATATTTCAAAGCAAAATTCTTCTCCATCATGAGTGTTCTAGCATAGTCCATTATAGATGTCTTCCTCCTTTCATCAATTCCATTTTGTGTGGGAGTTCTAGGGGAAGATATTTGTCTTTTGATTCCTCTATCATTATAGAACATCTCAAATTCATTTTATGTAAATTCTCCTCCTCTATCAGATCTCAAACACTTCATACTTTTACCTGTTTCCTTCTCAACTCTTGCTAAGTACCACTTAAACATTTGAAAAGCATCAAATTTTTGTTTTAGAATCATAACTATCATCATGCTAGATTAGTCATCAATAAATAGCATTATGTACTTATCTACCTTGTAGCTTTGCACATCAATTGGTCCACACAAGTTAGTATGAACAATCTCTAATATTCCTTTAGAGGTATAAGTTTTACTCTTAAAACTTGACTTTGTCATTTTTCCTAACTGACATTGTTTTCACATTGCATTATTAGGCTTCTTCAACTTAGGAAAACCTCTAACTTTCTTCATGTTACTGATACTAACTAGTTTATCAAAGTTAACATGATATAACCTCTTGTGCCATAGCCATACATCATCAAATTTTACAACAAGACAAGTAGTATTCTCTGTGTCAAGACAATAGATTAATTCTAGTTTGATCACCCTTTCCAATCAATTTCCCTTTTTTGTCATATATCCTAGCAATCTTCTTTTCAAACTCAACCTTACATCCCAAATTATTTAGTCGTGACATACTCAACAAATTATAGTTAAATCCTTCAACATAGTAAGCATTGTCACATAAAATCTTATCTGTGAGTTTCATAGAACTTTTTTCTTTTATCAAAAATGGTGCATCATTACCAAATCTTACACTATTTACATCATAACAATTCAGGGTAATGAACTTAATTTTCTCACCAGTCATGCAATGTAAAAACCCACTGTCAATGATCCATCTATCATTCTTGTTCACATAAGTTACAAGTGTAGTTGCATCATCTTCATCAGATTCATCCTTTATTGTAACATACACCACCTCATCATCATGTTCATCATAATCATCCTTTATTTCCCTTTGGTAATATAGCATGACTTCTTGCCTTTGTCTTTGTAGTCCTTTTTGTCTTCATCCCTTCTACTCTTGTACTTGTCACCACCTCTATAGTTCTTCTCTAGACGTCTAGTAGCAACATGACCAACCTCATTGCAATTGAAATAAATGATGGGTAACTTACCTTTGAACTTTCCTTTATCTTTGTGGAATCTTCTTGCCAGTAGTGCTTCAAGCTGTTTGGCATCCTCCTCATTTGTATCACTGTCACTAGACACATACATCTTCTTTTTCTTCTTCTTCTCTTCGACTTCCTTTAATGACACCTTAGCTTTGAAAGCAGATTCAATACTCTTAGGTTTGTAATTATAAAATTTAGATAGCTCAAAAGTAGTGAGTCTACCTACAAGTCCTTCAAGTGGTAGCTTGTTCCCTAGAATACATCTTAGTTTTTAAATTGTAAAAATTCTAATAGCATATATAGGTAACAGTATTCTCAATACTTTTCTTAAAATGGTATCATCATCTAGTTTGCCATTTTCTCCTCTTATTGCAATAGCTACTTCTTTTATCCTTTCAGCATATTGAACAATATTCTCACCTTCTCCCATTATCATCTCATCAAACTTACCTCTGACGCTTTCAACTTTGGCTCTAAGAACACTGGTGTCTCCTCCATAGATGTTAGCTAGGGCATCCCACATTATCTTTGCACTATCAAGGCCCTTGATATCATCCCATTTGGCATAAATTAGGGTAGAGGCAATCTTCAACATTGCCTAATTATGTTCTTTCTTCTTTTTCATATCTTTAGCAATTAGGGCACCATCACAATCAACATGCTCCACAGAAATGGTAGATTGTGCATAATCTCCAAGTCCTCCAAACTATACTTTCATCAAACTTTGTCACACAGGAAAGTTCTCTATTGAGCTTCTATATTGCTCTTTTTGACATCTCAATCTTTGTGCTTCTAGTACCTTCAAACTAGTCCTCTTAAGCAGATGGCTCTGATACCAATTGTTGGAATATTTTAGAATAACTGGGGGGGGTGAATCAGTTATCCAAGGTCCAAATGTATAAATAAAAATTCTGACAACTTAGTGAACCCATAAAACATTTGTACTCATGCATGCATCCATAAGATTATGCAATCTATTAAAACTTGTAGGTTAGTGTCAAATCAACTTGAAAAAATATAAAGCATGAAACATAACAGGTTCATCAACACACTTGACACAATGATTTACATGAAAACCTAATTTGGCAAAAACCACCAGTAACATTCTACTCTTTTCACTCTTCTAATGTGATTTCGTGTGAAAGGTCAACCCTATTAAAGGTTACAATACACACTATTAAATGTGACCCTGTTAAAGGATTTTAATCACACTATCATAAGTGAACCTTGTTAGAGGACTTTAGACCTTTCACTTGGAATGTCACCTGGTTGAAGGATTTACAAATGACTGTTAGGTCAACCTTAATCCAAAGGATTTACCTTAGACTAATACAATTACTAGAGTAATAGTAAGGCTTTAATCTGATTCAACTTACAACTTCATTTGTAGATTACAAATCTTTGTTTAGTCCTCAATTCTACTTGGCCTTCATTATTTGTAGCTCTGATAGCTTGTTCACCCTTCAAGCATTTTTCACCTTATGCCTTCTTTCTTAACATGACATTATAGACTCTTCTCTTAGGTCACTTAATGAGGCAAAATCCTTAACTCCTTCTCTTCCTTAGGTTCTTGCACATGACAACCTTGCTTCATAACCAGTCATTCCTACAAATAGGAAATTAAAATATTTTGCCGCTCATTCTCCATCATCCAATTTAGGGTTCAAATGGATTAGGTAGGATACAATGTATTTATCCCATATTCCATATCTCTTCTAGAAACTTCTCCTAGAATCCACTTTGAATTCACCTAAAAATGGTTTATATTGAAATCTGTTCCACCAACTCATAAACTTTATCTTCCACCTAGTTCACAAAATTCAAGAAAATAGACTTGTCAACTCAGATTCATCAAATCCATGATCTTTTAAATAATGCAGTAGCTTAGCATTATCAAACTTTTGATACTTGGTACATACTGTGTTTCTTAACATCTACTATGAAATTACTTGGCATAAACTAAAGTTTACTGGTGCTTGGCATCAACTAAATTTTACTCAACATCAACTGTTCTACTTGGCATACACTAGAATGTACATTTTCTTAGCTCCAACTAATTTTTTTCTCAGCTTGCACTATTATTTCTTGGCACCTACTATCCACTCAGTCAAGCTTGGTAGACAAACTCTATGCAACTTGTTCTTCTAATATATCTTAGTGTAACCAGCCTTTGTAACCTTAAGTAGATTATCAATACATCATGTCATCACTACCTTAACTGATTCTTGTACTTCATTACATAATCCTAACTCAACCTTTCTTCTAATTTCTATTATTACATCTTTTGATCAAATCCTTTTCATCAATCAAATAAGTGATAGTACTTAAATCTTATAAGTAATTATCTTACTAGAAAATAGTAGGTTTAACATCAGTGACAAAACAATGATTGAAACACACAATCTTCTTCAACAATCTTTCAAAAATGATATTTTCAATTAGATCTCAATATTATATCATTCATGTTGTCAAGTTGGTTCATATATAACTTAGAATAACTAATATTCATCATCTTGATTAGCTAGAACCAATAGATAGATCAATTAAACTCAATATACCAAAACAAGAAAATCCTTTATTAGCCGACCCTGCTTGATAAACACTAACTCAAAAATAATTTTCCTTTATTAACCAAGTGAACTTGGTTAACACTACATATTTCTGAAAATCCTTTGGTAACCAACTGAGCTCGGTTAACACTGGTTCTATCCAACATTTCCTTCATTAATATAGTGAGCTCGGTTAACACTCATCTCCTGTAAACTTTCCTTTGACACTTGAGTTAACTCAACAAACACTGCCTTCTAAACTCGGAAAATACATGAATGCTTGGTAGAAATAGAAAATTTCCTTCATTTCCCAAGTGAGCTCAACATGCATTGACTAATAATGACATTTGTGTAACATCAAAGACAATACATAATTAATCAAATGTATCCAATAGGCTTCTCTTTCTAGCATTCTCTAATCACTCCCTCTTCCTGATATGCAGGTATCTATCTCTATGTCTATACTTATATCTCCCTCAATAGGGCATAAATATATATATCCCTCTTAAGGTAAACATTAGATCTCCCTCTTTAGTAAACATCAAGTACACTATCTCCCTCTTTGACAATAATGCCAAAGACTTGTCATCGCTATATGGAGATATAATAAATTTCATATATGCCTTCTATCACCTACTTTAAATCTTCTAATTTGGATCCTTCACTACTTTAGGTAGCTCCTAAAGTAATATCTATTGCATCAAGTTGTAAGATACAACATTCAACTTGGTTGAGGGCACTACTCATGCCCTTTAAGTAGCTTTGGATAGGGGTATCATCCCTAGTTTACCTCTTATATACTCATGACCATCTTTAGGTAATTATTTTGTGAAGATATCAGCTATCTACTCTTTTGTATTCACCTAGTCTATCTTCACTTCTTTGTCTTGAACTAATTCTCTCAATTAATGATACTTGATTTTAATGTTCTTCATATTTGTGTGCATCACAGGGTTATTTGATATATTTACAACACTTGTATTATCACAATAAAGTACCATAGGTTCAGTGATTTCCTCCTTCATACCTTTGAGTGGATGTTTGATCCATACAATGTTTGTACAATTTACTATAGTAGCTACATATTCAACTTCAGCAGTAGATTGAGATATGCAAAAAAATTTCTTATTGGTCTAGGTAACCAACCTTTTTTCTAAGAAAAATGCTCCTCCACTAGTGCTCTTTTTGTCATCAATGTTACCAACCCAATCAACATCAGTGTAGGCTCTCAACTTAATTTTTTTTTTTTTGTAGTATAGACCATAGTCTTCTATTCCTTTCAGATATATCATAATTCTCTTGATAGACATCAAATGATTCTCATTAGGATTGGTAGAGAATTTTGCAACAATCCTAGTAGATGATGCAATGTTAGGTCTTCTATGTACTACATATTGCAATTTTTCAATCATAGACCTATACAATGTTTGATTCACATCACTTGAATCATCATTCTTTGACAACTTGTGTCCTATCACCATAGGTGTGCTAGTTGGTTTGGAATCTTCTAATCCAAAAGTTTTCAATATTTCCTTCACATACTTAGACTAAGTGATGTATATAACATATTTCATTTGATATACTTACAAACCAACAAAGAAATTGATCTTTCCAAACATAGACATCTCAAATTATTTCTTCTTTTCATTTACAAATGTCTTACATAATCCATCTTGACTTCCAAATATGATATCATCAACAAAAAATTCAACTAGTAAAATACCTTTACCTCCTTTTATCTTCAAGTACAAATTATTGTTATCATGAGTCTTTTCAAATCCAATCTTCATAAGATAATTGTGAAGTCTTTCATACCATTCTCTTGAGGCTTGCTTTAAACCATATAAAGCTTTTTGTATTCTATATGCCATGTTCTTGTTGTTGGCATCATCAAATCCTTCTAGTTGTTCTATATAAACCTCTTCTTCTAATATTCGATTTAGAAATGTTGACTTTACATTCATTTGATAAACTTTGAAACCTTTGTATGCAAAGTAAGCAAGTAGAGTTCTTACTCCTTCCAACCTTGCAACAAGGGCAAATATTTCTCCATAGACAATTCCTTCTTGCTGTGCATACCCTTTGCAAACTAATCTTTCTTTATTCCTTGTGACTTTACCATTTTCATCTAACTTGTTTTTGTACACCCACTTGGTTCTAATTACATTTGTATCCTCTAGTCTAGGAACTAGAGTCCATGTTTTGTTCTTCTCAATCTGCTCAATCTCTTCTTTCATGTCTTTACTCTAATCCACATTTTCTAACATCTTTCATTGTCTTAGGCTTATGCATGCTCAAAAAACATGTATCACTTCTCTACTTATTCCTTGTCATTTTTCTAGCATATTTGTCTCCAATAATTTGTTCAACAAGGTGATGTATTTGACATATTTTGACAATCTTGGTTCTGCTCTAACTTCCTCATTAGGTCTATCAACTTTTGAATCACTATGTACTTCTCTATTAGATAATTCAACATTTCTTTCATGTACACTTATCTTAGAATCAGAATGAGTCTCAGCTTTTGTCTACAACTTGGCTTCTGACTATAGCTTGGTTCCTAAATGCAACTCAACATTCATTATATGTGACTCAGCAGTCACTAAAACTTGTTGTTGATTTGCAACTTATTTTATAACATCTTCATCAGTAGGCATACCTTCATAAAGATATAGAAATATTTTTATTCCTCTAGTTTAGCCTCATGTACCTATGTATATTAATCAAACTTCACATTTTCACTTTTCACAACTTTGTTAGTGTTAGTATTTAAACACTTATAAACTTTACTTCTTGCAGAATAGCCAAAGAATATACCTTCTTCACTTTTAGCATATAATTTACCATTTCTAAAATCTTTAAGAATATAGCACTTTCTTCCAAATACCTTAAAGTATTTTACATTGGGTGAGTATCCATACCATAGTTCAACAGTTTTTGAATGAGTACCTTTCTTGAATTACACATGGTTCAAGGTATAGAGAGTTGTACTTACTTTCTCTCTCCAGTATTTCAAAGAAAAATTCTTCTCCATCATGAGTGTCCTAGCACAGTCCATTATAGATCTATTCCTACTTTCAGCAATTCCATTTTGTGGAGGGGTTCTAGGTGTAGTTGTATGTCTTTTGATTCCTCTGTCATTATAGAACATCTCAAACTCATTTGATATAAATTCTCCACCTATATCAAGTCTCTGATATTTTAGGCATTTTCCTATCTCCTTCTCAACTCTAGCTAAGTACCACTTAAACATTTGGAAAGCATCATATTTTTATTTGAGAAACATAACTATCACCATCCTAGAATAATCATCAAAAAATAGGATAATGTATGTGTCACCCTTGTAGCTATGCACATTAATTGGTCCACACAAGTTAGTATTAACAATCTCAAGAATTTATTTAGAGGTGTGAGTCTTACTTTTAAAACTAGATTTTGACATCTTGCCTAACTAACATTATTTGTAAATTATATTATCAAGTTTCTTCAATTTAGGTAAACCTCTTACTCTTTTTTCATGTTACTGATACTAAACAAGTTATCAAAGTTAACATGACATAACCTCTTGTGCCATAACCATACATCATCAAATTCTACAACAAAACAAATAGCATCATTCATATCAAGATAAAATAGATTACCTCTAGTCTAATCACCTTTCCCAATTAGTTTCCCATCAGTATCATAGATCTTATCTATCTTGTTCTCAAACTCAACCTTGCAACCTAAACTATTGAGTTGTGACACACTCAAAAAATTATAGTTAAGTCCTTCAACATAATAAGAATTGTCACACAAGATCTTTTTTGTGATTTTGATAGATCCTTTTTCCTTTTATTAGATACAGTGCATATTACCAAACCTTACACTATTCCATCATAATAATTCAAGGTAGTGAACTTACTTTTATCTCCAATCATATGATGTGAACACCCACTATCAATGATCCATCTATCACTCTTGTTTACGTAAGACACCAATGTAGTTGTCTTATCCTCATCAAATTCATCCTTCATTGTAACATACACCACTTCGTCATCATGGTCATCATATCCATCTCTGGTTTCCTAGTCTTCTGCAATATAGCAAGACTTCTTTCCTTTTTCTTTTCAATCTTTATTGTCATCATCTTTTTTACTTATGTATTTGTCTCCACTTCTATTGTTCTTCTTCTCTAGACATCTAGTAGCAATATGACCAACCTCATTTCTATTAAAACACATGATAGGTAACTTACCTTTGAATTTTCTTTTGCCTCTATGAAATCTCCTTACTAGCAATACTTCAAGTTGTTCTACATCTTCCTCATCTATGTCACTATCACTAGAAACATATTTGACTTTTTCTTCTTCTCTTTATGTTCCTTTAATGATAGTTTAGATTTCAATTCAAATTCAACATTGTTACATTTGAAGTTATCAATACTAGAGAGCTCAAAGGCAGTGAGCCTACCTACCAAACCTTCTAGAGTCATATTAGAACTTGTTATACATCTCAATACTTTACTTGATATAGTATCATCATCTATCTTACTAGTAGCTCCTCTTATCGCATTAACAACATCTTTTATTCTAAAGCAATATTGAGCAAAATTCTCACCTTCTTGCATCCTCATATCATTGAACTTAACTCTAAGGCTTTTAGATTTGGATCTCAGAATATTTTTGTCTCCTTCATAAATGGTGTGAAGATCATCCCACATCTTCTTTGTAGAATAACAACCCTTGATTTCATCAAACTCATAATAACTTAGGGTAGAGGCAATCTTCAACATTGCATGATTGTGTTCTTTCTTCTTTTTCAGATCATCAGTAGTTAGGGCTCTAGTAGGATTGACATGCTCAGTGATAATGGTAGATTGTGCATGATCTCCAAGACCTCCTAAGCATAGCTTTGTCAAAAAAAATCATGCAGGAATTTGTCCTTGTTAAGCTTGGGTACGTCTCTTTTTGACATCTTGATCTTTTGTTTCTAGTACCTTCAAACTAGTCCTCTTAAGCAAATGGATCTAATACCAATTATTAGAATTATTTAGAATAACTAAGAGGGAGGTTAATCACTTATCCAAGGTCCAAATGTACAATTAAAAATTTTGAATGCTTAGTAGACCCATATCCATAAAACCTTATTATGCATGCGTCCATTAGATTATACAATACTTAAACTTTGTAGGTCACTGTCCTAGATCAAAATAACTTTGCAAAAATGTAAACATGAAACATAATAGATTCAATAACACATTCGACACAAGGATTTTATGTGAAAACCCAATTTGGGAAAAAACACCAGTAACATGCAACTAATTCTCACTCTTCTGAAGTGATTCCCTGTGAAGCACCAACCCTATTAAATGTTACAATACACACTATTAAATATGACCAGGTTAGAGGATTTTAATCACCCTATTAGGAGTGAGGCTTGTTAGAGGACTTTAGACCATTCACTTGGAATGTCACCCAATTAAAGGATTGAAAAATGACTTTTAGGTCAACCTTAATCCAAAGGATTTACCCTAGACCAATACAATGATTAAAAAGTAACAATAAGGCTTGATCTGATAACAAATTATAACTCACTTGCAGATTAGAGATCTCTATTTTAGTCCTCTATTATGCTTGTCTTTCACACATTTTAGCTATGATAGCTTGT
Source organism: Cupressus sempervirens (assembly GCA_028749045.1). NCBI lineage: Eukaryota > Viridiplantae > Streptophyta > Pinopsida > Cupressales > Cupressaceae > Cupressus > Cupressus sempervirens. The sequence continues at coordinate 871,820,631 of CM053786.1, forward strand.
TCATCCTTCAAGCATTCATACTCTTAAGCCTTCTTGTTTTTCATGCCAATTGTAGTCTCTTATGTTCGGCCACTAAGTGAAGCAATACCCTAGACTCCTTATCTTCCTTAGGTTCTCACACATGACAACCTTTTCTTCTGACTAGCTCTCTCTATATAAAAATATTTAAGATATTTTATCACTTAACCAAAATTATTCATTTTAGGTTTAGGTAGGATACAATGAATCTACCCACTTTTCCATTTGGTTCTTCTAGAAAAATTCTCCTCAATCTTCCTTGAATTCATCACAAAATGGTATACCTTGAATTTTATGCCACTAGCTCATCATAGTTATCTCCACATACTTCACACAATTCAAGAAAAAAAAATTGTCATCTCAGATTCATCAAATCTATGATTTAAAATGAATACTGGCACTTGGCATCAATATGTTGTCACTTGACTTCCATACTATTCTTCCACTAGTTTACTCGATGAACACTAAATTTTACTGATGTTTGGCACCAACTAAACTTTACTCAGCTTACACTATGTTCACTCAGCATACACTAAATTTTCACTTTGCTTGGCTCTTAATAATTTTTTTCTCAGCTTGCACTAAATTTTCTTGACACCTACTATACACTTGGTCAAGCTTGGCAGACACAATTCTTCTTACTTGTTCTTCTAGACTGAATTAGTGTATCCAACCTTTGTAGCCTTAAGTAGATAAACAATATACTATCTCATCACTATCTTAACTAATCTTTGTACTCCTTTTTTATACCATAACTCAACCTTTCCTCTAGGTGCTCTTTTTATCTCATTTGATCAAATCTTCTTCATCAATCAAACAAATGATAGTACTCAAATCAACTAAGCAATTGTCTTACCATCAAGTAGCAGGTTTCACATCAGTGACAAAACAATGATTGAAACACATCCTCATACTTGTATCAATCTTTTCTTTCCTCAACACATGCTATGTGTGGCCGATATTGCATTTGGAATTACCTCTTTGGTTCTATTCCTTCTAGCTTAGGGACATAAAGAGAAGATATTGTCATAGTTTTTATTTCATTTATGCCTCTTCATTTTGATTTTTTTGAAGGGAGGCTCGTCAATGCTAATAGAAAACAACAATGCACTTTCTAAGAGTTTAAAATTGTTCAACAAAATTAGTGTTTTCCAAGGAAATGCACCTCAAGAACTGTTAGCTCAAAAGAAAGAACATGTTGAAATAGAATAGAAAGTGCTTGACATGAGAGGTCCACAAGTGAGGGCGTTGACCAATCTTGAAAACTTGAAAACTGAAATGAAATCTATCAAGGATCAAACACCTATACCAAAGTTACAACACAATGCGAAGTTGATTTTAGATATGGTAGAGGTAGATATTCAAAATTTTGATCAAAATTTAAGGCACGAGATAGAGTCTATGGCAACACACCAAAAGGAGAAGGAGCGGCTTTAGAAAGAGACTGCATGGCAGAAACAAAAGCTAGACAACATAGAGGATATTATGGGAGCACTAGATAGAATCCAATAAAGTGTTGTAGTAGGTATTATGACATTGGAATCACTTGCAAGTGTCTTTGAGAATTTATAGTCCAAATATTGGAAGGACTACAAGTTGTATAATTTTTCATGTATTGCATCTACATTTGCTTTGTCATTGCTTATAAGAGTGTTTCAAGGTTGGAAGCCACTTTAGTAACCTTTGCATGGTTTAGAGGTAATTTCTTTATGGAAAAGGCTTTTGTAAGGGAATGAGCCTTGTGATTATGGCATTTACACAGAAGCAAAACTTGGTTCTTCAACTCCTTACACTCAACTCTTCACTAAAGTTATTTTTCTAATAGTGAGATTTGTTGTTACAAATTCCTAAGAGCCAAGGGACCCTAAACCTATGTTAAATTTTTTGGAGACATGGGAGAAGTTATTATTGGCTTTAGTACTTAATAACATTATACATCATATAGTGATGCCCAAGTTAATAGCAACAACGGATACTTAGGATCCTTATTGGGAGACTGTGCCAATACATGCATGGTTACATCCTTGGCTTCCATTGTTGGGCCAAAATATGGATCCTTTATATCCAACCATTCTTTATAAGTTGGGGAATGCACTTCATTCCTAGAATGCAAGTGATGCATCTACATATGCAATTTTATCACCTTGGAAAACTATATTTGATCTTGCCAGCTGGGAACATCTGATTGTTCATTTTATTGTACCTAATCTGATGATAGTTTTATAGGAATTTGTAAATAACCCAGCTAATCAATAACTATACCAATTTAATTGGGTTATGGCTTGTTTCTTTCTAAAAATATCTGCTATTATATGTTTTTCTAAAATGTCTTGTGGACTCTACCCATTTTTCTTGGTCTACATTATTTTTGTACATGATCTTGACCTAAGTCACTTAGCATGGGTTGAGTAAGTTTTATTATTTTATTATTTGGATTCTGGAATATGTATACATATGGATCAATTTTTCTATTGTGCTAAGATGTAATAATCACCTTAAAAAAAATCTATCTCTATATATATATACATACATAGACACACACATATATGTGGGTGTGTGTATATATACACATATACACATATACATATGTATATATACACATATATACATATACATATGTATATATACACATATATACATATACATATGTATATATACATACATACATATATATATATATGCATACATATACATATATACAAAATACATACATACATATATACATACATGCATACATATACACATACATACTTACATAAATACATATATACATACATTTATATCTCCATCTACCACATCAACACAACTCCCATTTCATATTGAGTACTTATTTCGATTCTCTGTAATGAAATAACTTGCATAATAGAAGAAATAATATGAAATATTATATAGATACTTGATAATAACTAAAATTAATAGGCCATTTTGGGGGCGGCAACCTCCAAATATCTCCAATGAGAACACACTTCACAATATGATATTGAAATAAGACTCACAAACTCTTATATATACCTAATTATGCTTAGATTGAATAGACACAACCCTACATAACACCTAGGTCAACCTACCTACCTAAATAATAATATAATAATGATAACATGACTTAATTAAGGATTAAGATAACCAAAACTTGACTAGTCATAATCCTATATACACCAATATTAAGGGTGTAGCATGCCCCCTCTCTTGAAAGAAGCATTGTCCTCAATGCTAACCAAGTGTGGATTCTTTTGAATGAATTCCTCATCCTCCCATGTAGCCTCTTCAACTAGTAAGTTCTTTTATTGGATGAAATACCGAGTGAGGGTTCTATTCCTCAGCTTCTTCATGTGTGTTTGAAGAATGAACTTTAGTTCCAAAATTATTATTACTTCTTCATCAAGCTCTGGTAGTACTATTTGAGTAGGAATATTCTGCCCAATTACCTTCTTCAAACAAGAAACATGAAAAATTGGATGTATCTTTGTTATTGGTGGCAACTCAAGCTTTTAAGAAACACTGCCAATCTTTTGCATGATTTAGTATGGTCCATAATATCTTAGAGACAACTTATTATTCTTGTTTTGTTGCTTCATTGAGATTTGTTTATAAGGCTTCAATCTCGAGAATACTCAATCCCCAACTTCAAAATTTATTTCACTATATGTTGACCTGCTTGTTATTTCATCTGATTCTGTTCCATAGCTAAACTCTCCTTGAGTCTTGAAAGCACCTATTGTTGATGAAGCAAGTGGTCCTCTACTGCCTGAACTCTTGGTGATACTTTTAATGATGATATGATGGAAGGAGGATAATATCCATAAAGTGCCAAAAATGGAGACACTTTTGATGAGCTATGAAAAGAAGTATTGTAGCACCATTCTGAAAGAGGTAGCTAATCTACCCATTGAGATTGTTTTTCTAAAGTGAAACAATGTAGATATCCTTCCAAACTTTTATTAACCACCTCATTTTTCCCATTTGAATTATGATGGTATAAAGAACTATGAGCCAATTGAGTATCCAAACATGAGAATAAATCTTTCCAAAAGTGACTAGTAAAGATAGGATCACTATCGCTAACAATAACCTTGGGTGTACCATGTAGCTTTTGGATATTCTGCAAGAAAAATTTTGCCACTATACTTGTTGTAAAAGGACATGATAATGCAATGAAATGTGCACATTTAGTAGGCAGTCAACTACTACCATGATGACATTATGACCTTTAGATTTGGGAAGCCATGTGAGCAAGTCCATGGATACCTCTTCCCAATGTTGACTAGGAATAGATAAAGGTTGCAAGAGACTTACTATCTTAATTATTTCCCCCTTATTTCTTTGACAAACCAAACATTCAGCCATAAATTTTTGAACATCGCCTTTTGAGCCTTCCCAAAAAAAATCTTGCTTGACCCGATGATATGTCTTCAAAAATCTTGAATGACCAACAATTGGAGACTCATGTAGTTCTTTGAGAATCTTTTGTTTAAGAGTGGAATTCTTGTAGAGATACAAGTGCTCTTTATACCAAAGAATATCCCCCTTTAAACAAAACTTATCTAAACTACTAGGGTCACCTTTTATTTTTTGGATGAGATTACTTGTTGCAACATCATTTTGCCACTCTTCTTTGGCTTCTAACACCCAATTTTCTTTTAATATTGAAAGGGCACACAATAAGGCTTCATCTTTTTCATCGTTCCTAGAAAGTGCATCGGCCACAATATTTTCCTTCCCTTTCTTGTATACAATTTCAAATTCATATCCCAACATCTTAGTGACCCATTTTTATTTTTCTTTTGAAGATGTCTTTTTTCCAAAAACTATTTTAGGCTATCATGATCGGTCTTAACCTTGAAGTGTTGACCTATTAAATAAGGCCTCCCCTTTTTTATTTCATGAAGGATTGCTAGCATTTCCTTCTCATGAATAGGTTTGAGCTTATTTTTACCTTTTAATTAATGACTCTCAAAAGAAATTGGTTGACCTTCTTGCATGAAAACTACTCCTATCCCATTTCCAAAAGCATCACAATCCACAATGATTTCGTTTGTGAAGTTTGGAGTGGCAAGCACTAGATTTGTACACATATCCTTCTTCAATTGCTCAAATTCTACATTAGCATATTCATTCCAATGAAAATAATTCTTCTTCAATAGAGTGGTAAGGGGTCCTATTATACAACCATAATTCTTCACAAATCTTCAATAGTACCCTGTCATGTTGGAAGCATGAATGTTGATGATATTTTTATGGGGGAATTTTATAGAAGCATGATTAGATCATTATCATGATGATATGTTACATTCATGACTATGTTTATCATTGATGTCAACATATAAGTTTTCTGTGGTATCTAACAAAAGAGCAATAGAAATATCAAGTTGGTATGGATAGATTGTCAAGCATTTTTTGTAGCGAGGTTAAAGGGAGATACTACTAAGTATCTAGTATATGCAGCTAACCTTGGAAGCATAAGATATTAAGTCTAGAAGAAGTTATACAAGTTTTGGTGAAGATTTTTTTGAGATAGAGTTTACAGAGGCATGTTCTGGTAAACTTGTTATATCTCTTAGTAGAGGTGTTATTCTAAGAAGCTAAAGTCACAAATGTGAAGAAGCATTTTGATGGTGACATGGTCAAGTTTTCTTTTCATAATGATACATGTATGGAAATTTATTCAAGTTGCAAGGAAAAAGATTAATTTTATCGTTATGTGTAACGTGTTCATAATGTGGTCCTATACTAATTAATTGAGAAAGTGTAATAGTCAACTAAGAGAATTGTTTTATGGATTTGATATAAAGGAAGGACTTTTTCCTTTATCACAAAAGAAGAGAATGTATGGATGTATGCAGATAATTGTAAGCAGTACAAGTGTGGAATGTGAAGATAAGTAGAATAGAGTAGAAGTGAAGGAAACTTCATTGCTGAGGTTTTATTGTGTGATTTGAAGTTTGATACTTGGATCTGAGGTTTACGACCTAGTCTACAAGGTTTGAAAATGATTGATCTAGTTGAAAGGACATAGGAAGAAAGTTAAATTATAGTTCATGCAATTATTTCAGTGAGGAATAGTTGAGAGATCAATTGGATTGTGAGTTTAGTGATCTTGCCCTAGAAGCTATTTGGACAATGGGTCCTTCTATCTTCTACAACTCCTAATAGGGTTGGTACAACTCCTAATAGGGTTGGAATCTCCTAATAGGGATTCAAAGTCTCCAAATAGGGACTCATATGCACTAAATGTTGTAATAGACTCCTAACAAGGTCCATCCTCTAATAAAGAATATTTATATTAGTACATCATCTTTTGGGCATCATTCCCAATAGGGTTTTCCCTTTGGTCACGAGTTTCCCTAGTTAACACATCTAGTGTAATTGTGTATGTGCATCTTCATATGGTTATTGTTTACTTTAGTTGAATGGTTAAGATTGTTTAAGAATAATAAATGTTTTAATTATTGAATAATTAATTCATCCCCCCCCCCCCCCTCTCTTAGTTATCTTGCTAGACTATTATTTCTAACAATTGGTATCAAAGCATCAAGTCATTGAAGATAAAGTTTAACAACTTTGGGAGATCCATGGAAAACATGTTCAGGAAAGATAGTCCAAATTTTGATGGAACAAATTATGATAGTTAGAAGGAAAAGATGAAGACACATCTATTGTGTATGGGTCCAGGATATTGGATCTTGAAAAAATCATCAAACACAATCATTGCTAAGAAATATTTGGAAACTTGTATCGAGGAAGAAAGAGATCTTTTAATCTACCACATGAGAGCTAGAGAAGCACTATTGCTTGCACTTCCTGAAATTGAATGCAACCAGGTAAAGTCACTTGTTACTTCTCATTTGATTTTAAAAACTTTGGAAAATAGTTTTGAAGGTGATGAACATTTTAATAAATTGAGGCTACAAAGTTAGATTTTTGCATTTCAAGATGCTAAAATAATAGAAGATGAATCTATAAGAACATATGTAGGCAAAATATCAAAAATTACTGCAGGTATTAGATCTCAAGGAGGAACCAAAGAGGATGATGAGGTTATATGGAAGATATTGAAGAGCTTAACACCACCATTTAAGTGAGCAGTTTAAATGATCTAGTTGTTGATCTCTTGTACCAAATATTTCACAAAGGAAACATTGCTTGGAAGACTTGAAGTAGTTGAGAATGAGCTTAGACAATTCAGAGAGCTAACTAGAACTAAAATAAATTTTAGTGCCTTGAATATTCAACCTAATTTATCAAGGAGCACAAGTGCTAGAGGAGATGTTGCTAGCAATAGCAGATCTAATGAGGACAAAAAGATTGAAGAAGTTGTAGCCCTTCTGGTAAGAAGAGAAAAAGGTGGTAAGAAAATATTTAAATGTTGGACTTTTGATGAATATGGTCATTATGCATCTAAGTGTCCTGAAAGAAAGAAAAAGTATAGAGGTAATTTCAAACCTATAAAAGATAGAGAATGTTTGTATACAAATGAAGAAGATGATTCTGATGAACAAGTAGTAAGTGCTAGTGATGATGAAATTGGATTTGTAGCTATTAAAGAAGAAAGTCTAGAGAAAATGGCTTCGGTATCATAGGTTGAAAAGAAATTTGATTGGATAATTGATAGCGGTTGTTCACATCATATGACTAGTGACATGAAAAAGTTTTTCAACTTCAAAAGTCATGATGGAGGCATTGTCAGAGTTTGAAACAATGCAGCATGCCAAGTTAAAGGTATTGGATCTATAACTCTTCATGGTAAGACTAACACTGAGGATGTATATTTTGTTGATGGTTTGAAGCACAATATTTTGAGTGATGGACAACTAGTGGACAAAGGTTATCAGTTGTAGCTCATAGAGAAGACATGCATGATCAAAGAAAAAGATGGAAACATAATTGAAAAATCAACCAGATCTAGAGGTAATGTATTTCAGTTGAGTCCTATTGAAATGACATGTTTTCTTGCTAAGGTAAATGAAAATTGGCTATGGCATAAGAGATTTTTTCATATAAACTTTGATAGCATTGTAAAGAATAGTAGTATGTTTGTAGTTAGAGATTTTCCTAAGATTGTTAAGCCTACTAACAAAATTTGCAAGGAGTGTGTTCTAGAAAAGTGTAATAAGAATTCTTCTCCCAGCAATAAGTTTACTAATACAACAAAATTAGAGATTGTATATATTGATCTCAATGGTCCTATAAAGACTAAAAGATTCTATGGTGAAAGGTATTTCATGATTTTAGCTGATGAATTTTCTAGAATGATGTGGGTTGCATTTCTTAAACAAAAATTTGAGGCATTTGATAAATTCAAGATATTCAAGAATAGAGTTGAGAATGAATTAGGTATGAATATTAAATATTTACGATCATATAGAGGAGGATAATTTACTTCAAATGAGTTCAACATCTTTTGTGAAGCTAATGGAATCAAAAGATAGTTATCAGCTCTGAGAACCCCTGAATAGAATGGTATAGTAGAGAGAAGAAATAGATCAATAATAGAAGTAGCAAGAGCTATGTTAGCTGAGAATGATGTATCCAAGATATTTCGAAGAGAAGTTGTGAATACAATAGTCTACACTATGAATAGAGTGGAAGTTAGGAGAGACACAAACAAGACCCCTTGCAAACTATGATTTGGTCACTCACCTACAGTTAAGTATTTTAGAAGTTTTTGCAATAAGTGTTATATCAAAAGAGATGATGATGATATTGGTAAGTCTAATGCTAGAAGTGATGAAGGTATATTTCCTGGTTATCCATTGAAAAGAAAGGCTTATAGATGTTATAATCTAAGAACTAAGACTATTATGGAAAGTGCAAATGTAAGAGTTGATGAGAAATTTAGGATACAAGAAAGAAGAGTTTATTACAATTCAAATGATGAGAATGTAGTTACTAAACCAAGGAATGATGAAGTATTCCTTGAGACTAACAATGATTTGTAGAATGAAGGAGATCCTAGGTAGGAACAAATCTTGGAACCTTCAAGAGAGTCAAGAATTGATATAACAACTCCTACTTTGAGTAAGAATATGATAAAGAATCATCCACCCAAGTCAATCATTGAAAGTAGAGATAAAGGTCTGATGACAAGAAGCAGAATCAATAAAGAAATATGTTTGATATCTCAAGTTGAACCTAAGAGTGAAAATGAAGCATATAGAGATGAAAATTGGAAACAAGCAATGAAAGAAGAATTGGACCAGATAATAAATAATGAGACATGGGAATTAGTTCCCAGACCAGCAAACAAGAATGTGATAGGAACTAAATGGGTAATCATAAAAAAGATGAAAGAACAAGGTGAAGTTGTAAGGAACAAAGCAAGACTAGTATGTAAAGGTTACTCATAGCAAGAAGGAATAGACTATGATGAGACCTATGCTCCTATGGAAAGAATAGAAGTAGTAAGGTTATTCTTAGCCTATGCAACACATAAGAAATTCAAAGTATATCAGATGGATGTCAAGTCAACATTTCTGAATGGAGAATTTGAAGAAGTATACATAGAATAGCCTGAAGGTTTTCCTTTGATAGATGATAAGGACATAGTATGCAGACTGAAGAAAGCATTGTATGGCTTAAAGCAAGCACCCAAAACCTCATATGCAAGATTGGACAAGCATTTTACAAAACTTGGATATAGAAAAGATATGGAAAATAGTAATCTCTATTGGAAAGAAATTAATTGTGGATTAATTATCTTAATAATATTTTTTGATGATATGATATTTGGAGGAAATGATGATGAAAGTGATAAGTTTGTAGAAGAAATGAAGAAGGAATTTGAAATGAGCATGATAGGAGAGATGAAATATTTTCTAGGATTACAAATTGTGCAGGATAAAGAAGGAATCTTTATTTTTCAAACTAATTATTTGAAAGATTTACTCAAAAGGTTTGGTTTGGAAACATGTAAACCCATGGGAACACCTATGGTAGATAAGTAGGAGATAATTTCCATAGCAAGTCAATTTGTGATATTGCTATTAGGATTTAAATTTAACTGTGTGATTTTGAGTCATACTCATTGACCCATGTTTCATAAGTAGTGATTCAACATGAATCCATCTCTCATGAAAATAAATGGAACATTTAGTACTCATTGGATCTAGGTGATGCTCATAGGGGTGAAGCACCGAGTTCCTAGGAGGTCACCCATCCTAGTATTACTCCAACCTGAGTGTGCTTAACTACAGAGTTTCCTCCAAGGTCAAACCCAAAGATTACAACCCCATTTACAAAACCTTCACCAAGTGTTGTGCCTTATTAACCATTCATTAGAAAGCCCCTTAAGCTCATCAATTGATAAGTAGGAGATAATTTCCACAACAAGTGAAATTGTGATATTGCTATCAAGATTTAACTGTGTGATTTTGAGTCAAACTCATTAACCCATGTTTCATGAGTAGTGATTAAAAATGAATCCATCTCTCATGAGAATAAATGGAACACTTAGCACTCATTGGATCTAGGTGATGCTCATAGGGGTGAAGCACCAGGACTTCCCGGGAGGTCGCCCGTCCTAGTGCTACTCCAGCCTAAGCATGCTTAACTATGAAGTTTCCTCCATGGTTAAACCCAAAGCTTGTAACCCCATTTGCAAAACCTTCACCCAATTTTGTTCCTTATGAACCATTCATTAGGAAGCCCCTTAAGCTCATCAATTAATAAGTAGGAGATAATTTCCACAACAAATCAAATTGTGATATTATGATCAAGATTTAACTGTGTGATTTTGAATCAAACTCATTGACCCATGTAACTAGACATAAGTTATCTACAAAGGATGAGACAACTATTGTTGAGAAGAAGAAGTATAGATCTATGATTAGAGGATTGCAATATCTAACTCACACAAGGTCAGATATAGAAAATATAGTTGGAATTGTTGCAAGATTTCAAGTTGTTCTCAAAGAAGTATATTATGCAATAGTCAAAAGGATATTTAGATACCTAAAAGGAGGACCAAAGTTTGGATTGTGGTATGAGAAATTTGATGATTTTACTCTATATTCTTATACTGATGTTGATTGGGTAGGTAGTATGGATGACAAAAAGAGCATCAGTGGTGAAGCCTTCTTTCTTGGAGGAAGGTTGGTTTCTTGGCTAAGAAAGATGCAAGATTGTACCTCACAAAGTATAGAAAAAGAAAAATATGTTGCAGCAACAAACAATTACAACCAAGTTGTTTGGATGAAGCAAATGTTGAAGGATATAAGGATAGAATTAAATGAACCTATTGTCATGTATTGTGACAACACAAGCATAGTAAATATGTCTAAGAATCCAGTATTGCATTTTAAGACTAAGCACATTTCTATCAAATATCACATGTTGAGAGAGAAAGTTGTAGAAAAGGAAATTAGATTAGAGTATGTAAGCACTAAACAAAAGATTGCAGATGTTTTCACTAAGCCTCTTCCTAAAGAGACTTTTGAATATTTGCAAGGTATGCTAAGGGTTATGCCCCTTCCTACATTAGAGAAGATGATGCAAGAGTGCATCAGTCTAGTGTAATAGAGTACTACTGTTTGTTTGGACTAAATGTTGATGCTTCCTGTATGGGAGAGTATTTTTGATGGAAAGAGTCATCTAGGAGTCTTATTGGATGTTTCTTTTGGATAGTTTCTTTGGACACTTGAACTAGTTAGAGATAGTTGTTGCAGAGATTGTTGATTGCTAAAACCTTTGACATTGATGTTAATGGGGGAGAATTTTAGCATGAAAAATAGTGTGAAAATAGTTTAGAAAGCATGAATAACAAGTATAAAATGTTTTGAAAGAAGTATAGCAGGAGAAGTATAGCATGGAAAAATAGTGTGATGTAAAGAACATTGAGGTATATCAATGAGAAAGAATGATTGATGAAGAGGATTTGAAAAGAAAGATTAGCAATCTTTTGCAGTTGGTAATCTTGGAACTAGATGTTTTTTCATCTATGTTGCCATGAATGCCAAAGGGGGAGATTGTTGGAAGCATGAATGCTGATGATATTCCTATGAGGGATTATTGTAGATACATTATTATATCACTATCATGATGATATGTTACATTTATGATTATTTTTTTCATTGATGTCAACATAGAAATTTTCTATGGTATCTGATAGAAGAATAGTAGAAAGATCAAGTTAGTATGGATAGATCGTCGATCATTTTTAGTAGTGAGGCTAAAGGGAGATACTACTAAGTGTCTAGTATAAGCAACTAACCTTGGAAGCATAAGATATTAATTCTAGAAGAAGTTATGCAAGTTTTGTGAAGACTCTTCTGAGATAGAGTTTACAGAGCCATGTTTTAGTAAACTTGTTATATCTCTTAGCAGATTTGTTATTCTGAGAAGCTGAAGTTACAAATGTAAAGAAGATATTTTGGTGATGAAATGGTCAATTTCACTCATCATAATGACACATGTATGAAAAGTTATTCAAGTTGCAAGATATAATATTAATGTTATCACTAAGTGTAGCATGTTCTTAATGTGGTCCTATGATAATTAATTGAGAAAGTGTAACAGCTGACTCAGAGAATTATTTTATGGATTTAATATAAAGGAAGGACATTTTCCTTTATCACAAAAGAAGAGAATGTATGGATGCATGTGGATAATTGTAAGTAGTAAAAGTGAAAAATGTGAAGATAAGTAGAGCAGAGTGGAAGTGAAGGAAACTTCATTGCCAAGATTTTATTGTGTGATCCGAAGTTTGATACTTGGATCTAAGGTTCGTGACCTAGTCCAAAAGGTCTGACAGTGATTGGTTTGGTTGACAAGATAGAGGAAGAAAGTTATTATTTTAGCGAGGAATAGTTGAGAGATTAGTTGGACAATGAGTTCAATGATCTTGCCCTAGAAGCTATTTGGACAGTGGGTCTTTTCTTCTACAACTCCTAACAGGGTTGGAATCTCCTAATAGGGATTCAAAGTCTCCAAACAAGAACTCATATGTACTAAATGTTGTAATAGACTCCTAACAGGGTCCATCCTCTAACAAGGAATATTTATATTAGTACATCATCTTGTAGGAATCATTGCCACTGGGGTTTTCCCTCTGATCAAGGGTTTCCCTAGTCAACATATCAGTGTAGTTATGTATGTACATATTTGTATGGTTGTTGTCTACTTTGGTTGAATGGTTAATATTGTTTAAGGATAATAAATGTTTTAATTATTGAATAACTGGTTCATCCCCCCCCCCCCCCCCCCTGCGTTATCTTGGTGGACTATTAGGTCATTCCATGATAGCCTTAATTTTGTTGGGGTTCACCTTTACTCCATGTTAAACTGTGTCCCAAGTCCTCTACCTCCTTAAGACAAAAGACACACTTCGATGGCTTAATATAGAGTTGATGATCTTTGAGTAATTGTAACGCTTCATCTACAAGTTGCAAATGTTCTTCCCAAGTCTCGCTATAAATTAATATATCATCAAAAAATACTATGACTAACTTTCTCAAGAACTTCTTAAAAATGAAATTCATCAAACTTTGGAATGTAGATGGTGCATTGGTAAGACCAAATGGCATCACCAAAATTTCATAATGACCCTCATGTGTTTGAAATTTTGTCTTGCAAATATCTTCTTCCTTAATCCAAATTTGGTTACAGCCTAATTGAAGATCTAACTTGGTAAAATACATAGCTCCATTTAATTCATCAAAAAGATCATTGATGACTGGAATAGGTGATATAGGAGCATATGGGTGTAAGGACAATCTTGCATCACCCAAAAAAGAAAAAAATCAGTCTTTTCTATTTTAGTAAGGACTAGTAGACAAGGTGGTTACTATTTATGGGAACTTGTTATTTTTAGTAAGTTTGTAATAAGAGGTTAGAATGTTCTCATTTTCTATAGGAATGTTCATTTTAGAGATATAGGACTACCATAAAAATATCACTACTCCAGCTTAAGTATCAAAGAAGTTATTATAGATTTTTGATGGAACAATTTGTAGAAAAAATCTTCAGACTCACCATTAGAGGCATTAGATTTTTCGGATGAGTTCCAAAAACTCGATAAAAGGGCGCTAATGTAGTTTTGAGACTATAGATTAGGAGCTGTTATTTCCAAAAAGTGGTTATAATAACCAATCTGAGCAATGGTTCGTGAGTTATGGCCTCTGAAAGTTGGGCTACCAAAATTTTTAAAATTATTTATCAAAGATGTATTTGGCTGACTCTATGTGTATTGTTAGGGTCTATTAGCCCTAGGTATTAAGTTTGAGCATCTAGACCCTTCTCGAGTGGCATAAAACTATCTATTTAAGAAAGGCTCAAAAATTGTCTACAACAACTCTGGGTGATAGTTTGCAGCTTGTCTTATAAATTATTGTACTGAAGGTGCCCAGGTGGGTTAGCATATTGTACTTATGAATTCTATAATTTTTCATTTATGACACAAATAAGAAGCCCATATTTCATTCTCACATTTTCTATTGTTTCTTTTTTTTTGTTATGAGTTTATGGTATTACGGGGAGCACCCTACATCAAGTGGTATCAGAGCTAGAGTTCTTGAGTGTGTGGATAAATCACCAATTATGAGGTAGTTTACACTAGGACCATGGTTTGGGCTGATTGTGTAGATAGATCACCAATTGTGAGGCAATTTGCACTAGTTTTTTAGCAGAAGTGCAAAAATGCTTCTATGAAGAGAGCACACCAGAAGAGTTGTAGGTGTTGCTTCTAAGGGTTTATGAGCCTGCCAAAGGAAAATGAAAACATTTTAAGAACAAACATGAAGAGGAATCAATCTTCTTGTAAGAGATGAAAGCAAGGATGAGGCTTGTTAGGTTAAACCACGGACAGAAATAAAAACTACATGCGAATATAACCAATAACAGAAAATAATAGAACACACAGAAATGAACACAAGGCACCAAGATTTAACGTGGTTCACCCAATCCCTAGGCTATGTCCACCAAACAGCAAGTCTGATCTTATTATAATCCAATGATTACAACCTGATTACAATCCATAATCCCTTACAGCTCAATACCGCCGCAAGAACCAATTTCGTATCACAACATTATGAAAAATACCCAACCCTAAGCCCTTTTATACAAGTATTAAACCGCTTTAGGGTTATAACATGTCAGCCATATGTTTGCCATAATATTTTGGCTACCATGTCGGCTACTACCCAAAAAAAAAAATTCGGCCCACTATTTATGAAGTATGTACAGTACTTTCCTGATCAGTCACCACAATCTAACAAGGATGAAGTAGAAAAAAATGTCAAAGCAGAGGCAGTTCTAAATCCATAGGAAGAGAGGCTTTTTAGGGCCATCTCCAAGATTGGAAAAAGACCTAAGTTTGAGGTTCCATCATTTTTGAAAAATCTTAATCAAAAAAGTTGATTGATTGGATCAATGAACTAGAGGAGTACTTTGAGTATGAAGATATTGATGATCCTGATAGGGTCAAATTTGCCAAGGCAAAACTGAAGGGACATGCAAAGATCTGGTGGCAACAGGTTCAGTTGGAGTGAAATAGAAACGGAAAGGACAAAATCACCAGATGGGATCAGATGAAAGATAAATTGAAGCAACAATTCATTCCCATAGATTATGATCTCTATCTATTGAATAAGATGCAAGGGTTGAAGCAAGTAGGAAAATCTATTCAAGAGTATACCAAAGAGTTCTACCTAATTCACATTAGAACTAGATAGGCAGAAGATGATAAGGAGAAAGTCACCAATTATCTTAATGGGTTAAGGCGTAGCATTCAAGATGAGCTACGTCTAGTTCAAATGAGTAGTATTGAGGAGGCATGCTAGTTTTCCCTAAAAGTCAAGGAGAAGCTAAGAAAGATGTTTGACAATAAGAATAGTGGAAGAGATTGTGGTTGAAGATCTAGTGGATGATCTTACGGTGGTCATAATGATGATCAAAAGAACAATGATGAGACAAGAAGTAGCAATCAGAACCAAAGGGAAAAAAATTTCAATCATTAGAACAATAGAGATCAGAGAAGAAGAGGCAGAGGACAAGGATCTAGAAGAGGAGGCTTCCATGGGAAATGTTTTCACTACTGAGAAGAAGGGCATAGAGCATTTTAATGTACCCAATGAAAAGGAAGGATAGATCAAAGAATAGAAGGCCATGCCAGAGTTGCACATGTTGATGAAGATGTTAGATCCTCACATTTTGAAGATGCTGAAAGAGGAGAAGTCCAAGTTAATTGAAGAGTTCTACTGAGTGGTGAGAATGAACCTAAGAAAAGAAGGAGCTTTTTTCGCACAAGGTGTAGATGTGAAGATAAGTGTTGTAATGTGATCATTGATGGTGGAAGTACTAACAATCTGGTGTCAAAAATGATGGTCACCAAGTTCAAGTTGAAGAGGTAGAAACACCCACGTCCATATTGTATTGTTTGGTTGCAAGATGACCACGAGGTCATGGTCAATGAGTAGTGCTCAATGAAGTTCAAGATTGGAAGCTACCAGGATGAGGTACTATGTCATATCATACCTATGGACATATGTCATATGTGCTTGGGTAGGTCATGGTAGTTTGATAGGCATGTTTTACATGATAGGTGAGCAAATACCTACACTCTAACTAAGGATGGAATGAAACATAAGTTGAAGCCTTTGAAGGATAAAGAAGAAAAGGTATGTAGTGCTACTAGAATATGTTTTGTTGATGGAAAAGAGTTTCTTAAAGGTATGAAACATGAGCATATGTGCTTTTTCTATAATTCTTAAAGATAGTAAAGAAGAAGTAGAGGAGGTACCTATAAAAGTTGTAGTTATGTTGGAAGAGTTTTTTGATATTGTATCAGATAATGTACCTGATCGATTGCCCCCAATGAGGAAGATCAGTCACTAGATGGATTTGGTTCTAGGAGCATATTTTCCAAACAAGGAAATGCATAGAATGACACCAATAGAAAATGACAAGTTGAATAGGCAAGTTCATGAGTTGTTGCAAAAGGGTTTGATTCAAGAGAGTCTGAGTCCATCTACTATACCAGTAGTATTAGCACCAAAAAAGAATGAAGAATGAAGGATGTGCATAGATTCTTGCACTATCAACAAGATCACAATAAAGTATAGATTTCTATTGTGAAGGAAGGATGATATTAAAGACTATTTGAGTGGAGCTAAGTATTTCACAAAGATAGATATGAAGAGTGTGTTCCATGACATTTATATCAAAGAAGGTGATGAGTGGAAGACTTCCTTCAAGACAAGAGAAGGACTATATGAGTGGTTAGTCATGCATTTTGGGCTAACCAATGCACCAAGCACTTTCTAAAGGATTTTCTAGGTAAGTTTGTCATTGTTTACCTAGATGATATATTGATCTTTAGTAAGACATTGGAGGATCATTTGACCCATATTTGCAAGGTGTTTGATAAGTTGAGGGAAAAAAAGTTGTTGATAAACCTGAAGAAGTGCAGTTTTGTAAATAAGGAGTTGGTGTACCTAGGATTTGTAGACTCAAGAGAAGGTTTGAAAATGGACCCAAAGAAAGTGAAGGCTATCCTTGAATGGCCTACTTTAAGGAGTGTGACAGAGGTAATATCTTTTCATGGACTAGCTACATTTTATAGAAATTTCATAAGAAGTCTTAGCAATATTTGTGGACCCTTGACTAAAAAAATGAGAGGGGAAAGGAAAGAGTTTAAATGGGCTTTAGCAGCAGATAAGAATTTTAATCTATTGAAATAGAAAGTTAATGAGCAGCCTATTTTAGCACTTCTTGATTTTAACAAGGTATTTCAAGTAGATTGTGATGCTAGTGGTACTGCAATAGGACATGTTTTGAGCCAAGAAGGCAGACCTATTGCTTATTTCAGTGAGAAGTTGAATGATGCAAAAAGAAAATATTTTGTTTATGATCAAGAATTTTATGCTATAGTTCAAGCATTGAAGAAGTGGAGACACTATCTTCTTCCCAAGGAGTTTGTTTTGTAAATTGATCATCAAGCTTTGCAATATTTGAATAGTCAAGGAAAATTGAACTAAAGACATTTAAAGTGGGTTGAGTTTTCATAGAGTTATACATTTGTTTTGCAACATAAGAGTGGGAAGTCTAACAAAGTTGCATATGCTCTTTGTAGAAGGAAACTTTTGCTAATAGAAATGCAAATAGAGGTGGTTGGGTTCAAGGAACTTAGTACTTTGTATCTAGATGATCCTAATTTTGGTGAAGTGTGGAAGGCTTTTATAGAACTTGTTACACATGATAGGAAAAATTGGTTCGATTTTATGATCCAGGATAGTATGTTGTTCACAGCAAGCCAATTGTGCATTCTAAAAAGTTCAATGAGAGAGAATCTCATCAAGGAGAAGCATAGAAGAGGATTAACTGTGAATTTTGGTAGAGATAAAACTATAGCCTTTGTTTCTGAAAATTATTAATGACCATAGTTATAGCAAGATGTGATAAAGTTTGTACAAAGTTGTCGAGTATGTCAGATGGCAAAAGGAGTTAAGCAAAATATGAGATTGTATTAGCCATTACCTATACCAGAGATGTTAGATTGTGGTGACTAATTAGGAAAGTACTGTACATACATACATGGTAGCCGACATATTATGGGTGACATATGGCTGACATGTTATAACCCTAAAGTGGTTTAATACTTATATAAAAGGGCTTAGGGTTGGGTATTTTTCATAATATTGTGATACGAAATTGGTTCTTGTGGCAGTATTGAGCTGTAAGGGATTATGGATTGTAATCAGGTTGTAATCACTGGATTGTAATAAGATCAAACTTGTTGTTTGGTGGATGTAGCCAAGGGATTGGGTGAACCATGTTAAATCTTGGTGCCTTGTGTTCATTTCTGTGTGATCTATTACTTTTCTGTTATTGGTTATATTTGCATGTAATTTTTATTTCTGTCTATAGTTTATCCTAATAAGTGGTATCAAAGCAAGGTTGTCTTTCAGTTATCCTCTACAGGAAAGTCTCACGGTTAAGTGGGAGTCTCACAGTTGAGTGGGAGCAATGGAAGATGAGGGTAAGTTGAGGGTTAACAGGTTTAATGGGCAGAACTTCCAATTATGGAAGATGCAAATGGAAGACTATCTATATCAGAAGGATTTATGGAAGCCGTTGGAAGGAAAAGCCAAGAATCAGGGAACTATGTCAAAGGTTGAATGGGATCTTTTGGATAGAAAGGCACTCAGAAGCATTCGGTTATGCTTGGCACCATCAGTGGCATTTAATATTACAAAAGCAAAGATGACAGAAGATTTGATGAAAACCCTAGCGACACTGTATGAAAAGCCCTCCGCTTCAAACAAGGTATTTCTCATGAAGCGTTTATTTAATATGAAAATGGCAGAAGGTGGATCTGTTGCAGATCATTTAAATGAGTTTAATACTATTACTAGTCAATTATCTTCTGTGGGTATCAATTTTGATGAAGAAATTAGGGCTCTCTTGATTTTGTGTTCTTTGCCTGAAAGTTGGAATGGCTTGGTAGTGGCAGTGAGTAATTCTATTCCTGGATCTAGTACCCTAAAATATGATGATGTGATCGATGTTATTTTAAGTGAGGAAACTCGTAGAAAATCCTCAGGTGGATCTACATCAAGAACTGCTTTAAATGCACAAAGCAAGGGCAGAATGACTAAAAGAGGAAGTAACTTTGGAATTCATGGGAAATCAAGAGGAAAGTCAAAAGGGAGGAGGTCTCAATCGAGAGGATCAAATGATTGTTGGTACTGTGGGAAACCAGGGCACAAAAAGAAAGATTGCTGGAATCGAAAGAAAAATGAAGGAGATAAATTAGATGGAGACAAGGAGGAAAATTTGGTAAGTAACAAATCTGAAGAGGATTCTTTTCTTCTGTCTTTAGAGAGTGTTGATGATTCATGGGTTTTAGATTCTAGTGCTTCATTTCATGCTACACCTCATAGAGGTTATTTCATTGATTGTGTCCAAGGGGATTTTGGGCTTGTTTATTTGGGGGATAATGAACCCTGTCAGATTGTTGGAAAGGGAAAAATTAAGATTAAGTTGCAGAATGGGAATCATTGGCTACTACATGAGGTAAGACATGTTCCAAAACTAAGTAGAAATTTAATTTCAGCAAGGCAACTCGGTGATGAGGGTTGTGTGGTTACTTTTAATGATAAAAATTGGAAGGTTTCAAAAGGTTCCCTTGTAGTAGCAAAAGGTGTGAAAGTAGGCACCTTATATCTTTGTATAGGTCATATTGTTCCTTCTACTTTGATTGTTTCAGAGAAAAATGAATATATAGGAACAATTACTGCAGTTGAGCAGGGAGACAAATAGCTGTTGTAGATTCTGATACAGCACTGTGGCACAATAGACTTGGGCACATGAGTGAGAAAGGTATGAAAGTACTTCATTCAAAGAAAGTTTTACCAAGTCTAAAATGTGTGAATATGGATTTTTGTGAAAGTTGTGTGTATGGAAAACAAAAGAGAGTGAGTTTTGTAAAGACAGGGAAGGAAAACAAAAATGAGAAATTAGAGCTTGTGCATACAGATGTATGGGGACTAGCCCAGGTATCTTCCCTTGGTGGCTCTCATTATTATGTTACATTTATTGATGACACAACTAGAAAAGTATGGGTTTATTTCCTTAGACAAAAATCTGATGTATTTCAAACTTTTAAGAAATGGAAATGCTTGGTTGAAAATGAGAGTGGTAAGAAATTAAAATGTCTTAGATCTGATAATGGTGGTGAGTATTGCAGTCATGAATTTGAAAATTATTGCTCCACTAATGGTATTCATAGACAAAAAATTGTTCCAAGGACTCCACAAGAAAATGGAGTGGTTGAACGCATGAACAGGACTATAATGGAGCATGAGGTTGCATGCTGGGTTGCCCTTACACATGTGGGTGGAGGCTATCAATACTGCAGTATATTTGATTAATAGAGGTCCCTCTACTCCTTTGGGTTGTGGTATTCCGAAGGAAGCATAGACTGGTAAGAAGGTGAGTTATTCTTTTCTCAAGACCTTTGGTTGTAAAGCTTTTGCTCATATAAACTCTGAAAATAGAACCAAGCTAGAAGCTAAATCAAAGAAATGTGTCTTTGTTGGATATGAAATTAATGAATTTGGTTATAGGCTTTGGGATTTTGAAAATCTTAAAATTATTAGAAGTTAGGATGTCATATTCAATGAGAAAGTGTTGTACAAAGATCTGTTGCAGCAACATGAGAAGAAAGAAGATGATTATGTAGTGCTAGATGATACTCCAAAAGCTGATGTTCCAGCCCTTCCTCATGATGTGCAACAACTGCAATAACAAATACCACACACACCAGTGAATGTTAGACGGTCAACAAGGCAAATTAGACCTCCACAAAGGTTTTCTCCCTCTTTGTATTCTATTTTACTTACTGATGCTGGTGAACCTGAAAGTTATGATGAAGTTGTGCAGGTGGATACTAAGATTCAGTGGGAGTCTGCAATGAAAGATGAAATGGACTCTTTGCTGAAAAATAAGACATGGGATTTGTGCAAGTTGACTGCAAGTAAAAAGGCTTTATAGAATAAGTGGGTTTACAGGTTGAAAGAAGAGGAAGGAGGTAAGAAAAGATTTAAGGCCAAGTTAGTTGTAAAAGGATTTGCACAGAAAAAGGGAATTGATTTTGATGAGATATTTTCTCCTGTTGTTAAAATGACTTCTATTCGTACTGTTTTAAGTCTTGTGGCTACTGAAGATTTGCATTTAGAGAAGATGGATGTTAAAATAGCCTTTCTTCATGGTGATTTGGATGAAGAAATATATATGGCTCAGCCACAAGGTTTTGAGGTCACAGGTAAGGAGAACTTAGTGTGCAAATTGAAGAAAAGTTAATATGGCTTGAAGCAAGCACCTCGGCAATGGTATCTTAAATTTGATAGTTTTATGCATGAGCATGGATATAACAGGTGTCATTTAGATTATTGTGTTTATTTTAAGAGGTTGGATGATGATAGCTACATTATTTTATGTCTATATGTTGATGATATGCTTATAGCTAGGTCTAACATGCATCATATTAAGGGGCTAAAATGCCAGTTAGCACATGCATTTTCTATGAAGGATTTGGGGGCAGCAAAACAAATCCTTGGTATGAAGATTTGCAGAGATAGGAAGAACAGAACCTTGATGCTATCTCAGGCTGATTATGTTGAGAAAGTGTTGCAACATTTTTGTATGGAGAATGCTAAATCTGTTAGCACACCTTTACCTGGTCATTTGAAATTGACTAAGGAGATGTGTTCCAAGACACAGGAAGAGGAGGATAAGATGTCCAAGGTACCCTATGCTTCTACTGTAGGAAGTTTGATGTATGCTATGGTATGCACTAGGCCAGATATTGCACATGCAGTGGGAGTCGTTAGCAGGTATATGAGTCATCCAGGATTTGAGCATTGGAATGCTGTCAAGTGGATTCTCAGATATTTGAGAGGAACATCCAATAAGTGTTTACACTTTGGGGGCTCTACTACTGATTTAAAAGGCTATGTTGACTCAAATTTGGCTGGAGATATTGATACCAGGTGGAGTACTACAAGTTATGTCTTTACTGTTGGTGGGGCAGCCATGAGTTGGGTTTCTAGGTTACAAAAGATTAATGCTCTCTCCACTACAGAGGCAGAGTATGTTGCTACTAAAGAGGCAGCCAAGGAGATGATATGGCTTCAGTTCTTCTTGGAAGAATTGGGACATCCTCAGAAGGATAATTATTTGTTCTCAGATAGTCAGAGTGTCATTCATCTTGCTAAGAATTCAGCTCTGCATTCTAAGACCAAACACATACAGTTGCGGTACCATTTCATTCGGTTAGTTTTGGAGGATGGCCAATTAAAGCTGGAGAAGATACATACCAATGACAATCCAGCAAATATGTTGACAAAGGTTGTAACAAGGGAGAAGTTGAACTCCTCTTCAGCTTCGGTTGGTCTTTTAGACTGAACATGAATAAAAGAATAGTAAAGTCTCAGATGGTTTGATCCAGTGGGAGCCCCATATGGTAGTGGTATTGCTACAGGACCAGTCTCCAAGTGGGAGATTGTATTTTAGTGTAGAGCTTGATCAGTCCCCAAGTGGGAAATTGTTAGATTGTGGTGACTAATCAAAAAAGTACTGTACATACATACATGGTAGCCAACATATTATGTCCGACATATGGCCGATATGTTATAATCCTAAAGTGGTTTAATACTTGTATAAAAGGGCTTAGGGTTGGGTATTTTTCATAATGTTGTGATACGAAATTGGTTCTTACGATGGTATTGAGCTGTAAGGGATTACGAATTGTAATCAGGTTGTAATCACTGGATTGTAATAAGATCGGACTTGATGTTTGGTGGACGTAGCCCAGGGATTGGGTGAACCACATTAAATCTTGGTGCCTTGTGTTCATTTCTGTGTGATCTATTATTTTTCTGTTATTGGTTATATTTGCATGTAGTTTTTATTTTTGTCCGTAGTTTATCCTAACAAGAGAATCCATGGGAGGATGTCAACATGGATTTTATTCTTGGATTACTAAGAATATAGTGTGCTATGATTATTTTTTTTTGGTGGTTGACAAGTTTTTTAAGATGGCACATTTTATTCCTTACAAGAAGACTAGTGATGTTGTTCATGTAGAAGAGTTGTTTTTCAAAAAAGTGGTGAGATTACAGGGTCTACCAAAGAGTATAATTTTAGATTGAGATACCAAATTTGTTGGGTATTTATGGCATACATTGTGGAAGAATTTGAAGATAGATTTGAAGTTCAATTCATCACATCATTTATAGATTGATGGACAAATAGAAGCTGTGAATCGCAGTTTGGGAAACTTGCTGAGATGCTTGGTTGGAGATAAACCAAAAGAATGGGATATGATTTTACCACAAGTGGAATTTGTATATAATAATTCAATCAATAGGAGTACTGGTAAATCACCATTCCAAATTGTATATGGGAATGGTCTCAAAATTGTTTCTAAATTGAGGAAGTTGGATAAAGGAGAGATAACTGGTGTCTGTATATGAGCAATGTTAGTATGCTAATAGAAACCAAATTTAAATAAAGCTTCTACAAACTAAACAAAATTCATAAACTTCAAGATAGACTAAGATGAGCTCTCAATTGAAAATATGAGCCATTAATGGGCTCTCTCAATGAGAAGCTCTCTTGTTGAGTAGCTTTGTCTAAAGAGATAGGATGTATGCTCAATATGCTTCCAAAGGCTTCAATGGATGATTGTGGATTTTTGGTGTGGATAGATGGATTTAGTATGGATTTGGCTCTCAAAATAGCATTATAACTTTACTTCATGGATTGTGTTATTTTGCAAAGGGGAAGGATCCAATTTATAGGCAAGAGGCTTGAGGGATTGAGGGCTAAGATGCAAGGATGGGAAAAAGCTTATGGAAGGCTCAGATTGCATGAGAGGAGAGCACATGGATTGTGCTTCCTTATAGCCAATCAAGGAGTGACACATGTCACATGGTGAGAGGATGGAGGAAAGGGGAAGGATGAGTCAACAAAGGAGGCTCAAGAGATAAAATCTTCATAAAGACCCTCATAATGACTTGTAAGAGCAATAAAAGGGCTTGTAAGAGTCATTTATGACCTAGTGGACTTCATAAAGTTTTATGGTTGAGATATTTTGAGGGTGATGAGAGCAAATTCGACTTGGACTTGATTAGGAAGGTTTTAAGCTTGCTTAGGCTTGTGCAAATGATTAGAGGATGGATTAGGATGGTTTAGGATTAGCTTAGGGATAGGCAAGTGGATGGCATTTAATGAGGGTGGGTGAAGGAGGAGATATTTGTTAACTTTGGCTTGGGTTAGTAAGTCTTAACCCATGTTTAGGGAATGTGACAAGGTTAGGAGGGGATTAGGATTAGGGTTAAAGACATCTTCTAGAAGAGTCTAGGCTTTGGATGAGGATAAAGACTTTCTAGAATAGTCTAGAATTTCCTAGGATGAGGATGAAGACTTTCTAGAAGAGTCTAGAACTTCTTAGGGTGAGGATAAATTAGATTTTTAGGAAATAAATAAAGTTCTATTTATTTCAAGGGTTTGGGTTGAGGAGATATTTATTAAAACTTTTTTAATAAACATGAGGATTAATATTTAATCTTAATTAAATATTTTGAGTTGGGATTAGGGGTAGGAAATGATGGGTTTAGCCTTTAATCAAAATTAAAGAAGGATTAGAAGATTTTGGAAGAGGTTATTGGTCATAAGGAAATTGGCCAACTTTTGGGAAAAAAATAAATTTTTTATTTATTTTAGGATTTTTGGTCAATTTATTAATTAAATAATTAATAAATAAGGAAATAATGTTTAAATAAGATTTAAACATTTTTGGGAGGGATTCCTTAATTAAATATTTTTAATTAAGATAAAAGGATTTAATGGCATAAAAATTAATTAATTAATTAAATAATTAATTAATTAATTAATGATGATGTCATCAGGAATTTTTTCAAAAAATAAAAATACTTTATTTTCTAAAGGATTTTTAGGTGTCTACAGTGTCGAAGCAGAAGATTTTGCTGAACATTTGAAAAGCATGCATGAGGAGGTGAGGAAGCACATCATAAAGATGAATACATAGTATAAGGCTAAGGAAGATGTGAAAAGGAGATATAAGAAATTTTAGGTTGGAGATGAAGACATGGTTCATTTGAGAAAGGAGCATTTTCCAATGGGTACATATAATAAGTTGAAGATGAAGAAGTTTGGACCATGCAAGATAGTGAAGAGGTATGATTCTAGCAATGCGTGTGAAGTGGAGTTGCTTACTGAATTGAATATTTTACCAGTATTTAATAATTCAAATTTGATAGATTATTATAAAGGAGGTGATGGAGATGAAGTTGCAGAAGAGCAATGGAGCATTTCAATAGCTAGTTCGGCTACAAAGGAGATTAAGTAGATACTAGACAGTCATGTTGGAAAAAGTACTAGAAACAAAACTTATGAGGAATATCTAGTCAAATAGAAATGGATACCAATTGAGGGTTCATCATAACTAGAAAAGGAGGAGGTTAACTATCTTGGTTTTCCTCTGAACACCTGAGACGTGATGAGGTCACTTCTCAAATTACCTTGGGTGTCTAATGCAAGAGCATCCTAGGTGTAAGGGCAATCTTGCATCACCCAAAAATATTTTATTTTTAGTCTTTTCTATTAATAAGGACTAGTAGACAGGGTGGTTACTATTTATGGGAACTTGCTATTTTTAGTAAGTTTTTCATATCAGTTCAGAATGTTCTCATTTGCTACAAGAAGGTTAATTTTAGAGATATAAGCCTAACATAAAAATCTCATTGCTCCAACTTAAGTATCAGAGAAGTTATTATAGATTTTTGGTGGAAAAATTTGCAGAAAAAATCTTCAGGCTAATCGTTGGAGGCCTTAGAGTGCCCAGATGAGGTCCAAAAACTTGACAAAAGTGTACTAGCACCCTTTCAAGCATGTAGATTAGGAATTGGTGTTTTCAAAAAGTGGTTATAATAGCCAATCGAAGCAATGATTCATGAGTTATGGCCTCTAGAAGTTGGGCTACCAAAAATAATTTGTTAAAGAAGTATTTGGCTAACTCTATGTGTATTGTTAGGGTTTATCAGCCCTAGGTATTTAGTTTGAGCATCTAGAACCTTCCCAGGTGGCATAAAACTATCTATTTAAGAAGGGCCCAAACATTGTCTAGGACAACTCTAGGTTATAGTTTGCAACTTGTCTTACAAATTATTGTACTAAAGATACCTATGTGGGTTAGCATATTGTACTTATTAATTCTGTAATTTACATTTTTGGTACAAATAAGAAGCCCATATTTTGTTCTTGCATTCATTATTTTTTCTTTGTTTCTATTATGAGTTTATGGTATTAAGGGGAGCACCCTGCATTAAGTGGTATTAGAGCTAGAGTTCTTGAGTGTGTGGAAAGATCATCGATTGTGAGGCAATTTGCACTAGGACCATTGTTTGGGCTGAGTATGTAGATAGATCACTAGTTGTGAGGTATTTTGTAGTAGGGTTTTAGTGGAAGCATGTGAGGCCTCACCCCGACCCATCGTAGCATAGTGATACATCACCCTTATTTTTTTATTCACGACTCGAGATGTCGAGACATTATCTGATGCTTAGAACATATTTTATTATTTCATGTTGTGTGATGTTATTTTCAGATATATTTGATTATTGTCATATAATGTTTCATGTATATGTATGTTGATGAAATCAGTAAAGGTAGGATCGAGGCTTTGATTTAAGATATTTTAAATGGTTAAGAATTAAGTAGGATAAAGAAACCCTTATTGATGTATGTTTTAATTTATGAGAATTTTTGAATACGTATACATTTATGTACATATGATTTTACGGGACTACTGATGTGTGCAATGAGTGTGTAGATATTTAGCCAAGAAACCCTACAGAGGAACAGAACTGATCTCCATGTGCTAAATTTGAAAACCTTGTTGATTCGTAATTCACGTATTTTTATTGTGAGATGTATGTATGCATTTTCCTTGCTCAGTGAATGTTAAATGTTCGTAACTATGCTCTTTCTGTGTCGCTTGACACTCATAAAATGGTTATGTGCTTCAGCGGCTATTTAGGGTTAATTGTTTAACCTTTGGACCAAGTTGGTTTAAGTTAGAATAGTAAGTTGGACCTATTTTATTCCTAGATTTTATTTGACTCTAAACCTCTTCTTAAGGCTTTAAAACTTGTTTTTTTTCTAACCATAGGGTATGGGTATGGGTTAGGGGTCTTTTCCAACCCCTAAGCCCCTTGCTTTGACTTTTGAGGTCACTCAAAAAGTCCCTTTTTGCCTTTGTGCGAAAATGGATCATGGGTATCTTGAGTTACCTCACCTCATCTCCACTTGGGGTTTAACCATAGTGTAGGTTGAGTTGGGAGTTTCTAGGGTGGCTAGTGGGTGAAAATAGTTATTGCTCCTTTTGGGTGGTTGAGTTGGAGGCTTATTTGGAGGCCTGCCTTGGACTAGTGTTATTGTTACCCAATCTCTACATTTAGAGAGGAATGCTTGAAGGTTGAAGGAAGGAAAGGGATACTCTACTCAAACTGGTTCATTGTCATTACCTCTTTGTGAAGGTAGGAATTTCTCATCTCCCCTATTCAGTTTTTTTATGTTTTGGTTCATGTTCATGTTACCTTGTTGTTGTTTCACTGTTTATATGGATGTGGGTATGTTGGGAAGATTTGATAACCATGTTATTTTGGTTGTTTTTCCTTTCTTGTTTATGTTGAAATTTTGAGTTTTCCTTGCATGGGTGTTTTGGTATTACTCACCCTTGGAGAGGGCAGAAGTGACCAATTTTGGGAAAGGTCTATTTAGTTGGACTCCAACTAGTGTAGAGTCTCTTCTCAGGATGAGAAGAGGGATAAAGGGTAGGGTGTTATGGGCCCCTACCTATCATCACAAACCTGGTATGAGTATGGCATGTTTAAATGGAAGAACGGAAGTTCTTGGTTATTAGCCCCAATTGGGCATCTGAATTGGTGTTGTGCTTGACTTCTCCTATTGGAGGAATCCACCTTTCCCTAGTCTTGATTCATTGTGAAATTCTATTGTGTAAACCATGTATGACTATGCATGTTTGATTTTCTTTTGGTTCTGCTTGGTTGTCACCCGATTCAGTTATTGGTTTCCTCCATGGTTCTTGAAAAGAGATTCAGAAAACATTACAAATTCCTTGATTTTGATCATGAGGAAAAATTTTATTTAATTGTTGAAATTTGGGATTGAGATCCTATTGTAATTGTATTTTAAACCTTATTGTAAATGGCAACGAAGCCGAGTTTTCTTCCTGGTTCTTTCCCAGCTGAGCCCTTGAATCAGGTTGATAATAAAATAAGTGATTGAGTAAATTTTGCTTCTCTTAAAATTTTTGTATTCTATGTTGTCATATGAATGTGTATCAAAGATAAGATGAAACAATGATATCAAATTATGCAAGATTCAAATTGTAAATGTATGGTATTTCCTTGAGTTTGGTATGGTTTAGTTTATGTAAGATTGTGTTGAAAGTGAATTTGCAAGAACATGAAGGAAAGAATTATGTCAAGATATCCAACTTAAATCTGAAAACATGATAGAGGAAAGAACGTGGTGTGTTTTGATACTCCCATCAAAATGAATAGAGCATTATCATTTTGATCTCTTTATTGTCTCAATTTCCTTAAGACTAGTTTAGCCACTATGTTATTTCAATTTTTGCTCCATTAGTTATAATAGATAGTTAAATGAATATGTAGATGATTATTTCATGTAATGTAGGTATCATTGAAATACATAGCATCTGAGGTTCATGAAAATTATTAAGCAGGAATTCATAAGAAATTTACGTAGATTTTGATGATCTTGCAATAGTTGATTTTGTTGAGCATAATGCATAAAAAGGTGGTAGATTAATATCATTATGAATTAAAAACATCAATCCTATAAAGCTACATAGTAAGATCTAAGCCAACAAGTAAAGTTCAAAAATGCTTATATAAGAGGCCTGTAGAAGCACATTTATCCCTCTGGAATTTGTATGGAAAATCACTAATATAGTTCACTCTATTACAGACTAATAAAATAATAGACCATCATTAAAATAAACTTTTTTCAAAAGTATTCCTATCCTAAATATCCTAAAACTTACCAAGAAAACTTTTGGCATTAACTATTCTGCATTAGTGCCTACCTTTGGAGATGGGCTTGAAAGGAATATGTTAATAAATCTTATAACGTGGGTCTTGGGGTGACATCACCCCACCTTTTAACCCTTTCGCAGGTCATCATTTGGTTTGAAATTCATTGAAGTGATTGGGGGGATTTTAGAAGGCTTTATCCCCTCTTTACCCTGCGCTTAGATCATGGTAGGCTCTGCCTTGCGCAGGGGATGGGGACAGACCTGACAGTACTTGTGTCAGCGTATCCCACTGGTGATTGCGCTTGCAAGCATGGGGCAGTGCACCCCCACTTGGGAATCCGCCCAAGTAAGTGGGGAATGGGGAGATTGGTAGGGTAGAAGGATGGGTGGTTAGTGGTTAGAGTAGGTAGGTTAGTTGAGTATTAAGTTTTATTTTTATTTTTTTTTAGTTTAGTTTTTTATTTAATAATATTAATTCATTGCTAGTTTATGTTTTACTTACTTAGTGGTTAATTAATTTAATTAAATTTAAGATTATATAGGTTTGTTTAAAGTTATAGGTGTTAGTGGATATTTACTTTAGTTTTAATATAAGTTAGTTTTTGATCTATAGTTTTAGGAGTTAATTTTAGTTAGATTTAGTTAGGGTTTAGAACTAAGTTAGTTTAGTATCAAATTATATTAAATGTAATATAGTTTAGATTTTAATTTAGTTAGTATTTCTTTTTTTAAATAAATTTATCTTTTTAATATAGTTTAGTTGCAAACATAGTCTTAATTTAGCATAAATCGAACTGGTATTTGAATGGTGATTTTATTTGAATTACAAGGTTAAGTTAATTTTGATATAAGCATCATGATAAATTAATACTAAATTTTAGGTTCTATCATCATGCAGTTTAGTAAGATTAGATAGTTAATTTTTATGTTAAAATAGTTGAAATGTTTAAAGTTAATAAATTATATATATATAATATATGTTTTAATTCTAGTTAAATTGTTTTTCCTTAAAGTGACTTTTCAATATCGATTAGTTTGTAAATTGATTATTGTCTAAGAGTTTTATAGTTGATTTTGATTATACATTCTCAATGAATCTAAACTCAAATACATTTGCTTTGTCTTGTAAATAATTTTTTTCTTATTATTAAAAGTTAATGTAAGAACATAAGTTTACCGATATAAATCTTATAACTAAAGTTTCAAATCTTAATAATATAACCATCCTCTTGTTTATAATCTTAAGACGTAATGTAGAGAAACTGACTTAAACTGTAAGCACAATCATTTTCAAACTTAGAGCATGTTGAATTTTAAATCAAAAAAAAAAAATTTGTGTTCTTGCCCTCATAGTTTGGGCATGACAAAGCACAAAAATGCCTCCATGAAGAGAGTGTGGTGAAAGAGCTATAAGTGTTACACCTAAGGGTTTTTGAGCCCTCCAAAGGAAAATGCAAGCATTGGAAGAATAAATGTGAAGAGGAATCAATCTTCCTATAAGAGATGAAAGTGAGGATTAGGATGAAGTAGAAGAAAATGTCAAAGCAAAGGCAATTATAAATCCACAAGAAGAGAGGCTTTTTAGGGCCATCTCCAAGATTGGAAAAAGATTGAGGTTCTCACATTTTTAGGAAATCTTAATCTAGAGGATTTGATCAATTAGATTAATGAACTAGAGGAGTACTTTGAGTATGAAGATATTAATGATCCTGGTAGGGTCAAGTTTTTCGAGGAAAAATTGAAGGGACATGTGAAGATCTGGTGGCAGAAGGTTTAGTTGGAACAAAATAGAAAGGGAAAGGACAAAATCACCAGATGGGATCGGATGAAAGATAAAATGAAGCAAAAATTCATTCCTATGGATTATGAGCTCAATCTATTGAAGAAGATGCAAGGGTAGAAGCAAGGACGAATATTTATTCAAGAGTATACCAAAGAGTTCTACCAAGTTCCCATTAGAACTGGACATGTAGAAGCTGATAATGAGAAAGTTTCCTATTATCTTAATGGGTTAAGGCCCAGAATTTAGGATGAGCTAAGTCTAGTTCAAATGAGTAGTATTGAGGAGGAATACCAATTTTCCCTAAGGGTCGAGGAGAAACTAAGAAAGAAGTTTGACAATAAGAATAGTGGAAGAGGTTGTGGTGGAAGATCTAGTGGGCAATAGAGATCAGAGAGGAAGAGGTGGAGGACAAGGATTTGGAAGAGGAGGCTTTCGTGGGAAATGTTTTCACTACAAAGAAGAAGGATATATAGCATTTGAATGTACCCAGCACCAAGGAAGGACAGATTGAAGAATAGAAGGCCAAGCCAGAGTTGCACATGTTGATGAAGATGTCAGGTCCTCATATTCTAAAGATGTTGAAAGAAGAGAAGTCCTCATTAATCGAAGAGTCCTACTAAGTGGTGGAATGAACCTAAGCAAAGAAGGAGCTTGTTTTGCACAAGGTGCAGATGTGAAGATAAGTGTTGTGATGTAATCATTGATGGTGGAAGTACTAAAAATTTGGTGTCAAAAATGATGGTCACCAAGTTGAAGTTGAAGAGGCAAAAACACCCACATCCATACCGTATTGCTTGGGTGTAAGATGACCACAAGGTCATGGTCAATTAGAAGTGCTCAGTGAAGTTCAAGATTGAAAGCTACCAAGATGAGGTACTATGTGATATCATACCTATGGACATATGTCATATATTGTTGGGTAGGTCATAGCAGTTTGATAGGCATGTTGTACATGATGGGTGAGCAAATACCTATACTCTAAGGATGGAGTGAAACATAAGTTGAAGCCTTTGAAGGATAAAGAAGAAAAGGTATGTAGTGCTACCAAAATATGTTTTGTTAATGGAAAAGAGTTTCTTAAAGGTATGAAACATGAGCATGTGTTTTGCTATAATTCCTAAACATAGTAAAGAAGAAGTAGAGGAGGTACTTGTAGAAGTTGCAGATATGTTGGAAAAGTTTTTTGATATTGTATCAGATAATGTACCTAATGGATTACCCCCAATGAGGAAGATCAGTCACCAGATGGATTTGGTTCCAAGAGCCAATTTTCCAAACAAGGAAGCACACAGAATGAAACCAGTAGAAAGCGACTAGTTGAATAGGCAAGTTCATGATTTATTGCATAATGGGTTGATTCAAGAGAGTCTGAGTCCATGTGTTGTACCAGTAGTATTAGCACTAAAGAAGAATGGAGAATGGAGGATGTACATAGATTCTTGTGTTATCAATAGGATCACAATAAATTATAGATTTCCATTGCCAAGGATCGATGATATTATGGACTATTTGAGTGGAGCTAAGTATTTCACAAAGATAGATTTGAAGAGTGAGTACCATCAAATTCGTATCAAGGAAGATGATGAGTGGAAGACTTCCTTCAAGAAAAGGGAATGACTATATGAGTGGTTAGTCATGCCTTTTGGGCTAACCAATGCACCAAGCACTTTCATGAGGCTCATGAATGAGGTACTGAAGGAGTTTCTAGGTAAGTTTGTCATTTTTTACCTAGACGATATGTTGATCTTTAGTAACACATTGGAGGAGCATTTGATCCAGATTTCCAAGGTGTTTGATAAGTTAAGGGAAGAAAAGTTGTTGATAAACTTGAAGAAGTGCAATTTTCTAAAGGAGCTGGTGTACCTAGGATTTGTAGTCCTAGGAGAAGGTCTAAAAATGGACCCAAGGAAAGTGAATGCTATCCTTGAATGGCCTACTCCAAGGAGTACAAAAAAGGAAAGATCTTTCAATGGATTGGCTACATTTTACAGAAAGTTCATAAGAAGTTTTAGCAGTATTTGTGGACCCTTGACTAAAACAATGAGAGGTGATAGGAAAGAGTCTAAGTGGACTATAGGAGTAGATAAGAGTTTTAATCTATTGAAATAGAAAGTTACTGAGCAGTCTATTTTAGCACTTCCTAATTTTAACAAGGTGTTTCAAGTAGACTGTGATGCTAGTGGTACTATAGTAGGAGTTTTTTTGAGCCAAGAAGGTAGACCTATTGCTTATTTGAGTGATAAGTTGAATGATGCAAAAAGAAAATATTATGTTTATGATTAGCAATTTTATGCTATAGTTCAAGCATTGAAGAAGTGGAGACACTATCATCTTTCCAAGGAGTTTGTTTTGTATACTGATCATTAAGCTTTGCAATATTTGAATAGTCAAGGAAAATTGAACCAAAGGCATTTAAAGTGGGTTGAGTTTTTGTAGAGTTATACATTTGTTTTGAAACACAGGAGTGGGAAGTCTAACAAAGTTGTAGATGCTCTCTGTAGAAGTCAACTTTTGCTAACAAAAATGTAGATAGAGGTGGTTAGGTTCAAGGAACTCAATACTTTGTATCAAGATGATCTTGATTTTGGTGAAGCATGGAAGGCTTGTATAGAACTTGTTACACTTGATAGGACAAAGTGGTTGGATTTTATGATCCAAGGTTGTATGTTGTTCAAAGAAAGCTAGTTGTGCATTCCCACAAGTTCAATGA
Source organism: Cupressus sempervirens (assembly GCA_028749045.1). Lineage (NCBI taxonomy): Eukaryota > Viridiplantae > Streptophyta > Pinopsida > Cupressales > Cupressaceae > Cupressus > Cupressus sempervirens. Next base: position 871,854,741 of record CM053786.1, read on the forward strand.
AAGAGAATCTCATCAAGGAGAAGCATAGTGGAGGATTGGCAGGGAATTTTGGAAAAGATAAAACTATAGCCTTGGTTGCAACTATAGCCTTGGTTGCTGAAAATTATTATTGGCCACAATTACAACAAGATGTGACAAAGTTTGTACAAAATTGCTGAGTATGTCAGATGGCAAAAGGAGTTAAGCATAATATGGGATTGTATTAGCCATTACCTATACTAAAGAAGCCATGGGAGGGTGTTAGCATGGATTTTGTTCTTGGATTATCAAGGACACAACATGGATATGATTCTATTTTTGTGGTGGTTGACGAGTTTTCAAAGATGGCACATTTTATTCCTTGCAAGAAGACTAGTGATGTTGTTCATACAACAGAGTTGTTTTTTAGAGAAGTGATGAGATTACATGGTCTACCAAAGAGAGTTTCAGATTGAGATACCAAATTTTTTGGGTATTTCTAGCATACATTGTTGAAGAAGTTGAAGACAGATTTGAAGTTTAGTTCATCACATCATCCATAGACTAATGGACAAACAGAAGTTGTGAATCACAGTTTGGGAAACTTGCTGAGATGCTTGGTTGGAGATAAACCAAAAGGATGGAATTTTATTTTAGCACAAGTAGAGTTTTCATATAGTAATTCAGTCAATAGGATATTGGTAAATCATCATTCTAGATTGTATATGGGAATAGTCCTAGAAATGTTTTTGAATTGAGGAACTTGGATAAAGGAGAGATAAGTAGTGCCAAAGTAGAAGATTTTGTTGAACATTATAAGAAAGTCCATGAGGAGGTGAGGAAGCACATCATAAAGATGAATATAGAGTATAAGGCTAAGGCAGATGTAAAAAGGAGATATAAGGAATTTTAAGTTGGAGATGAAGTCATGGTTCATTTGAGAAAGGAGTTTTTTCTAGTGGGTACATATAATAAGTTGAAGATGAAGAAGTTTGGACCGTGCAAGATAGTGAAGAGGCATGATTCTAGCAATGTGTATGAAGTGGAGTTGCCTATTGAATTGAATATTTCACCAGCATTTAATATTTTAGATGTGATAGATTATTATGAAGGAGGTGATGGAGATGAAGTTACATAAGTGTAGTGGAGTATTCCAGCAGCTAGTTTAGCTACAAAGGCGATTAAGTAGATACTAGATAATCGTGTTGGAAAAAGTACTAGAAACAAAACTTATGAGGAATATCTGGTCAAATGGAAAGGGAGACTAGTTGAGGATTAATCATGGCTAGCAAAGGAGGAGGTTAACCATCTTGGTTTTCCTCTGAACACCTGAGATGTTATGGGGTCACTTTTCAAATTACCCTTGGTCTCTAATGAAAAAGCATCTTGGGTGTAAGGGTAATCTTGCATCACCCAAAATATCTTATTTTCAACCTTTTCTATTTTAATAAGGTCTAGTAGATAGGGTGGTTACTATTTATGGGAACTTGTTATTTTTAGTAAGTTTGTCATATGAGATCAAAATTTTCTCATTTTCTATAGGAAGATTCATTTTAGAGATATAAGCCTACCATAAAAATCTCATTGCTCCAGCTTAAGTATCAAAGAAGTTATTGCAGATTTTTGGTGGAACAATTTGTAGAAAAAATCTTCAGGCTCACCATTGGAGGCCTTAGAGTGTCCGAATGAGCTCAAAAAACTCGAGAAAAGGGCACTAGGGAAATTTCAAGCCTATAGATCAGGAGCTGATGTTTCCAAAAAGTGGTTATAATAGCCAGTCAAAGCAACGGTTTATGAGTTATGGCCTCTGGAAGTTGGGCTACCAAAATTTCTATAAAAAATTGTCAAAGATGTATTTGGTCAACTCTATGTGTATTGTTAGGGGCTGTTGGCCCTAGGTATTAAGTTTGAGCATCTAGAACCTTCCCAGGTGGCATAAAATTATCTATTTAAGAAAGGCCCAAACATTGTCTAGGACAACTCTGGGTGATAGTTCACAGCTTGTCTTACAAATTATTGTATTGAAGGCACCCATGTGGTTTAGCATATTGTACTTATGAATTTTTTAATTCCACACTTGCAGTGCAAATAAGAAGTCCATATTTTGTTCTCGCATTTTTTGTTGTTTCTTTGTTTCTGTTATGAGTTTATGGTATTAAGGGGAGCACCCTGCATCAATAGGAAACTTATCTTTAAAGGTGTACTTTTTGAGAACTCTATAATATAGACACATGCACCAAGTTTCATCCTTCTATTTGGCTATGCCTGATAATTCCTACCTCTAGCATTTCCTCAACAATTTTTTCTATCTCACTTTTTTGTATATGTGGGAACCCATAAGGCCTGATGTTTAGTGACTGGCTCCCTGGAACTAGTTATATGGCATGGTCATGATCCCTCTTAGGAGGAAGTGCTTTAGGAATATCTCCAAGAATCACTAAGTGATGATCAATTATTGCTTGTAAATTTGGATGTGTAAGAGCATTAGATTGAGATACTTCTAATGAACATAGCTAGGCCAAAAATCTATCCACTCCTTTCTTAAGAAACTTTTTCATTTGATGAGAGCTAACCTTTTGTGGGGATTTTGCCTTCAATCCCCTTAGCTCCACTACCTTTCCTTTTGATTGAAATAGCATGAATATGTCTTGGAATTTCATCTCAATTATTCCCAGTGTAGTAAGCCATTCCACTTCCAAAACAATACCTTCGACACCCATGGATATCACATACATTGGGGTATCAAGTTGATAATCTCCCATGGATAATTTTATGCTATGACACTTTCGTGAACAACTAACTATGCCCCCATTTGCAATCAAAACCTAAAACTCTAGGGCTAGATACATATAACAATTTAGAAGAGTTGCCAAATTTTTGTTGATGAAATTATGAGTACTACCTAATTTGATCAGCACTGTTACTTTTTTCTTCTTTAAGAAACCCACTACCTTGAGAGTTTGTGGTGCATTGAAACCTGAAAGTGCATGTGTCATGTCCCCTTTTCAAATAATTTAAAATAATAATCTTTGCTAAGGCAGGCAGGCCCAAAAAGGTGAAGTTTCGAAAAAAAAAGGGATAATCTTTGGAAGATAATGGACTAATAAATAAAAATTATTATTAAAATATGTTTTATTAACCCCTCTTGGATGTGAGTTAGGGTTATGCCCTCTTTTAAGGGGTTTGGAGGCATTTTGGGCTCATTCCAGAACTTGATTTTTTCTCATTTCTTTGTTATTCTTCAGAGGCTACCAAACCTATGGAGAAGGAGACCCAAGAATGGGATTTTTTAGGTTTCTAGGAAGGCTAAGGATGGGAGTTTGAAGCTATTCAATGTGCATGCTCATGCAGAGTTTTCCTTTGTGCTGAACAATGCAGATTTGTGGTTTTTTCGGTGTGTTTTTTGTAAGAGTTTGGTGTTTTCAGTTGATTATTTCATATCAGTTTGGGTTGCTGCTATATTTTAGACTTTTAGATGTTAAAATATAGCTTAATATATTTATTTGGTCATGATTATACTTCTGTGATAGATTATTAGTTTTTTTGTGGTGTTTTCGGGCTATTCTATGTTGTTTTCGAGAGCCCGATGAGAATTGTTTTTATCCTCCATTTGGGAGCTTTTGTGTAAATGTTATACAGATCTGAAAATGTAATTTTTTAGGCTTTTATTTTGCTGAAATTTCTATAAAAATTTCCACTTTCAGATTTACTAATAATATGTGAAGCTGTGAAGTTTTTGGCACTATTTTCGGCATACCCGATTTGGGGTTTATTGAGAAATTGGTGGATCTTTGAAAGATTGGTTGTTTGAACTTAAAGATCTGATTAGAGGCTTGAAATATCATATAAAATTAGAAAAGGGACATTTCAGTGATATCAGAGCTATTATCTTTCCAGCCTGAGGGTTTGTAGAAGTTTACATGTCAGTTTTGAGAACTACCCAAATCTTGCATGTCATAATTTATGGTTGCATGTTGCTTCTAATCAGCTGCATGTCAAAATTTATGGTTGCATGCTACTTCTAATCATTTCCATGTTAGTTCTTGGTGAATTTGGTGTTTGCATGTTGCTTCTAATCAGCTGCATGTCAAAATCTATGGTTGCATGCTACTTCTAATCATTTGCATGTTAGTTCTTCGTGTTTGAAGAAGTTATAACCTATTGGGGTTGCACTCTACTTTATCTAGAATGGATAGGTATAGTATAGAGTCTCAAAGGACATGATCTTGGACAACTGATATCCAGAGTCAGAATAGTAGAAAGGATGGTTATTTAGACATTCGAGATAAACTTAGGAAAATAAGCCATGACATGTCTGAACAGTTGGTTGAGCACCATTGTATGATGAATGACATGTTGTCTGACCTAGCTAAGGTGGATAAGTTGACTAGATTTCTATTTGGTAGATTTTCTCACAGGGTAGATGACACAATTACCAAGAACTTGCATGAAGAGTTTGAGAAACTAGCTTATAGCTAGGTAGAGGTCTTAGATTCTACTCAGCCATAGGAGGTAGTGGGTTTAGATGATGATTATGAGGATGTTGTTGTGCATGATGGTGAGATACCTGATAGAGATGAGCAAAAATTGAGCATTCATGACTTTGCTAAGAAAGAGTACCAGGCACAGTTAGATGCTTCGTCACATGAGGTTGATGCTGGTAGTACTTCACATGATTTGTCCAGCCAGCGGAAAGTGAACAAAGATAGTATTGTGACTTCATTATCTCATCATGACAGGTATGTGGAGTTAGTTGGTATTGGTCATATTACTCAGGTGAGGATTTTTTTTGAGTTACCAGTTGATTCTAGTTTACGGATATGGACTCAAGATTGTTATATTGGCATTTGGGATTCAGTTGACTGCAGATCTTTAACACTTTTTGGTAGCAGTGTTTGTTTGGGTGCTATCATGGATTTGATTAGTAGATTGCACGGTGTTGTCTTTTCTTGTGCTACCAACTTGTCTGATGTTGGTATTAATTTTTATACACCGATGTTGTGCTTTGTTCATATATCCAGTCGACCATACTTGTTGGAATGTGTTGATGATATTTCATATTTGGCAATGTGTACAAATGAGTCCCAAGATCATATTGGCATTGATGACATCCAAGAGGATGCAGTGGGCAATTTTGAAGACTTAGTTTCCTTGGCAATTTCTTTTGGTACAAAGGAGTTGGACAGTAGTGCTATAGTTTTTGATACTTCGTATGTTGATATGAACTTTGGATTTGATTCATAGGATATGGATGGTAATACTCTAGAGACTAGTAACTTTGAGGATATTCCTTTAAACAGTGCATCAAAGGAGGTTTGTAGGAGACAATCTAGCTAGTGCCATCATGTGTCTAATCAATTGAGATTTAGTGAGCAAGACATTGCTATTGCTTGCCAGCATTTTGATGTTGCTCATCAATTGTTAGTAGTTTATGGATGGGGTTCTCCTACTAGTGATGAGCGGGAAGGTAGTTATCTTTCCTTCATAGAGATCCACTCTTTATGGGAGGCTATTCAGATTTTGAGATAGAATTATATGCAGTTGGTAGCTGACAGAGATTATCTTATGGAGTGGGGGAGTATAGCATATGACGCATTCTTGGCCAAGGAAGATGAGGTGAGTGAGCTTACTCAGCAACTCGAGGTGACTTCTGAGATTCTTGAGAGTACATAGTTGGCTTTCAAGGAGTCACAGTTTCATTTGGCTAAGGTGACCATGGAGTTAGAGCAACTATAGTCTTTACCATATTCTATATAGTCACAAGCTATGGTGTCTGGTGATCTAAGGATGTCCATGGCCGAGATTGTCAAAGATAGTAGAGATGGGGATGCATCCATCCTCGATACTAACATTAGCATATCGAGTTTGTCCCCACTAGAGTCAGGTTCAGTTGAGTTGGATGTTGCAGTAGATTATTGTGGTATGCCTGACATGGTGGTGACCTCTAGTACTAATGGCATAAAGACTAGAGATGTTGTATCAAAGACCATGTGTGATGTTGGTGAGCTAACAGTTGGCATGGTTCCTGCTAGTAATACTACTCCCTTGGTGATGTCTTCAGAGGTAGTAGTCAGCTCCAACCTGGTTAGTGATCGATTGCAATTAGCTACATCTGGATTGCAGTCTAAGCCACTGACTGAGATTGGCACATTCAATCAACATTACATTGTGAGATATGCTCATCAATTCACCTTTGATGACCATGTTGATGAGATGATGATACAGAGATGTATTTTGGTTCCTAGTGCTTATCATCAGTTATGGGATAGTTTGACACCTCGGGATGAGAGTTGTGATGGGCACAACATGGTGATAGGTTTTGCAGTTGACAGCTTGATAATACATGACTTAGAGCAGGAGTTTTGGAGTGATGCTTCAGCGGGTGTTGTTATTGATTCTACTCCTTTGGCTATGACATCTCCTGACTTAGCTGTTGATCAGACACAGTGGGTTGTATCACTTGTTCATGGTGAGTTGTTGACTGAGGTTGGTTTTTTTTATCAACATTATATTGTAGGGTATGTACATCAATTAGCATTTGATCCTTGTGTTGAGGAGTTGATGGCAAGCAAATTTGATTTGGGTTCCATTTCTTGTTGTTTATCATGTGATGTCTTTTCATCGTCAAGGGTGCATGGGAGTTATGGTTATGAGATAGTGGCCGGTGACCTGCAGAGTTGTATTAACAGTAGGAGTTGTACAGTGTGTGGATTCTCCATACTTTGTATAGTTTCATTCGGGAGCATTCACCATTGTTGCAGAGTTGGATTGTACATTCTATATAGGCCAGTGGGATGTGTTGATGGTATTTATTGTGTTAGCAATTTGATTTGTCCACTTTACTTGGGTTTTGATGTTCTAAGAGTTTGTGTCTCGTGGGTTTCTGATTGTGGAAGTTGTGCTTTTGGAGTTTGGTTGAGTTGTAATTGTCAGTTGGATTATGGATTCCTCTTGGTTATATTGCAGAGGATATTTTAGGAGCCTATGTTAATTGACAATAGTATAGTTCATGACTACATCTGGGATCCAGGCAGATTGATTGGTTTATTGTTCAGCCATTGCTTGAGGACAAGAAATATTTGGAAGGGAAGGACTTGTCATGTCCCCTTTTCAAATAATTAAAAATAATAATCTTTGCTAAGGTAGGTAGGCCCAAAAAGGTGAAGTTTCAAAAAAAAGAGATAATATTTGGAAGCTAATGGACTAATAAATGAAAATTATTATTAAAATATATTTTATTAACCCCTCTTAGATGTGAGTTAGGGTTATGCCCTCTTTTAAGGGGTTTGGAGGCATTTTGGGCTCATTCCAGAACTTGATTTTTTCTCATTTCTTTGTTATTCTTCAGAGGCTGCCAAACCTGTGGAGAAGGAGACCCAATAATGGGATTTTGAAGGTTTCTAGAAAGGCTAAGGATGGGAGTTTGAAGCTATTCCATGTGCATGCTCATGCAGAGTTTGCCTTTGTGTTGAACAGTGCAGATTTGTGATTTTTCGGGTGTGTTTTTTGTAAGAGTTTGGTGTTTCCAGTTGAGTATTTCAAACCTTTAGATGTTAAAATAGAGCTTAATATATTTATTTTTTTGTGATTATACTTCTGTGATAGATTATTAGTTTTTTTGTGGTGTTTCCGGGCTATTCTATGTTGTTTTTGGGAGCCCGATGAGCATTGTTTGTATCCTTCATTTGGGAGCTGTTGTGTAAATGTTATATAGATCTGAAAATGTCATTTTGTAGGCTGTTATGCTGCTGAAATTTATATAAAAATTTCCACTTTCAAATTTACTAATAATATGTGAAGCTGTGAAGTTTTTGGCACTATTTTCGGTATACCCAATTTGGGGTTTATTGAGAAATTGGTGGATCTTTGAAAGATTGGTTGTTTGAACTTAAAGATCTAATTAGAGGCTTGAAATATCATATAAAATTAGAAAAGGGACATTTTAGCATGACAAGAAATGATTGGTTGATAATCATGTGATTCCTCACTTGACTTCCTATCCTCCTCTAATATGGGCTCTTCCTCTTCTTCCTCACTTGGACCTTCAATATAGACCAATTTCTTTTCACTACATTTATGTCCTCAACTATATTTTCTATCACAATTGAAACATAGTCCTTTTGCTCTTTTCTCCTCAATTTTTTGTGGATTCAACCTAGTAGGTTGACAAAGATAAGGTTTTGAATAACCTTTTTCTCTTGTCACATTAGCCCTTTTCTTTCTAGGAATCAAGAAATTCTCCTCTACTGTGTGTGCATACCTCATGTTGAATGTGATCCTTGAGACCACCCAAGAATAAAGCATTCAATTTATCCTCTATAATTGTATCCACTCTTAAGGATAGATTTTGGAATTTTTGAATATGATCCTTAACTGATCCTTTTTCTTGAAGCTTAGTAAGTTGGCTAAAGAAGTTTTCTATCACACTATTGCTATATTGTGCTTGGAGTTCTTCTATAAAAATTGACTATGATACGATGAGACCCTTTTTCCTCCTATGAGTACAAAACTAGTGATACCAAATGAATTGATCTAATTCTAGATATAAGGAAGGTATTGTGACTTTTTGTCCATATGGGGTTTGATGTACCTCAAAAAAGTTCTCCATTTGATTTATCCATGTTAGAGGATCCTTTCCATTGAAATTGTGCATATCCAACTTTGGAAAAAAATTCCTAAGTCCCATAGGAGTATTAAAATTTGTGTCATTATTAGTTGACTTGAAGGTTTCACCTTGATTGCTTGACAACTCATTCCCTGTTTCATTCATATAGGTGCTTAACATGCTTCGTATGTCTGATATATCTTGTCATATGTCAACACATATCCCTCTTAACCTCTTCCTTGAACTTACTTATTTCCTCATTGGGATTACTATCCTTTGTTGTTTCCCAATCTTGAGCAGAAGATTTCCCTGGTGTGGTATCATTCTTTTTGCCTCTTATTGGAGGCCCTATCATGATGGAAACCAATATTTTTGAAATAAATCACACAAATGGAATATATTTTCATTGATTTATTTATTTATTTATTTATTTATTACTTTAACCTACTAGGGCCAAGATACCCTTACTCATAAAAAAATCTTTAAAAATGGCAGATTTGTTGCCTTGAAAGTGAATTTTCCTAATTTTATAATAACTTGCTTATTTTTTCTTCAATTTCTCCAAGCTTTGAAATGTAGGCTCCTCTACTATGTATTCAAAAATGTAATACAATTTATACTCCAATTTAGCAAGATGTGAGAGATATGTAGATCTTAGTTAATTGTGTAGAAATAGTAATTCTGCAATAATTTTCTCAAATTTGCTCCAATTCCTTCAAATTTTGTACTATATCTTCTTTAATATAGTATTCAAAAATCATTTAAAAATCTTTGAAAAAATTGTTAAAATCTTAAAGTTATGCTCTTCCCAAAATTGCCCCAATGTTGAGAATTTTTTTTGCCTCTATGGTGCCAAGATCATGCTCTAATACCACTTGTAATGAAATAACTTGCACAATAGAAGAAATATTATGAAATATTATATAAATACTTGATAATAACTAAGATTAATAGGACACTTTGAGGGGGCAACCTCCAAATATCTCCAATGAGAACACACTTCACAATATGATCTTGAAATAAGACTCACAACCTCCTATATATACCTAATTATGCTTAGGTTGAATAGACACAACCCTACATAACACCTAGGCAAACCTACCGACCTAAATAATAATATAATAATGATAACATGACTAAATTAAGGATTAACATAGCCACAAGTAGACTATTCATAACCCTATATACACCAATATTAAGGGCGTAGCATTCTCCTATTGATAAGTTTTGATAATGGTAGAGAACTAATTATCTTAGTTGTTGATGAGAATCAATAGACATTATTGTTTAGCTTAGGGACATAAAGATAAGATATGGCTGTAATGAAAGAAATGTCATAATTTGTGTTTCCTTTATGCCTTTTCATTCTAATTTTGTTCAAAGGAAAGCTCGTCAATGCTAATAGAAAAAAATAATGCACTTTCTAAGAGTTTACAAGAACTATTAGGTTAGAAGTAAGAACATGGTGTTGAAACAGTATAGAAAGTGCTTGACATGAGAGGTCCTCAAGTGAGGGTGTTGACCAATCTTGAAAACTTGAATGCTGAAATAAAATCTATAAGGATCAAACACATATTCTAGAGTTACAACACAATGTGAAGTTGATTTTAGATATTGTAGAGGAAGATATTCAAAAGTTTGATAAAATTTAAGGCATGAGATAGAGTCTATGGAAATATACCAGAAGGAGAAGGAGTGACCTCAGAAAGAGATTGCATTGCAAAAACAATAGCTAGACAATATAGAGGATATTATGGGAGCACTGGATAGAATCTTGGAAAGTGTTGCGGTAGGTACTTGTTACCTATTTTTCCCCCCACAAAAATTTGAATTCAAATACTTGACCCACCCAATGGTCAGTTCCCATCTTTAGTATTATTTAAATTCCCTAGAAATACAAAATAAAATTATTAAACCTTATGATATTTCTTTCCGCTGGCCTGCAGCTTTCCCCACCATTGGATCTTCTTAAGATCTACGAATGTTGCTTACTTGCTATGAAAAGTTGTGAGGTTATTTCCCATAACAAGATAGCAACCATCAAAATTTTGCTGCAGTACTGAAAAATGAAGTTCGGCATCGATTTTGATGACCCGTAGGAGCTCGCTAAATCACTATCGAGAAATTTGTGTTTCTCACCATTAGCAACATAGTGCCTTGATGGAAAGTAATCTTAAAAAAACTTTTTTAGAAGATGGGTCCCAGACAATGCTCTGTCAAATATCAGTTATAAATTTTTGGCATACAATGGAATCTAGTGGGGTACACATATACACTGGGAAAAGTGACAGCACCGAAGGTTGCTATCTCGCTATCAAGAAACTTGTTCTTCTCGCCATTAGCAACATAGCACCCATCCGGTAAATAAACACATGGTGGGACCTCAAACGACATGGAAAGGTGACTAGGATGAAAGTAATGTTTTGGTTTGTTGCCAGAAGTGCATATTCTTTTGCGTCATCAGTGCCCTAGACCCACGCCCATTCATAAAGCATGTCAATGATCCCGATCATCAGATCATCTCAGATCAATAGTCCTTGCTATCTTTCTATGGAAAGTTGCAAGATGTTTAGTCTATGCGACATAGTGAGTATGGGACCCACCACTCTTTAGGGTACTTTGTGCAATTTCTCTACCCTTGATTTTATCTTAGATCTATGATCATAGCTATCTCGCTATGGTGAGTTGCACGAGGGTTACGAACAGTGACATAGCGATAAGGGACCCACCATATTTCTCTTAAGTAATGTATCAATTTCTTCCACATGATCAATGAGAATCTACAATGGTCGCTATCTCACTATGGCAAGGAGCTCACTTTTTATGTATAGCGAGATAGTGATTCAGCGGCACATGTCCTTGCAGGCCTGGGGAGATAACATTGTAGTTGGCATTAATAGTTAGAGGCTGGCAATTGGGAGACTGCCATTGTTAGGGTTTTGAGGAGGTGGCACAGTCAGTTATAAAGATGTGGTCAAACTCAAGAGGACCTTGTGGGTGGAAAAATGAAATAAAATAATTGGTCCACATGGCCCATTCTGGTTGCAGTATTCTGTTGACTACTATTTTTGGCTAATTCATGAGCTAGAAACAGAGGAGAATCAGGTTTTCCTGCTTGATTTGATCCCTGTGATCAATTCCAACCACTCTCGAATGAATGTTGAACTTATTGAACAAAGGAAAACACTTTGCCACCTCAGTTCATCCACTTACTTGGTCAAAATGGTTTAATGGTGTTGTTCCTGTCAGGGCCCTGTTTCAACAAATATCAAGTTTCATAACTGAATCTGTACCCAGATCAGATTTTTTCCAAATCTTTATCAAGACTTACTGGTAGTGGTTGTGGAGTAACTTTAGTTAGAAAATATCCTAGTTATGCCTAAGCTATAAAGGAAATTTTTTTAGATTTTGTGTTGGTTGACTCTTCTCTGACTTCTCTGATATTGCTTTGCAATTTCACTATAAATTCCCTTTGTCTCTGAATTGTATGACATTTTACCTTATCTCCTTCAGCCATTGATGTAAAGTGCAAGAACTATTTGCCTCTCATTGGTGTATTGTGAATATCTACAATCTTGCATGATTATATCTCTTTTGGCCTATGAATGATATATAAGTGAATCCTCTCTTTCCTTGTGTCATTCATTTGGGTTTTTTGATCTGCATGTTATTGTTAGATTAAAGCAAGTCTGGATGTGTATATCTTTTTGTGTCATGATGGTTCAATAGTGCATGTATGGGCAGAGATTGGTTTGAACACTCTATTTTGGTGCATCACCCCCTTAGGTTAGAGTAGGTAGATTTGCTCTTCATGCATTCCTTCTCCCTTTTCCTCTCCAAGAGTAGTTAGGTGCACCCTGATAGTAAAGGAAGCCGGCCTTCTCTAGAGACTCAACCTCATAGTTTAAGTCCCATAGCTTGGAGGTTATTTCCATGTTTCACAAAGTTGTCCTTAGGTAAAAACTTTGGATAAGGGTGCAAACCTTTGTGACAATAATTTTTGGCATGCCTGATGGGACAATATTCAAAAAATTTCAAGTCCACTAGTGTCAAAAGGAAGATTTCAAGATTAATACTGAGGAGATAGTACTAGCTTCAGTGTTCAAGCCTTCAAGTACTTGGTGACTCTGAGCTTCAAATACATCAGGTTCCAGACCAAAGTTGCAGTAATTCATGCCCAAATCTGAAACAAGGGCATCTTCTAGAGGTAAATTTAGTACCAAGAGCTTTCATTTTCAATTCCTAGAAGAAGGAAGACTAGAGTATCTTTATCACCAATTAGGAGTGCAATAGTAACAAATACACCTGCAAGATCTATCTCTACTCCTCCTATTGTTAGATCTCAGCCTAGATTTCCATCAACACATATCAATAAATCACTTGTCTATATGACACAGCCTAGAGCCCATACTTTTGCCACCTTTAATGGTGGGAGTCCTCTTTTATTGGCCCAAAGACATGACATACCAATAGCTGCACTCAAAATTATACCAAAATTTATTGGTGAAACTTTTATCTCTCACTCGAAACACATTCAAGAAGTTGCAAATATCTGTAATATCCATGGTATTACAGAGGATGATGTTGCAGTTAGGCTTCTAGCCTCATCCTTGAAAGGAAAAGCATTACAATGGTATAGAGGTTTGGCTCATGGTTCTATAGTAGATTGGGATGGATTAGGAGCAGGACTATGTAAACACTTTGAGAAAAAAAGTGACCATTTGTCACTTTTGGAATAGTTGACTACTATAAAAAGAGCCCCCCATGAATGTATGATTGATTTAAACTATAGATTTCAAAAGACATGGGATAGAATACCTACTTCAGTAAAGCCTACCCCTAGTAATGCCTTCTTGCATTACCTCAGAGCTTTTAACAGTGACATTGCCACTACAATCCAAACTATGGGAGGAGATACCTTACCTAATGCTTATGACATAGCAATAAAGTTAGAAAACATCCTAATACAAGGAGGTAAGCTAGCTCCAAGGCCTCCTATGCCCTTCTTCCCTGATGTTCCAAATCACCAACCAGAATAGCTCCTCTTCCCACAACTTCCACATCACAATCCCTTGCTCTAGTCCCTCAAGCTTCCACATCTTCAAATGGAATAGATGAAATCAAGGAAATTATTCAATCTATGATGTTGAGCATAGATAAGATATTTTAGGGCCAAGAGAAGAAGTTGGAGGATAGCTTCTCTGTGATGCAGAAAGTGAGCAACAAAGTGGTAACTTTAGAGAGATAGCAAGCTCAAGGTAGTAAGGCTCATCAATTGTAATATCAAACTTAGAACAATGGTAGGCCTCCAAATCATAACTATGGGAACAATTGTTTTGATCAGAATAAGAAAAATAGCCATGCTTCAACCTCAAGTGTAAACCAAAGTAGGGCCATAGTCCCTCAAAATAACAAGTCACAAGATCAAGATTTGTGTCCCTCTTGTAACTACTCCTACGCTTGTTGCATGTGTCAGAAGGTTGAATCTTATTTGGCTTTGACCATCTAAGAGCCTACAGTAGGACAATCATATAAGGAGGTCCAATTTAAAGATGCCTTATATATGCAAGGACAAGGTGATTTCTCCTTTATGAATCATCAAGTGGAGGAACATTGTAATGTAAACTAGGATTCCATTGCTCACAACACTAGGAGAAAAAGAAGAGCTATTGAAGATGGTACCCCTCCTCCTCCCAATCAGGCCTTAACTTCAAATGTAATACCTCATGAGCAAGTAGTAAATGATCAATCAGATACCTCTTAGTAGCAAAGGTGAAATAATGGCAGAAAAGATGTAAGCGATCCTCAAGTTGTTCCATCTCAACCTCCTACAAATGTAGCTCCCAAGGCTTCTACCAAAGTATCTACTAGGACATTCAGTGTGGTAGAACAAATGAAGAAGAAAAATGTGAATATTTTCATGTGGGATGATGTTGCTACTATACCCATGCAAAAGAGGTTGTTGCAGCAAGAACTAGAAAGTATTGAACCAAAGGATCAGCCACCCAGCATGGAAAGTGCCACAAGCTTAGTACAGCCATCAAGGGAGGAAGAAACAAATAAAAAGGTTAGACTACCTCCATTTTATGTTTCTCTAATTATAGGGGATAAACTAATCCACAATTGCATGATTGATTCAAGGGCTAGTAGTTCAGTGATGCCTAGGTGTGTTACTAATGCTTTGGGAATGAAATATGAGCCTATTGTTAGGGATGTATTACAGTTGGATGGTAGTACTGTCAAGACTATAGGGATCCTTAGGAATGTGGAGATGGCCCTACATGCATGCCCTGGTTGTACTGTAACTCAAGATATATCTGTTGCTGAAGTCAAGCCACATTTTTCCATCTGTCTGTCAAGAGACTTCACTGCCCAAATAGGTGGTTACATATCTTCTGATTGGTCATATATGTCCTTTAGAACAAGATATGGGGCCAAAGCTTCAATAAAAGTAGAGCCTCTAGCTCTCCATCCTATTGAACCCTACACTCCTAATCTCATTAGCATGAACTGCACTATCCTAGAAATGGATGAGAATGACATAATGAATGAGCCTACCACTTCCCTAGCAAAGATACCTAATTTTCTCTTAGATGAATGGGCTAATGCATATCAATTTGGTCCCATCCCAAAAACCCTTGAGATAGGCCTCAGTACATATTGTATATTAGAGAAGGATGCTCTAGTTCCTGATCTTGTGGAGACTAAAGAAGATCTGAGTGGGATATGGAGTATTTACTTTGATGGATCAAGGAATAAGAATGGGTCAAGGGTTGGTGTGATGTTGACTTCTCCTACACAAGTAAGGTACTACTTCTCCTTTAGGCTCCAGTTTAGTTGCACTAACAATGTGGCTGAGTATGAATCCTTTATTCAAGGTCTCCTACTTGCTCAGACAAGAGGAATTCAAGCCTTAAGTGTATATGGAGATAGTGAGTTGGTGGTTAATCAAGTGAGAAATTAGAATATCACCAAGAATGGTTTTCTCAGGTCTTATAAACATATGGTATGAGATTTTCTTGAGGGTTTCAATGCATTTAATATTCAAAGTATCCCTAGAAAAGAAAATAGACATATTGATAGACTTGCAGCAATAGGTGCATCTCATGATGTGCTAGGGAATCTTGAGGAGAAAAAGAAGTAACAAATCAAAATTGTAGTAAGGCCTGTCATCCCTAACAAAAAAATCCATTGGTAAGTGTTTAAATCTAATGAACAAATTGTAAGCTTCTTGTAGAATGAAGCAAATTTTTTAGATAGAAACCAATCGAGATTACAGGATCAGTATGGCGATCAAATCATTAATCTTAGTTCCAACAAATTGCCTAAGGGTCTCATTACCTTAGAGAGTTTTTTTAATCCTAATGACCAAGCAAGAGGCAGAGTCATGAACTTAGTTGTTGATGAAGATGATCACACCCCAGTTACGGTTGCTAATGGAAAATCCTTAAACATGGGGAAGGTATGTTTTGAGATTGAGCAAGAAATTTTTATTCATCTATGTCAAGAATTTAATGATATATTTTCTTGGACGTATGATGATTTAAAGGGTTTTGACCCAAGGTTGTTTCAGCATACCATAGATTTAATTGATAATGTCAAACCAGTAAGACAAAAATAGAGGCTAGTGAATCCCAAAATTGAACCCTTAATGAGAAAAGAGTTATCCAAATTGATTGAGACCAATATAATTTTCCCCAGCAAGCACTTGTCATGGGTAGTAAACCTTGTCCCTGATAGGAAGAAGAATGGAGAAATTAGATTATGTGTGGACTTTAGGGACCTTAACCAAGCTTCCCTTAAAGATCACCATCCTCTCCCTTCCATGGAGCAGATTTTATCCAAGGTCAATGGTTCAAAGAGGTTTTCATTTCTTGATGGATTTTTTGGCTACAATCAAGTGCTGGTCAAAGAGTCTGATAGGTACAAGACTACATTTACCACCAAATGGGGTACCTATTCTTATTGTGAGATGCCATTTGGGCTAACCAATGCAGGTGCTACATTTCAAAAGGCAATGGAGATGGCCTTAAAAAAACATGATTGAAAAGTTTGTATTAGTTTACCTTGATGATATCATAGTATATTCAAAGAGTGTAGAAGATCATTTTAATCATTTGAGATAGAGATTTGGGATATCCCTTAACCCGAGCAAGTGTGTCTTTGCTACCAATCAAGGAAAATTATTAGGACACATTGTATCTGAGGATAGTTTAACCATTGATCCAGAAAGAACAAAAGCAATACTTGCTCTCCCTCTTCCTAAACATAAGAAGGGGTCGCAAAGTTTCCTTGGTAGGATAAATTTTGTGAGGAGATTTATCCCTAATCTTGCTACCATGGTAAAACCCCTTACAGCTATGCTCAAGAAAAGTATGGTTTTTGCATGGACCAAGGAAGGGAAAGAAAGTTTTGAAGAGATCAACGTAACCATAGCCTCAGCCCCCACTCTCATTTATCCAAATTTTGAAAAGGATTTCATCCTTTATACCCTAGGTGGTGAGTCAAGTATTTCTGCTATCTTGACTCAAACAAATGATAAAGATGAAAAGCAGCCCATAGCCTTCTTTAGTGAAGCACTTAAAGAATATGAAGATAAATACAGCTATGTAGAGAAGCAAGCCCTTGCAGTCATCAGAGCTTTAAATAAATTTAGACACCTCCTGTCTCAAAATAAAATTCATTTGTTAGTACCCTATGCTAGTGTGAAGGATTTCCTTTTGAGCAAAGATATTAGTGAGAAGAGAGCTGGTTGGATTACTAAAGTAATGGAATATGATGTTGACATCTAGATCACCAAGCTAGTAAGAGGGAAGGGGTTGTGTAAACAGATGATATCATCTCAGGAATCAGATGAGGAATTTGCTATGATACTAACAGAGCAACAAGAGACAAGAAATGATGACCCAAGGAATTGGATGGATGATATGAAGAATTTCTTATTAGGAAATGGATATCCTCAAGGATTAGATAGAACTAAAAGGAGATAGTATAGATTGCAGTCAATTCCTTATATTATAGTTGATGGTATCCTTTTCAGGAAAGATTTTAATGGAGCCTTATAAAGGTGCATTGACATAGACCAAGCTGAAAGAATGATCAAAGAGCTTCATGATGGTCCTAATGGTGGTCACTTCTCAGCAAGGACAGATGTAATGAAGGTCATGAGGGCTGGTTACTACTGGTTGTCCCTATTCCATTATTGTCATAGGTATGTGAGGAAATGTGAAAAATGTGCCTTCTTCTTTGGTAAGCAAAAGCTTGCAGCTCTTCCTATCCATCCCATTCAGGTGGACCATCCTTTTGCTCAATGGGGATTGGATTTCATAGGCCCTATCAATCCTTCGTCTAGTTCTGGTCACAAATAGATTTTAGCTGCTACAAATTACTTCACTAGATGGATAGAGGTAGTTGCATTGAAGGACGCCATAGAATCTTCAATTGTTGAGTTCCTTGACAAAATTGTGACCAAGTTTGGTGCCCCTTCAACCATTATTTCATATAATGCAAAATATTTTGTAGGAGCTCAAATTTGTGCATGGGCAGTTGACCATAACATCTACTTGAGCACATCCTCAAACTACTATCCTCAAGGCAATGGTTTGGCTAAACTCATCCAACAAAAACCTGATTAGGATTATGAAAAGAACTATAGAGGATAACCAAATGTGTTGGCATCAAAAGTTGAGGACTACACTATGGGCTGACAAAATAACACCTAAGAGGTCAATAGGAAATTCACCATTTATGTTGGTATATGGTAGAGAAGCAAGGCTTTCAATTTCATTAGAATTCCCATCCCTAGAACTAGCTCATCAGCTGGAGCTAATCTAAGATGATGCCATGATAGTAAGAATGGCAGAGCTGATGGATCTGGAAGAAAAAAGAAGTCAGGCCATGCAAACCCTAGAAATACATCAGCAATAGATGAAAAGGAGCTTTGACAAGTAGGCTAGGGTCATAACCTTTAGAGAGGGTAATTTAGTTTTGAAATGAGATGTAGATAGGGAAAAACTAGGGACACACTCAAAATTTGATGCACTGAGGAGTGGTCTCTATCTAATTGTTAGTTGCAAGCAGGCCAATGCTTTTCAATTAAGCAAGCCTGATGGTGAAGTTTTGCCTATCCCAATCAATGGGATCTATCTCAAACCATGTCTTTGACAAGGCTTGAGGTTTCATGCACATATGTAGCTTAGTTTTCTTTTTGTTGGTTTCCTACTTTCCAAGAAGTGCACAAGCACAAGTTTCTCCCTGTGAGATAGCTAGTTTTTTTTTTTTTGTTCGAAGTTTTGAAGGTTGTAGAAGGTTTTTTGGTCTCTGGTTCTAGTTGTAGAGATAGAGGGAAATTTTTTAGGGTTTTTTTTCCCACAGAGGTAGGGTTAGGGTTTCACAGTGCATTGATCTAAATCTTTTGTGATTCTATAGCCCAATGGATGCATAAGGTCACTGGTCACACGCATTGCTGGCTTGCATCCCCTCTGAGTTGCCAAAAATGTTACCTATTTTGCCCCTTGCCAAAATTTGAATTCAAATACTTGACCCACCCAACAGTCACTACCCATCTTTAGTATTATTTAAATACCCTAGAAATACAAAATAAAACGATTAAACCTTATGATATTTCTATCCGCTGGGTTGCAACTTTCCCCGCCATTGGATCTTGTTAAGATCTACAAATGTTGCTTACTCGCTATGAAAAGTTGTGAGGTTGTTTCCCATAGCGAGATAGAAACCATCAAAATTTTTTTGCGGTACTAAAAAATGAAGTCCAGCACTGATTTTGATGACCTGCCGAAGCTCGCTAAATCACTATCAAGAAATTTGTGTTTCTTGCCATTAGCGACATAGTGCCTTGATGGAAAGTAATCCTATGAAAACTTTTTCAGAAGATGGGTCCCAAATAATGCTCTATCAAATATCAGTTATAAAGATTTGGCACATGATGACATCTAGTGGGATACACGTATACACTGAGAAAAGTGACAGCATTGGAGGTTGCTATCTCACTATCGGGAAACTTGTTCTTCTCGCCGTTAGCGACATAGCGCCCAGTCGGTAAATAAACACATGGTGGGACCTCAAACGACATGGAAAGGTGACTAGGATGAAAGTAAGGTTTTAGTTTGTTTCCAACAGTGCATATTCTTTTGCGTCATCAGTTCCCCAGACCCACGCCCATTCATAAAGCATGTCAATGGTCTCGATAGTCAGATCATCTCAGATCAACAGTCCTGGCTATCTCACTATGGAAAGTTGCAAGATGTTTAGTCTATGTGACATAGCAAAAATAGGACCCACCACTCTTTAGGGTACTTTGTGCAGTTTTTCTACCCTTGATTTGATCTCAGATCTATGATCATCACTATCTCACTATGGTGAGTTGCACGAGGGTTACAAATAGTGACATAGCGATAAGGGACCCACCATATTTCTCTTAAGTAATGTATCAATGTCTTCCACATGATCAATGAGAATCTACGATGGTCACTATCTTGCTATGGAAGGTGCTCACTTTTTATGTGTAGTGAGATAGTGATTCAGCGGCACGTGTCCTTGTGGGCCCGGGGAGATAACGCTACAGTTGGCATTAAGAGTTAGAGGCTGGTAGTTGGGAGACTGCCATGGTCAAGGTTCTGAGGAGGTAGCATAGTTAGTTTTAAAGATATGGTCAAACTCAGGAAGACCTTGTGGGTGGCAAAATGAAATAAAATAATTGGTCCATGTGGCCCATTCTGGTTGCAGTATTTTGTTGACTGCTATTTTTTGCTAATTTACGAGCTAGAAACGAAGGACAATTAGGTTTTCCTGTGTGATCTAATCCCTGTGATCAATGCCAACCGCTCCCAAATGAATTTTGAACTCAGTAAACAAAGGAAAACACTCTGCCACCTCAGTTCATCCACCTACTTGGCCAAAATGGTTTAATGGTGTCGTTCTTGTCAGGGCCCTATTTCAACAAATATCAAGTTTCATTGTATTTGAATCTATACCTAGATTAGATTTTCTCCAGATCTTTATCAAGACTTAATGGTAGTGGTTGTGGATCAACTTCAGTTAGAAAATATCCTAGTTATGCCTGAGCTATAAAGGAAATTTTTGTAGATTTTGTGCTGGTCAACTCTTCTCTAAATTCTGTGATAATGCTCTGTAATTTTAATATAAATTCCCTTTGTCTCTGAACTATATGATATTTTACCTTATCTCCTTCAGCCATTGATGTAAAATGAAAGAACTATTTGCCTCTCATTGGTGTATTGTGGATATCTGCAATCTTGCATGATTGTATCTCTTTTGGCCTATGAATGATATATAAGTGAATCCTCTCTTTCCTTGTGTCATTCATTTGGGTTTTTTGATCTGCATGTGATTGTTAGATTAAAGCAAGTATGGATGTGTAAATCTTTTGGTGTCATGATGGTTCAATAGTGCATGTATGGGCAGAGATTGGTTTGAACACTCTATTTTGGTGCATCACCCACTTAGGTTAGAGTAGTTAGATTTTCTCTTCATGCATTCCTTCTCCCTTTTCCTCTCCAAGAGTAGTTAGGTGCACCCTAATAGTAAAGGAATTCGAGCTTCTCTGGAGACTCAACCTCATAGTTCAAGTCCCACAACTTGGAGGTTGTTTCCATGTTTCACAAGGTCGTCCTTAGGTAAAAACTTTAGAGAAGGGTGCAAACCTTTGTGAAAATAGTACTATGATATTGGAATCACTTGTGAGTGTCTTTGAGATTTTACAAACCAACTATTGGGAGGACTACAAGTTGTACAATTTTTCATGTTTGCATTTGTATTTTCTTTGTCATTTCTTATAAGAGTGTTTCAAGGTTGGGAATCACTTTAACATCCTTTACATGCTTTAGAGTTAATTTAACTTTCACAGAGACCTCTACAAGGGAATAAGCCTCATGATTATGGCATTTACATAGAAGCAGAACTTTCTTCTTCAACTCCTTACACTCAACTCTTCATTGAAGTTATTCTTCCAACAGTGAGAATAGTTGCTACAAATTCAGAGGAGCCAAGGGACCCTGAACCTATGCTACATTTTTTGGATACATGGGAGAAGTTACTACCAGCTTTAGTACTTCATAATATTTTGGATCAGATAGCAATGCCCAAATTAATAGTAGTAGTAGATACATGGGATCCTCATAAGGAGATTGTGCCAATACGTGCATGGTTACATCCTTAGCTTCTATTATTGGGCCAACATATGGAGCCCCTATATCCAACCATTCATTATAAGTTGGGGAATGTTCTTCATGCCTGGCATGCAAGTGATGCATCTACATATGCAATTTTATCACCTTGGGAAACTGTATTTGGTCCTTCTAGTTGGGAACAACTGATTGTTCTTTATATTGTACCTAATATAATGATAGTTCTATAAGAATTTGTAATCAACCCATCTAATCAGAAACTAGACCAATTTAACTGGGTTATGGATTGTTTCTTTCTAGAAAGATTTTCCATGATATGTTTTTGTAAACTTTCTAGAGAACTCTGCCCATTTTTCTTGGTCTACATTACTTTTGTTCAAGATCTTGAGGTAAGTCACTTAGCATGGGCTGAGTGAGTTTAATTTTTATTTTTTTTAGATTTTGGAATATGTTTGCAGCTTGATCAATTTTTATGTTGTGCTAAGATGTAATAAGCACCTTTAAAAAGATATCATATACATACATACATACATAGACACACATGTTTGTATTTGTATATATACACATACATATACATAAAGAGAAGCTTCTCTAATCACCTACTTGGGGAAAGATAAAGAGATACATGTTTAGAAGGAAAATAAAAGAACATTTACATAGGTACCTCTTCTCCCCTTGATGAAATTTTTTAGAATTATTTTAGAACAACTGAGAGGGAAGGTGAATTAGTTATTCAAGTTCTAGATGTCCAAATAAAACTTTTCACAATTTAGTGAACCCATTTAACAATCTTAACCATGCATGCATTCATTGTGTAAAAACCAAAATTGATATGTTACTATTAAACTAACATGCAAAAATGTAAAGCATAAAACACAACACATCCATCAGCACACTTGACACAATAAATTAATGTGGAAACCTGATTTGGGAAAAACCACCAATAACTTGCTACTCCTTTTTCACTCTTTTGAAGTGATACCCTGTTAAATGCCAACCCTGTTAAAGGTTACAACACACACTGTTAAATGTGACCCGGTTAAGGGATTTCAATCACCCTATTAAAAGTGAGCCTTGTTAGAGGACTTTATGCCATTCATTTGGAATGTCACCTTGTTTAAGGATTTTTCAGTGACTATTAAGTCAACCTTTCTCCAAAGGACTTACCCTAATTTGATACAATTGTTCAAGAGTAACAGTAGAGTTTGATTTGATACAACTTACAGCCTCTCTTGTAGATTATAGATCACTATTCATTCCTCACTGCTTGGCTTCCTATCTTTTCAGTTTTGATAGTTTGTTCACTCTTCAAGCATTCATCCTTCTCTAGCCTTCTTGCTTAGCTTGCCATTGCAGACTTCTCATCTTGGCTCACTTGATGAAGCAAACCCTCTTCCTTCACCTTGTCATATTTTCACATCCAAAAACTCTCTGACCTCCAACCATGCTTCATGACCAAACATCCCTACATATAGGGAATTAGAACTCTTTTCCCACTCATTATCCATCTCAAAAATTAGGGTTTTTGATGGATTAGGTAGGATACAATGTATCTACCCCATATCTTGTCTTCTCTAGAAACTTCTTCTAGAATCCACTTGAATTTGCCTCCAAAATGGTTTACATAAGATTCTGTGCCTCTAGCTCATCAATCTTATCTTCCTCCTAATTTAAAAGTTCCAAGCAAACAAACTTGTCATCTTTTATTTGGTGGATCTTTGATCTTTTTCATAATGCAATAGCTCAGGATTATCAATTTACTGATGCTTGACACATATTGTGTTACTCAGCATCTATTGTAAAATCACTCAGCATCAACTAGTTTTTACTAGTGCTCGGCATCTATTGAAAATCACTCGGCATCTACTACCTTGCTCAGCATCTACTAACTTTCTTGTCATCCACTTGAAATTGATTTCATTTGGCTCCAACTGACTTTTTGGTCGGCTTGCACTAACTTTTCTCGGCACCTTCTATCAACTTGGTCAAGCTTAGCAAATGAACTTTGTCCAACCTTTTTCATTTGAACTTTCTAAGTGTAGCCAATCATTTTGTAACCTTAAGTAGATCATCAATACATTATGTTATCACTATCTTAACTGATTCTTGCACTTCAATACATAATCATAACTCAACCTTTCTTCTAGGTACTTCTGTTACATCTTGTTGATCAAATCCTCTTCATCAATCAACTAAGTGATAGTTCTTGAAATGTATAAGCAATTGTCTTACCAACATGTAGCAAGTTTGACATCAGTGAAAAAATAATGATTGAAAACACACAGTCTTCTTTCAACAATCTTTCTTCTCAAATGATCTTTTCAATCATATATCAACAATCTCCCTCTTTGGCATTGATGGCAAACCAAACTGATCAACTAGTCAAACAAGTGATAAACTAACTAGGTTAAAATAGTAAGGTAATGCCAAAAAGAAATCTTGTGAATAAAACTTCTCCCTCTATCAGCAACTCCTTAGGTTACAAATGACTTTCTTATCAAATCAAAATATCTCCATCTTTCTCTTTTCACTTTCTTCTTTCTCCCTCTTTTATTCTTTTAGTCTTCTGATCTTCTGATGATGTATTCTCACTTCATTACTCCTCTTGTGCATTGTACTTTCTTTGTATTTTCTCTTTACTTTCTCCCTCTGACTTGATTTTTTGCTTTCGATCATCTCCCTCTTGATCAGTATGCACTTGATCAGTTTCTTGTACTTTCTCCCTCTTTGACAACAATGTCAAAGACATGTACTCAATACTTGGCATCTTTATATATGTAGATATAAGCTTTTACAGGTTCTTCAATTTTCTCCCTCTATCACCTTGCTTGTGACTTGTTTTGAAATTTCAGCTCTGTAATTACTTTAGGCAACTTCCTAAAGTAAGATCCATTGCATCAATGTGTATGAAATTAATATCAGCTTGGTTGATGCAGGGTACTCCCTTTCTATTTTACATAGCCTTTGATATAAGTATCACCCCTAATTTACCTCTCAGATACTCATAAGCATCCTTAGGTAATGCTTTGGTGAAGATATCAACAGTTTGCTCCTTTGTGTTGATATATTTCATCTTCACCTCTTTGTCTTGAACCAACTCCCTTACATAATGATACTTTATTGCATTGTGCTTTGTCTTTGTATGCATGATAGGATTCTTCCTTCATTCCCTTTAGTAACGGTTTGATCCATACAATGTTTGTGCAATTGATAGTAGCAACAACATACTCTGCTTTAGCAATAGTTTTTCGAAGTACAACTCTGCTTCTTGCTTGTCCATGTAACAAGTCTTCTCCCTAAGAAAAATGCTCCTTCATTGGTGCTCTTTCTATCATCAATATTTCCAACCCAATCAGCATTAGTTTAGGCTTTTAGCTCAAACTTTTCATTCTTCTTGTAGTATAAACCATACTCTTATGTTCCTTTCAAGTATCTCATTATCCTTTTTACAGCCATCATGTGATTTTCTCTAGGGTTAGCAGAGAATCTAGCAAAAATCCCCATAGCTAATGCAATATCAGGTCTATTATGTACTACATATTGCAATTTTTCAATCATGGATCTATAAAATGTTTGATTGACCTTAGTTGATTCATCCTTCTTTGATAGTTTGAGTGTTGTTACCATAGGTGTATTGTCTAGTTTTGAGTCCTCAAGTCCAAATTTCTTCAATATCTCCTTGATACATTTTGACTGAGTGATATATACACCATACTTCATTTGATATACTTGTAGTTCCACAAATAATTAGATTTCACCAAACATTGACATTTCAAACTCTTGCTTCATCTAATTTGCAAACTCTTTACACAGAGCATCTTGTCCTCCAAATATTATGTTCATGTACAAATAGTTGTTATCATCTATCCTTTAAAATCTAATCTTAACAAGATAAGTGTGAAGTCTTTCATACCATGCTCTTGGTGCTTGTTTCAATCCATACATGACTTTATGCAGTTTGTATACCATGTTCTTTTTTTTTTGTCCACAAATCCTTTTGATTTTTTTATGTAGACCTCCTCTTCTAATTGTCCATTCAGAAATGCAGACTTGACATCCATCTAATAAACTTTAAAACCTTTATATGCAGCATAAGCAAGCAAAATTCTTACTCCTCCTATTTTTGCAATAGGGGAAAATGTTTCACCATAGTCAATTCCTTCTTCTTGTGCATACCCTTTGCAAACTAGTCTTGCTTTATTTCTTATTACTGCACCATTCTCATCTAGCTTGTTCCTGAATACCCATTTTGTGCCCATCACATTCTTGTCCTCTACTTTAGGAACTAAGCTCCAAGTCTTGTTCTTTTCTATCTGTTGAATTTCTTCTTCCATAGCCTTGTACCAATCATTAACCTCCAATGCATCTTTTACTATCTTAGGTTCCTTCAAGCTCATCTCAACCTATATCTTGTCATTGGCCTTGCATCTTTTTCTCCAATGATTTGATCTATAGGATGGTGTCTTTTGACATATTTAGATAGTCTAGGCTTAGTTCTTGTGGCTTCATTCTGTCCCTCAGCTTCAGTATCACTATGTGCATCTTTGTCAAGTATTTCAGCATCTCTTTCATATGTGCCAATCTCAAAATCAGATTGTGCATTCTCCTCATTTTGCAACTCGACATTTGAATGCAACTCAACATTCACAAGATGTGACTCGGTAGTTGTTGAAACTTCCTGTTGATTTGTTGCATGATTTGTAGCATCTTCTTCAGTAGGCATTCCTTCATAGTAGTATACAAATTTCTTGTAATCCTCTAGTTCTTTTCTAATTTCAGCCTCATGTGCTTCTATAAACTCATCAAAATTCACATTTGCACTTTCCAAAATTTTGTTAGTGTTAGTAATTAAACACTTGTAAGATTTACTTCTTGTGGAGTAACCAAAGAATATACCTTCTTCGTTCTTTGCATCAAACTTTCAACTCCTAACATCTTTAAGAATATAGCATTTTCTTCCAAATACCTTAAAATATTTTACATTAGGTAAATGACCGTACCATAGTTCAAAAGGTGTTGAGTGAGTACCTTTCTTTACTTGCAAACAACTCATTGTGTATACTATAGTACTTACAGATTCTCTCTAGTATTTCAGGGCAACATTTTTCTCCATCATTAGTGTTCTAGCATAGTTCATTACAGATCTATTTCTTCTTTCAACAATTCCATTTTGTGGAGGGGTTCTAGGTGTTGATGTCTATCTTTTGATTCCTCTATCATTGCAAAACATCTCAAATTCATGTGAAGTGAATTCACCTCCTCTGTCTGATCTCAAACATTTCAAACTCTTACCTATTTCTTTCTCAACTCTTTCTAAGTACCATTTAAACATTTGAAAAGCATCTTATTTTTGTTTTAGAAACATGACTGTCATCATTCTAGAGTAATCATCAACAAGTAGCATAATATACACATCTCCTTTGTAGCTTTGTACCTCAATAGGTCCACACAAATCAATATGAACAATTTCAAGTATTTCCTTACAGGTATAAGCTTTACTTTTAAAGCTTGTTTTGTCATCTTTCCTAGAAGACATTATTTGCACATTATATTTTCTAGTTTCTTCAATTTAGGAAAATCTCTAACTCTTTTCATGTTACTTATACTAATCAAATTATCAAAGATAACATGATATAATCTCTTGTGCCAAAGCCATATATCAACAAATTTTGCAATAAGACAAGTAGCATCTTCTATATCCAAATAGAATAGATTACTCCTAGTTTGATCACCTTTTCCAATCAAATTTCCATTTGTATCATATATCTTGGCTGATTTGTTTTTAAACGCAACTTTGCACCCAAAATTATTCAATTGTGACACACTTAACAAGTGATAATTCAATCCTTCAACATAGTAAGCATTGTCCATGAAACCTTGTCTGTAAGCTTAATAGACCCTTTTCCTTTTATTGAACATGATACATCATTACCAAATCTTACACTATTTCCATCATAACAAGTTAAGGTAATGAACTTACTTTTGTCTCTAGTAATGTGATGTGAGCATCCACTGTCAATAATCCATTTGTCATTCTTGTTCACACAAGTCATAAGTGCAGTAGCTTCATCCTCATCTAACTCATCCTTCATTGCAACATATACCACTTCATTGTCATTTTCATCAGAGTTGTTCTCATCAGCAATGTAGCATGACTTATTGCCCTTATCTCTGTAGTCTCTTCCATCATCTTCTCTTCTGTTTTTGTGCTTGTTCTCTTCTCTAAAGTTTTTCTTTTGTGTACATCTTGCTACAATATGACCAACTTCATTGCAATTAAAACAAATGATAGGCAGCTTACTTTTGAATTTACCTTTTCCTTTGTCAAATCTTCGGGCTAGCAATGCTTACAATTGTTCAATTTCTTCCGCATCTATGATGTTATCACTAGATGCATACTTTATTTCTCTTTTCTTCTTCTTTGGCTTCACCTCCTCAGAATCCTTCAGTAAAAATTTTGCTTTGAAAGCTGATTTAGTACTTTCTAGATGGTAGTTGTCAAAATTAGATAATTTAAATGCAGTGAGTCTTCTCACTAGACTTTCAAGGGTTAGATCATTTCTTGGTATACATCTTAGCTCTTGGATTGTAGACACTCTAATGGCATACATAGGCAACAATTCTCTCAAAACTTTACTTAGCACAATATCATCATCTATTTTACCAGTTGCAACTTTTATTGCACTAACAACTTTTATTCTAGCAACATATTGAGCAATGTTTTCACCTTCTTCCATTATCATGTCATAAAACTTACCTCTTAGGCTTTCTAACTTGGCTCTTTGAAAAAAAATTCCTCCTCCATAGATAGTGGTTAGGGCATCCCACATCTACTTTGCACTTTTAAGTTCATTGATGTCATCAAACTCAGCATAGCTTAGGGCAGAGGAAATTTCCAACATCGCCTGATTGTGTTCTTTCTTTTTCTTGAAGTCTTCAGTAGTTAGGGCTCCTGCTGGATCAACATGTTCTATTGTAAAGGTTTCATCAAAAAAAATCGTGAAGAAAATTTATCTTTGTTTTGCTTGGGTACCTCTCTTTTTGACATCTTGATCTTTATGTTTTTAGTACCTTGAAACTAATCCTCTTAAGCAACTACATTTTGATACCAATTGTTAGAATTCTTTTAGAATAACTGAGAGAGGGGGGGTGAATCAGTTATTCAAGGTCCAAATGTCCAAATAAAACTATTCACAATTTAGTGAACCCATTTAACATTCTTAACCATGCATGCATTCATTGTTTGTAAACCAAAACTGTGATATGTTATTGTTAAACTAACATGCAGAAATGTAAAGCATAAAACATAACGCATCCATTAGTACACTTGACACAATGATTTAACATGGAAACCCAATTTGGGAAAAAACACTAGTAACATGCTACTCCCTTCTCACTCTTTTGAAGTGATACCCTATTAAAGGCCAACCTTGTTAAAGGTTACAACACACACAGGTTAAATGTGACCCAGTTAAGGAATTTCAATCACCCTATTAAAAGTAAGCCTTGTTAGAGGACTTTAGGCCATTCACTTGGAATGCCACCTTGTTAAAAGATTTTTTAATAACTATTAAGTCAACCTTTCTCCAAAGGATTTACCCTAATCTGATACAATTTTTAGAGAGTAACAGTATAGTTTGATCTGATACAAGTTACAACCTTACTTGTAGATTACATATCATTATTGAATCCTCAACTCTTCTTGGCTTCCTATCTTTGCAATTCTGATAGCTTGTTCACCATTCAAGCATTCATCCTTCTCTAGCCTTCTTTCTTAGCTCACCATTGCAGACTTCTCCTCTTGGGTCACTTGATGAAGCAAACCCTCTTCCTTCACCTTGTCAGATTTTTGCATCCAAAAACTCTATGACCTCCAACCAACTTTTCTTCATGACCAAACATCCCTACATATAGGGAATTAGAACTCTTTTTCCAACTCATTATTCATCTCAAAAATTAGGGTTTTCGATGGATTAGGTAGGATAAAATATATGTACCCCATATCTTGTCTTCTCTAGAAACTTCTTCTAGAATCCATTTGAATTCGCCTCCAAAATAGTTTACATAAGATTATTTTCCTCCAGCTCATCAATCTTATCTTCCTCCTGATTTACAAGTTCCAAGAAAACAAACTTGTTGGCTTTTATTTGGAAAATCTTTGATCTTTTTCATAATATTGTAGCTCGACATTATCAATTTACTGATGCTCGACACATACTATGTTACTCGACATCTATTGTAAAATCACTCAGCATCAACTAGTTTTTATTGGTGCTCAGCAGCTATTGAAAATCACTCGGCATCTACTACCTTGCTCGGCATCTACTAACTTTCTCATCATCCACTAGAAATTGATTTCACTCGGCTCCAACTGACTTTTTGCTTAGCTTGAACTAACTTTGCTCGGTACCTTCTATCAACTTGGTCAAGCTTAGCAAATGAACTTTGTCCAACCTTTTTCATCTAAACTTTCTAAGTGTAGCCAATCATTTTGTAACCTCAAGTGGATCATCAATACATTATGTTATTACTGTCTTAACTAATTCTTTCACTTCAATACATAATCATAACTCAACCTTTCTTCTAGGTACTTTTGTTACATCTTGTTGATCAAATCCTCTTCATCAATCAACTAAGTGATAGTGCTTGAAACATATAAGCAATTGTCTTACCAACGTGTAGCACATTTGACATTAGTGACAAAATAATGATTGAAAACACAGTCTTCTTTCAACAATCTTTCTTCTCAAGTGATCTTTTCAATCATATATCAACAAAAATTATAGAGCAAGGGTACAAAGATCACAATGGCATGACATGACAACAAAATTGTAGAGCAAGGGCATGGAGATCAAAAGGGAATGACAACAAAATGTAGAGATCACAAGGGCACAAAAATGAAATGCAGTAATTAGACGGACACATCAAGAAAATCCTAGAACTCCACTAATCTCCACCAAGGGCACGACAATAAGATGCAAAGATCACAAGGGCACAACAATGAAATGTAGTGATCACAAGGGCATAGAAATGAAATACTAGACATCCACTTATCTCCACCAATGTCCAGAGCTCTCCACCCTCATTCAGAGCTCTTCACCCTCTTTCACATACAACTCTTCACAATCAATCAAAACAAATGGGGAATGATTAATGTTGTGTTTTCTTTTTTTCTTTATAATCATGTCGATGTTGCAATTATGACACCAATGTCAGTAAAATGATAGCATAGGGCACACTTGCAAAAAAAATATAAAAATCACAAAAAAATCAAACCACTGTCACAAATTATCATCGCAATTTGACCCCAAATATTGTAGTGGATAGGTATGGGATGTCTTTGGGGACCCTTAGGATTAACAACATACATAAATAACAATTACATTCAAATATAACCAATATCAAAAAATAATAAATCGCACAGAAGAGAACACAAGACACAAGGATTTAACATGGTTCACCCAATCCTTGGGCTACATCCACCAATAGCAAGTCCAATATTATTATTATCCAAATATTAAAATCTGAAATCCCTTATAGCTCAATACCACCGCAAGAAGCTACAATATCACCATACATATTGAAATCCCTAACCCTAAGCTATTTTATACAAGTTTTTTTTGCTTACAAAATTAGGGCTAGAATAAGTCATCCAATAGAAAAATAGTAGTTAACAATTTTTACAATACAAGGTCATTTTTGGCTTCAAGGGCATTGCCCGTGGATCTCACCTTGTACTACAAAAAGGAGTGCACCTAGAGCATTTTTCTAGGACCCCACAAGGAGCATTGTCCCTTGACCCCCTCTTGGGGGTGCTTCCCCTAAACCCCCTTAGAAATAATCTAGGGAGAAACCACGTCGAATAACCTTCAAGTTTGATTAGGCTCCACATCGCAACATCTTAGCATCAAAAAATAGAAGGTTTTTGGAAATCTAAATAATGTATTTAGTAAGTGCATGCATTTGGAAGGTTATGATTTTGGTAGCTTATACCTGTTAGGGGGATCCCTTAGTCTAGAGAGGTTACACTGTGTAGATTTTAACACACTACATGGACACTAAGAAATAATTTCATCCCGACATAACAATACTACAACCACTCCATGAAACTTTCATCTTAAATGGATTTTTATTTATAGTGTATCGGAAGAGCTTGGCCTTAGCTCACTACCACTTGGGTCATTCCCTTTCACCATCTCTGCCAAAGAAAATCTCAGGAGACAAACCCTGTAAACATTGGTACAAATTTTTCTTACACCCAAGATCCATGAATGGCAAGGGTAGATGATACTTTTTGTATTGAAATTGGGAAAAATAAAATGTGGCTATTACATAAGACACAATTGACACGATGATCTATTCTATAGAAGACACGTGAAATTGAAAAGAATATCGTATTTAAATCCCAAATGAAGGTTTTGGTTTTCATTTATCAACCCCTTTTTAGCAATTCCTACAAACAAGGATTAGAAAAATGTGTTTAGGGCCTTCTACAAAATGACTTTCAAAACAACCTATAGAACTACCAAAACAAATGAAAGCTAGTTAAAATGTTAGAAATGTAAATGCAACTTAAAAAAAACTAAACAAAACTAACTAATAAAATGAATGTGCGAGATAGTAAAAAGAAGCATAGGTATAGAGAACAAAAGTATAGATAAGAAAAAGGCGAAGGAGAATGAAATTAACATGCATAAATATGTGATGAAAGAGCAACTATAACGAATGTGAATTTTCAGTGAATGTAAGTGAGATTCTAGTGAATATAAGCACAATTATGATAGGTACGTGTCAGAAATGAATGGAAGCGCATGAATATGTGATGAATGCATAGGAAAATATGGAGGCACTATAAAATGTGATGAAAGCACATCTCTAAAGGACAAAAGTGCCAAAATGACCTAAAAATCACATGCACGCATAAAAACTAAAAACTAAGAGTAAATTTTGGGGGTTGGGCCCCATGGTGGGAGCCAAAACTACATGCAAAATGAGTGACAATGCAGAAAATATTATAAAAGTACTCATCTAATATAATTTGGTACACCACACAATTAAGGATTATAAAACAAAGTAAATTAAAAATGTAGTTTTTACCTTTACTTACTAGTGTGGGACTAGAAAAAGAGTGAATTTGCATAAATGAGAGAATGGCTAATCTCATAAAAGAACATGCAAACAATCTAATCCAAACCTAAAAGCCATTTGAAATAATAAAAGAATTCAAAATAATAAAACTCCCTTTCAAATGTAGCTCCTATGCTCTCCTTTCTTCTCCATAATAATGTTGATGTAGCTCTTGATCTTGACAAGATGCGCCTACAAAATGATAGCAAGAGGAAAAGAATGATAATGATGATGACAAAATGACAAGATTGGAATGGGAATACTAGGAGAATATGGATGAAAGAATGTGGTTAACCAAAAAAAGTGCAAAGAGGCCCAAGTTATAGGATTTGAGAGCCAAGATGCTAAAATGGAAGGAAAATGTGCAATTAGAAATTTGTCATAGTTCAATTGCAAACATGGGAAATTGCTATGATTAAGAGATTTAAATTAGAAAATGTGTCATAAAATAGCACATTATGACAAATTGTAAGAGATGTGTGTAGAAAGATGTTAAAACATTTGGTAGATGAAGTGGAAGATAAAAGGGAAGGTGTAAGAAAAGGAATGGAAAGTGTAAGAGCTAGAAAAAGGAAGGTGTAAGAGTGGAAGCTAGAAAATAGAAAGTGGAAGCACAATTAGTGGGAATGTGTAAGAGTTGGGATTTTTGAATTTAAAAACTCATAAATCACTCCAAAATGGAAATTAGAATTTAGGAAAAAGGAAAATTCCCAAAATTCATGGAAATGGAAGAATTAATTAATAAATATTAATAAATTAGGAATAATTAATAAAAGAGAATAAATTAATAAGATTAAATAGGTTAAATGATTAAGACATAGGATAAAGCATGGGTTATTTATTCCTATAAGAAAAATTAATTAAAATGATTGGCCAAAATGATGAAATAAATGCAAGAATTAACCCTTTTGAAGGATTGCAATGAAATTAAAAATCAAATGTGATGATATTAGATTGATCAAATCAATGATCAAATGAGATAAATGAAGCTATATGAATGACATGAAATGATGACTTGTCAAGGACACATGAGAAGGGTTGATGACATATGACATTTAATGAACATTGTAAATGTCATAAGATTGATTGAAATTGCTTGATAGGGTTGATCACAATAACATCAACAGAAATAGACAATGTTATTAAATTGATTGAATAAGGACATGATTATACACTAAAGGACTCAAGAATGTCAAGGATTGACTTAATGATATGCCAAGGACACATGGCATGTCTTAGTGAATGTTGATAAGGCATTGAAGGATGTAAAAATGCCTAAAGGATCGATGATGATAAGATGATGACATTGAAATGGTTTTGAATTGATTCTAAGATTATCTGCATTTTGATTGAATGATGATCAAGTTGTCCAAAAGATCAAAGTTAGTGAAATGAGAAAATGGGATAAGTTGGGATGCAAAGGTGATGAAAAAGTAGGCGCGAACCATTTTTGAGCATCTACATTTTTTCCCTCTTTGATATAATGTGATAATGAGCATTGTATCAAATAATAATAGTGAAAAAGATTAGTCCCCCAATGCAATTAAAATGAGGTAGGGTGCCCCCTCAAAAAATTGGGCAAGAAATTGGCACAAGGATAATTTTTCAAAAAGAAAAGATGATGAGGAGAAATATTGATGAAAGACATATTAGTAGAAGGAAATGAGACTAAGAAAGGTGATCAAGCTTACTTTCATAGGTGCACTTTATGTTGTAAGAGATTTATTTTTATATGGAAAATGGAATGTAACACATCATGATAGAGAGCAAGAGAAAAAATGCAAGCCTTTTGTGTAAACAAACATAATACAAATAGAGAATGACCTTATCCACATTGAGGCATAGAATCGTGCACCATACTATCAAATGACATTCAAAAAATAAAGCCAAAAATGATCATGAACCATCCCTACCACTCTCATAAATCAGTTTATATCATTAAGTAGAATAGGAAGATGATCAAAAGAAAAGAAAAGAAAAATAAAACACTCACTAAATAGTGTGGGCCAACAACCATTTTGATCTGTTATTACTTGTTTTATTAATTTTTTTTGGGATTTCAAAGTTTGTTTGACTGATGTTTTGATAGTGTGATTGTTCAAGGTATTGTGATCAGAGTTTGAAATCAGATTGATCATCGGTACAAGTAGTTCAGTGTGTGTTTCATCAAAGCATAATTTTATTAAAGCACAATGATTAAGTTTGAGTTTGCATGTGCAATTATTGAGAAAAAGGAGTGATTATTTACATTGATTATGTACAAGGTTTATTGCAAGTTTTTGGGTGGATGTTCAATTTTTTGGGTTTTCAAAGATATTTGATTTTTTTATGGTGTAGGTTTTTTCGGGACCTTTTCCAAAATTTAGGTTTTTATTTCATGTTCATATTTTATTTTTAGTTATTTGTTAGTTTTTGATGACTAATCAGCGAAGTACTATACATACTTCATAAATTATTTGGGGTTAGGGGCATCGCCCTATAAAATATTCACCAATTTATGGCCGATTATTCGCCAATTTATGGCTGACATTTTGGAACTAATTTTAACCCTAAAGCAGAAAAAATACTTGTATAAAAGGGCCTAGGGTTAGGGATTGTTTCATAAGGTGTGATGCAAAAATTGCTTCTTGCAGTGGTATTGAGTTGTAAGGGATTATGGATTGTAATCAGGTTGTAATCACTGGATCGTAATAATATTGGACTTGTTATTTAGTTGAAGTAGCCCAGGGTTTGGGCGAACCACGTTAAATCTTGGTGTCTTGTGTTCTCTTCTGTGTGATCTATTATTTTCTAATATTATTTATATTTGCATGTAATTGTTATTTCTCTTTGAGGTTAATCCTAACACATTTTATGATTTTTATGGAATTTTTCATGACATTTTATGTTTTTTTTTACTAATCTTTTCAAGACATTTTATGACTTTTAGGGATTTTTCTAGGATTATATGTGATTTTTTGGATTTCTTAAGGATCATATTTGATTTTTTGGGGGATTTTTTCAATTCTTTGAAGTATGTACAGAGAAAGAATTTCCCCCAATGTCTAGCAAGGCAAGGGTATTGTGGATGGATGAGTGGAAAGGGTAGATGGATGATGGACACATGTCACTTAGAATGTTTTCTAGGTTTGTTGGGTCACCATGGACTATCTACATAGATAGGAGGACATGTTTTATGAAGGCTCAAGGACTGGATATGATAAAGATTAGGATATGAGAATTTGGGAAATGGATGAAAGACGATGCATGTGGATGGACATGCAAAGACATTTTTTGAAAATATATTGTGAATTTGTGTCCTTATTTCCATCAAGATAAAAATAGGGATTATGATAGGAATATGATATGATATGGATAGGACAAGCAAGATCAATAATGGACAAGGGGATATGGACTAGAGGTTATGATTGGATGGACCAAAGGGAATAGGAAAGTATAAAGCAGATAGAATAAGATGTGCTTCTAGGAGATTTGTATCCTTGTCAAGATCAAAGTTGGGGAAAAGGAAAATGTGGAATGTTGAAAGGTAAAGTACATGATGGGCATATGGTAATGGAGGAAATGACTTGGGATAAAATGAGTAAAACTTGCCCCCGAGTATGGAATACAAGATGTTCATAGATTACACATGATGCTTGTTTTCCAAGTTTTCATCATGGTACTCACCCAAAGCACTTGTTTGCCAGGTTTTCACTATTGGATGAAATGATTTCTCTATATTTTCTTTTTTTTTTGGCTTTTTTTAAAACTTTTTTAACTTTTCATTTTTATTTTACTTTTTTGATACTTTTTAGAAGATAATAGGCACATGACATGACATGGACAAAGGACTCAAGTGTCCTATTATTTGAACAATTCTCTTGAAATGAAATGTAATAATGGAAAATGACTATGGTAACATGCTCAAAGGTGTTGGTAGGGTAATGAAAATATGGATGAAGTAGATTTAGGATAGTGATTGGATATGCCGAATGAAAGGATAGGGGAAAATGTAGGAGGATGGGAGTGGAAGAAGGAATGATGTTTAGCATATGGAAAGGGATGTAAGAACAATTTTGGAACACACCTTGAAGGGTGATGGAACAACATATGAAAAGGTAATTTTGGGTTTGGTAGGCAAAAGGATGTGGACTTTGGGACACAAGGACCCAAAATGGATTTGGAAGATAGAAGGCTTTTTGATGGAGAGTTAGTAATTTTTGATATCATCTTTCGTCTTTCTTTAGGGCTTTGTGCTTCAAGAAGCTTCTTGGGAATCCACATGTATTTTGACTTTTAATTATTCTTTTGTGGGTCCTTTGATTGCATTCTTTGTAAAAGATATTTAGGGATCCATATTTCTTTTGAATTTTTTTTTTGATTGATGGGCCTTTGTAGCCTTTTTTATTTTTCTTTTTCTTTTTGGATCATATGTTTCTTTTCTTTTACATGTAGATTAGATTGAGCATGTTGATACTTGACTACATGTGGATTACTTGACTAAGGTGTTATGCTTAGCATCCAAATTACTTGGAAAAGGAATAGAATTCATAGATGGATAGACATTGTGTGGAGGGATTTTAGATGGGTGGAGGTTTCTCCAAGATGTGTGCCTGTGCAAACTTGCATTTAGGAAAGGGTAAGTTGATTGTGAACTAGTGAATGGAGAAACATATGGACCTAAAATGAATGGAAGAGGTGAAGGAGGAGGTATATGTTTGGATCTAGATTTGGAAGGGATACCAATGTGTTAAGAGTGAGCTTTAGGATTGAAGTTGTGATTTTTAGAAATCCCTTTGACATCTAAGGGTTTTGACATACTTTGTTCTTTAATATTGGACCCTTTGACTTGATAATGCTTTTGAATAGTGGGATACTTGCTACTAGATGAGATTCCATGTTTAGGTGTATATGATATGGAATAGTTGATATGACAATGAATTGGACTAGACAACAAAACTAGGAGAACCAATTTGAAGTGGAGGTGATTCATGAACATCTTGCATTAGTGTTTTTAAACCATTAGGGGGATCAGGTAGAACAATGAGATCATTTAATGGAGTAGGATCATGAAGAAGGATATGATCTTATGGAGGATATGGAGGAATGGAAGGATATTATGGTGGACATGAAGGAATGATAGGATATTTTGGATGATCTAAGGGTGAAGGGATACTCTGGTCTTGACTTGGAAATGGATCGTTAGGAAATATGGTAGTGTGATCTTGATCTTGCTCAGAAAGTGAAAGGTCAAGGGGAAATGGATCATCTTGGAAAATAGGGTTATTGTAAAGCTTAAGGGAAATGAGATCTTGTTCAAAGATTGGATTGGCTTGGATATTGTGTGGATCTTGATCTTGATTAATTTTAGGACACATTTTTATGTTTAGATCATCCTCTTGACATGGGGTATGCATGTTTGAAAAGGGTTACTATTTTGATATGATGGATTTGGACTTTGATTTAGACTATTTGAAATATGATTTCTTGGAGATGGAGGACATAATGTTACTGGTTCTAGGAATTGAGAATTATGAAAAGGAATTATGTCAAGGATGGGACTAGTTGGAAGTTGTTCGATGGATAGCCCTTGGGAGGTTTCAACATTGGAAGTGAAACTTAAGGGTGATGAAGGAAAATTCTCACATGAGGTTTTAGGAGATGAAGGACTAGTGGAAGACATTGGTGTGTCTTGAAGGTTCATTTTTTGAGGGGACATTGGTGTTGCATCAATGTAAGTATTTGGGGATGAACCTTTGCTAGACATGGGTGAGTTATTATCGTCGTCTTTTTCAAATAACTTTTGAAATATTTTCTTAATAGTATAATATTTCGATTTTTTTTTCTTAGTTGATTGTGTTGGTGATGTAGAATTGATATTTACATGTTGTTAAAATTTATTTGGTTGGACATGTTCCTAAAAAGAAATTTGATTGATTGTGTTTGTTTGATGTGAAAATGTTGACATTAAGTTTTGGCATTTTTTATCTATCCATCAGATATTTTACATGAGCTTCAAGAAAAGTTTATAATGGATAGTTATAAAGTTTTTCCATGTCATAGCCTCATTTTATAATGGATTCCATTTTCTCTTGAACCTTTTTGGCTTCTTTATCCAATTTTTTTTTCAACCTTTTGATAAGGAATATGTGACTTTCAAGTGATTGATCATAAGTTGTTGAGGGTGTCATTTTCATTTGTTCAAAAGAGGTAACGTCATGTGAAGTGTATGTCATGTTTTGGTCAAAATCTTGTGTTCAATCAAAAGGTGTTTGTGAAGTGTCCATGATGTTTGAGTTGAAGACTTGTTGAAAATTCATGCTTTGTGTTGGATCCAAGAATGTTTGTGTGAACATGGTTTGATAGTCTTGTAGCCTTGTAGGATCTTGTGAGCTTGAAATGATTGGCATGATATCTAAGGATGTATGAAAATGCACCTAAGTATGAGGGTGTATGCAAAATGCACTTTGTTTATTGGATTTTTGGATTTGAAATGATAATGCAACTAAGGTATGAAAATACAAAGGTTCCAAAGGTATGGAATGCAAATGGATGTATTTTTGGATTTTTTAGAATATTGGATTATGAAAAATGTACACTAAGGGTATGCATGAACGATGTTTTTGGGATTATTGAACTTTGGATTGTGAAAATGCCACTAAGGACATGTGCATGAAAGATTTTTGAAATTTTGGATTTTGGATTATGACAATGCAAGCAAGGGTTTATACATGCAACGTGTTGGGTGTTTAGGACATGCAAAGGTAAAGTATAATGTAGAGGTATGCAAAGGTTTGGCTATGCAAACAAATATTTGGCTGAAATGTTTGGACTTGGACAAAGTTGGTGTTTGATAGTGCTCCTTGGACTTTGGAGGCTTTTGATGTTTGGACAATGTTTTTGGATATGCTATGAAAAATTTTGGATTTAGATATGATCGTGAAAAATGCAATTTTTTTCTATTTTTGGGCTAAGTAAATGAAATGAAAACTGAGGTTTATGCAACTATGGTTTTTGAAAGGATAATGCAAAATGAGGACAAGGTTATGCAAGATAAGGACTATGACAACTAAGGACATGCAATAGGAGGTTTAAATCTTGAGGAAAATCTTTGGGAAATACAATGCTAAGAGTCTAACCTTAAAAGGATGAATAGGACCTTGACCAAGAAAGAAAGGACAAAACCAAAAAGACAATTTTGATAAAAAGGACCATGTCAAATCCATCAGGACATAGATAAAATTTGACTCAAAGAAAATGATAAAAGGACAAATTATGAATAGACCAAGGTCAAGATCATTTATTCATCCAAATAAGAGAATACTCAAGGACTCATATTTTGTTTGGATTTTCAACAAAAGGTTCTAGGTTGAAAACGAGGGTTGTGATAGGATCAAAATGAGGGATATGAAAGGACTAGATTTAAAATTAAGATTATGATGGGATCAAAATTAGGACTAGGAGGATCAAAATGTGGATTAGGATGTAAAAGACGTGGTTAATGTAAGTTAGGATAAGCGTGAAATGAGGACAATGCAGGGATTAAGATTAGGGTTGTGCTATGAAATTAAGATTAAGATTAAGGGAAATTAATAAAAATGATTGGCCAAAATGATGAAATAAATGCAAGAATTAACCCTTTTGAAGTATTGTGATGAAAATGCAAATCAAATGTGATGATATTAGATTGATCAAAGCAATGATCGAATGAAATAAATGAAGCTAGATGAATGACATGAAATGATGACTTGTCAAGGACACATGACAAGGATTGATGGCATATGACATTTAATGAACATTGTAAATGCCATAACATTGATTGAAATCAATTGATAGGGTTGAATACAATAACATCAATAGACACAGTCAATGCTATTAAATTTATTGAATAAGGACATGATTATACACTAAAGGAGTCAAGAATGTCAAGGATCGAATTGATGGTATGCCAAGGACACATGACATGTATAATGAATGTTGATAAGGCACTGAAGGAGTAACAATGCCTAAAGGATCAATGATGATAAGATGGTGACATTGAAATGGTTTTGAATTGATTCTGAGATGATCTACATTTTGCTTGAATGATGATCAAGTTGGCCAAAAGATCAAAGTTAGTGAAATGAGAAAATGAGACAAGTTGGGATGTGAAAGTGATGAAAGAGTAGATGCGAACCATTTTTTAGCGTCTACAAATAGCTGCAACGTGTCTCCATTTTCCTTGTAAACTTTGAGTTCTTGGATTTGTGAGTTCTCAAATTTGAACCAACTCCTTCCTTCAAGATGCTTCAAGTTCGAAAATTTATGAATTCTGAATGCAATTCTATGATAATGCTCCTAGAATGCTCTATGGACTAGATGTAATGATGGATGTAAATGGGTGAAAACTATTATTCTAACGAGACTATGATAATGATATGAAATGCTTGATGATTTTCTTGAAAGCTAAAGGATGCTAGAAATGTCAATTGCTTGAGTACTAAGAATGTGTATTGATAAGATTACTTATTAACTTGTGTGAGGGAATGAGGGTTCCTTTTATAGACTTTGAGACGACCCTAGCCTAGGTGGCAATATCCAACGGTGGAGAGAAAACGTAGGACAAGTGAACAGATGAGATTGACTTGGTCAAGGAGGTTGAGAGAAAGTACTTATTTAGAATGTGAGAGAAAAACTAGGAGGAGACCCTTGAGAAGACCCTAGCCTCAAGTTGGACTCCGGGACAAGTGTCTTGTGAGTCATCTTTAACCCTATGAGTTGGATTGACTAACTCCTATTGGATAGGGAAGATGTGGAGGACTTTGTCACCCAAAAAACATGGGTCCCAAAGACCAAGTCACATGAGGATAAGTGTTCTTGTGACTCATTCTTTGAGGACACATACCCATTTCTGACCCTATAGAAATAGGACACATGGGTGAGAATAAATAGAGTTAATTAATAATTAATTAAAATTAATTATTTGTTCAAAGATGATGTGTCACATGACATGGAATAGATAGGTGGGTGAGTAGTCTTAGTCACCTACGTGAGTGTTTAATTAAGTAGTTTTAATAAATCACTTAATATGACTATTTACTGGACTTAGGATGATGTAAATAACCTACATGAATTAGCTTAATAAATTAAATAATTTATTAAAACTAATAAAAGAATAGTATTAATTAAATATAAAAATATTTAATTAATTGATAGAAATGA
The DNA here is from genome assembly GCA_028749045.1 of Cupressus sempervirens. NCBI lineage: Eukaryota > Viridiplantae > Streptophyta > Pinopsida > Cupressales > Cupressaceae > Cupressus > Cupressus sempervirens. Next base: position 871,896,777 of record CM053786.1, read on the forward strand.
ATTAACTTAATGAATTAAATAATTTATTAAGATTAATAGAAGGATGATATTAATTAAATATTAAAATACTTAAGTAATTTTCTTGACAATCGTGTACTGTGCTGAATGTTGATATGAAGATGAGATGGCTCATTTGTAACCTCGTCCATTTATAGCTCTGAATCAAAGGCATTTATTTACCTGTTAAAAAGAAAATTAAATGTATTCTCATCAAACATAAATCCCTTGCAATTAAATTCCCATGGTGAAGTAAGAGACTTTAGTTAGGTTTATGGCTTCTTAGTATTTCAGATTAAAAGATTTCGTTTGAATCATATATAAATGTTAACAATTGTCTCAAGTTATTGTTCGAGTCTAGTAGGTTAAGTTTTAAGCATTGGAACTATAGAGAAGACGAATTACCTTCTGTTAACGAATTATATTTATAGTTATTACTCCAAATTTGCTGACTGTGAATTCAGATTCAGATTAAGAATTAATTGTTTAACAGCTAGCTTTAGCTGAAATATAGTTGTATAAAGTTTCTAATATTAAAGCTGAACTATAGTTGTATAGAATTTCTAATATTTGCATGAAACATTTAATCTTTCCCTTCTTTTATTTAATTAAGAAATTGGAATATAAGTAATCCAGTCGGCTAGTTAGTCACTGGCAAACATTTAAACCAGACAGGAAATCACGGAACCAAATCCTTGAATTGACCAGGAAAATTAGAAGGGTAGTAACGTCCACTCTAACTCGAGAAAAAACAATAATTACTGCAAATTTTCTGACTCTGAATTCAAATTCAGATTAAGAATTAATTTTTAACAGCTAGCTTTAGCTGAAATATAGTTGTATAGAGTTTATAATATTTGCGTGAAAGTTTAAAACATTTAAACCAGACAGGAAATCACGAAACCAAATCCTTGAATTGACCAGGAAAATGAGAAGGCTAGTAACGTCCACTCTAACTCAAGAAACAACAAAATATTCCTTATGATTTCAATTCATTTTTGTCCCGGTGGAGGAATAGATTAACTCAACTGCCACTTCAAAGATCGGTTATTTGCTTAGATGATACCTCAGTCCATGCTTGTCCCAATCAATCAGCATACTTGCTGACGCTGAGAAAAAAGGTTCATCAATCATATGCATTTCGCAGAAACTTTTGAATTGGTTTTCAAAAGGAACGATAAATATTGTTTCAGTTCATTATTTCCAATGTCATCCAGAAGCAACAAACTGCAGATTCACTTGCCTTGCACATTCTACAAAAGCTTTTACAGTTTCAGCACACTGCAATGGATCCTTCGGGTGATCCTTGTAGCACTGTACACATGCATCTTTGAAATTTGAGCAAGGCACCGATTTCTGTTCTGGCATTCTGTACTCTTTCTCGTGAAGTTCTTTTGCTTTACGCTTTACTTCTTCCGCCATTCTGGCCTCTTCTTTCTGCAGTTTTTCCACAACTCTCTCACTCTCATGAAGAACTTTCCGAATTGGATCCAACTCATTGTCAACGGAAGGTGGAAAGACTGCTCCAGGAAGCAGAGGCAATCTGGGTTGCCATCCTTCTTTCTCTCTGGAAGCTTTTGCCTCAACTTGTGGAATATCGGTCTCTTTGGAATGTTTTGCCTCAACCAAAGGGCTATCATTCTTCTTTGGATCTGATCTTGGGGCCTTTGGTTTAGTCTTTCTTCTTGGTCTCCGATCCTCCTCGCCAACAAGCCTCTGAACAAGACCGGCACTAATCTGAACTGAAAATGGTTCACCCATTTTGTCAATCTGAATGAATAATTTCAAAAAATGAAAATGAGATAGAGATACCTGATCAAAAATTACAACTACAAAGATTAAGATCACTGGAATGTGAAAAGAGTGTGTAGAGCCCTCAAAGAAACATGAAATTTCTACTTGAAAAGAGTACAAAGACCAACAGCCTTGAGTATGCTTTGAACCACAGATGGAAAAGAAAAATCGCAGTGATACTTAATTTGGTGTCTCAGCAACCAAACCTGACCTGGTTAATCGGTGATTGCTTTCAAAATCACAGATAAAGATGAGAAAAACAAATCCCCAATGTAAATAGGGATCAAAAGTTTATTCAGAAGATTCATTGAATAAAATCACCAATAAATCAAAACAAAAGTTATCTTGCTCTCTATCAAGCTTCATACATGAAGTCATATCCAATTTCATAAAACAGATGCCAAAGTGCATTGAAGAATCAAATCACATCATTTTCAGCAAACAGCGAGATGATGTAAAGGACGCTTACAAGAATAAAACCTTTCTTTTCCTCCAAGTCCTAAAGAAGTGGCAATGTCGGCAATTAACTTTACCACATTCACCCATAAAAAAAAATTATGTTTTAAACTTTCGAGTACACATCAGAAAATGCAGTTAGATCAGACATGCTATAACCTTGCAAAAGAAAATAAACAAATGCTTTCAATGTTACCAACCAGGTTAGAATATAAATCAAACTTAAAAATTCACTAGGATTGGTTTAAAAAAGGATATTCTTCTAAACTGCCAAATGTCAGAAGCTTTTGTCCGAACCAACTTCTATTCCAATCTATATAGTTTACACATATCAAGCCAAAAAAGGTTGATATAAAAAGTCAATCTAGAAAGAACGAAAAAAACATTGTGGGTTGATGATATAAAAGGCTAGAGTTGCATTCACTCGAAGTCCAATAATTCAAAAGATATTGTAAAACTTAAAAGACGCATATTGTATGCCATTGTAAATATGTTATTGATAATTGTATGCAGTTAACCAAGTTCAGTTCCGGTCAAAGGTGATCCAAAATGAATCAACTGCAACCTGTAAAACACTTCACAATGTTATATTACACACTCAAAAACAAGAAAAAATTTAAGGTTTTTTTATGAAGATTCAACACAAAAATTTGATGACAGTGCAGATTATAAACTGATGTGGATATCCCTCAAAATAACCTTTGAACTATAGATTATAAAGATTAGCTCCAAAAGAACACTTCCAATTCCTAATTAGCAAATTTAGAATGCTCCATAATCAGTAATATCCAACTAACAATGCAAGCAAATATGAAAGAACTACCGAAAAGGAATAAATTTAGTATAAGCAAACAAGGACTAAGACTAAACACGACCAGGCACTGGTAGAAATTCATAAATGGAAAAAATCTCCTGTAGAAGTGCATCAAAACTCCTCATCCCACTACATTCTGTCTTTGCAAGTGTATTAATATCCCAAGCACTGTTTGGAAAGCATGGCATCAACAATGCTTAGCTCCAACATCTGTTCATATCTGCAACTCCATGGCTTCCACTACTCTCTGCCTCCAACAGTCAATGATGACTACATAGGAAGGAAAAAACAAGAGCTAACCCCTTCACAAAGCCTTACGCATGTTCAAAAAACATTTCCAACGCTTCTTTGAGCAGCAATCTTTATTCGTAATGTTTGGTAGAGGAAGAGACACAGGTTGTAGCCAATAGCCTTCCCATGCAAAACAGGGAACTGTCATTTCATGCAAATAAGATGTTAGGTAAACCACCAGGGCGAATATATAACCACTCCTTGCACCAATTGGCTTTTCCATTATGAACTGCAAGATACTTACCTTGTTTTCTCCAAATTTCTTCTATTCTCTGACTTTCCTCGGATGCTTCAGAACCAGATCACCCCAAGATTGTCTTCATCACCAATAAATACTCAGTAGACTACAAAACCATCATATGCAAGGAATGTTAAATCTTCAATATCTTGCTAAATGGGAGTGACAAAATTCATTGCCTCGAAGCGGAATAGCTATGGATTGGTCTAATTTGCAGTTCAGAGCACACAAGAAGTTTTTGTCGGTCACTACAGGACAACTCTAATAAAATGATACATTTGGCTATGATCAATTTCATTCATCCATGATTGAATCTGTCACAGTTTCGAAATACGTTGAGAATGTCCAGATCAGGTAGGTTTCCATTTACATCCAAGCTGCAAGTTCGCAGCAAGCTGAAAATCACTTCTAGTCATCCTGCAGGCAGCTACAAACATTTGTGTAGCTATTGCAGCCTTGCAGGTGAAGAGTAAGGTTCTGCAGGTGCGTTCAGCATGCTAAAAGTCATGTAGTGTCAGTTTTCTATAGAAATTATCGAAGTGATTCTTATTATTTCAAAAAATGTTGAACAGTGAATGTATGTTCAGAGAATGTTGAAGATGTCTTTGATGGCAATCCAAAATGTCAGAGATATACATAGAGTTTATCATCTCTTTCATGATTTCTGTAAGTCATTTCAAGGCACAAAACAGTAACGAGGAAGTTGCAACAATCAAGAGAATGAACAAGCAGTTTTGTCTCTTGTTAAGAAGTAATATGACTTTGTCTTGAATGCACATAGACTTGTTAATGAGCAGAGCTGGTTGAGACAGCATGGTTAGGTTGACCCTCTTTCTTAGAGGCATGACAGATGTTTCTTTTTCACTGTGGTAGCTGTTATTTGTCTTGCCATATGGGCATGTTGTTATGGACCGTGGGGCCGGTTCAGCTACTCGTGAGCTGTGTGGCAGGCTGTTCAATCTTGATGGCAGAATCTCAGCGGTAATGCAAGGTAATTTTTCATCTTTTGAATCACAACATTGTAGAGTACACTTGTAAAGGATATAAAGACAAAAGAAGACTCTTGCAGGGTTGGGGGCAGTGCAAAGCTACTAGACTAGTTAGCTCAGCTGGCATACTTAAGCTGGTTCGAACCGGGAAGAGAGTGAAAAGCGCAACGTTCTATTCTGAAAAAGCAGAATAGAAGGATAGGAGACTATAAATAGCTAGGACAGCTCCAGAACTGCCATTAAACAACATTAAATCTCTTGTAATCACACTAGCTCTAGTAATGTGATCGCACCAACATAACCTTCGTGGAGGTTTTCACCCACTTGGGTTTTATCCAAAGGAAGGTTACTGTTAGGTGTTGTGCATTCTGTTTTATTTATTTCATTTCCATTTTGCTATTCAAATACTTCTTATTGCTGCAAACTGATATATCAATATGGCTGTATATGCTGAAAATAGATTGAGAAAAACTAGTCTAGGAATCCATTTGGCATTACTAATGCATCACTGGGGTTATCAACCATATGATTTTTTAATCAGTGAGTAAAGATTGGTGACCCAGTTCCTACGACTGACAAAAGGAAAACAGCATAGCTGATTCAGTCCTTGTGACTAAGGAAAACAACACCTCCACAGAGACAAGAAATACTTAAATTTTTGAATGAACACTTTTCATCCACTTTGAACTTGGCGTAAAAAATGAGAACATGTTTGGAAGTTAAATACATGTAATTTGAATCCTTGAAGATCATCCAGAGTTTGGTTTAGTGATTAAAACTAGTTGTACAAGTAGTAAGTTGCAGAAAGCTTACTAAATTGAGTATAGAAAAAGCTAATAGGTTTTAGACATTTGATATCGGCCACAGTGACCTCACAAAGCTCTATAACTGAGATATAGCATGGTGCAGTGAAAGAATGCACATTCCCACTCACTCAATGTTTTACCCACATTTGAATTCTCCAAGGTATTCCTCTTTTCCATTTTATTCCAGTTCCTCATTTTGATCACTTTAGCGTCTAATTACACAACTCTGAATTTCTATATATAAGTTCAGTACTTAAACCTCCACTTAAACAATTAAAATAATGAGCTTGACATTAACATATAGATAAGATTCTTCAGCTTTGGAAACTGCAAACACATTTTGTGCTCTATAGAATTCAATCATAATGTATATCTGATAATTGAATATAACAATGAGCTTAGCCCAATATATTATGTGATGCAATGTGAAGGAATTGATTTATAAAAGGAAAGTAAGAACAATAATAACGCTTGACAAACTATTACCATTTCCTTGATAAAATTTTATAAGAGAATCTATGCTAACATAATCTAAAATGCAATAGCAAGTAAAAGAATGCTACTATTAAAATTTAAAGATTAATCGTACCAAATTTCCACAACCCACAATGCTGAGAGATGTTGCCTCTGAATTTGATTGTGTGTGAGTTTGATGCAAAAACTCACACAATTAAATCCAGAAGTAACATCACTAATAATTAAAGATGACAAAATATTTACCTTGAGAAACCCTTCAAGGGAAACCCCAGCAAAACAGCAACACTTAATACCATGAGATTTCTGAGTTTGAGGCAAAATCTCACACAGTCAAATTCAGAAGCAACATCACTCACAATTAATTATTAAAGATGACAAAATATTTATCTTGGGAATGCCTTTGAGGGGAAACCCAGAAAAACAGTGCCACTCAATACAATAAGATTTCCCATATGCTAGTCCACCAGCACCAGCATGCAGTCACTGGCTAAACTATTGTCCTAGGAATTCCTTAATATCACTACTCAATACTATCTTTTCTTGCGTAGATCCTGCTTTTGTTAACACAGAACTTATTGTTATGTTTTTACAATATTCTGAACTTTATAGTAAACCACCAAGTTTATAGTAAACCACCAAGTGGTCTGAAATTGACAATACTATGGTACAAAACCATGGACCATGACCCTTCATATTCCACACGTAACATTATACCACACATGATCCTTCATAAGGTATACCCCATGCAACTTTATGTTCCACGTCCGACTCCTCACACACCACTCATAACTCTTCATGTTTCACACGTGGGTTTAATAAATCCCTAACATAAAGTATATATATGTATACAAAACATATCAAGTAAATTAGATTTGAATAAATAATCTTAGTATTAGTACTAAAAGAAATGCAGAGTGTTTTTTTCTGAATTAAAATAAACCGAGCATTGTAGCTAGCCATTTCCAGATTGTCTTCTACAACGTGCAAGCGATTTTGGATTAGTCTTTACCTCATTCCCAACTAGAAAATGTTATCATATTTTCCTCTGAGATTCAAATGAAATTCAAATTAGTAATTTGCCTTGTTTAATTCACCAAATTTCACACAACAAACAAAAACTATAATCTTGAAGGAAATTGTTATTCTCAGGAAATGTGTTACTGACATTCCCCGCTTACTACAAGCAGTCTTACATAAGAGTTGAGACAAATATTCAGAATTTATTGGTGCGCATACCGGCCTTAATACAAAGCTATGAAGGCCTTCTAACCAGATCAATCAAAGCATTTTATTGCTGGTAATCTTCGAGACTAGGCTCCTTAACCTATTGGAGGCTGAAGCTGCATTTCTAGACTGGAAAGTTGCTTTTGTCCAAGGAAGATCATCTGATTTTCATTGTCCCACTCCTGTCTTCCTTAAATCTTGGCATATGAACCTGGACGTGATGCTGTACACCACTAATGGTGTCTTCCCCTTCCTTAAAAGGAAATGGCAGAAACGTAACTGTGTGTGAATAATCTGCTCTAGGTTTGCATCCAGTGGAGAATTTTCAGGGGTTTCATCCTGAACTGGGTTGCAGAGAGAAACAATAAGACAACCAAAACATAGCATGTCCGAATAAAATGGTTTTGATGGCTTTATATAATCCTTACTGAAGAAAATCCCATTGATTTTCCTTTACTTAAAAGGTAGTTACTCAGATGATCACTCCAGGCTTTCTTTCTATAACAAACTATGCTTTCTTCCCAGCCAAAATCACAGACAGAAATCTAATGGTGGGACCCTAATCTAGACACCAAAGCAGGCCCCGTCGTTTAAACTTTAAACCAAAATGAATTATTACATAATTTATAACTTAGGGTTTTTATCTAAATGTAATTACTCACATAATTCCTTATGTTTTAGTCACATTCTCTAGCCTCTGGAATTGAAAAGACTAGGTGACTTTCTCAATTTGTTGTCACATGGAAGGAAGCATTAAAAAATATGGAGATGGAAAATTGGAATATAAAATGTGCAAATAGGTATGTCAATATAGAATATGACTGACAGGGAACTGTTCTTTCTTTCTACTATTTGTACCTTTCTGACAACTGCACAATGGTCTTTAAGTGCCATCTTGGACAATGGACTGCACTGAGTAACAAACTTTATAATCAAACTGAAATAAATTCAATTAAATGAAAGCTTCTACCTAAAATCATCTACCACTATAAACATGATGCAGGAGCATCATGGGTTTTCTCGGTGACTACTTTGGAGTTCTTGGTGGAATGCCCGGTAGTTGCTTTGAAGAGTACTTGGAGTGTTACTCAGTCAAACAAGAGGTGCTCAGCGATTCTGGAGGTGCTCGGTCATCTAAGGCACTCGGCATACACTAGGAGCTCGGTGATGCTTGGTTGCAGTGTTAATCGAGTTGCATTGTTAACCTGCAATGTTAACCGAGTTGCGTTGTTATTCAGTAGTGTTAACCGAGTTCCTGCATTAACTGAGTTCCTACATTAACTGAGTGTTCCTTCATGTGTCGAGTGATAGTTGCTGATACTCGAAAGTGGTTTTCTAATGCTCGGTCATGACTTGGTTCTGGCTTTGCCTTGATTGTTTGTGTTTGGTTTCTAGTGTGATCCGACCTTGGCATTTAATTTGATTGTATGTATTTAATTTTTGTTGTAAGCCGACTTGTGACTTAAATGTGCATTTAATGTAAAGGTTTATTTGATTTGTAACATACTAAGCCAACATGTGGCTTAGTTGGGTATAAGTAGGGGGTCTTGTGGAGTCTTCAGCCTGTGAGCATGAATGCTGATGGTATTCCTTTGGGGGAGTATCCTAAGCATTGGAGAGCATGTGGCAGTATTGACATGTTGCATTCATGACCACGTTTGTCATTGATGTCAACATAACAGTAATTCTGTGAAGATTGGTAGAGTAGCAGACAGAGATCATGGTCGTACGGACAAAGGTTTGATGATTTGGTGACGCGAAGTTAAGGACATGTTCCACATTGCGTCTTGATGACAAAATTAAGTTTGCTTAACTTAAGTGGAAGATATACGGAAGATATAAGTGATTTATTGAGAGCAATGTAGAAACAGAGTACCTAACAAGCAGTTTCTGATGATTGCATTATATCTTCTAACAAAGATATAATCTGGAGATGCGAAGTCTAATGATGAACATCAACGAGTGTGCAAGCCTTGAAGTCACACGTGTGAGAAGTTGTATAAACTGTGAGCCAACAGTGCTATTGTGATTGCGAAATAATTAATTACCTTATTGTGGTCCTATTATAATTAATTGGGAAAGCCTCAAGGCCGACTTAAAGAATTATTTTGAGGACTTGGCATAAAGGAAAGTGTTTTCCTTGTTTGAGAAATTTGGGATTATGCGAAGTGTTTGAGGAAGTGCGAACAAGAGCAGAACATTTGGTAAATGCGAGTAAGTGATCCAAGGAATTACTGGATGCGAAGTTTGTGATCTGGTATCGAGATCAGAAGGAGCAAAAGTCTAGTGGACAGGACAAAGAAAGAGGAAGGAGTTGTACAATTCAATTCTATTATTCTGCAAGGAGAAATACAGAGATCATTTGGACAATGGGTTCATTGATCTTACCCCTGAAGTTGTTTGGATAGTGGGTTCATCTACCTTCTACAACTCCTAATAGAGTTGGAATCTCCTAACAGAGATTCAAAGTCTCCTAACAGGGACTGATATGCACTAAATGTCTTCATAGACTCCTAACAGGGTCCATCCTCTAACAAGGAATATTTATATAAGTACATCATCTTGTGGTTACCATCCCCACCAGGATTTTCCCTCTGAGCAAGGGTGTTCCTAGTTAACAAATATGGTATTATTGTGCATAAGTATCTTGTTGTGGTTTCTGATTATATTGCTCATATGGTTAAGAATTAATAAGGTTGATAATTGTGATAATAGTTGTATAATTGATTCACCCCCTCCCCCTCTCAGTTATATTGGTGGACTATATATTCTAACTGATAGAAGGCCACACCACCCTTACCCACTCACAATCAAGAAAGCAACAATATGGAGACCAAGAGAAATAAAAAAAAAATGCTCCACAAGCAATTTTATTATACTTGAAAATCCTTACAACACCCACAAGATGATATGATAGATATGACTTCTTCAAAAAGAAGTTTACAAATTCTTCAACATAAGAGAAATCCCAAATAAGAGCACACCAAGAGCTTCACCAAGAATTTCTACTTCAAGAGCTACACCTTTAGAGCTTTCACACCTTGAAGTCTTCACACCTTCTAGCTTCTACTTCTCAAACTTGATTAGAAATGCTCATATGCCTTGCTTAAATAGGCATTTACCACCCAATGCATGACTTATCCACAAGCTTCTAGAATTCCTCCACAACCTTCTACAACTTCCACAACCTTCTACAATATCCACAACTTTCTAGAATTCTACCCACACACCTTGATAAATGAAATGACAACCATTTATTTTTTTATTTTTTTCTATTATGCCACCTATGCACCTCGAAAATAAAAATCCTCTTTTCCTTTCTTTTCTCTTTTTTATTTTTTATTATTTCCCCTCTAATTTTCGTCACTCTCTCTCCTCCACAATTTTTTTTTTATTTTAAATTTCAAATTTTACATTCAACATGTCTCCCCTTTATTTTGGATGCAAAATGCTCCTGCATCACTAACAGAGTCATTATTTAGTGTGGGATCCAACATAGAGAAGATGGAATAGCTGAGTGAGCGAAGTTTTCCGAAGTGTGTGACAAAGCACTAAATGTGAGGTAGTTTATGTTAAAGTTTGTAGCTGCGATAGAGATCTTTATCTATCGAAATTTGGACGTTATTACCATTATTGTCATCTTCAACTGAAAAGGACACTTAAGTTTTAATATTAAATGCAAATGACATGTGTCATTTACATGCATTGAGGCATGAATATTCGAAGAGTTATAATTAATTATAGGAGTTATGAGAATATCAAGAGACCTTCAGTTATAATGTGAAGAGTCTCTCCTATCATTATATATTCACCTCAAGCAAAGGATATTGTACACTTGAACATTTGATTATCAATAAAGATATATTTTTGTTGTGTGGCTGGGTTTTTTCCTTCATTCTCGAAAGTTTTCTTGGGATATTTCTGGTGTGTTCAATTTTGTCAATTTCTTTTTGTTGTTTATCACCTTTGATTTATGTGCTCTAGTTTCAACATGGTATCAAAGCCAGGTTGTGCGCTCATCTTTCTTCAATATGTTTCATCGATTCTTCCAGGCAATGGAATCAATCATGCAACCTAATCTTATTTCAATTAGAGCAAGAAGGTGGTCTTACTTTGTCATTGTGAAAATCACATCGGCTATTGTTCATAATGGACTTCTTCTCTTCCCATGTTCAAGATTTTGAGTGGTCAAGCTTGGAGCAAAATTGTAATTCTTTTATGTGGATGAACCCATCGAAAGAATCTATGAAGGTTAGCGTAACCGTTCAGGCTTCATACTCATGATGGTTGAGAACATATTTGGAGTTTATTTTCTTTTCTTCAGATTGATAAGATCTTGCAGGAAGTGTTGTGGTTCGCTCGCTTCATCGCTTTGGCTCTATTTGTTTTGTTGGTTTTTGAGACTCCATATGTCGTGTTGATATATGTAACACTTGTGTTTGCTTTTAATTTTTTCTTTTATGTTTTGACAACATTCAATATGTCCATTGATATCCTGTGTAACGACATAAAATTTATGTTCATTATTCATCGAAGAGATCCTTTTGTCCAAGTTCCACCATTTTCGCGAGTCATTTATCTCTTAGTTCTTTTTTAAATATTTGGTCACTGAAAAATGGTTTATGCTTTGTTTGCCCGTAGATTCACAACAAATCTCTGCTTCCATGGATCGTTCAATCTGTCCACTTCTTCATTTTAAGTGCAAGGTGTTGTTCGAGTTGTTTAGATCCATGGAAGTACTTCGAGAAATGCCTTACTACATCGTCTTCCTGTTGTTGAACCATCTAATATCATAGTTCGTCATGAGCCTGCCTCTCCTAACTTGAAAGAACATGATTTTGAAAGTGCATATGGCTCTTGGCTGTGGTGTGGTACTGATGATACAATTTATGGTGCCGTAAAGTCAATGTCTCAACACAATGTTAGAAGATCTAATATCATAGTTCGTCATGAGCCTGCCTCTCCTAACTTGAAAGAACATGATTTTGAAAGTGCATATGGCTCTTGGCTGTGGTGTGGTACTGATGATACAATTTATGGTGCCGTAAAGTCAATGTCTCAACACAATGTTAGAGCACTAGCAGTGTTAAAACCTAGCGCAGAGAAGTCACTTGCAGGAATTATTATTGAAAGAGGTTGAAAAAGATGGCGTCTTGGTCATGAGCAGTGATGATCGTAGAAGGATTGGTGATATACGGGAATGTAGAAAGAAAAGCAGTCATTCAATCTTAGAACAACCGATTGTAACCCCTGATCTACTCTTTTTGTGTTTTTCAAAGAACCTAAAATTGTGCAGATTGGCGTTGTATGTGCGTTGTTTTGATTCCTCGAGGTTTGGTCTTAATGGAGGTTGCGTGTTTGAGGCATTGAGCGGGTAACGAGTAGGAGATATGATTTTGTTAAAAGGAAATGTAGGGCACATATCTTGCTTTTGAAGCCAGCAAAGTATTATAATTTTTTAATGCAGTTTGGGAAATCATACTCCAACAGAGATGTATGAAGCTCCTGCCCAATGTATGGGCCGACAAAGAGTTTATCAAGCATGGAAAGGAAGTAATAAATTTCTCTTTGGTGAAAGGTTAATATTTGGACCAGATGTAAGATTTGACAAAAGTTACTCATGTCAACAAGGAATCATATGGAATCAAAAGATAAGTTTTCATATAGACTATTAACTAATATATGCATTTTTATATATAATGGGTTATTTTTAGATTTATCTCTCTTGATTGCAGTATGCAACAAGATAAGGATTATAGTTCCAAAGGGAGATGTTGAGCCTTAAAAGTTTTTTAGCTTCAGAGGGAGGCTTCATAATTAAGAGGGAATGCTTATGGAATTCCCTTCATTGTCATATATGCTTGTGATGCTTATGGTATTTGTAAAATTTGAGACTTACATGAAACTAAGTCTTATTTTGTTATGCTTGTTTTATTCTTGTGTGAATAAATGAGATTATAAGATCAGCTATGATAATTCTTTCACTATGCGATAGTGAACATCATGTTGAGAGAGTCCATGATGTCATCACGTTGAGAGATTCTGTGATGGGAGTTGAATGTCATGTTGAGAGATTCCATGACAGTTCACGTTGAGAGAGTCTGTGAATAAAGGCTTAGCTGTGAGTCTTACAAATCTTTTCATGTTGAGTGATTCCATGGATATGAATAATTATTATAGGTTTTCATGTTGAGTGATTCCATAAATATGACTCATTTTTATAGGTTTTCATGTTGAGTAACTCCATGAATTATGTTTTGAATTCATATGATCAGAATTTATCATTAACATTTTTTGTTGCAGCTTTATGTGACTATTCAGCTAAAGATCTCTCTCTTGCTAAGAGGGAGTGTTGAAGTTTGTAGCTGCAATTGAGATCTTTATCTATCAAAATCTAGATATTATTACCATTATTGTCATCTTCAACTGAAAAGGACACTTAAGTTTTAATATTAAATGTAAATGACATGTGTCATTCACATGCATTGAGACATGAATATTTATAAGAGTTATGAGAATATCAAGAGACCTTCGATTATAATGTGAAGAGTCTCTCCTATCGTTATATATTTGCCTCAAGCAAATGATGTTGTACACTTGAACATTTAATTATCAATAAAGATATTTTTTTGTTGTGTGGCTGAATTTTTTCCCTTCATTCTCGAAGAGTTTTCTCAAGATATTTCTGGTGCTTATTGGTTCAGTTTTGTCTATTTCTTTTTGTTGTTTATCACCTTTGATTTATGCGCTCTAGTTTCAACAGTTTACACTTGGATCTCGGGTAAAGTTTGAGAAGGGCTAGTAGCTGAGGCTTGGGAAACAAGGAGATTGCTTGGTGGGTTTGTGAGCACAAGTTTAGATCTTCCTTGGAGGTTTCTACCATAATGTGGATCTGGACTAGCTAGGGTTTGGGTTGGATCTTGAGGGATCTTGCAGAACTATTATTATAATTGCTATTGTGTTTGGCCAAAACCTAGAAGACCTTACAGTCGGGCACATTGCATGTAAACAGTTATTTTATGAATAAAGTGTTATAATTGGTATCAGATCTTGCATTGTTGTATTTTTTCCATTGTGTGGTTATTTGTTGGGGGCTAGGACATCTCCTTTGGGTATTCTCTTGCCTTGCACTGCATCAAAACAAAACACAAATTAAATAACCCATTTTCTACCATATCGGTATTCATTTACATTTCAGATTATTGTGTGCTAATAAAGCACTATCCTATGAGATGTTGATATCTATCTATCTCAAATGCAACCACATATGGAGAAGACTGGAGACTTTACAAACAGTTCCCTATCAACAATATTGATCACCAGTGCAAATCCTACAGAGATACAAATGTAATTACTTGATTGCCCCTATAACTGTCAGCAGGGTGCTGCTATTTTTTTCTCCCTTTCTTTGCTCATATGAGAGATTGATTAGAAAATAAATCTGTTATTCATAAGTAGGAAAATGATGAGTATGTCACCAAGGGAAAAAACAAGGCTTGTGTGCAAAGGCAATGCACTTGAAGTAATAGATTTTGAACAAACATTTGCCCCTATTGCAAGATTAGAGACTATCAAAATGTTCTTAACTCTTCCAAGTTTCAATATTTTCCAAATGTTACCAAATGGATGTGAACTTTAATCAGAAATCTTTAAGAGGAAGAGTATATTGAATAACCTGAAAGATTCATTTCGTCAGAGAATGAAGATTATGTGCATAATATCTAGACTAAAGAAGGCCCTTTACGGACTAAAGCAAGCCCCAAGGGTTTGTGATGTAGGAGCATCCTGGGTTGCTTTGTTATCCTACTCATTTTGTTCATTCTGCATGTTGATGTCGAGTTATTGTAGCTCCAGTGTACGCCAAGTGACTCTTCATTCGCCAAGTTACCTAGCGTACACTAAGTGATTCTTCATTCGCCAAGTTACCCAGTCTATGCCAAGTGACTCTTCATTTGCCAAGTTAGCCAATGTTCGCCAAATGAGATCGAGTTACCCAATGCACTCCAAGTGACTCTTCATTAACTGAGTTACCCAGTGTATGCCAAGTGACTCTTCATTTGCCAAGTTACCTAGTGTAGGCCAAGTGATTCTTCATTCGCCAAGTTACCCAGTGTACACCAAGTGACTCTTCATTAACCGAGTTACCCAATGTATGCCAAGTGACTCTTCATTAACCGAGTTACCCAATGTATGCCAAGTGACTCTTCATTAACTGAGTTACCCAGTGTATGCCAAGTGACCCTTCATTCGCCGAATTATCCAATGTATGTCAAGTGAGTCTTCATTTGCCGAGTTACCCAGTGTATGCTGAGTGACTTCATTCGCCGAGTTACCCAGTGTATGCCGAGTGTTAGCATTTGGACGTGATTTCTGCAAGCCGACTTGCGAGATTTATTTTGTTTGCGACATTTATGTTAAGATATTTTCTTGGGATGCGTCCAAACCGTTGTTGGGTCGACCTTCCTCTTATGTAATGTTCTAGAATAGTTTGCAAGCCATTTTGGCACATATATATAGAGTGTTTAAGCTTAGAGTTAGGTAAGTTTGAGAAAAGAGGAGTTTAGAGTAGAACTGAAGGTGTGAATTTGCTGTTGGATCTTTGTATATGAATGTATTGTAATCAGTCGTAACCCAGAAGGCCTTACAACGGGGCATGTATGAAGATATTTTGATGAATCAAAAAAATTATTATCTTTTCTTCCTCCTTTGGTTGTTGTTTCTTGTATTTGCTTCCGTTGTGTTAACTCTTGCAGGGTGGTTTGGATAGTTGGGTGAGCCTTTAGCCCTAGTTATTCATCATTTTTTCTGCGTCAGTTGGTGTCAGAGCATGAGGTTCATCCTTGTGGAGATTGGATCGTGTAGAACCTGATTCGGATTTGCTTGTAGGGTGGCAGATCTGCGGATTTGACCTATAACTTGCAGAGGGTTACAATCTTGCAAAAACTTGATTTGTAAAGATGGTTCGTGGTAGAAGAAATGTTGATGATGCTATATTGGATCAGTTGAGACAAATTGCAGCCAGATTAGATGTTGTGAAGATAGCCCAAAGGAGAGGAGCACATCTTGATGATGTAAGTAATGATGAAGTAGTAGCACCAAACCATAATCCAGAACCTAAAGAAGATCAAGATGAGGAAAGATTGTTGTGAGTGTTGTCTACGGCAAATTCAAAGCCTATTGTAGAAGTTGTTCCTTATGATGGAAAATTGGACACCAATGCTATGTTGGATTGGATCTCTGATATGGAGTTCTTTGAATATGAAAACACTCCTGATAACAGAAAGGTGAAGATTGCAGTCACTAGGCTGAAAGGTCATGCATCACTATGGTGGGAACACTTGCAAACTGATAGACAAAGGAGGGGAAAGGAGAAGATCAAAACTTGACCAAAAATGGTAAATAAGGTAAAGAATAAATTCCTTCCTGCTGATTACCAAGTTAGCTTGTTGAGAAAGATGCAAAATTTCAAGCAAAAAGACATGACTGTGAAAGAGTATACCGAAGAATTCTATAGATTGGACATCAGATCTGGACATGTGGATGATGATGTTGAGAAAATTGCAAGGTACATTAATCGATTGAGATCTGGAATACAAAATGAAATAAGTTTTGTGAAGTTGGAAAGTGTGGAAGAAGCATACCAGTATGCCTTGAAGGCTGAGGAGATCTTGACAAAGAAGCATGAACAAAGACAAAGAGGTAGAGGTGGCAGATTCCAAAAAGGCAGAGGTAGATCTTATGGTGAAGGTGGCAAATCTGAAAGTTCTATGTAGGATAAAGGCAAATCTGAATGGAAGAATGATGAAAAAGGCAAGATCAAATGGAAAAGTGGTAATGCTTACCGAGGAGGCACAAATTCTTACCGAGGAAGAGGTAATTCTTATTCTAGAGGTGGATTTCATGGTAATTGTTTTAGATGTGGCAAAGAAGGGCATAGATCTTTTGAATGTAGATCCTCTGAAAGTGGGCAAAATAATAGAAATGTTATGATTCAAGAAGACATTGAGAGTTCACCAAGTGGACCTGGGGCTGGAGAAAATCTAATGGTGTGAAGAACCTTATGTAATAAAGGAAGTGATGAGGAACCTATTTTAAGGAGAAGTCTATTCAAGACAAGATATAAGATGGCTGAAAAATGTTGCAAAGTGATCATTGACAGCGAAAGTTCTACAAATCTGGCATCAGAGGAGCTGGTTACAAAGTTGTAGTTGCAGAGGTTGAAACATCCCAAACCCTATCATGTTTCATGGATCAAAGATGAGCATAAGATATTGGTAAGTGAGCAATACCTTGTGAAGTTTAAAATTGAACATTACTTTGATGAAGTTTTGTGTGATATTATGCCTATGGATTGTTGTCATATTTTGTTGAGTAGACCTTGGCAATATGATAGATATGTTGTACATGATGGAAGATTGAATCAATATACTCTTTGGGTAAATGGGAAGAAACAAACATTGTTGCCTTTGATTGAAAGTCCAGATGAGGTTAATTGTACTATTGTAAAAATTTGCATGGTTAATGGGAAACAATTTGAAAAGGAAATGAAAAAGAATCAAGCCTGTTTTGCCATAGTTCCTAGAGGACCGAGTGTTGGTAGTAATGTCAAAGCAACAGAAGCTAGTAATGACCGAGTGACAGCAGATAGTGATAGCCGAGTGCCAGGAGAAATTACCGAATTGCTGAATGAGTATAAAGAAATTATTGTTGATAATATTCCTGATGGTTTACCTCCAGTAAGAAGTATAAGTCATTGTATGGATCTGATTCCTGGAGCTAGTTTGCCAAACAAAGCACCATATAGATTGACACCTGCAGAGAATGAAGAATTTAACAGACAAGTGCATGAGTTGTTGCAGAAAGGTTTGATCAGAGAAAGCTTGAGTCCATGTGTTGTACCTGTTGTATTAGCACCTAAAAAGAATGGAGAATGTGTACTGATTCCAGAGCCATTAACAAGATAACAGTGAAATATAGGTTTCCTATGCTGAGGATGGATGACATAATGGATTGTTTGAGTGGAGCAAAGTATTTTACCAAAATTGATTTGAAGAGTGGCTATCATCAGATCAGAATTAGATAAGGCGATGAATGGAAGACTGCTTTCAAGACAAAAGATAGTTTGTATGAATGGTTGGTTATGCCTTTTGGTTTGACTAATGCACCTAGTACTTTCAAGAGGTTGACGAATGAAGTTTTGAAAAGATTCTTGGGTAAATTTGTGATTGTTTATTTGGATGATATTATGATATTCAGTAAAACTAAAGAAAAACATCTTGAGCATATTAGACAAGTATTACAGAGGTTGAAAGAGGAAAAGTTGTTGATTAATCTGAAAAAGTGTTCTTTTATGCAAGAAGAGATTGTGTATTTGTTGTGAGGTTTTCACACATCGCCCCAAAATCTTGGGGACCCCCTTTTTAATCGCCTTTAGGGCCAGTGGAGAAGGTTAGATGTATTTTTCACCCGGTTTCAACTTGATTTTCCAAAGCTATTAGTTCTATCCTTAGGCCGAATAAGTTCAAAATTGATTTCAACTTGGCAGGATAAGATTGTGAATTTTGTACTTAGACGATTTCTTTTGAAAATTTGGATTTAATTGTAAATTTGAATGATTTTCAAATAAGGAAATTTTTCGTTAGACTTAGGTTCTTGGAAAATCTTATTTTTTTTGGTGAAATAGAATTTAATTTTGTAAGATGAAGTTAAATTGCAAAATCGATTTTTACTCTAGAGGCAATTTTATTTTTTGTCATAAAATTTTAATTATTTAGCAAAATCGATTTAGAGGAAAATTGCAAAAATTGGCTTTAATAGATTAAATTTGCCTTGAAAGCTTTTGGTATTTAATGAAATTGGTAAATTAATATTAAGAAATGGCTTTTGGTTAGCCAAAATTCAACTTCAAGGATGTATTAATTAGCAAACCCTCATTAAATAGAAATTTTTAGCATCCCCAAGGCACCATTCAATTTCGTTTTGCAATTTGTGGTTAATTAGTAAATTAAAAGTGCAGTTTTCATTTTAGAAAATTAAAATTTTGGCAAAGTATTTAAAGTGGGCCACTAACTTAGCTTTAATTTTGTTTTTTTTTCTCTATAGGACCAAGTCGGCCAGCCTGGGAGGAAGGTGAAAGTTGCTATAAAGGGAGTCCCCTCCCATTTCATTTTCATCAATTCATTTGCTCCTCATGCTTGGGCGAATTTGAAGCAAGGGCAGATTTCCAGACCTGGGCGAAATTGGTGGAAGGCAGTTTTTTGGCGATTTTTGGGCAATTTCTCCATTGCCATTGTTGGGCGATTTGTCTAAGGGCCAGATTTTTTGCGTTTTTTGGGAATTTTTGCTCCACTTTGTGGGCTGCGATTTGTGCCCTAGGTGGCAGATTTTACAGATTTTGCTCCTTCTTTGCTTGGGCGAATTTTGTGGAAGGGCAGATTTTTTTTCATGCTTAGCCGAATTTTGTGGGAGCCGAATTTTGTGAGGGCCGAAATTTGTGGAAGACAAAATTCTGATTTTCTAGAGGGGCTGCAATTTTTATATCAGATTTGGACAATTTTGTTGGGAGAAGAGATACATATGAAAGTTTGATTTTTGCATAGAAGGCAAGTGTTGGATAAGCTTAGAGGCTTTGTTTTCTAATTTGCAAAGGGATTTGTAATTCTTTGATGTCATATCCCGGGTTCCGAAAAGTTGCTGTAAGATTATTAGTTAAGGTGAAAGTCATCATCTAGAGTTGCAAGGAGTGCTTAAGCTGACATCCATTCTTTCGCTCTTTTCTAAGAATTGCACTACTTGGTTCTTCTTGCCTTTTGGTCCACCACTCTACCATCCCGTAATAGGGCGACGAGCATGGAGGATGATAGTGCAAGTAAGAATCCCAAGCGGGCAAACGCTAAGAAAGACAAAGAGGATATGACGCCCAAAACTTCCTTCTTCTCGAAAATGAAGAAAATAACCGATACTAATATCGCTACAATGGACATGATACGGATGAGGGACAGACTAAAGGAAGGACAATCCCCCTTGGCAAAGAGGATATACAAGAGCGGAATTGTACATGCAGCAGCTTTTCCTCCTACTTTGCCTTGTCCGGAATTGATTATGGAGTGTGCATCCAGATTTGATCTAGACAGTAAATCCATCATTTTCTTCCCATCAAGGATTTGGTTGTTCCTAGGCTGCAGGCGTTCATTAGGCTACCGGAGGCATATTTGGAAAGAGCCCGGTTGGTTGATGAGAGAGGATTGAGCATAGTTGAATCTTGGTATGTCGCATTGACTACCAGATTCAGAACACTTGAAGAAATTCATGATGAGATTGCACAACACGGCCCAAGCGTCGACACTTCCATTTCGACCATGATGAGCGACGTTGGGGTGGCGCTTGATTTTGAGGGTATTAGAGAGGAGGATGTCAGTGAGACAGGATTTGGATCGAGATTGGATGAGTTAGGAAAGGCTGCCGTCAAAAGGAAACATCTGAACACCCTTTCCTCACTCAATGCTTTTATTGGGTTTGCAAAGGAATATGAGAAGGATCACGAAAGGATACTACAAGCAGCAAACAGCGTGGCAAAGTCAGCAGAACTCCGAGCGAAGCACACACCTTGTCCTCCTATGGAAGAAGTTAACGAAAGGCTAGCTAAGTTCATTGCCTTAGCTAAAAGAACAAAAGAAAAAGGAAGAATTATATTAGAAGATCATCTTATGTAAGCCCAAGTGGCAACTTTCTCCTTCTTCTAGAATAGGACAAGTGTTTGTTTCTGATTGGCCACCATTTTGGTGCCTTCTCATTGGTTGCCACTTTTGCACTTTTTTCATTGGTCCATTGATGAGGTGGCATCTTCTCATTGGCCGATGGGGTGGCAACCCTAATTAGGGTTTTGGATCCAATCTGGATCGTCGATCTTGTTTTGATCTCTACCGTCCATTGTATTTTGGACCTCTATATAAGGCCATTGGCTCTCATTTGTAAAAGGGAGGGGTTGGAGAAATTGTTGCGAAAATAATACCAAAGTGCTCTCTTTTTCATTGCATGTTGACTAAGAACATTGGGTGTTATTGCATGTTTTCTACTTCCACATAGTTAAATTTTCTTTTCAAGTTGAAGCAATTTCATTTCAAGTTGTTAGAGTAAGAGTAAAATAAAATGGATAGTTGCATGGTAGCTTTGGTAGATGTTTGATAGGGGTCAACACTAGGCCACTAGCATCCTAGCGGCTGGTTGGGAGGCTTTGTGTGGTGATCTAGTTTACTTTCCTTTGAAGCGTTGCATCTATGGAGGTAGGGCCGCTGGTTAGCCTTCATTAGATTCGATCCCCGTCCATCTGCTAACCTTCCGTTCTTAGGAGTATGAGTAGTTGAGTAGCCAAATTTCATGCTTAGAAGAGGTTAGTTAGAGAAGTAAACCAAAACATCGGCATTCTCACCTTCCATCGCCATTCACCCTACATTGCCATCATCGCGCCATCAACATCATCTAGCATTCACACCGAACCACCATCTCCATTTTCTCACCAAGATCCAAATTTTTCTCAAACAAGAAAACGTAAGGCCGCCTACGTGATTACCAGCAAATCACATTGATACAACTGAGCAAGTATCCAACGGTGTAAGGAACATTGGAGTTATACTCATGTCCCATGAGAGATAACTTTTCAAGAGAGGAATTGTGCATTTGATATTCTGTATCAAGCATCCAATTACTAATATGTTATGTAGTGACACAAAACTCGCATCAACAGTATTAAGGATTTGTGATTTCAGCTAATGGTTTGAAGATGGATCCTGAGAAGGTTAAAGCAATTTTGGAATGGCCTACACCTGAGAATGTGGGTGAGGTAAGATCATTTCATGGTTTGGCTAATTTTTACAAAAAGTTTATAAAGAATTTCAGTGTTGTTTGTAATGCTATGACTGAAACAATGCGGGGAGATAAAAAGGAATTCAAGTGGACACATGGAGCTGATAAGAGTTTTGAGTATTGGCTTTTCCTGATTTCAACAAAGTATTTCAAATTGAATGTGATGCAAATGGTAATGCAATAGGAGCTGTATTAAATCAAAAAGGTAAGCCTGTTGCTTTCTTTAGTGAAAAGTTGAATGATGCTAAAAGGAAATATTCTGCGTATGATCAAGAGTTTTATGCTATTGTTCAAGCATTGAAGAAGTGGAGACATTATTTGATTCCTAAAGAGTTTGTGTTGTATACTGATCATAAAGCTTTACAATAACATAAATTGAATCAGAGACATATGAAGTGGGTTGAGTACTTGCAGAGTTTTACATTTGTGATCAAGCATAAGAGTGGAGTTACTAACAGAGTTGTTGATGCATTGAGTAGAAGACGTTCTTTGTTGACTGAAATAAAAGTTGAAGTTCTTGGTTTTGATGAGATGAAAGAGTTATATGATGCTGATCCTGATTTTTCTGAGGCGTGGAGAGAGTGCAGAGCACCAAATCTGACAGATCACATAAGTAAGTATGATGAATATTTCATTCAAGAAGGTATGTTGTTCAAAGGTATTCAGTTGTGTATTCCTAGAAGTCCTATGAGGTTGAATCTTATTAAGGAAAAGCATAGTGGTGGATTAGCTGGATATTTTGGAATTGATAAGACATTGAGTTTGCTGAAAGAGAAGTATTATAGGCCATAAATGTATAAGGATGTCCAAAAATTTGTGAAGAGTTGTGGAGTTTGTCAAGTTGCAAAGGGAGTGAGTCAAAATACTCGTTTGTATACACCTACTACTGTTCCTGAGAAACCTTGGACTGACATCAATGTGGATTTTGTTCTTGGATTTGCCTGAGACAGTGAATGGGTATGATTCTATATTTGTTGTAGTGGACAGATTTTCTAAGATGGCTCATTTCATACAATGTAAGAAGACATCAGATGCTGAGAATGTTGCTGAACTTTTCTTTAAAGAGATTGTGAGATTGCATGGATTACCAATAAGTATTATTTCAGACAGAGAATAAGTTTGTTGGTTATTTTTGGAAGACTTTGTGGAAGAAGATGGATACTGAGCTGAAGTTCAGTTCTACATTTCATCCACAAACAGATGGACAGACAGAGGTTGTGAATAAAAACTTGGAAAATTTGCTAAGATGTTTAGTTGGGAATAAGCCAAGTAATTGGGAGATGGTATTGGCACAAGCTAAATTTGCATATAACAATTCTGTGAATAGAAGTATAGGGAAGACACCTTTTGAGATTGTTACTAGAATGCATCCTAGAGGTATATCAGATTTGAGAGATGTTGCTGGTGAAGAAAAGAAAAGCGCTGCAGGTGAAAAATTTGCTGCTTTTATGGAGTCTTTGTATAAGGAAGTAAAGTTGAGGTTGGAGCAAAGTAATCAAAAATATAAGGAGAATGTTGATCAATCTAAAAGACACCATGATCTTCAAGTTGGTGATGAGGTGATGGTTCATTTAAAGAAAGATTCCCAGTTGGAACATATAGTAAGCTGAAGATGAAGAAATTTGCACCTTGGAAGATCTTGAAGAAGTTTGACAGTGGTAATGCTTATGAAGTTTAGTTACCTGATGACATGGATATATCTCCTATATTCAATATTGTTGATTTGTATAAGTATCATGAGTCAAAGGATGAAGTTGTTGTATCAGATGATTATCCTAAGAAGCAGATTGAAGAAGTTGAACAGATATTGGATCAGAGAGTTGGCAGGAGCACAAAAGGAAAAGATTACTATGAATATTTGGTAAAGTGGAAGAATAGGCCTATTGAAGATGCTTCATGGATTTCGCAATCTGAGTTGGACTCAGATTGTGACATCTCAATGATTCAGGAGAATCATTCCTTTCAACCCCGGTTGTCTGATGCAGGAGCATCCTGGGTTGCTTTGTTATCCTGCTCATTTTGTTCATTCTGCATGTTAATGCCGAGTTACTATAGCTCCAATGTATGCCAAGTGATTCTTCATTCGCCAAGTTACCCAGCGTACACCAAGTGACTCTTCATTCGCCAAGTTACCCAGTGTACGCCAAGTGACTCTTCATTCACCAAGTTACCCAGTGTACGCCAAGTGACTCTTCATTCGCCAAGTTACCCAGTGTTCGCCAAGTGACTCTTCATTAACCGAGTTACCCAGTGCACGCCAAGTGACTCTTCATTTACCGAGTTACCCAGTGTATGCCAAGTTACCCAGTGTACGCCAAGTGATCTTCATTCGCCAAGTTACCCAGTGTACGCCAAGTGACTCTTCATTAACCGAGTTACCCAGTGTATCCCAAGTGACTCTTCATTAACCAAGTTACCCAATGTATTCCAAGTGACTCTTCATTCGCCGAGTTATCCAATGTATGCCAAGTGAGTCTTCATTCGCCGAGTTACCCAATGTATGCCGAGTGACTCTTCATTCGCCGAGTTACCCAGTGTATGCCGAGTGTCAGCATTTGGACGTGATTTCTGCGAGTCGACTTGCGGGATTTATTTTGTTTGCAACATTTATGTTAAGTTATTTTCTTGGGATGTGTCCAAACCGTTTTTGGGTTGGCCTTCCTCTTATGTAATGTTCTAGAATAGTCTGTAAGCCATTTTGGCAAGGATATATAGTGTTTAGGCTTAGAGTTAGGTAAGTTTGAGAAAAGAGGAGTTTAGAGCAGAACTGAAGGTGCGAATTTGCTATTGGATCTTTATATATGAATGTATTGTAATTGGCCGTAACCCAGAAGGCCTTACAACAGGGCATGTACGAAGATATTTTGATGAATCAATAAAAGTATTCTCTCTTCTTCCTCCTTTGGTTGTTGTTTCTTGTATTTGCTTCCGTTGTGTTAACTCTTGCAGGGTGGTTTGGATAGCTGGGTGAGCCTTTGGCCCTAGTTATTCATCCTTTTGCCTGTGTTAGTTTGGTATTTAAGACTAGACAAATATCTTGAAGAAAAAAGTTTCAAAAGAGAAGTAACGGATAGCAACCTGTATATCTAAATTGCGTGTGCATCTTGTGTTATAATTTGCTAGATCTTACTTGTCTGGATGTTTTGATTATTTCTTAGGATTGCTAAAGTTATAAATTGGAAAACTAATTCATAATTAAACCCAAGCTAAAGCAACACCTGAAGTGCTCTTCCAATCTACTGCACTACCTACCCAATATGACTCTATATATACCCCTACAACTTCACCATCACCGAGATAACTCAAACTATATTCCACCATACTCATCAGATGTCTGAGCACACGTTTTGTTGATACTCAATGCTACTTTATTGGTTCCATCATGAGCTAACTCAAGGTATTCATCGTATACTAGATATATGGCCCAGTGTTGACAAAATACATTAACAAACTCATCAATTGCCTGTACATCATGAGATCAATCTAGATTCTACCTGAATATGAAGATGTAACCTTCTTCAAATCAGTGACCATTGGTGTGGCCATAATTCTACAATCCACCATGCAGAATTGCTTCAGTGTCCTAATTATATACTTACCTGCCCAAGGAAAATCTTCCCCGGTCTTTGCCAAACCTCCCAACCCAAAATGTAATGCATTAGGCTGATCTCCTTCATCTCAAACTCAGCAACTAAATCTACTTTGCACCTTGCAATAATCTACATTACTCCTATAATGAACAAATCATCAAAATACAGTACCAAAATTAGTAGATCGAACCAAACATATATATGATAAAAATTCAAATCTGCCCCACTCTTAGTAAAACCCATAGCAAATATTCATCAATCCTTTAACATCAAGTTCTCAGTGCCTATTTGAGTCCATACATGGACTTCTTAAGCCTGCAATCTCTTCTCACTGACCTCAGATCCCTAAGGTTGCTCTATATATATTTATTCCTCAATGATACCATTTAGAAAATTCGTCACCATCCATTTACTGAATCTTCTAAACCGTACATTGAACTTGAGACCTAACTATTCTAATGGAATTGTATCTAGCAACAGGAGCAAATGTCTTCTAGTTTACACCTTCCTTTTGAGATAACCCTCTTACCACAAAGCTCACTTTGAACTTCTTAATGCTATGGTCTAGAACATGCTTAATTTTGTGGAAGCACCTGGAGCTCACAACAATGTCCCATACGTCATTTTTCATGATGGAGATGTACTCCATGGCATCTTCCCAAATATGTTTCTCTACAACTTCCTGGAAGCTAGAAGGCTCTAAATCCATGATGTTACTCATCACTACTTCTAGAATTGGTTCATCCTGTAACCAATACAGATTGCCTTCTCTAACCCTATAACTTGTGTTCAATGTGGAATAGATCCTTCTATATAATAGGAACTCATAGATCCTTAAGTTCAGATGCATAGCCCTTACATCTTCCATAGACAAAACTAAAAGCAACATATTCTTGAGAGTGGGAACAAACAACATGTCATCAAAGTCTAAAGAGCTACTTAACTAAATTGAAAGGGAATTGTACCAACTCCTACTACTATATACTTGATATCATCAGCACGCTCAACCTGAATTCCAGAATAATGTTATATTAAGTTGGTAAAACACTATTAAATATTGATATTTAAAGATCGTATTCTGCAAATGTACTAACATTGCCATTGTTATAGATGTGTTCCAATTGTAAATTTGCTTCTCATATAAAAAAAAGGAGACATGTCTCATGAAGAGACATATCTCTAAGGTTAATCATCATTGGTTAGTATATTTTAATATAACTGACCATATGTATAATATATAAATTATTATATATATAATATAATGTGTAATATATATATTATATATATAATAATATGTATGTATAAAGAATATTAATCTAATGATGATTTACAATTTATAATGAATCTCATGATCATATCAATCTGACTGAACTACAGTTTAACATTACACTAATTCATATGGTTAGATGTCCCATTGTTCCTTGGAATTGCGATCATATAAAGACAAGCTACCATTGAGAACTCAAATTTGGTAGCAAACTCATTCATCTAAGTTTCTCTAGAGGCTAAACTACTTCCTTCTACTGCTGCTTCCCTTGGTTCTTCTTGTTTTGACATGTGATGCATAAAGACCAAACTTATGACAACTGAAACACTTGATTTTACTCAAGTCCTCCTCCTTTGGCTGTCAACATAGATCCTCATCTTCTTCCCTTTTCCTTTATTGCGTACAAAGAGAGTTGAATTGTTGCCACTACCTTTCTTACTGGCTATTGACTCCATTTGAACATAGAGTCATCCCACAATCTTTCATTTGTCTAGTATCTCTTTTCCCACACATTAGTATCAAGACAGAGGCCCAAGCTTACATATTTTAGGAGAATGCAAAAAGATTCAACCTTTATTTTCTTGTGTGCACCAAATAAAACGGCCCATGTCAAATAAAAATAGCATGCTCTATGCCAATATAAACTTGAAAAAATTCACTTGTGAAGACTAACAATTATGAAAATTGAAATGAGAAAGTGAGCAGCCCAAAAACCTCCATGTGGACTTTTAGTGCGGAGTTACATAAAAGTAAGATTGACTGCAATTAATTGTGCTCTAGGATAGAAGAAGTTTCTCCTCGTACACAGATACTAAAGCTCCAATTTCTAAGTCTAACAACCATAATAAAGTCAAATGAATGTAATGCATCAGACAAACTCTCTGCAAGGCCTGTTCATCTATATTTATATTTAATCGTAAAATGGCTAGTGCTTAATGCATCAGACAAACTTTCTGCAAGGCCTCTATGTCTGTATTTGTTGGGATAAGGTGACTCAGCCTTACCACGATTTAATGCTTTATTTGTGCTTTCTTGGAAAGTTGCCAAATGAAGCTGGATTCTTCCACAAGAAATGACTTGGAGCAGAAAAGCAGAAAGCTTCTGTTTTTTGGTGATTTAGTCTCTTATGTTTTGTTTTATGCAAGGGTTGTGCATAAGGAAGTTTCTAAAATAATTTGTAGATGCGTTGACTGTAGATGCTTTAGAAACTATTTCCTCTTGTATGAAAACTCTATAAGTACAAGCATTGTTGTAGAGAATTGAGAGAGGGATGAGAAGATATTTGCATAGGGTTATGCTGCCGGATTTTCTCTAGAATGGAGCAAGATGTAAATCTCCATGTGAAAGTTGAAAATGTATCGTAACTTGTTGCTGAATAATACATTAGTTTGATGGTTTGGAGGGTGGGCTTTTCACCTAGAAAGGTTTTCCCCACATATATCTGTGTTCTCTATTCTGTCTCATTCTTCTAGTTCTATGATTGTAGAATAATAATCTATATGTCGTAATTCTGCTGAAATTTATTTAGATCGGTAAATTGCAATCACTTTCCTTTAAGGTTTTAATTGTGGGAAATCAACTATGTCTGTTTCTGCTTTTATGGCATAGTAGTATGCACTTGTATTTGTTGATTAGAAGCTGTACAAGGAACTACTGTATACAGGATGTGCATACTGATCTCAGATGAATTTCTAAGATGCTCTCATTTCCCTTCAATTGGTATTCGAGCCCATTTTTTGTGAATTGCATGTTTCTTGCATGTGAGGATTCACAAAGTTTTTGGTTACGGGTATTTCTTCTATTAAGATTTTTTAGCTTGCAGAGCTTGAAGAAGTTTGTTTTGAAGAAATTGACTGATAATTAATCCTTTGATGAATGGAAGTCTTGCTGTTGACTTAGTTTTTCAGGAGACAGTAGGCATTTCTTGAAGGATGGTGAAGACAGAAAAATTAGAGTTGGTCATGTTGAAATGACATTGATCTGGAGCTCTTGGTTGACAGCAGAATAGCTCTTGATGCATGGGTATTTGAAAGTGTCTCTTTTGTTACCTGGAATGCATAGAGGCTATGGAGTTGATCAGTGGATGATCTGGAAGCTTTTGGATAGCCTATCTCTCTCATATGCATGAACTAGTAGTGGTTGTGGAATTGGTCTACAAGTGGGCCTGGAGTTCCAGTACTATGTTTTCCTCTTGGATGTTTATACATGCATGGCTTGGATTCTTGTTCATTGGATCTAAGGGGTTTATAGATTTTCCTTAAAAAAAAAATCTATGGTGATGTTCATCTATGATAATCCATTATTATGAGTTCAGTTGTTTGGTATTTTATTCAGACTTTGAGTCTTCTGGATGAGAAGTGGGTATGGATGTGCATGGGTGTTCTTAAACACAATGTTTTTGCACGTCTTGCATGCTGAAATAAAAAACTTGTGGTTTTTTGTGGATCTACTAAAGAGCTATTTTCTAGACTCTTGTTCCTTTAGAGTGGTACTAGATGAGATAGTTGTAGTTCTACATACATGCACTTTTTGTGCATGGTGAGAGTAGGTGTTTTTCTTTCTCTGCATGGAGATTTTGGTACGTGATCAGTCACTCAGCATTTCTGTGGTGATGCTTTGTTGGATTCCTGGACTATGGTGCTTGATGTGGACATAATTGGCAAATCAGATTTGTGTTTGATCTGGTGTTTGAGTCATGTTGTCTACATGATTATTCTATTTGATCTCATTTGCATATGTCACTAATGTGATAGTGGGTTTGCATGTTGCAATGATTGGATCTACAAGTTATGCAGTTAGGTGGGTAGGCCACCCATTTAATTGTAGTGGGATAACTTGGATGTGGACTGTCTATATCCACCAGATTTGATTCAGTGTTGGTGCAAACTTGTTAGCTGGCCTTGTTTGTGGTCACTTGTGCATTTGTGTGGTTGCTTTGAGATGAGAGAATGGATGATATTTGAGTACTTGGATAATTAGTTATGGAGTCCTAAAACATGTTGACTTTCCTTAGTGTGGAGATCTTGGTTTCACCTAGTGTGATGTGTGGGCCTGGATGATTTTCAGATTTGAAGGATGGTGTGTCATATGCTTGGAGAGCTTGGTATCACGTTTCAGTGGGAGCTTTAACAGTGGCTATATGTTTTCATCATATGGTGATGGATGATCTTCTTTAGTGTTGCAGATGTTGGACGATGCCTTAGATCCTGTTGCTGCAGAAGGGTCTTTCACATTTGTTGGTTCACTAGTTGGAGATGGTATCTTCATGTGTTTGGAGATGTTGACATCTTTAGGATTCAAGGGGTCCTTGGTAGAGATGTTATTTATGCTTTTATTTGATATGTTATCATGGTGGCTATTATGTCATGGTTCTCTTTTTATTACCAGTTTAGAGTTGTGACATGATACAGTTATTTGATATGATCAGATGAAGCATGTTATCTCTTTGGAGGAGATGGTTTAGATCATGATGTCATGTTTATGTTCCTGATTCCATGGTTGGAGCTTTGACATTGATCTTGCTTTGATTTCTTGGTATTGAGTACTTTGATCATTTGCTTGATACTTCATGACAGTGCTATGTTGCAGTGGAGTTTTGCATGGAGTGATTGATTATAGGTGCTTGTGGATACTTGGAGACTTAAGTGAGGCTAGAGTTCTCTTGGGATGAGAGACATGTTGTTAAGATGTATACTCTTGATGAGATTTTAACAGAAAGTCCGAGGAGCCTACACCTTTGTTGGACATGAGTTCAACATAGACCTATGAGGAGATTGTTCTTGGATAAGTCATAGGGTGACTTGCATATCTTGGAGGAGCATTCTCATTCCCCATTCTTGGTCTACTCGGCAGTTTATCACTTGAGAGGTATTGCCCAATGTTACTTTTAGGTGCTTTATCTTTTCTTTCATATTCATGGATCTTGAGTTGTAGTTAGATAGTTCTGGAGGATTCATTATGAGAGATGGATAACATGATTATCTCCTCGAGGTGTATTTTCATTTATGATGACAATAGGAGATGGTAGTGGGCTGATTTCCTAAAATGGGAAATGTGATTGTTTGATCTTCTTTGAGAGGCTTACATCCATATAGATTTATGATATCATGTTATGTTTGATCTCTTGAGGTTGAACGATTTTGGATGTTGTTGTGGCTTTTCTGTTGGGATTGTGAAGGAGATCATACATGGCACAATTGACATTTAGAAGTGTTTGTAGAAGGACATGCTACATGCTTATGATTTGCACTTTCTCTCTTTGGCCTTGGTTATCTTCTTGGATGTTTGGGTTCACATAACATTGTTTTTTGAGATTTGTTGGAGCTATGTGGTCACTCTTTTGTGGTCATTTGTTATCACTTGTACTTCATTATTTTTTGGTGATGACAAGGTGGTTCCTTTATCTCTTTTCTTTGTTGGAGGTGGAGAACATAGGAGAGTTGTGGAGACTGGATGAGAGAGATGTTTCTTGCAGTGCTTTTGCTACAAGATTTGCATATCTTTGTGGATGGTCCTTGGTACTACATGGTTTCACTTTCTTTGTGTTGATATCAGTAGACTCAGTATGCTTTTGATTTTCCAGATTCGACATTACCCATGCAGTGGGAGTTCTTGTATGTGTTTGGTCTTCATCGACTGGTTTGCACATAGAGCTTGAGGTTGCAGTTTATGGGTTGGTTATGTTGTTGGCATGTGTTTTCTAGTGTTGGATACCTTTGAAGTATGGGTGATTGGATGAGTTAGCATTTACTGTGGATGCTATTTTCAATCTCATGGGTTTATCAGTTGGATTGGACCAATCAATTTGGTTGTTGTTCTGGCTGATGTTTTATCTTGTTTTTTGGAGGATGACTTAATAGTTTTGTTGGGCTAAGAAGTTGACGTTTTTTATGCTTCTGTATAGCTCATGAACACAGTGGAGTGGTGGCAGTGTGTGTAGCCTTTGTTATCACATGGATCTTATGCTTGTGTTACTTGGACAGGTGTCTAGTTGGAGCACGAGAGCATATGTTATGATTTATGTTGTTTCATGGATGGCTGTGATGATATAGTTTCATCAATTTGAATCTTGTAAGGTCTTCATCAAGTGGGAGATTGTTGGGATAAGGTGACTCAGCCTTACCACGATTTAATACTTTATTTGTGCTTTCTTGGAAAGTTGCTAAATGAAGTTGGATTCTTCCACAAGAAATGACTTGGAGCAAAAAAGCAGAAAGCTTCTGTTTTTTGGTGATTAATTCTCTTATGTTTTGTTTTTATGCAAGGGTTGTGCATAAGGAAGTTTCTAAAATAATTTGCAGATGCGTTGAATGTAGATGCTTTAAAAACTGTTTCCTCTTGTATGAAAACTCTATAAGTACAAGCATTGTTGTAGAGAATTGAGAGTGAGAGATGAGAAGATATTTGCATAGGGTTATGCTGCCGGATTTTCTCTAGAATGGAGCAAGATGTAAATCTCCATGTGAAGGCTAAAAATGTATTGTAACTTGTTACTGAATAATACATTAGCTTGATGGTTTGGAAGGTGGGATTTTTACCTAGAAAGGTTTTCCCCATGTATATGTGTTCTTTGTTCTGTCTCATTCTTCTAGTTCTATGATTGTAGAATAATAATCTGTACGTCGTAATGCTGCTGAATTTTATTTAGTTCGGTAAATTGCAATCACTTTCCTTTAAGGTTTTAATTGTGGGAAATCAACTATGTATGTTTTCGCTTTTATGGCATAGTAGTATGCACTTGTATTTGATGATTAGAAGTTGTACAAGGAACTACTGTATACAAGATGTGCATACTGATCTCAGATGAATTTCTGGGATGCTCTCATTTCTCTCCAGTATTTATATTTAAATGAAAATGGCCAGTTCTTAGTTCTCTTTCAGGACAACAGCATGTTCCATGCCAATACAAACGTTAAACATCTGCTTTCGAGGATTGAAAATAATAATGTCAAACCTTGGTGTGGATTTACTATTAAAAGTAAAATGTCTGGTGCTCAATTCATATCCAGAACAGTAACATGTCCAACGCCAATAAAAATATTAAATCAACCTGGATATGGCATTTTTGGTGTGGATTTACTTGTGCAATCACATTTTCAAGTGACAAGAGCGGTGTCCAATCCCCCTTCAAGGCACTAGTATGTTCTAACTTCTAGTGCCAATACAAATTTAAAACCTTTACGTTCAAATACTAACAATAATAAACAATGCCATAATCAACTTGTACAGTAACCTCGATGTGGCATTTCAGTGTGGATTTCTATTCACGAACTAAAAATGACTCATGAGGTCAGGGAACCATCAATTTAAATTACCGACAATACGTAAATATAAACACAACATTGAAATCTATCACAGACACCACCACTATAACTCCTCGGATCTTTCCTTAAAAAATTTAAATCGCTACTCAACACGTAAAACAACAGAAACAGATAAACCCTTACCTGTTTTTATTTCTGCTCGAATCCAAAAATTACTGTAATTGCTCAAATCTTCAGTCAAATCCTAGCCATCAAATAGATTTAAATCTGCTCATTATTTATTTATATATAGATTTTAATCTATACTCATGAATCATAAGAGTTATACAAGCAGTGTCTAAAAAACGGTTAAGAAAACAAAAAAGAAAAAAGAGATAGAGCTAACCCTCTGATTGAGTATAGTGTACGCTAAAAATTACTCACCTGGAAGGTGTCGAATTTAACATACTGCAGAGTCTAAAGATCAAAACGGCCTGGAATATCAGATGCATGTCAAATTCTTCTCTCTCTCACTGTCCCAAAGATTTCAAATTAGGTTTTTCCAAATTTTATAATTGCAAATTTTCCATCTTTTCCTCCCTTACATCACACGCTTACTTTCGAACCGAAACTAAATTCCAACATGTTGATTTATACGGTTGCATATTGGTATAGTTAAATGGGTATAGCGTATTTGTATTTGAAAAATTTAGATAAACTATATAGAAAAATATAGTTTTCAAACAAAAAAATATTTCATAAAATATTATATTTAAAAATATATAATATTATAATAATTATTTATTAATTATTATAATATAAATATCAGTTATTTTTTAATATGTTAAAGAGAAAAAATTAAACATCTTTATCTATATCATTGTTATTTTTTCAACATTATATAATTTTTTAGTATTATAAAAAAATTAGTTAGTAGGAGTGATACAAAAGAATGGACTATACAAAAGAATTAGAGGAAGATTGACAAGTAGAAGAGGGGGGAAGCTCTCAAAGGAGATTAGTCGTCTATCAAAACTTACATGTTCAAGCTAACACTCAATGGAGGTGTTAGTCCTTCTCAAGAGTTGCTTCTTTTTCAAAGTTTAAATTTGAAATCTTGTCAACAACGATCTCATATTCACATATTTTTAGGGCGAGAAATGGGTGTTAGAAACCCTAAATAACAAACTTGTTTTGTTTTGGAAACCTTTTATTCTAGGGTTTTTATTTCAATTAAAAGGGAATGGTCATAAAACTTGTTTTATCCTAAGCTTTTCATGTCTTATGTTCCCTTAGTCGCAAATTAATTAAGTCAAATCCTTTGAAAATTTAATTTCTCATTATACTTTTATGTATGGTAGACCCTTGGTGCAAACTGATTTTACAACCATCGGATCTAAGTTGAATTGAGGGTCATCACTTTGTCGTTGTTCAAAATTGCATGATTTTTAAGTTTAGTGACCATATGAGATAAGGACACGTGTCCAGTGGGACCATAGAAATACAACAATTGAAGGTTGAATAAGACCCATTAGATTCATATCAAATTAAGGGTTGTCATATCGTCACTAAAGGAAGATGTGCTAAGTTTAATCATAGCGACAAAGAGACATGTGGATACAATGGGCCTTGGAGAGCTTGCAAGATTCAAAAGGATGGTGTCATCAGAGATTAACAGGTAACACAATTTGATTTGATTATGCATGAGGGTAAGAGGGTTTTTTAAGCTTCAGTTCAGTCATTGATCGAGTTGAGGGTCAATGAATATTGCATTGTCGCTATGAGGAGATGCTCAACTTTTAAACAAAGCAACAACACGACATGGTGCCACGTGTCCTGGTTGGCCACAAAAAGAAACACACACATGATCTCTCTCAACTATCAGATCAAAAGTTGATCAATGGTTGTTGTAGTGTCAGTATTGAAAGATGTTAGGTCTTTATCTGATGTGACAACACGACAATGTGACGTGTGTACACAGTGAGCCCTAACATTGATAGTTTTCAGAGCAAATGTGTCACTGTGGATGGACACCTATCAAGATTTGAGTTGTTGAGCCAGATTATTTTAAGGGTATTAGGACCGTTGATTTAGCTTTGATCAGTGAATGTCGCTTTGTTGTGATGAGAAGGTGCTCAATGTATAAACACTGCAACAAAGAAAGAACATTCCATGTTTCTTAGGTGGACCTTACCCTGAAGTGAAGGCGTTGTTTTTTAGACTGTTGATCTTGCCCATATCAATGATTGTCGCATTATCACTCTGAGGAGATGCATGTTGTTTAAGAAATACAAGAAAATGACATGGTGCCATGTGTCCTAGTGGGCCATAAAAAGACAAGCAAATATATTTTATCTCAGCCGTCAAATCAAATGCTAATCCATGGTCATCATGTTGTCGCTATTGAAAAGTGCAAGACCTTTAACCAATAGGACAGTGCGACAAGCTAACGTGTGTCCTCTATGGGCCTAGTTATATGAAATGTCAAGATGTCCCAATCATCCAATGCAAAGTAGATCAACACATGTTGTTGAAGAAAGATGCGAGGTTCTTAGCCATAGTGATGTTGCGACATGAGGACACATGTCTAGGGTGGACCAACCATGAAGCAAAACAATGAAAAAAATAAGCTTAATCCATATCGTCCAATGCAGAACAGATCTACGACTATCATTTTGTCGCTAATGGAAGGTGTCAGGTTTTTAACCACAGCGACAAAGCAATAAGTCACCACGTGTCCAAGGTTTTACAACCAATACAACAAGGACTTAAATAGGTGAGGTGTTTTCCAGCTGGTGAGGTATAATTAGTTTGATTGCCTTATCAATGGGTAGAAAGATGATTTAGCAATAAATTTCAATTACGAGTGTCAAATGTGTTGAGAATCAATGATATACTTTCAAATTCCCTGTGATGCATGCATACCTGCTCTCTACAAAACATTTATGGTGAATTAAATTTCCCTCATGTGGATGTAATTCAAAAATATAATGCAAACATCGCATTCTTTTTTGCAAAAGGAATGATTGAAAAACCATAGCAGAATGCAAGGAACAAAGAATTTAGTGCTAAGGAGATTGTGAATTATTGCAATGAGGAAATAACACAAATATCTCAATTAACTTTATTCTCCATCTTTATAAATAAATTTGCTATAGAATTCTCCAATTCTCGTAAATATGCCTCCCAAATGAGACATTTCTGGAAATACAGATTACCAATAGAGAAATGTCCATGATGATTTCCTTGAGCAATTGGGTGGGCCAACAAATGATGTGGCACAAACAAGAAAGTTGGTCCTTGTCACCCCATGATTAAAATTGGTTGAGGGTTTATACGATAGAGGAAATTGGACCCGAGATGTAGTGACAACTAAGAGTAGTTTACAATTGTTTTAAAAGTGGTTTTCAGAAAGGAAGCTCTTTTCCCCTCATTGGAATATTTGGAACTTTGATTTAGGAAAATTGGTGGTACCTGGAGTTTTTATGGACACAAACCTCTTGACTTTAGTCTCAAAGATGTATGACCTGGTTACTAAGTGTGTATGAGGCTTGAATGGGATCTGCATTGTAAAAATAGCGCCCGAGGAGATCCGAGAGGTTTTCTAGATGGACTCATTTTCTAAGTATCATGAAGCTATTGGCTTTTAAGAATTAGAAAGGATATATGGGGCCTAGAGGGTTTACCTCAAGTAAGGACCTTTGAAGGAACACCTAGCAGCTATTGGAACTTTGACTCTAGTTACAACAAGAACTCTAGAGCCTTTCAAAAAGGAATTTTTTTAATTCTCATGCTTTGGATATATACATGTCCTTATGTAGGGTTTTTGGTGAAGATGAACATGATTATATGCCTATTAGTTTTATGTACATGATGGTGTGGATTTCTTGTTTTGGGGTTGATGTTATTTTATTTTTTTGGCCTCATTTTTAGTTGAGGAAATTCATAAGGGGTTAATCAGGATTGTGAAGGGTAGAGTGGAGAAACCTTTTGGGTGGTATTCAATGTTGATGCACATGTTCCTCTTCAAGAAATCCACTTACTTTGGAGAAGAAATGCAACTAACAAAAGAATATGAGGGAGAAGCTCTACCTGTCTAATTATGGAGTGCAGACATGTAATGGGATGTGAATGAGGCCAACTTTGTCAAATTCGATAGATATTTTGCATCAAGGTTGAGGGCATTATTGTCTAGTGATAATCCAAGGATTCCAAAGATGTTGTTGGAGTTTATTAGACCCATGGATTTCACTATTGGATTAAAGGTCTCTCGCAATTGGGCTAGCATTATACCTTACCCAATTTGTATCATTGCCAAAGTATATGGGTATCGAGGAACCCCTCGTGTTTTACCATACCAAGTGCCTCTAAAGGTGGGTTTGGTAGAGATTTTGTGGAAAATTGGAGGTCTAGAGGAAGTTGAGTTAGTTGGAAGGTCTAGGGGTACAATTTTTCCCACCTGTACTGTGGCCCATCATTTTACAATTACGAACAATGGATGGCTTTTCTTGTATAAATATTTAGATCCCTATAAAATGGCATAATCACATGCCAAATTCTTTGATCTTGAAGGATTCTATGAGATGTTCAAAAAGAGAACAAAAGCAAAGCACCATGACCATAGATTTCACTACCCTGAGGACATCATAAGGAATGAGTTTTCCTTATAAGAAAAAGAGATTATAAATGAGAAATGGGGGGTTTATTACAAGGTCCTATAGTTTGTGAATGCTTTTGATAAATATTATAATCCATTAGCAGATGCTAAAACTATGGCTGACATAGTAAATAAATTGATGACATTCTTTATTGTAATTATGGACACACTGAATGAAAAGAAGGCACTTTTGATCAAAACATACCCTGATCAATCAAGAGAAGTCATGCAGAGATTAGTTTTTACTCCTACTGTGAACTTAGGGCAATATGTTATCCAAAAGAGGCCAAGGTATAGTATACTTAAAATGGAAGAGGATGTTAATAATAAAGGAAAAGAGAAGAGTGATATCAATGTGCCCTCTTCCTTAGCATACAAGAGGCCTTCATCTAAAATACACTCATATGAGCATGCATCCATGAAGAAAAATATTATAGAAGATACTATTCTTGAGGGTCAGATGTAGACACCATCTCAGTCCCCCATTCATTTTGACAATGAGAAACTCAACTGAGCAATTAACACAATTGGGAAGCCAGGGTTACGTTTTTATTACTTCTTTTGAATTAGAGGAAGGGACACTAAAATAGCCTCCTATACCAAGCATGGAATTAACTGTTAGTAATTTGAAAGGTAAAGAGTTGGACCCTATTATTGAACAAGCTAGTCACATATTTTTGTCAAATGATAATTTTGTAAAAACTAGGGCATTCTTTCAATTTGCTTGGAGGATGAATATTTCTAATTT
This sequence comes from Cupressus sempervirens, assembly GCA_028749045.1. Classification (NCBI taxonomy): domain Eukaryota; kingdom Viridiplantae; phylum Streptophyta; class Pinopsida; order Cupressales; family Cupressaceae; genus Cupressus; species Cupressus sempervirens. The sequence goes on from CM053786.1 coordinate 871,935,229, forward strand.
TGAGGAAAGATGTCAAAAAGGGCAAGCAAAGAAACCTAATAAAGAGGACTCTACTATGAAAGATGAAATAAAAGAAGAAATGATGCAAGGATTTTACAAAGCAACTCCAGAAGAAGGAAGAGTGGTGATTAGAAAGGTTGGAGTACAACTTCTTCCTGATTGCGATATTGCAAATGCTATGGTTTTTGATGCAGTAAGGAAATAGGTAAATACCATGTACAAAAATGGAGAGGAAGCCAAAAGGGCATAAAGGTGTAAAGTATAGTGAAGACCATGTTGCACCTATCATTTGGTCATTACAAAAGAGAAGTAGGTCTCATTCTTCTAAATAGTCTGATCCAAATCTAATGGGAAGTTTAATTGTTAAAAGAGTTGAAAATACCTCTAACAAAGAAGTTGCCTTCATGAATGCTAAGACATAAAATTTTACATTAGCCACATCAAGGAGAGAGAAGAAAATAATGGATGAATTGCATGTGAAATATGTGCAAGTCTTGGGAGCTTACAATGAAGAGATCAGGCGAAGAATGAAGGTTGAAAATGAGCTTGCTCGATATAAGGGACAACACTTTAATTAGTTAGAGGTAGGGGAATCTTCCCAAAGAATAATTGCATCCTCACCTGCTCCCCCACCACCTACTAGTCCCTTTGTTGAAATCCCAAATAATTCATTGCATCAAGAAGAGATTTCTAAAGAAGATATAGAAGAGGAGAAAGCTAGACTCAAGGCTATACAAATAGAAGTATGGTAGGGATATGGAGAAAAGATGAGAAACATAATTTTTCATTTTGTCTTTGAGATTGATACCAAACTTCTTCACCATATGATAAAAAAATTGATGGCTATGACAAAATCTCTTGGTGATAATGAAGATGAGGGAAATTTTGAATAAATGGATTGGAAGAGGGGAGACAATAACTGAAATTCATTTCAACGTGGTTGATAAGATAACTGATGATTATCATATTGAGAAGACATATGATCAAGTAATTGGTTTTATGGATTTTTATATAAACAAAGAATTTTTATAGAGGCATATGTGATTTTACATCTCCAAGTGTGAGAACAAAGGACATGCATTTTTTCCTTCAATATTTACAAGTGATCATGAGATGAAGACACTCAAAGATTGGGATGATGATGTTCTTGCCATGTTGAATGATAAAGTAAGTACCATAATAAATAAAGATGACAATGATTTGTTTACGGAAGTTGTAGCAGACTTGATAGAAGTAAGGAGATTTTATATGTCTTTCATTTCTGAGGCCAAGGAATTGAAGAGTAAATGGAAAGACATCTCTTGTAAAGGGAAAGAGATCCTCAATTTTGACTGGCCTGATGATTCAATTTATAATGAATGGGTGGCCAAGTATGCCTCAATAATAGAATCTTCACAGGTGGCAATAGAGGATAAGCCACAAGGCGTGGACATAGCAGAAGAAGAGCAACAATTAGTTGAGGAAAGTGTCCAGCATGAGGAGAAGAACATCCAATTGGCACCTGAAGAAACAAAAGGAAAGGAGCAAGATCAAAGTAAAAAGGAGGATGACATGGTGGCTGCACAACCCACAGAGGAGACAAATGATGAAAAGCACATGAGGTTGTTACTGAGCTAGAGAAAGATAAAACTGAAGAGGCCCCTACCCCACCAAAGCACAATGATAGTTAGGATGCATGGCAGTAAATATTTATCAAAAGGGAAGAAAGTAATTATTATAATAGGATACCTTACCTTTGTGGTTCATCCACTGTGGGTATACCTACGTAACAAATCATTAAAATTACTTTCAGAGCATTTTGATTATGCTACATGCACCTAATTCAACTGCCTCATGGGTTTTTTAAAAAGGTTTTTTGTCTCTTATGTAACTATGTTTTGTTGAAGGATGGGTGTCCTTTATCCTCTAAGCCTGAAGCTTGTTGCAACTCATCCTATATAAATGAGTTCCCAAGGCTAGAGAACGGTCTAAGTTTTCATTTTGAGTGAACAAATACTTTCATATTTTGAGTCAGTCCATAGTTGTATTGTTGTATTGTTCCAAAAATACCATTAATGGAAATACAAGGTTGGATGGCTAAGTTTTTTTTGAGTTATTTCTCACTCAAGTTGATACTTAGTTGTATATTTTCAAAGAAGATAATACAAAAGTGTTTACTATCTAATTACCCAATCTAGATATTGTCTCTTCTTGTGTTGCTTTTGATTTTCTAGAATTTGATGATAATGTTTATTGAATTTGATAATAATGTCTATTTGAATTATATCTTAGTTCATCTTTTGCTGATAATTTAATTGATTGTGTAAATGCTTGATATGAATTTGGGAGAATTGAAAGTTGTCTAAAGAAGATCATGACAAGAATGAGAATTTAGATTAAGTGTTGTTCTCCTTTTCACAAAGTGATAAGATAGATCTGGTTCTATGTGTCAAATTTCTATGAGTAATAACCTAATGGACAAGGAATTGATCATATTTTGAATTGGTAAAATCAGGATGGACTATATAGAACAAAATTAATCAATCAAAATCTTTAAATTTTGTTGTTGTAGGCTTGAAAGTATAACTTACACTTGTTTTATGGAGCGTTGGAGTTTGAGGATTTTTCCATCTTGCATCCCTTTTCCATCCTTTAAAATAGAAGAATCACAGGCATTCATCTGTTATTGTAGAATTCATTGCAAGAAATGATAAATATGTTGAAGCTTCATGAATTTCTAGGTATACCCACTTGAATTTTACAGAGTTCAAAGGGAAGAAGACCGAAGTAGTCTTAATAGTTGGCACTATTGATTTGTTTTAGGAATACACTTGATGGTTTTTGGTTGTCTCTCAAGTATCCTTTGCATTTACAATAGGTAGTTAAAATCTTGTCAAATCAAGAGCCAACAAAATGGTGACTCTGCTAGGGAGCACATGACATAGGTTTTCTTTCAAATAGTGATAGGTCGTGTGTTAGAGTGGTGTCTTTTCCTTGTGACAAAGTATGTTCTTTGGTGTGAAAATGTTACCAAGTTCTATCAATTCTATGTGTCCAAGAGTTTTCATTTCCCAAAGCATATCGTGATAGTGGATTTATTTTTTATAGGGCCCTTCTATCAGATCTATATTCAAAATTCTATTATCTTAGCAACTTCTTACTTTCAGTCATATTAAAGTATTTCCCCTAAGTGGGTGGTGACTTAGTCAAAGGTTTTAGTAGCTAGTGTTGTTTTGAAAATATTGTTTGAAATGGTTGATAAGAAGAGAAATACAAGAGCATATGTGAAAGCAAATCCAGAGGTTCCTTTATACACAGAACTACCTTATAGATTTGAGTGATCATATAGATTCAAAAACCACCTTTATAGATCTTGATGACTTGTTGTCTAAAATTGAAGTACTTCACAGTGAATATTCTCTATCCCAATATGTGGTCCTATGATAAGTAATTAAGGAATTTCTCAATTAGTACCATCTTCTTCCATTATAACTTGCTAACTAACTATATCAAAACAAGGAAAAACCTCAACCCAAATCCAAGTTGTTGGACCTATTTCTTCCAATATCTTAGAATCAAATCAAAGGCCCACATGGAAATATATAAGAAAATGTATTTTCTAGGTATCCTTGGTTCCCCCCATCCTATCCCAAATGAGTTAAGGAATAAAGTCATAAATCTCTTTGGAAATAATGCCATGAGTGGTGAAGAACACCTTAGAAAATATACTGATATGTTGAATGATTATGAGGTAGAATTTGAAGATGTTGTTATGAAACTATTTATACACTCACTTACAGAGGATGCCAAAGATTGGTTTAGGAGACTCCCTGATGACAACATTGGTTCATGGGATGATCTAGAGAAATGTTTCAAGGAACATTATGGAGACAACACTAATGCTAGCTTTATCTTGAATGAATTTAACAATATTAAGAAGAATCAAAATGAATCCACATTTGATTTCAATGTTAGATTCCAAAAAGGGATGTATAAGCTATTTCAAGTCATGAGATTAGATGATAATGCATGCTTTACTACCTACTTCAATGTATTTGACAGTAAAATGGCATACATACTAAGATATAAGGATCCCAAGACATTAAGGAATGCTTTTATGTAGTGTCCCCATTTTTTCTAGCATTAGAGTTTTAGAGATTAGCCTACTATTGTGATCCTCATAGGCTAATTATTGTGGATAGAGGGTATTCTAAGGTAGTGACTTGGCTTGGGAGGGTCTTATCTTTTACAAAATTCAATAAGCTATAGGTTGGTCTTCATTTGGCTCAGATTGGACTTCGTTTGGGCTTAATTTTGTGTACTTACTATTTGTGGTAAGTTAGTGTTGATCAAGATGGACCCTTTCTATTTTTGGAAAGTGAGTTTGGTCACATGAAGAAATAATAGGTATGACTCCTATTTCAAATGACATATTTAAATGATGAGTATTTTGGGAGTTATTATTCTTTTAGTGGCCAAATTATTATCAAATAATTAAATGGCTTATTATAAAGTTATAATTTCACTTTATAATTTCACTTAAGTTGAAGGTTGAGTTATCATTGGAAAGAGCCATTTATTAATTAGTTAAGCCATGTCAAGCAAGAGAATCTAATAGAAGCTTCTAAATAATGTTGTATGGTGAAGCTTCTTGAGTGAAATTACATTTTGGCAACAAAAGGAATCTGAAGGTTATAAATACAAGCTCATTTGTTGAGAAAAGCACATTTGAATATTAATTTTCTTTTGTTGCCTTTTTAGTTTTTTGAGGTTGTAAAGTTTGTTCCCTTGTTGAGGTATAAGAGTTTGGAGGGTTGAGTTGATTCCACAAGTGAGGTATTATGGAAAATTGCTCTGCTAGTCATGCACAAATTATTGCTAAGGTATAGTAGTTTGTCTCAACTTCTCATCTGTAGTTACTGTATTGAGAAGTGAATTAATGTTGGTGTTAATTCTTATTTATGAGATTGAGTTGTGAGGATTGGAGGACTTATTGCCTTTGTATGCTCTGCGATTCTTATTTGGGAGATCAAATTGCACAGAAGTGGTTTCAATACTTAGTTAAAGGGAAACTTTTGGATTTTTAGGAAGCCTCCGACTGGAATTGCATATTTGCAATTTGTATGCGAGTCTGTATTTTATCATCTAAAGTCTATGATAATATTTTGGCAAGATCTATGGACATCGTATTTACATCTGGAGGCTACCTATATAGATTGAGGGGTTGCCTGTGTAGACATCTATTGGAGATGTTTTACCCTGCAACACATAATTATCCATTGGCACACGTTGGACACCATTGTTTGAGAGTTTCTCCTTATATTTTTAAATGTTTGAGAGGTCATTGGGTTGATTGCTAGTGTGAGATTTAAGTTGCAAACTAGGCATTCAAACTACAGATTGGAAGCTCAATTTCCTAGCTATTGGGATCATTTTCATATGTGCTAACTTGGGCACCAACATTCATATTATCTACTGCTGCAAGCGTCATATTTGGGATAGAGGTTAGAATCACTGGTTGATTGTGGATTACCAGGTCCTTATGAAATTTAAATAAATGATGGAATATGTTCATCATAAGATATATATGTAGAGATTAATATTGTATTAGAGTTTTCCCACTCTCTAGTTATTTAATAAATGATTATCCATTAGAGTTCTTGTGGATGAAAGTTCATAGTGCAGCATAATATTCAGTATTCATCTATGCAAAATTTAAAATTTTCAAATTGATATGAAAGTTGGTAAGCATTTCATTGCATTCTCTAGTTTGGTATTTGGATTTTAAAATATCATTTATTTAGGGATAATTGTGAATATTTTCCAAGTGTTATCAAGTACTAAACTAACTGATTAGTGTGATAAATTGGTGAATTCAAAAGTGTTTCAGTTATAGCCAGGTCAAGGTTATTACAGTGGTATCAGAGCTTTCTTGCAAAGTGTTTCAAGATAAAATGTCAACGACTAAATTATAACAGAATTTGGTGTTTCATGAAGTTATAACTAGTTGGAGTTATTATAGTGGTATCAGAGCGGTTTCCTACCAGGCTGCACGAATTGGGCTCTGAATCAATTGATAGTAGTCAGTGCTTGGTTAGAATTACAGTTAGTTTTTGATATATTATTTTTTATTCAATATCATGGCTGATGATAAGATATTTATGTTGGGTATGCACTATACCCGAAGAGGACGTAGCACTCCACTTAGGGAAGGTGAACCTAAGATATAGTTTGGTTCTATTGGTAGTCTAGGTGAGTTAGGCGGGTCAAGAGTTAGAGATGTTGATGTTGACAGAGAGGCTATGCAAACATTTAGGAACCTGGTAGACAGAAAATAACATATGACATGTGTACTACAATAGTTGTCTAACACTCTGCAGCAGATAGCACTTCCTCGAGGACGGAGTAGGGAGAGAGCTCAAGAAGTTTTTTTTGGTTCTCATAGATCTTGAGTAAAGGATAGAACTTGAGATGGTGATAGGTACAAAGATGCAAATCAGGTTCAAGTTGAGGATCGTGGTGGATTAGTTAACAGAGATGACATACATACTAGCACTCATGATAGGCCGTAGAGGCCCATGTTTCTGAGACTTGAGCTGGGTGCCATCAACATTGAGTCTGAGGCCACTCTTTTTGCCAATGATTTGGTGGCACACTTTATGGAGTGGGATGCTTTACCATAGGCTATTAAAGATCATTTGAATTTTGATAGGTTCCTGACTAAAAAATGGGAGCATTCTAGAGCGAGGTCAGCACCTGAGAGACAACGACCTCAACAAATTGAGCTACAAGAAGTCACTAGTAAGATGACGTTGGAGCACTTTGATGGTACTAGGAGAGTTATAACTTGAGCTTGGATTCATAAGCTTCACACATATTTGGCTTTGTGTCCTATGTTAGAAGTGGATGCTATCAGATTTGGAGTGTTTTATCTAGATGGAGTTGCCCATGACTAGTTGTACCATGGGTTAGTTTCTTTGTGACATGATCAAATCACTTCCTATCTGTTCATGGATCACCCAATTGAGAGATTTGATAGGAAGGATCTAGAGGTGTACTTCCATGAGTTGTCTCAGATGAAGTAGTTTGGTGGATTGGAGAGTTACATCAATGAGTTGTAGAGGCTTTCAGTCATGGTTTATGATATTTCAGAGTATAAACGAGTGATGTTATTAATGGAGGGATTGACTGAGCCACTTCATGGATGGGTGAAGTCATTAGACCCATCTTTTCTATAGGTAGTGATGAGGAAGGAACAAGACTTGGAGTCCTCTTCTCAAAGTAAGGTTGCTTTGAAATCTTCTACTCTTTTGCCTGATGATGAACCCCCGCTAGTTGTTGAAGACAAGGGTAAGTCAGCGGAGAGCTTTGATGATATTTCTAGAGAGGATTTGAGGAGGCATCAACTTTTCTATTGGTGCAAGGGGCCTCTCTCTAAAGGTTATACTTGTGCATTGAGGCTGAAGGGAGAAGAAAATTGTGGTATGTGGGTTTACACTACTGTGATTGAGGACGACTCATCACAACAACACGAGGAGGATGATAGAGATTATCATAATGGTGATAGAGTTTATACGATGATGAGTATTTACAATTTGGTATTGGACTCACATGTTTAGGAATTGCATTGGGTGTAGAGTTGGTTTGTGCCTAAGTTGGATTGTCTATAGGTTGATTGGGTAGATACAGTGAAGGAGAGTGTGTTGAGATCTCCTATGCAATTGTCTCCTAGTGATGTACCAACTTTTACATCAACAACACTAGTATTCAATGTTATGTTGTAGGTCATGTTATCGGTTCTGATGATGATACTGACATGCAATTGGTTCAATGAGGTTAGAGACATCACTTGCTTCTTATGGGATTCTAATGGAGGTTTTAGTGTAATGTTAGATTGCTTGAGGACAAGTAATCTCTAGGAGGGAGGACTGTAATGTCCCCATTTTTGCTAGCATCAAAGTTTTAGAGATTAGCCTATTATTATGATCCTTGTAGGCTAATTATTATGGATAGAGGGTCTTCTAAGGCAGTGGCTTGGCTTGGGAGGGTCTTATCTTTTCCACAATTCAGTAAGCTATAGGTTGGTCTTCATTTGGCTCAGATTGGACTTTGTTTGGGCTTAGTTTTGTGTACTTACTATTTGTGGTAAGTTGGTGTTGATTGAAATGGACCCTTTATATTTTTGGAAAGTGCATTTGGTCACTTGGAAAAATAATAGGTATGACTCATATTTCAAATAACATATTTAAATGATGAGTGTTTTGGGAGTTATTATATTTTTAGTGGCCAAATTATTATTAAATAATTAAATAGCTTATTATAAAGTTATAATTTAACTTTATAATTTAACTTAAGTTAAAGGTTGAGTTATCATTGGAAAGAGTCATTTATTAATTAGTTAAGCCAAGTCAAGTGAGAGAATCTAATGGAAGCTTCTAATTAATGTTCTGTGGTGAAGCTTCTTGAGTGAAGTTACATTTTGGCAACAAATGAGAATCTAAAGGTTATAAATACAAGCCCATTTGTTGAGAAAAGCATGCTTGATTTTTTGATGTTATGAAGTTTGTGCCCTTATTGATAGAAGCTTGTGACTCCATAGCCCCCCCCGAATGATAGAACTCATGTGTCGATGAACATACCAATGTGGCTCCAATTTGAAGGAAAAAAAGGAAATGGACAAGAATGATAAAACCTATGTATGTAAGGTGCATCCAGAAGTCCTATCTGATTCTCAAAGGAGAAAACATGAGAATCTTGAAATGGAATCTCCAATGGAGGTGGGATAATAGGTATGTTGAATCTATCATCTAAGAGAAGATGTGTGTCCTTGATATATTCTCAACAATTGTAGTAGGTGGCTCAATTAATGGAGTTGAAATAGTAGGCAATGTTGAAGAGTAATCTTGTGTGAGAGATGGAATCTGAATAGGAGGTGGAGGTGTAGAAGTCACAAGATTGGTCTCAGGAAGAAGATATAAGTTCAAGTGACCTAACTTCATATTAGTAGTCTCTCATAAAGAAGGAGAGTGAGTCTTTGATAGTGGAGATGGTGGACCAAAATGAGAGAAAGAGCATAGGCAGGAAGAGTGATCAACAATCCCTATAGCAACAATATTATTTGTCTCACTATCTCTGATGTGCATTGAATCCTGTGCAAACTCAACTGTCTTCCCTATCCCACTATGTATAATCTGATAAATAGAGAGAAGGTTAGAGGAGAAAGATAGTATACAAAGTACGTCATGAAAAGTACCATCATCAGTTCCAATAGAACCTTTTCCACATATAGGTATAATAATGTTGTTCCCCATCAAAATGTGTGGAGTAGAAGAAGCCTCAAAAGAAGAGAACAAATCCTGAGAAGATGCCATATGGTGTGAAGTACCTGAATCTAGTAACCATCTAGAAGAGGTGGAGTAGCAGTTGCACATAGTGCATGACCCTTTCCTATATCTTTGCCATCTGACTAAAATGATGAAGAAGAAGAAGATTTGTGAGAAGTAGAAAGAATATCAATGTTGCTCTTCTGAAGGAGAGTTGTCAAATTTGAAACATGTTTGGCATAGCCATCTAACTTCTTCTCATAGCAATGTAACTCATCATGATTAGGCTTATTACAATAAGCATACTTTGGTATTTCTAGTTTTGGTTTACCCACCTTAGGAGGAGGTGGCCCTGATGAACTATGAGGGAAAGAATTAATCTAAAACTTTATAGAATGATATTTATGTGTCTTCTCCTTCATCCCAGAAAATGATTGAGCTACCAATGCATAAGTATATGAGCCTTTGAGAGAATCTAATTGAGAGAGCTTAACTTGCTCTCAAGTCAAACGATCACAAAAAACCTCAAAGGATGGCATGGTAAATCTATTACCCAAAGCATCTTTGGTGGAATAGAAGGTAGAGGCAAAAATTTGAAAGTTTCCATGAAGCTTAGAAAGAATCAGGTAGATGCACTCAGTATCAATCTTGGTTTTCCCACAACCTTGCAATAAGGATATTTGTTGATTGGACTTCATCAAAAAGTCTTCAATGGAAAGAAAATAGTCTGGTACAAGAGAGGTAAGCTCTACCTTAATTTGAAGTGCCCTGAACTCATTCACTGTACCAAACAAGCCTTCAAGTTTGGTCTACATAGCTACAGGGGTATTGCACCCATCAAGATGAAATTGCAGACTATTGGATACCTGTAAAGAAATCAACCGTATTACCTAATCCATCTTGTTCCTATGTTGCATGACCTCAAAAGGCCTCTATAAAACTAGTTGCACTGCATCTAAACAAGACCACAACCCTTTTGACTAGAGAAGTTGTGTCGTCAAGGTCTTCCATGTGTGATAGTTATGAGGGGTCAGAAGTTCTAGACAAGAAGAGGTCCCGACCATTGTCTTTAGAAGGTGTTCAATTATTTTTGAAAAAATTCTAGTTTATTGATGTAAATAATAGAAATAATAATACAAAACACCTCCCACAATAGAATACAATACAAAAATTTGAAACCCAATTGCTAGAAGGAATGCGTAAACAAGAAGAGAGAGAGAAAAAACTTTAGTTTAGAATCATATGTACCTTTGAGGAATACTAATGAAAAATAGCAGAGAATCTAGATAGGACTTGATAAGATCTTTCCAACATTTTTTTTGAATAAAAAAATGGAGCTATAACAAATAAGTTACACCCCTTGGAAGATGGAAGACATTATTGGACTTCAAGCACAAAAATAGGTACCAAACTAGAAAAAATGCCAAAAAAATACTTGCACCATTGTCTCCACTAAATCAGCTTTCCAATGCTTCTTTTAGATTGTTAAAATACCCCTGTATGCTCAAGTCAAAGGTAAAAACCGATAGGGCCCTCGTTATAGAAAAAAGTTACAAAGCCCTTAGAAATTTTGTTGGGGGCTAAAAAAATGGCCCTCGATCCCCACGTGATTAGGTGCCATGCTAAGCAAACCAATGATGGAGATACCAACAGAGCAGTGAAAAAGCGACAACCAAGTAGAGGTGGAGAAACAATGGTGTCACTAGCAAAGGTGAGGCATGGGTGGAGTGTAGGCGGGCCGCAGGTGGGGCGTGGGTGGCTAGGCGGTGGCCACTCCACTTCAATAGTGGTGTGGTAGATTTTTCACCACATGCATTTTTTAAACACCTTTTTTTAAAAAAGTGATATTTTTTTCATTTTGCTTACCAGAGGCCTTACGACCCTGGTATGTAATTTTTTTGACTCCCAGGTCAACATTGTCCAAAATCAACAAAATCTATATGAAAATAGGGGTTTTAACTCCATTTGAATCCAACCGTGAGGTTTGTTTGGTCTCAAAGTGCTCTGAAAATCAAAAACCCCCTATTTTCATAGAGAAAAAAAAAACACCAAATTTATTCTGTCAAACCCTCATTCTTCTTTTTCTTCAAACAAGAACAGGCAGGCACAAACAAGGCTCTAATAACATGTAGAATTTGATGATGAAAAAATTCATAGATCCCTCGATATCTTGCATGCAAATAACCTATTACAAGGAAGAAGAGTTTTCTCAACAAACAAGAAAATTGTATTTGCTTGTGTAAAACAGAATGAATGAATTTACAATTGATCATTCTTTATGAAGGAGATTGAAACCCTAAAAGGGAAACCCTAAGAGGTAAATGCCATTTAATAATTACTAATTAATTATTAAATGGAAATGCAAGGTGCATAAAGTGAAACCTTAAGAAGGGAGTGAAGGTAATTTAATGAATGAAATTAAATTAACCTTTTACTCTAACACCTAACACTGGTGAAAAGCCATAGTTTAACAACAATTACAATAGGCAAACCAAATTGCAAAATTACCCCTATAACACACAATGGAAAGATGGTAAATCTATTAGTAACCTTATGCAAGGTAAAAATGAGAAGAATACACTAGATCCATTATAGAGGCACTTTGTAAATATGGTTGAAGAAATACCCTGGTGTATGGTTTGCCAATCCCCCCATTCTCCTAATTATTGTGTCATAGCTCAGTCATTCTCTACATCCCAACAAACACAATCTGAAGAAGGGGATAAAGAGAAGAATCATGATGATGTAGCATGCAATATGACTAGTTCATGTGGCAATTATGAAGAATTAGAGGTAGAAGAATCATAGATAGATGTAAGCAATTAGCGAGATGTTTATAAAGTTTATCATCAGCAGATCTTCTCAGATGATGAAAGTGAAGTTGAAAAAAAAACATGCAACATGATCTCAGAGGTAGGACACATGAATTTGAGAAAATCATCTAAGGAAGAAATTAATACTTGATTACTGTAGAAATGGTGGCCCAAGTTCATAGTACTTATAATTTGAGAAATAGAACAATGAATAATGTTGTTGGTAATGTCTCATACATTTTTATCAAAGATGTGACTCATAAAATGAATGATGACAACAAAGGAAAAGATCAAATGGTTGTCAAGGTTAAGGATGTTAAGGCTAAAAAGTGGGAACCTAAGAAGAACATGCAAGCCCAAAATGTAAGCTCTGTTAAGACAAATATAGAAGCAAAGAAGCTAAAGCTTGATGTTGTAAAAAAGGTGGAGGACCCTACTGCTCAAGTACAATAAAATAAAGGTAACTCAAGTAAACCTCTCATTTATGATCTTGTTGATATGATAACTATTTTGTCACAAATTACTATGAATGCTTTTATGTTTGAGATGTTTAGAATAGAAGAGCATAAAAGCAAAGCCCTCTCTTCGTTGGGAGGAATTGGGAATGGTAATATCATTAAGAGTGAGTTATCATTAGGAAAAGGGGAACAAGTCACACCCAAAGAAATTGAAGAAAAGGGCATGATATCTCATATACCCCAAATGTACTTGGATAATTCATCAACAACTTACATAGAGAATATTGACCCATTCTTTCTTAGTTTAATTATAAATGGAAAGACTGTCAATAATTGCATGATTGACTCATGAGCTTCAAAAACTATCATGCCTTTCAAAGTTATGGAGTCCCTTAGTTTGAAAGTAGACACCAAACAAGGTAGATGTCGTGCCATGGATGCAAGAGAAGTCCCTATCATAGGTACTATTAATGCACTGCCATACAAATTAGCTGCACACCTTGACAATATTTTAACTATGAGTGTGCTGATAATTGAAATCCCTCCCCATTATGGTATGCCACTATCAAGGAAGTGTAGTGCTACTATGGGAGGGAACTTACAGTGTGACCTATCTTTTGTCACTTTCCATTTAAGTGACAAAGCCATCAGAGTAAAAAGGGAGTCTAGGGTTACTCATATGATTGAGTACGATATTGATAATGATGCCACATGTTTCCTTGATACTGATGTAAATGTCTTTAGAGCTAAAGCCATTGTTCTAGAAACTAAGAAGATAGTCCCATTGATTGCACAAGAAACAACCACGTGTCTTGACTCATAAGGAATTTGAGTTATGTACTTTGATGAGGCTAGTTCTAAGGAAGGATTTGGAGTAGGAGTGGTTTTTGTTTCACTATAAAAGAATACATTTAGATATCCCTTCACTTTAAATTTCACATGTACCAACAACATGGAAGAATATGATGCACTCTTATTAGGATTAAAAGTTGCTATTAGTCATGGAATTAAGAAACTACATGTAATTGATGATTCAAAGCTGGTGGTGTCTTAAATTAGGAAATATTATGCATCTAAGAACAAAAGGTTGACATAGTATAGAAATTTAGTCTGGGATGAAATAAAATAATTTGACACATTTGGAATAACTTGGATGGATAGGACAAACAAACAAATGGCTAATTTGCTTGCTAATGTGGCTATTACGCCTGATGATGTTTTATTTGCTAGAGTCTCAAAAGTTGAAATGCAGAATAGGCCATTTATTCCTGAAAATGTAGAAATTTTGGTAAGTATTTGAAGATGATAAGGACATATTGAAATTCCTTTTAAATGAAGATAAACATCATGGCCAAGAGTTAGATTGCAGTGCCTTTATTGAAACTAGGGATGGGAAGGACACCATTTTTGGTTAGGAAATCTTATAGTTAAAGACAAACAAAGTACCCAAGGGGTTGTGGTGTTGGAGAGTGTTTTTGTTAATCAAGATAGGGTTCAATCAAAAATCATAGATAAGAAACTAGAAGAGTTGGAAGAGGTCAATTTTGGAACTATTGAATCCCTAAAGAAGGTGTACATAGGTAAGAATTTATCCCCCACTATAAGAAATTCCTCGGTTGATTTATTGAGAAATTTTAGACATGTATTTTATTGGTCTTATGATGATCTAAAGGCTTATAGGGAGGATTTGTTCAAACATGTTATCCCATTGAAGGAAAATGTCAAGCCATTTAGGTAGAAACATAGGCTTGTTAATCCTACATTAGCTCCAAAGATGCAAGAAGAGTTAATAAAGCTTAGAGATGGAGGTATCATCAAGCCTATAAGATATTCCACTTGGGCATCAAATTTAGTATTAGGTAGAAAGAATAATGGAGATATTAGACTATGTGTGGACTTTAGGAATCTCAATATTGCCTCTCTAAAAGATAATTATTGTTTGCCCAACATCTAGGCTATGATGCAATAGGTTATTGGCTCTGAGCTAATGTCTAAGATGGATGGATTTTCTAGTTAAAAATTAGGTACTCATTGATGAATTTGAACAATATAAAACTGCTTTTACAACACCATGGGACACCTATGTATATGTTAGAATGTATTTTGGCTTGATTAACGCAGGGGAAACTTTTCAAAGAGCATGGATGTTTGTTTTGTTGATTATATAGAAAAAATCATGGTGATATACCAAGATGACCTAACTTCTTATTCCAAGAGTCATAGAGGGCAAACTTCTTGGTCATATAGTATCCAAGGATGGGGTGAAGGTTGATCCAGAAAGGGTTGTAACTATTGATACAGTTCCCAAGCCTAAGAATGTCAAAGGTATCTAGTCGTATTTTTCCCAAGTTAATTTCCTAAGGAGGTTTATAATAAATTTTACATAGATTAGTAGGCCAATCTCCAAGATGCTTAAAAAATAGAGCAGTAGTCAAATGGGATGGAGAACCTTCACTTCTTCCAAGAGATAAAGGATGCAATAAAGAATGCACCTATGCTCAAGACTCCAGATTAAACCAAGCCCATGCATATATTTTCTTTCGCTTCTTTTCATATAATTGCAACTGTATTGCTTCAGAAAAGTGAAGAGGGTTTTGAACAACCCATTTCATTTTTTAGTAAATTACTTCAAGCTGCAAAGCTAAAGTATGACAAATGAGAAGTAAGCTTATGCTCTGGTAAATATAGTTAAATATTTTAGATGCTACTTGGTTGGTGCCACTATTATAGCCTTTTTTGCAAGTATTTCTATGAGGGACATATTCTCTCAACAAGAAGTATCTGGCAGAAGATACAGGTGGATAAACAGGATTCAAGAGTTCAATATAGATGTTCAAATCACCAAATTTGTAAGAGGCCAAGGGTTAGCAAAGCTAATGGCACAACCTAACCTAGATGCCAACCAAATTAATCATGTAGATGAAGGTCATTGTCCTCATACTATGTGAGAGAAATGTGGATCTTGTATCTGCAAAACTAACACACTTCAATAAGACATTAGATCATAGGATTAGCACATATAATGAATCAAAATTAAGCATTGAACCCTATGAAACCATCCTATTGCTCTCTAACTAAGGAATGGGTATGTAAATGGAATCAATTGCTCTCAGAGTTAAGACCAAATTAGTGGCAATAACACCCCTAGAATGAGAGATTCAAGCTAGCATGAATGCAAGATCCAAACTTAGAATTGAAATTAAGCTAACATGGAGTACAATCAAGCTAAGAAATAAAGAAATTAAACTAGAATTGACTTAGAATTGAAAAGAATGAATTAGAATTGAAAGATAGAATGCTTAATTTAATAAAGTTTCTTTGCTCTAAAATTGCTTCTCTTAGCTCTTAGAATGCCTTGTATTTATAGATTTTTCAAGGGCTTGGGGTAGAATTAAAAATTTACCATGGTGAAGGTAAAAATGAGTTAAATTTTTTTTTAAGGGAATCCACTTTGAATTAAAAATTCATAAATGAAGGTCCCATTTGGATAATTTGATTCAAAATGGAGAATCCATTTTGATTAAAATAATGAGCATTTTGAATAGAATAATAATTTATGAGTCCACCTTGAATAAAATATGATTATCCACCCATTATGAATAAAATATGAATTTCCATCCATTATAAAATATTAATTTCCATCCATTATGAATAAAATATTAATTTCCATCCATTATGAATAAAATATTAATTTCCATCCATTATGGATAAACTATTAACTTCCATCCATTATGAATAAAATATTAATTTCCATTTGTTATGAATAAAATATTAATTTCTGTACATTATCAATAAAATAATCATTTTTGGAGATAAATGTTAATTTTCAATTTATTTGAAATAAATATTCATGTGTATTTTTCAAATGGGTTGTAATAGTCGATTCGAATTAATTCATTTTATTCTTTGATTCAATTAATTCAATTTGAACCTTCACCATGAGATATAATTATGTAGTTAAAGGATTGACCAATTTTGCATGATTACATTTTCCCCTCTTTGAATTGATGTGTGAGCAGTGCATTGATTCAAATAATAGTTTGAAGTGAAGTATAGAATGAGAATTGAGATCAGTTCCAATTTTGATTGCATGAAGACCGATTGATAAGATTTTTAGGACTATCTCCAGAATAAAGATTAGTCGTTTGGAGTCAAGGTTAGAATGCTCCAATACTGATCCATAAAACAGATGACAAGACCTATCATGATTCATAGGAATATCCCCAAAACGAGGCTTAATCCTCAACAGTCAGGGTTAGAATGCCTTGATACTTGTCCTTTGAGCTATGATTTGAGTTGTCATAAGTTTGATTGAGACCACTGATAGAAAGTCAGTTTTTAGATGAATTGATAGGATAGATAGAAGTGGTGTGAGATATAGAGAGCATAGATACCCCTAGAAATGAGGATTTTGAGTTTAGATTCGGTTGACAAATTGAAGTAAGATTTGAAGAAAGAAGCAAGATTTGATTGAAGAAGCTAGATTTGGAGTAGAATTTTGAAATAGAATTTTGAAGAAATATTTTGAAGCAAGATTTGAAGTAAAATTTTGAATTAAGATTCAATGATGTAGTCATCCTGCCTCTTGGGAGAAAAATTGAAAGACGATACTTCAAATAAAAAGTGATGTAGAGTAATAGATGTGAAGATGTAGATATGATGAGTGATTCAAAAGAATGTAGAATGGATCATAATAGATTGTAGAAAGTGTAGAGTCCATTTAGAGTGATGTGAGGGTCAATATGACTAGGTTTGACCAAATTTGACAATGATTTTCTCAAAGTTGAAGAATATCAGATTTTGATTTTGATCTTAAAAATGGACTCACAATGATCAAATTAAGGAGGGGATGATGAAATGTAACCCGTGTTGAATAATCTACCCCTTGTTTTGTCAAAGGCTAGTCAAAGAGCTATGGGAGCCATATTGTAGTGCAAAGCTAAGATGAAATGCACACCTAAACTGAATGTAATCCTAGGACTTAGTCACAAAATTAGTATGGTTTAATTTTCATCATTGAGTACTATAAAAAATCATATAGTACAATCACCACTAGTTCAACCATGGCAATATGAATACTTTATCATTCCAAGGCAATATATACATGAAAAAAATTTATTTACAATAATTACAAAATTTTTGTAGTAAGGTAAACACCACAGTTAGAAAACAAAGAAAAAGTTCATGTTTTTCATCCTAGCTTCTCTAGTCTCAGACATCATCAAGTTGCTAGAAAAATCATGACTTAAAAAAAAGTAAACGTCATGTAATCTTTGTGAATGTTTTTGGATTTTTGAAATTTTTGATTTTTTTAAATTTTTTGATATATGGATGTTTTTGGTAGTTTTTAGAAGTAAAGCTCAACATAGTTCAAACAATTTTAGAATTTCTTTTTCAAGTTTGGTATAAGTGGATTGATGTCATGTTTGAAAGTCATAGTGTGAGTGTGAGAAATCTCTATAGTAAAGTAACATTAAATAGATGCAGTTAGAACAACTAGTGATTGATACAAGAGAGAATATCTTATAACACTAGTAGAATCTCATGGTAGTAGAGTGACAGTAGACAGGCTAAGTTAGAACAACTGGTGACTGACGCGAGAGAGTTTTTGAAAGTATAGGACATTGCCTCTAACACAGATAGGTTGCCCCCTAGACTATGATCAGTTTCAATCCATTTAGATATGAGCAGTGTTTTGAAGTTAACTGAGAACTTACATACAAGCAAAGATAGAAAAGCTAAAGCATAATACTTATAGAGAGAAAATCACTTAAAGTAGGAAATAAAAAGATAGTTGTACAAGAATGTTGAGCATATTTTGGATTTTTTTGGAGTTTTGGAGTTTTTTTTGGTATTATCACGGTGGCTATTGCTAAGTTTTCACCAAGATAATGAATTTTTTAGGACATTTTGTAATTTTTAGCATTTTTTTAAGCATCATATATATTTGTTTGAATTTTTAAGAAACATTTAGAGATCTCTAGTTCTCAAGCAAGATCACATAATTTTGTTCCATTGTGAAGCAAGGTGTAGGACATGATGTAATAACAAGCTGGTGGATAAGTAAAGATGGATAAGTAGGAAGCGAGTGAAAGTGATCCTCAAGAACTAGTTCTCCAAGAGTACCCAAGATAGGTAAAAGGATATAGTAATATAAGATCATGGTGTAATAGAAGGTAGCATGTAGGATATTGACATGATGTCATAAAATGTAAGTTATCCAAGAGAATGGACATGTCAAGAGGTTTCTAAGAACCAATTTATTTTCTTTTATTCTTTTGATCAAGACCAAAGGGTCAAGTGAATAGGATAGAAAAGTTTGTTATGGAGGCTATGAGTGAGTGATTTTGGGAGTAAATATGTTTGAGGGATAAACAAGATTATGATAGGGTAGCATGGATGGAAGAATTACACATGATGTTTGTTTACCAGGTTTTCATCATGGCACTTACCCAAGGTTCTACAAGAAGTGGTTTTTACCATAGGATAGATTTATTTTTATTTTATTTTATTGCTACCAAGGTGCTTGCTTACCAGGTTTTCACCAAGGCACTTTTTTTTTTTGGAAAGAGTTGAATCCTTTTTCAATTTGAATGGTGTTCCTATTGGAAAGATAAGTCATGATAAGCCAAGACCATAGAAATGTATTCTCAAATATGCTGATAAGGTAATGGAAGGGAGATTGTAAGAAAAATAGAGGTAGATGAAGGAGAAGGTTGTAGATTTTGGATGGATAATAGGGAAGTGTAGACTTCAAAAGAGTGTAGAAGGGTAGGTGCAAAAGTGGAAACGATCAACAAAGACATATACCTTGAAGGGTAGTGGAATGATTGAGTAGATATGGATGAGATAGCTTGAGGTTTAGATATATGAGGCATTAGAGCAATTTTGGTGGAAGGTGGAGTGGAAGGCTTTGAAACCTTTTTAGTAAGATGTTTGGAAGAAGATGGAGTGGAAGCCTTTGGAAGCTTGAATGTCAAATTTAATTTGTTTTCAATATTCAAGTCCTTCAAAAAAGACTTGGGAATCCATATGGCTTTTGATTTTTCATTAGATTCTTTGGAATGCATTTCTTCAATAATGGACTTATGAACCCATACTTGCTTTGATTTTTCAACGGTGGACCTTTGTGGTCTCTTTTGTGCATTTTCTTTCTTAGCATTCACATGTCGATTAGAGGAGACATAGTGATTATTTTTAAATGGATTCTTGTGTTTGTTCTTAAGTTGATCATCCAATTTGCTTCCAAAAGACTTGGGACTTGTGGATGAAGAAGGTTGATATGGTTGGTTTAGATGGAAAGCTTTATGTGAAGGACTCAAGGATTTGTATCTTTGTTGATCTTGATGTAGGGTGGGAAATTAAATGTAATCATGCAAAAATATTTTATCATTCACAAACTAAAGGTCCAAAACCTTCATGCATTACCACTCCCATTATTCCCATTCCAACTAGTCATTCACTATCTCTTCAAGAGCCTACCATGAAAACTCCACATATGGGTGCCAAAAATGTGGATCTTGTATTTGCAAAACTAACACACTTCAATAAGACATTAGATCATAGGGTTAGTACATATAATGAATCAAGATTAAGCATAAAATCCATGAAACTATCTTATTGCTATCTAACTAAGGAATGAGTATGTAAATGGAATTAGTTTCTCTTAGAATTAAGACCAAATTAGTGACAATAACACCCCTAGAATGAGAGATTCAAGCTAGCATGAATGCAAGATTCAAATTAAGATAAATGAAACAAATCTAGAATGGAGTACAATCAAGCTAAGAAACAAATCAATTAAGCTTGAATTGAATTGAATTAGAATTGAAAGATAGAATGCTTAATTTAACAAAGTTTCTTTGCTTTAAAATTGCCTCTCTTGGCTCTTAGAATGCCTTGTATTTATAGATTTTCCCAAGGGCTTGGGGTAGAATTAAAAATTTACCATGGTGAAGTTAAAAATGAGTTAAAAATCATTTTAAGGGAATCCACTTTGAATTAAAAATTCATAAATGAAGGTCCCATTTGGATAATTTGATTCAAAATGGAGAACCCATTTTGATTAAAATAATGAGCATTTTGAATAGAATAATGATTTATGAGTCCACCTTGAATAAAATATGATTATCCACCCTTTATGAATAAAATATGAATTTCCATCCATTATGAATAAAATATTAATTTCCATCCATTATGAATAAAGTATTAATTTCCATCCATTATGAATAAAATATTAATTTCCATCCATTATGAATAAAATATTAATTTCCATCCATTATGAATAAAATATTCATTTTTGGAGATAAATGTCAATTTTTAATTTATTTGAAATGAATATTCATGTGTATTTTTCAAATGGGTTGTAATAGTTGATTTGAATTAATTCATTTTATTCTTTGATTCAATTAATTCAATTTGAACCTTCACCATGAGATATAATTCTATAGTTAAAGGATTGACCAATTTTGCATTATTACACATACTTGTGACATGGACCAATGTGAATGGTACAAAGATGCTATTCATTATTTGCAACACATGGATACGTTACCTAGCATGATTGATAATGAAAATAGATCATTGAAACTACATGCAATAAAAAATATTTTTGTTGATGGAAAACTCTGGTGGAGAAACCTTAAAGGAATATTGCTAAAATGTGTCAATCATGAGGAGTTAGTCAAGATTTTAATTGAGATGCATTCTAGAGTTTGTGGAGGACACTGCATGGCTAAGACAACATCTCACAAAGTAATGAGGGATGGGTTCTAGTGGCCAAGTTATTTGAAGATGCTCACCATTTGGTTAGGAGGTGTGACCTTTGTTAGAGGTTTGCTAGAAAATTGAATTTTTTTAAGAACACACCATCAAAGCATGTAGAGGTTCAAGCCCCTTTTTAACAATGAGGAATTGATTTCATTAGAAAAATAGCTAATAAATCCAGTAGTGACTATTCACAGATTCTTGTAGCTACTGATTACTTCACAAAGTGGGTGGAAGCTATCCCAACTATATGAGAAACTAGTAAAGTTGTAAATAATTTTTTGTTAAATAACATAATTACAAGGTTTGGATGCCTAGAGAGAATTGTGATAAATAATACAACGTGTTTAAGATTTGATGAATTTTTATAATTTCTATGGCAAATATGCTATCACTAGGTCTACTTCTTTCCCTTATCATCCTCAGGGAAATGGGCAGACAAAATCCTCAAATAAGAGCCTATTGAAAATTATCAAAATGATCTTGGATAAGAACAAGAAAGTATGAGACCCAAGTTACCATTGGTAGTCTGGGCTGATAGGGTAATTGTTAAGAAGACTATTGGAGTATCACCATTTGACCTTGTGTATGGGATTAAGACAAGGATGCCCCAAAAGAATCTAATGGGTCTATAATTTTTTTTCAAAAGTATGATGAAGAATTATAGATGACATG
The DNA here is from genome assembly GCA_028749045.1 of Cupressus sempervirens. Taxonomy (NCBI): domain Eukaryota; kingdom Viridiplantae; phylum Streptophyta; class Pinopsida; order Cupressales; family Cupressaceae; genus Cupressus; species Cupressus sempervirens. The sequence goes on from CM053786.1 coordinate 871,957,243, forward strand.
CAAGAAGGATAGAGGAACTTGTTGGGTTAAATGAGCACATAAGAGATGCATTTGCAAGAAATGCCAAATTACAGTTGTAGATGAAACACTTGTTTGACAAAAGGGTAGTAGAAAGAAAATTTGAACTAAATGACATGGTACTATTATGGAATGCAAGACTTGAAGACAAGGGAAAACATGGGAATTTGATCCCATCTAGTTAGTCCCCTATCTGATTCATGACAAGTGGGGTGAAGATTCATATAATTTGAAACAGCTTTCTAGTGACCTTCTTAAACTACCAATTCATGGATAGTTTTTGAAGAGGTAATTCAATTAAGAGGTGTCATTTTTTCCATGAATAGTAGTTGGATTAGTGAGCCTTGTAAATAATGTATATAGTGTGTTTCCTTCTAGTTGGTTTGCTACTTTTTTTTTTTATTACGGTTTTAGTGTTCTCCAATTTTGTAAAGTTGGTGGTTTGCTCTAACTAAAAATTCTGAGCCCTTGTATGAATATATAATATCCACCATCCCCAGATAAATCCACTATAAGTCCTTCTTAGGAGTTCCTTCTTTTTCAAAGTTTAAATTTGAAATCTTATCAACGACGGTCTCATATTCATATATTTTTAGGGTAGGAAATGGGTGTTAGAAACCTTAAATAAAAAAGAAGAGGGTTTTTCCTTTTTTTTTTGGAAACCTTTTATTCTAGGGTTTATATTTCAATTAAAAGGGAATGTTCATAAAACTTGTTTTATCCTAAGCTTTTCATGTCTTATGTTCCCTTTTTCACAAATTAATTAAGTTAGATCCTTCAAAAAATTTATTTCTTGTTATACTTTTACTTATGGTGGACCTTTGGTGCAGATTGATTTTACAACCATCAGATCTTAGTTGAATTGAGGTCATCACTTTGTTGTTGTTCTAAAGTAAATGATTTTTAAGCTTGGCGACCAAGTGACATAAGGAAACATGTCCAGTGGGACCATAGAAATATAGTAGTTAAAGGTTGAATAAGAGCCATTAGATTCAAATCAGATCGACGGCTATCATATCATCACTAAAGGAAGATGTCCTAAGTTTAATCATAATGACATAGTGACAGGAAGACACATGCATACATCAGGGCCCATAGAGCTTGCAAGCTTCAAAAGGAAAGGGTCATCAAAGATTAACAAGTGTCACAATTTGATTTGATTATGATTGAGGGTAGGAGGGTTTTATAAGCTTTATTTCAACCATTGATCGGGTTGAGGATCAATGAATATCGCATTGTCACTATGAGGAGATGTTCAACTTTTAAACAAAGCAACAACATGACATGACACCACATATCCTAGTTGGCCACAAAAAGAAACACACACATGATCTCTCTTGATCATCACAACAAAAGTTGATCGATGGTTGTCACAACGTCACTATTGAAAGATGTTAGGTCTTTATCCAATGCGACAACATGATAATGTGATGTGTGTACATGGTGGGCCCTGACATTGATAGTTTTTAGAGAAAAAGCATCACTAGGGATGGACAACTGTCATGATTTGAGTTATTGAGCCATAATTTTTTAAGGGTATTTTTAGCTTTGATCAGAGAAGGTCGCTTTGTCACGATGAGAAGGTGCTTGATGTATAAATACTATGACAAAGCAAGAACACACCATGTGTCCTAGGTGGGCCTTACCCTGTAGTGAAGGTGTTATTTTTCACACCGTTGATCTTTCCTAGATCAATGATTATCACATTATCACTATGAGGAGATGCATGTTTTTTAAGAAATGTGAGAAAATGACACGACACCATGGCCCTAATGGGCCATAAAAAGATAAGAAAACATATTTTATCTTAGCCGTCAGATCAAAAGTTAATCCATGGTCATTGTGCTATCACTATTGAAAAGTGCAAGACCTTTAACTAATGCGACAAGGTGATGTGTGTCCCTTGCGGGCCCAGTTGTATGAAATGTCAAGAAGATGTCCCAATTGTTTGATGCAAAGTAGCTCAACGCATGTTGCTACGTTGCTGAATAAAGATGCAAGGTTCTTAGCCATAGTGACTTTGTGACATGAGGACAAGTGTCCAAGGTGGGCCAATTGTTAGAAATAGGGATTAGTGAGAGGGGGGTGAATTAGTAATCTACAAACTTTAGTCACCAACTAGATATTATTACTTACTTTAAACCATGCATAACAAAGCAATAAAGTAATGTTGAATAGTAATAGTAACAATGAACAAAGATAACTCATGACACCATATTTTGTTAACTAGGGAAACCTTGGCCAAGGGAAAACCCTGGTGGGGATGATACCCACTAGAAAATATACTGATATATAAGTTCCTTGTTAGAGAATGCTCCCTAGTAGGAGTCAATGAGAAAATTCAGTATAACCAATCCTTGTTAGGAGAGTTTGAATCCCTTTTAGGATATTTTAACCCTATTAGGAGTTGTAGTATAATGTATGCAAGATGAGCCCACTACTCAAACATGCACTCTCAACTACAAGAAGATCTCACTACTCAAACAAGTAATCTACTGTTATTTTCCTTCTTTCACTAATCTCTGATCTTCATCTTGATCTTGGATCACTAGATAGTTCATACAAAACTTTGCATATATCACTTTCACAAAAGTTCACTCACTTCGCAATAACATAAACTCACAAGTTCACACACAATAGCACACTTCTTATCGCAAAAAGTCCTTTTCACAAATACCATTCCTTTACATAAAATATTGTTGGGTTGGCTAAGACCATAATTCACTTTTACAAGTTAGATTAAACATCTAGGATGTCGACCCTAATTGAACAAGTAATTGTTTTACAATCAAAACAATTCTTTCCTTCAATTCTGTTGTCCTGCTTCATCAAAACATGATTAACTCTATTCTGTATAGTTTGTACAAACTTATGAGGTTATACACATCATCACCAACATATATACTATCTCCATGTAACTTTTCTTGACATACTATGATGTCTACAACATGTTATAACCAAAAGAATACACTGTTGTAAACCAAATTCTATACTTAGACAATTTTCTAATAACCAAACACTAAGTATCTTTATTTCCAAGGTTTCCTATCAACATGTACATCATGTTTTGCCATTAATGACAACAATTACATATCACAATTAGCCAATTGTCAACAATCTCCCCATTTGGCATTGATGGCAAAAAAATAGGGAAAATTGGCTAAGTGACAAAAACTTTCAAAATAAATATTACATCTATTACAATGCTCCCCCTTGTAATATACTTCATACTACACATGTATCTTTCCCAACAATCCCATCCATACAATTTTCACATATATCTCTCCCCCTTTGACATCAATGACAAAGGTCAAAATGTCAAGATACTGTCAAAAAACTGTTCAAAACTGTTGTCCTTGCCTTTATGCTAAAATAATCTTCATGCAATCATCAAAAATGGTCTTTAAACTGTCCATACCTTTATTCCATGTTTCTTTGGTAGGCTCTACTGAGGTGAGAATTGCACATAATGCATATGATGCAATCTCAATTGCATTAATATCTGAATACAAAAACTTTGTATATGTGTCCTTGGCCTTGACACATTCTTCTAGCTATTTCTCAACAAATGATAACTTTAGAGCAATGGATTCTCTAAAATTAGATGTTCTCCTTAATATCTACTCTTTCCAAAGTTCCAGTTTCTTGATATTGTTGTGAACGTTGGCAACTTGACTCTCAATATCATCAACTTTGCTAGATGGGTGCTAGATTAGGTTGGATAAAGCCTTTAACTCATTCATCTTTGCCTCTAACTAATTGTCCAAATCATTAGCTAGTTGACATACAAAGCTTTCCTTTCTTGTTGACATTTCTAAAGTTCTTTAATGCATGTATCAAGATTGACTAAGTCATTCTTGATGTTTTGGCAGACGGTGTTAAACAAGTTAGCATCATGGGAAATTTAAGCCTTCGCCTTTGCAACATTTAGCCAATTAGTAAAGTCTTCATCAAAAGATTTTAGCATTGCCTGTGCTCTTAGTTTAGGATCTGACTCAATGTGCTGTACTGTCAAAGTACTATGCAATATGTCAGTCACTTCCATTAGTGATCTCTAAAAACTCTTAATTGTCTTATTCTTCTGTAAAAGTTTAGATAAGGATGAAATCAGATTAGTCTGATCATCATCATCAGTAGCCAAACTTGCAAGAGAGAGTGGAGTAGATGAACTAGATGGTTTAGTCTCATCCTCCCTCTATTTCTTTGCTGCTTCCTTAGCTTTCCTCTCTTCTTCTTCTTTCCTTTCCTTTTCCTCTCTTTCTATGTTCTCTTTAGATCTTTTCCTTTCTTCTTCCTCTATTTTTCTTTTCCTTTCTTCTTCTACAATTCTCCTATTATCTTCATCTTCCTTTCTTTTCCTTTCATCCTCAAGAAATTTCTGCTTGGCTTCCTCTATCTTTTTCTTTTCAATTTCTATTAGCCTCTTCTCTTCCTCAATTTGTTTTAACTTTTCTTCAACATCTTCAATGTCTGGTACATTTGGTTTGGAACCACCAAATGGATTGGTGTCATCAATGTTAAGAGTAACATTGGTTTGATCAATCTTCATAGTGTCACCACTAACTGACACTTCCAAGGTTCTAGGAGTGGAAAGAGATGCTGCCTACGAGTTTGACAACATTTGACTTATAGCTACTGTAGTCTCCTTCCTCAACTTATCCTTCTCACCAACCATAAATAAGAATGGCCTCAACTTATTCTTTAGGTATGGTGTGAGGTTATTCATCAATCTCTTAATCTCATCTTCATCATCAGTCTTGAAAATTGTCCTTTGCATAGACTTTCAAAGTTCAAGATCTTCTTCTCTTGCTGGAGTTTTCTTTACTATGAGTCTCTCATAGAATTTCTAGTTCACTACTCCTTTGGTATCCTTCATACTCAAATCATTTGCAATGATATGTTTTACTGTAGATATATCAATATGATCCTTCTCAAAATTATTATAAAGATCATAGAACTTGTTCATCTGAACAATGTTTCCCTCATTTTCAATTGCTATGTTTATCTTCTCAATCTTTGGCTTCCATGGTTGCCAAGATTTTCTTGCTGCTTGTTTAGGTGGAGTCACCTTTTCAACTTGCTTGGTTTCCTATTCTTCAACCTCTTCATCATCACTAGACTCAATTTTCAACAATGCTTTCTACCTCTTGCTAGGTCATGTAGCCATCTGTTTGACTCTCTTAGTCTTTGTTGACACTACAACCAATCTCTTCGATTTTCTCTTGTGTTCATTAGGCTAAACATTAGATACTACCACATAAGTTATATTTTGTCTTGAGGTTGTCTCGGCGATTGAAATTGACAAGGGTTGTATGTTTAATACACCTTGTTTCATTGTCTATCTCATGACTTCAAATTCACTATCTATCATTCCGGCCTTAGATAATGCCTTCTTCATTATTGACTCAACCTTCTTGTGAGATTCTTTTTCCAAGGTTGCTTGATGAGCATGTTGTGTAATCTCATCATATGTGCCAAATCTATACTCAACTTTATCTTTGTCTGAATTCAATAACAAGTTAATGTAGCTAACTACAACATCATCACTCAACTCATACCTCAAAGGATCTAGAAATGTTTCCCAAGGTTCTACTACTTGAATGTATGTATAGTCTGTATCAACTAGAATACATATATCTTCCTTGAACCTATCCACAATTGCAGTGAGATCCTAGATCTTTGTTCCATCTCATTTTGGAATGTCCTCATAATCAAATTACCATTGTCCAATACCTTGTCTGTAGGGTGCCTTTTGCATACCTCTGTAATCTTTTCCATAATGCATTTGTCACTACTCATTATATTTGTTACTGATAAGTAAGGAAATCTCTTCAGAACATGAAAGAATATGTGATTTATTAGTGATTGGAATCTAAATACACCATTCTTTGTTCTTTTAATCTTTTCAAGGTTTTCCAAGAGTTTCATCCTTAGTATTTCACTTAGATTTACCTGTTCTTTCTCTACACGCATCTTGTAAGCTGCATAAATAAATCTTGCTGAAAGTTCATCTATTTTAGAACATGCACAAATTGAATAAGCAATAATTATGCTAATAAATCTCACATCATGCTACTTTTTGGAGCTGATTTCCATGGCTTTCCCATTGTATACTACCTTATTATAACTTTCTACTTTCTTCTTAAACATCTTTTCGCTTATGGGTACACTGCCTTGTTTGCTAAGACCAATTACCTCATGAATCAGGTGTGCAGAAATGTCTACTACATTGTCTTGCATCCATAATTTTCCATCATGTATCCTACTCAATATGATTTGAGTCCATTCATCTATATCTAGCTCATGGTAGAAATGATACTTAAACAAATCAAATTACTTTAAGTGTTCAAATTTGGGCTTCATAGTCATGTTGTGGTTAAAGACTAGTTCCATATCTTGGTTCATATATTCACTACCAATAGACTCAAACTTGCAATTCAAATACTTTTCTACATCTTCCAGATAGACTACATTGTTCAGAGTGATAGACAATGTAGAGTTAGGGTTTCCATCACTATGTCTTACGAAAACTACCTTGAGCTTAGGTCTATCCTCATTCTCAACACTGTGAACATCTGACATATCCATTGTCTTTATCAACAATATCTTTTACCAAACAAATTTTACGAAAAAATTGATAAAATACCTCTTTCCAAAAATAGGGTTTTCTTTGAAATCACTCTAACAAGTCACTTCTAGATGCTCTTTGCTTCATATGTGTTCACAATGAAGTAAAATTCAATTTTGTACTCCATTTATCCATCAACTTGAAACTTGCATTTATTGCATACTTCACAAATATGAAAAAGCTACTATTTGCATTCTGCAATAAGATAACTATCTAGAATCATCTATCCAATCTTCAAATGCCGTCTGAGGTTTACTATAGCCTCCTTCCATCATGAAAATCATCCTCAATACTTTGCATCACAAAATTCTCTATGAAAATGTACTTTTCATCTTCAGTTATAGAATCAACTTTTACTGTAATACCAATAACTCTGAATTCCATCATAACTTGATTAGATGAGCTCCAATTCACAAGCTAGCTTAGGTACCATCTAAACACAACTAGATACATCTTTTCCCAACTTTTCTACCTCTAATTCGATCTCTGCACGAAGTTCTTAAATATTGATGCTGTGAATAAGCTTAATTCAACTTAATTGAATTGAACTCAACAACTAACTTCGATCTTCCTATCTCATCATCATCTAACTTTTCTTTTGAGATATATGTTCCTTTCACAAATGCTTCATTAACTTGTTCTTGAAGTTCACTAACAATGTTTCATTGTTCATCATTACTTCTGCTAGTTCTAGAGTTTCTTTCCTGGTTCCTTCTATCATTCCTTCTATTTCTGAAGTTTATTCCATTATTTATTCTGTCTTCGAAGTTTATGTCCATTCTGCAGTACTTCACTGTGTATCCAAAATTATTGCATAACAGACATATAGGTGCTCTACTTCTAGGATTCTACCAATCATCAAGTGCATGAAAATTTTGAGCAATGTGTCCTAAGTTGTTACACTTATAACACATGATCTATCTTTTGTCATTATAATATCTTCTTTCTCTCAATGTCCTTTCATTAGATCTTCTTCTATCTACAGAGTTAGTATTTCTAGACATTCTACTATTTCTTCTATCATTATCATACTTAGGTTTCCTATAATCAATTGCATTATGACCCATAGCATGACAATTATGACAATAAAAGTCCTTAACATGATTAAATGACTTATTAGTACAATCTCTTTTCATATGACCTATTTCATTATATAAAAAGCACTTACCTCTAAATTCATACCTAGTTATCTTGGGAGTCTCCACTTGCTTTGGTTCATCCAAGATTTCAACTTCATTGATTTGCTCAATTTCTTTAGGTTTCTCAAAAGATTGACTAGATTCAATCTTATCATTAGATTTTTCTTTTTCTTTCAGATCTGATCTTATCTCAGGTTTCTTTGTAGACATGTTAATTAGATAGCCAAGACTAGTCTTGTCATAAGAAGGTCTCTGTATAGACATAGAATCATCAAGTTTTTCTCTACTAGAATAAAGTTTCTCAAGCTGGTGTTTGCACTATGTCAATTCACCTTTCACAATAGTATTGTACTTATGGAGTTCTTCATGATCTTCTTTCAATGTTTCAAACTCTAATGTTTTCTTTGCTAGACTTGCTCTGAGATTTGCATTTTTAGTCTTCAAATTAGATTCAACTTTGCTAGGATCATTTCTCAAAGTCAACTTCAGATTTGTAATCTTCAATTCATGCTTCAAGATCTTGTATTCTGTCTTCAACTTTGAATAGTCATCATTAGTAGTTCCAGATTTAGTAGATTTAGGCTTTTATTTTAGATGTTCATTCTTTTCCTTCAACTAACCAATGTATACTTTGGAGTCTTCATATCTATCCTTCAGCTTGTCTCTTCCTTTAGTAAGGAGATCAATTTGTTCAAGAGCTTCTTTGAGGTTCTTTATCAACTATTCCATATCCATAGGGATCTTACTTAAGTTGTTAAACCTCTTTAAAGTAACTAAGATCTAATACCAATTATTAGAAATAGGGATTACTAAGAGGGGGGAGGGGGGGGTGTGAATTAGTAATCTACAAACTCTAGTTGCCAACTAGATATTATTATTTACTTTAAATCATGCATAACAAAGCAATAAAGTAATGTTGAATAGTAACAGTAACAATGCACAAAGATAACTCATGACACCATATTTTGTTAACTAGGGAAACCTTGGCCAAGGGAAAACTCCAATGGGGATGATACCCATTAGATAATATACTGATATATAAGTTCCTTATTAGAGGATGGACCCTGTTAGAAGTCAATGAGCAAATTTAGTATAACAATTCCATGTTAGGAGACTTTGAATCCTTGTTAAGAGATTCCAACCCTATTAGGAGTTGTAGTATAATGTATGCAAGATGAGCCCACTATCCAAACATGCAATTTGAACTACAAGAAGGTTTCATTGCTCAAACAAGTAATCTATTGTTATTTTCCTTCCTTCATTGATCTCTGATCTTCAGCTCGATCTTGAATCACCAGATAGTTCATACAAAACTTTGCATATATCACTTTCACAAATGTTTGCTCACTTTGTAATAGCATAAACTCACAATTTTGCACACAATAGCACACTTCTTATCACAAGAAGTCCTTTGCATAAATATCATGCCTTTACATAAAATACTATTGGGTCAACTAAGACCATAATTCACTTTTCCAAGTTAGAGTAAACATCTAGGATGTCGGCCCTAATTGGACAAGTAATTGTTTTGCAATCAAAACAATTCTTTCCTTGAATTTCGTTGTCTTGCTTTATCAAAACATGATTAATTTTGTTTTGTACAACCCGTACAAAATTTTGAGGTTATACACATCATCACCAAAATGTATACTATCTCCATGTAACTTCGCTTGACATAATATGATGTCTGCAACATGTTATAAAAAAAACAATACACTGCTGTAAACCAAATTCTATACTTAGACAATTTTCTAATAACCAAACATTAAGTATCTTTATTTCTGATGTTTCCTATCATCATGTGCATCATGTGTTGCCATTAATGAATAAAAATACATATCACAATGATCCAATTGTCAACACCAACCACAAAGGAAAAAAATGAAAAAAATAAGCTTAATCCATATCGTACGTGATGCAAAACAAATCTATGGCTATCGCTTTGTCGCCAATGAAAGGAGCTAGGTTTTTAACCATAGCGACAAAGCAACAAGGCACTATGTGTCCAGGGTTTTATGACCAATACAACAAGGATTTAAATAGGTGAGGTGTTTTCTATGTGGCATAGTAGAATTAGTTTGATTGCCACATCAATATAGAAAGATGATTCAACGATAAATTTCAATTATGAAAGTTAGATGTGTTGAGAATTGACAGTATACTTTTCAAATTTATTGTGATACATGCATACCCACTCTTTGATAAACATTTATGGTGAATTAAAGTTTCCTTGTATGGATGTAATTCAAAAATATAATGCAAACATCACATTCTTTTCTGCAAAATTAATGATTGAAAAGCTAGAGTAGAGAAATAGGAACAAAGAATTCAATGCTAAGGAGATTGTGAATTTTTGCAATGAGGAAATAAAAAGAACATCTCAATAAGTTTTATTCTCCATCTTTATAAAGAAATTTGCTATAGAATTCTCCAATTCTTGTAAATATGCCTCCCAAATGAGACTTTTGTGGAAAAAATAGATTACCAATAGAGAAATGTTCATGACGATTTCCTTGAGCAATTGGGTAGGTCAAAAAATGATGCAACACAGACAAGAAAGGTGGTCTCTATCACCCCCTGATTAAATTGGCTGAGGGTTTATATGATAGAGGAAATTGGACTCGAGATGTAGTGACAACTAGGAGTAGTTTACAATTGTTTAAAAACTGGTTTTCAGAAAGGAAGATTATTGCCCCTCACGGAAATATTTGGAACATTGATTTAGGAAAATTGGTGGTACTTGGAGTTTTTATGGACTCAAACCTCTTGAATTTGGTCTCAAAGATGTATGACCCAATTATTAAGTGTGTGGGAGGCCTGAATGGGGACTACATTGTGAAAATACCATTCGAGGAGATCAGAGAGGTTTTTAGGATGGACCCATTTTTTGAATATCATGAAGCTATTGACTTTAAAGAATTGGGAAGGAGATATGAGGACCATAGGGTTTACATCAGGCGAGGACATTTGAAGGAACACCTCATTGCTATTAGAACTTTAACTCTGGTTACAACAAGAACTGTAGAGCCTTTCAAAAAGGGATTTTTTATTTTTCATGCTTTGGATATATACATGTCCTTGTGTAGGGTTTTTGGTGAAGATGAACATGATTATATGCCTATTAGTTTTATGTACATGATGGTGCAAATTTTTTGTTTTGGGGTTGATGTTATTTTTTATTTTGCCTATTTTTAGCTAAGGAAATTCATAAAGGGTTAATTAGAACTATAAAGGGTAGAGTGGAGAAACCTTTTGGGTGGTATTCAGTGCTGATGCACATGTTCCTCTTCAAGAAAGCTATCTATTTTGAAGAATAAATGCAACTAACAAAAGAATACGAGGGAGAAGCTCTGCCTATCCAGTTATGGACTATAGTCATATCATGAGATGTGAATGAGGCTAGATTTTTTAGTTTTGATAGATGTTTTGCATCGACGTTGAGGGCATTATTGTTTATTGATAATCCAAGGATTCCAAAGTTGTTTTTGGAGTTTATTAGACCCATGGATTTCACTACTGGGTTAAAGATCTCTCACAATTGGGTTGACATTATACCTTACCCAGTTTGTATTATTTTTAGAGTTTATGGGTATTGAGGAACCCCTGACGTTTTACCATACCAAGTGTCTTTAAATGTGGGTTTGGTAGAGATTATGTGGAAAATTGGAGGTTTAGAAGAGGCTAAGTTAGTTGGAAGGTCTATGGGTACAATTTTTCCCACTTGCACTGTGGCCTATTAGTTTACAATTACAAAAGGTGGATGGATTTTCTTGTATAAATTCTTAGATGCCAATAAAATAGCAACATCAAATGCCAGATTCTCTAATCTAGAGGGATTCTATGTGATGTAAAAAAGAGAACAAAAGAAAAGTACCACACCCATAGATTTTACTACCCTGAGGACATCATAAGGAATGAGTTTTCCTTACAAGAGTAAGAGATTTAAAATGAGAAACTAAGGGTCTATTGCAAGGTCTTGGAGTTTATTATTGCTTTTCGTAAATATTATAGTCCATTAAAAAATGTTAAAACAATGGCTGATAGAGTAAATAAATTAATGACATTTTTAAAACTGAAATTGTGGAAACATTGAATGAAAAGAAGGCACTTTAGATCAGAACATACCCTGATCAATCTAGAGAAGTCATGCAAAATTTAGCTTTTACTCCTTCTATGAACTCAGAGCAACAAGTTATCCAAAAGAGGCCAAGGTATAGTATAGTTAAAATGGAAGAGGATGTTAATAAGAAAGGAATGGAGAAGAGTGACATCGATGTACCCTCTTCCTCAACACACAAGAGGCCTTCGTTTAAAATATACTCATCTGAGCATGTATCCAAGAAGAAAAATATTGGACAAGCTACTATTCCTGAGGGTCATATATATACACCATCTTAGTGCCCCATTCTTTTTGACAATGAGCAACTCAAAACCAAGCAATTAACACAATTGGAAAGCCAACGTGATGTTTTTAATTACTTCTTCTAAATTAGAGGAAGGGACATTAAAAGAGCCTCCTATACCAAGAATGAAATTAATTGTTAGTGATTTAAAAGCTAAGAAGTTGGACCCTATTATTGAACAAGGTAGTCACAATTTTTTGTCGGATGATAATTTTGTAAAAACTAGGGCATTCTTTCAATTTTCTTGGAGGATGAATATTTCTAATTTTGAGGAAAGATGGTAAATAAGGCAAGAAAATAAACCTAATAAAGATAATCTATTGTCAAAGATGACATAAAAGAAGAAATGATGTAAGAATTTTATAAAGTGGCTCTAGAAGAAGGAAGCGCAATGATTAGAAAGGCTGGAGTACAAATTCTTCCTAATTGGGATATTACAGATGCTACATATTTTGATGTATTATGGAAAGAGGTAAATGTCATGTACAAAAATGAAGATGAGGCCAAAAGGGCATCAAAAGGTGTAAAGTATAGTGAAGACCATGCTACACTTGTCATCGGGTCATTACGAAAGAGAAATAGGTCTCATTCTTCTGAACAATTTGATCCAAATCTAATTAGAAGTTTAATTATAAAAAGAGTTGAAGATACCTTTCATGAAGAAGTTGCCACCATGAATAGTAAGACAATAAATTTTACATTAGCTACAGTAAGGAGAGAGAAGAAAATAATGGATGAATTGCATGTGAAATAAGAGAAAGACTTGACAACTTACAATGAAGAGATCGAGCGAAGAATGAAGGTTGAAAATGAGCTTTCTCAATATAAGGGACACCAGATTAAAAAATTAGAGGTAGGGGAATCCTCTCAAAGAATGATTGCTTCCTCACTTGCTCCCCTACCGCTTAAAAGTCCCATTGCTAAAATCCCAGATACTCCATTGCATCAAGAAGAGCTTTCTAAAGAAGATATAGAAGAGGATAAAGCTAGACTCAAGGCTATACAAATAGAAGTATGACAGAGATATGAAGAAAAGATAAGAAACAAAATTTTGCATCATAGTGTACCTATTTGGCTTCCATAATATACCCATACCTCTTAAACCTCCATTTACTTATACAAAGTTTTCTTCCCATAACATGCAATGTTTGAGAAAATGGTATACCTCCTTGCTACTTAAGTTTGGTTTCTTGCATAAGCATGATGTTTATTGTTGTTATATATAGTTGAAGCTTAAAAAAGTGTATATATTTAGGGGAGTTAAGGCTTGGTTGACTCTTTACCAAGCATATATTGTTAGGGGCATTGCAACCCCAACATTTCATGTGAGAATTTGCATTGTCTCCCAAGGAAGGAGTTTCCTCTTGTTGGCTCTTGATTTGAAAAGATTTTAACTACTTGTTGTAAATGCAAAGGATGTCTAGGAGATAACCAAAAACCATAATGGGTATTCCTAAAACAAATCAATAGGGCCAACTATTAAGACTACTTCGATCTTCTTCCCTTTGAACACTACAAAATTCAAGCCTGTATACCTAGAAATTCATGAATCTTCAACATATTTATCATTCCTTGCAATGAATTCCACAATAACAAATAAATGCATGTGATTTGTCTATTTTAAGGGATGAAAAAGGGATGCAAGATGGAAAACTCCTCAAACCCCAATGCTCCATAAAACAAGTTTAGGCTATACTTTTAAGCTTGCAACAACAAAATTTAAAGATTTTGATTGATTAATTTTGTACTATACAGTACATTCATATTTTACCAATTAAAAATATGATTAGTGCCTTGTCCATTGGGTTGCTACATACATAACTTTGACACATAGAACCAAATCTATCCTATCACTCTGTAAAAAGGAGAATAACACTCAATCTAAATTCTCATTCTTATCATGATTTTCTTTACATAACTTTCAATTCTTCCAAATTCATATCAAGCATTTACATAATCCATTAAATTATCATCAAAATATGAACTAAGATATAATTTGAATTAAATTAGACTTGAAATTCAATAGACATTATCATTAAATTCTAGAAAATCAAAAGCAACAAAGGAAGAGATATTATCTAGATTGGGTAGTTAGACAATAAATTCTTTTGTATTATCTTCTTTGAAAATATACAACTAAGTATCAACCTCAGTGAGAAAGAACTCAAAATAGACTTAAATATCTAACTTTGTATTTCCATTAATGATATTTCTAGAACAATACAACTATACAACTATGGACTGACTCAAGATATGATAGTATATGTTCATTCAAAATGAAAAGTTGGACCCTTCTCTAGCCCTAGGAACTCATTTATATAGGATGAGTTGAAACAACCTTTAGGCTTAGAGGAAAAAGGACACCTTGTTGATGCCATGGCCTAATTTTACCAGACAAAACATAACCAATTTTTTTTTTGAAAGGTGATAGATATGTATCTACATATAATAGATATACTCTATTGAGCTACATAGAGATTGAAATCTACAATCCATGTTTCTTAAGGGCATTAGGGTATCACTGATTTGATCATGGGTTGGAGGTAGTACGTAGCAACTTTTAGGTATGTTGATATTCTAGCTAGGCCTTAGGTGCCAGGGTTAAGATGCTAACATCCCAAGTTAAAGTTTAGGGATAAATTTTGGTTAGGTGTTAGCGTAGAAGGATTCATCACTTACCTCTAAGCACAACTAATTTTAGTTCATTACATATTGTCTTATTTTGTTCTCCTAATAGTGTACATTGTAAATATGTTAACACAAGATGCATCAGGTTGAAATAGGGTGGTAATATGTTGATTGTTATGATTATTATTTTTATTCTAAGATTAATAGGTTTTATTACTTACATTAAGGTTATATTGAACTTATAGGATTACTATGATTACCATTATTCATAGAAATTGGTTATATCTAATATTTCATTTGCTAGCCACAAGATAACACATAAAATTAATGACATACTCATTTTATGAAATACTCATAATAAATTTTGGTACTTAAATCCTCCATCTATCTACAACATACTAACCATATCACTAATCTTAAATGAACAAGGGTGAATTCACTTATTTGTTCTCTCAACTAACTTATCAGGCACTCATCCACATCCCTGACTAACTCCTCCGTCGATTATCTATAAGGCTTGAATTTAATCAACCTCTTTCTGCATATCTTCTAGCTAAAGATTACCTAGAATCATATAAAGAATTATAGTTGTGTGTTCTATATATATATAATTTCAATTCACATTGAAAGGATGTATATATATAAATATATATATATATATCAATTATTAATTATTTATACTAATTCTAAACACTACTACCTTTTTATATTATTAGCTATTAAAAAATCATATTAATCTAATAATTCATTAAGGTATACTTATTTCTAACTAGACTAGCACCATTTACTAGCTCACTAAACCTAGCATTTTAACCTTGTGTCATATATTCTAACTACCCTTCCCGTATATTTAATAAATAATCACGGTACCCTACAACATCATGGCACTAATGGTTTCAATTTTTGTATGCCACTCAAAGTATCCTATATAGTTTTACATCCTCTCCTATATTAGATTTGTGTATGAAATTTTAGCAATATATATATATATATATATATATATATATATATATATATATATATATATATATATATATATATATATATATATATATATATATATATATATATATATATATATATATATATATGATTAATAGGATATTTATTCCAAACATAATTATCATATACCCGTTAATTTATTATTATTATTTTTTAAAAATTATTATCTCATTTTACTAATCACGTAAAATTAGTTATCAATTAAAAATCCTTATTAGTCTTCCTAAGACCTACCACCCCTAATACTAATCAAAAATCTCTCTACTATCATGTGTTTATCTACTACATTAATTCCAATAAAAATATTATTAACATTCAATAGATTAACATAATCCTAGTGACTACCACCCATTATTCTATTCAAAATACGGTCCTAAAACATAAATACCTAACCAACACTTAACATACACTACCCAACACCTTTCCTTGCATGGAAAAGCCTCCCAACCAACCTCTCCATTCTCCCATACAAAATTTTCTAGGGCTTAGGATCACATGCCCCCTTATTAACTCATTGCAAAGTGAGTGTGGTTAAAAAATCCCATCTTCCTCTAGACAACGTGCAGTAATAATCCCAAGGTGGAGGTGACACTTACATCACATGTCTGCCTTGATTTCCCTTCCACTTTCCAAGCAGCTTCCACCTCTTTTCTTTTCAAATGCATGGTCCCCTTCCTTCCTAGGAAAATTGGGATGTAGGAGGTCAAAGTTTTGCATCTTGCAAAATTTCCCAATTAACTAGGTGCCTAGGAAAAGTTGTCAATCTTTTGTCATGTCAGAAAAGGTCTAAATCATTGCCTTTCATTACCTTGCAGTAATATCCCAAGGTGGAGGTGACACTTACATCACATGTCTACCTTGTTTTCCCTCCCACTTTCCAAGCAACTTCCACCTCTTTTCTTTTCAAATGCATGGTCCCCTTCCTTCCTAGGCAAATTGGGATGTAGGAGGTCAAAGTTTTGCATCTTGCAAAACTTCCCAATTAACTAGGTGCCTAGGAAAAGTTGTCAATCTTTTGTCATGTCAGAAAAGGTCTAAATCATTGCCTTTCATGATTCATTGAGTGGACACTTGACATGTGTCATGATTCTAGAAGTATTTTGTGAAAATTGAGTTTTATTTCTCCTTTGGCCCAAAATGCACCATATGTTGTTGATCTATACTCTTTAGTTGATTGTTGCTAAAAGTATTTTATTACATAGAATCATTTTTTTAAAGTTTTCTCTAATCTACATCATATTACTCTTGAAAACTCAATACAACTTAATAAATATTATTAAAGTTTTAATTTAGAATTAGAAATATGGCTTTGTAAAATTAGTTTAATAAAATGTCAACCTTTTGAAGATTTATAATATAAATATTTAAAATAAAATATTTGAAAAAATAAATTAATTTATAAATAAGAATATCAAACTCTAAGTTTGAAGATCTAATACTAGCCTAAAAAGGGCCCTAATCTTATCCATGATTTAAATAAAGAGAAAACCCTAAAGCAAACTAGAATGAGTAATTTTAACCAAACTCTAAACCTTAGTCCATATAATTTTTTTATTATCATTGTTTAAATAAAAATATAATAAATTTAGTTAAAATAAATCATATAATTATGCATTCAATAATATTATTATTGTAAGATAGGCAAGAGACTACAACACAACGATAAATTGTGAACCTCTTATTCGGGAGGTCTTAGGTTCAAATCTACTAGAGCTTAATAAATAATAATTAATCACAACACATAATAATAATTATCATGGCTTCAACTTCCTACTGATTAAAAATATATTATAATTGTAAGATACATTCTAATATTATAACCTAATGCAACTTTTATATATGAGTTTTTTCATAATATTAG
This sequence comes from Cupressus sempervirens, assembly GCA_028749045.1. Classification (NCBI taxonomy): domain Eukaryota; kingdom Viridiplantae; phylum Streptophyta; class Pinopsida; order Cupressales; family Cupressaceae; genus Cupressus; species Cupressus sempervirens. The sequence goes on from CM053786.1 coordinate 871,974,922, forward strand.
TATTATATTACATGATATTAATATAAATTTTTATAATATAGCATATTCGTATTAGGTAAAAATACTCATTATTTATCATCAAAAAAGTGTCATGTAGTGGTTAGTATTTGCCTAATAGTTAATTACAATTCTCATATTTAATAAAGATTAATTAGATATTAAATAATTTAATAAAATTATTCAAATATATTTATAAATTAATAATATTAATTAAAATATTTATTTATATATAAATATATATTTTTTGGCAAAAGTGGATGAACTACTAAATATATTAATTTTAAATAAAAGCTGATTCAAAAGAGATCAACTAGGAAAGAATCAGTAAGAAAACCCAACATCGTTGCTTATAATAAAGATTATTGATATTTACAACTTTTTATATTGACAATTAACTGTTCAATCTTACAATTCAAAAAATATCTTTCCTTCCATAGTTTTAAAATGTGAACAATTATATATAACCTCTTCATATTTCATCAACTTTAAGTATATAACTAAACTTCAAAAAGAAAATTACGAGTTGATTATTACTCCTTAAAAATTGCCCATTCGTTCCCATGTGAAGGCACCCGAGCATCTGTTGAAATTGACCCACACACTGGTGATTGTGAAGTCATTTCCTCCACAGACCTACAAACCAAATTTGTGGAGACCTCATGCATCCTACAACAATTGTTCACACCTGAATGTAACGATTTCCATTTAGTTCCAGCAACCACCATGCCTGACGATGTTGAAGCTGTAAGATCATTCTCACCATTATCTTCTTGTAATCCTTTCTCAAAACCCTAACTATCCATATGCATCCAAGGAGAGACCCCTATAACCATGACCTCACCAAATATAACTACATAATTAGTGTTGGAAAGACTCAGCATGTCCAACATAGCATAGCCCATATGCTTCACCCTCTCTTGAAGCTAGTAGCCCATAGCCCTAACCTTTGTTTGAAGAGCCAATTTCACTATGCGAGGATTCTGCATGGCAAACGACTTTTGAAGAGCTTCAAAGATGACCATGAACTCATGTTTTTGTAATAGTTGGGACCGTTGAAACAACCCACCAACTAATGTGTGCCTAGACCATAAATCATACTTATGCAAAGCCATTCTCAACTTGTTGTGATTCCAAAACTATGGAATAACAACCTTTCTTGCCAATACTTCTAACAAGAGAATTGACTATAATAAATCCATGGAATTCAAAAAGAAAATAGACACCACATTAGAAGGAAACAAAAAATGTCAAGTAGAAGGGGATAAAACTTCCTCCCCAATTACCTGTCAAATACACTGAGGAATCATAGGAGAGTTTTTAAAAAAATATCAAAGCCATTACCCTTTCATTGATTTGCAGAGGTAGAACAATTTCATCCACATTGGGGGGTATCCAAATTTGGTAGTTCTTAGGTAACAGATTCTTGTGATATTGATTATAGGACTCACATTTGATGTAAGACTCTGCCATCATTGACATTTTACAAAAGAGGGAAACCAATAACTGAATAATCTATTGGAATATGAAAGAAAGAATGTCGTATAAATCTATTATATGTGCAAAAATGAAGGCTTCATAATATCAACGCATGTAACATAATTTCCCAACACATGAAGCTGCGTGTAAAAAAATTGAAGGACAAAAACCATGTGAAAAAAGAGCATATCCAATCTCCATGGCAATCCCACACCAGGCAAGGTACACCACACAACCAATTTGAGAGATACTTGTATGCAAGTGACGTTTTTCGTATATCAACTTGGCAATAGGGAATGAAATGATATGAGATTCATTCACATCACCCACTATGCTTTGGTGGTGAATGGAAATAGGGGTAATAATGTATAATTACTACTAATAATCCACTAACTCATTAGTAATCAACTTTTCCAGGTCTTTGTATTGCTCTATGGATGTGACAAGATGTAATGTAAAAATGGTAATCCCATCACAACATAAGTTAGAGAGGCAATCCACAACTTTATTCCCTTCTCTAAATGTGTACGAAATCGTCACTTCAAGAATTTGGTCAATTAAACTCCAAATTTGTTGTAGGATATAATGAAGCTACCATTATGACATTTTCCTCTTAATACATGCATTAACTATTACTTGGGAATCACCTTCAATCTAGACCCATTGAAATTCCCCTTTCTTAATAAGAAGTAATTCTAAGAATAAAACTTCAGCCTCTGCTATGTTATTGGTTTCTGATGGAAGGGGGGCCATTGAAATTACATGCACATGACCTTTACAATCTCTTATACATGCATTTATTCTAGACTTTCCTGGATTTCCTTTGGAAGCCCCATCAAAATTGAGCTTCAAAAATCTTGGTTGTGGAGGCTGCCATTGTACTGATGACCTATCAATTTTTTCTTGGTTTCTCTTAAGTTCTACTCCTAATGGAATAACTAATAATTTCCATTTATGAATGATATGTCCATCCCATGAAGTAATAGGTGGATTGATTTTGCATTTACTAATGCTGGCATTAGTAATCTCTGATATTAATTTTTCAATGCCCTCTATGACCTTGTCTAAGGTTGAGATTTCTTTTCTGAATATCCTCTTATTTCTTTCCCACCAAATTGCCCAAATTACTAATGCAGGAGTACATTTCCAAATTGCCCCGAAGAATGCATCAAGAAAAAGAATAGGCCATGCTTGAAATATATCCCAAATTTTCTTATGCAATTTAGTTTTTGGAGAACAAACATCCAACATTGATACACAAATTGACAACTTGCAAAGAGATGATCCATTGATTCATATTCATCCTCACATAATACATACTTAAATGGAGGAGCAATATTTAATCTTTCTAAATGATCACTTGTTAAGATCCTATGCTTAATTGCTAACCATACAAAACACCCAACTTTTGGTAACACCACATTATTCCAACAGAACATATATGCTTGAGATGGAGTTTTCTTCAATGCAAGTCTTTGTAGTAGTTTATAACATTCTTTAATTGAATATTTGCCATTTCTTGCTGGTATCCATATTAATCAATCCTCATATTTGGATATGAATAATGTTCTTTCCATTAGTATTTTACAAAAAGATATTTGTTTAGGTTATCTAAAGGGAGTTGATCCAGATCTTTCCATATAACTTTCCTAGAATAGAGACAAACTGCATCTATGAAATGAATAACAAGATTTCCCCAAGCTGATTCTGAGGCTATCAACATTTCTTGAGTATTTGGTAGTGTGATTAGTGGGGGTTTTTCGTTCCAAGAGTCTCTCCAAAAATTAATCTTATCCTCATAGTTTAATTCCCAAGAAATGAACTTGAGGACAAAATCTCTGGAGGCAATCATAAAATCCCATATAACAGATCCATTAGTGAGGTTTAACATGAAAAATATTCTTTGTGGATCATAAGTATCTAAATATTTCTGTTGCATTATTTGACACCATGTTGATTGCGGTTTGCAATACATTTTCCATACCATCTTATCCCCGAAAGCTTTATTCCTCATTGCCAAGTCATACACTCTAACACCCCCTACTACAAGAGTATGTGCCATATCTTGAAGAGATATCAACAAAATTTTCTTTTCATTTGTCATATTTCCTGCCCAAAGGAAGCCTTTAATTAATTTTTGAATCTGTACTAAGACTGCCATGGGAGCTTGAAGGACAACCAAATAGTAAATTGGGACTTCTTAGAGTACTGATTTAATAAGTAGAATTCTGCCTGAAAGGCAAAGCCATCTAAGGACACCACTTTGCAATTCTTTGGAGAACACTTTCCTAGTAACTTGTCTTATTAGATCCCATAAAAAAAGGAATACCTAGATAAGTGGATGGAAAAGTGTCCTCAGTAAAGCCTAAAATATGTACTATCTTGACTAAGATGACCCTATTAGTATTGAATAAAAAGATCTTAGATTTTTGAGAATTAATTTTTTGCCCTGATACATCTGAGTAAAGCTATAAAGTTTTCTTAATCTGCTTAGCTCTAAGACTAGCAATACTCCAAAATGTAATGTATCATTAGCAAACAAAGAATGCATGACTGAGATTGAAGTGCCCCCAATTTTTGCTCCTTTCCACTTATCAGTCGAATGATAATGCTTAATAATTCTACTAAATGCTTCTACCATGATAATGAATAAATCTAGAGAAAGTGGATCTCCTTGTCTGACATCTTGAGTAGAGGAGAAGAAACCTAATGTAGATCCATTGATAATTATTGAAAACCAAGCTCCCAAGATGCATGCTTTAATCCACTTACACCAACACTTTCAAAGTCCCATCTTTTGAAGAACTTGAAAAAAAAAGGTCTAGCATACTCTATCACAGGCCTTCTACATGTCTAACTTGATAACAACATTGAAGTCTGATTAATGCTGATAGAATGTAGAACTTCATGGGCTACCATTGCTCGCATTATTGTTTCTCTGCTTGGGACAAAACATCCTTGTTCAAGGGAAATGATGTGAGGAAGAAGATGTTGAAGGCGTAAGTAAGTAGTTTTGGTGACAATCTTGTATGTCAAATTGCAAAGAGAGATTGGGTTAAAGTCGACAAAGGTTTTGGGCTCCTTAGATTTTGGGATGAGTACAATATTTGTAGAATTGAAATACTTGAGCATAGATATGGTTTTTTGAGATTCTTTAATAGCTACAAGTAAATCCCAACCTATACATTCCCAACAACTCTGAAAGAAGAGAGCAAAAAAACCATTCGGACTTGGAGCTTTATTAGAAGGAAATGAGAATACTACCTCTCTCAATTTTTGAATGGTGAAAGGAGCCATAAGTTTATTATTCTCATCATGAGACACCATTGTTGGGACATATTGAAGGAGATCATCCACTTGTGAAGGAAGGGGAGTTGAGTATTCTATTGGAGCTAGAAGGTTCAAAAAAAACTTGACACCTTCATCTCTAATTTGCTGAGCATTGGATAAAATATTACCTGATTCTAAGTCTTTGATTTGAAAGATAGTTTTAGCTACTCTTTTTTTCTATGCTAATGCATGAAAATATTTTGTATTTTTGTTCCTTGTTGTAACCATACTTCTCTAGACTTTTGACACCAATATTCTTCCTCCCTACTACACAATTCTTCCCACTCTTGTTGGAGACATTTTCTCTTGAAATAAGTATCATTATTCATGCCCTGCTAAATGATGATATTATAGATTTCCTCCAATTGCAAATTTACTAACTCTTTGTGCTTGAATACATCCTTAAAGACATGCTGATTCCAATTTTTGATCTGAGCCTTAACATGTTTTAGTTTAGTGGAAAATTGGTACATCCTAGAGCTTGAGACAAAAGTAGCATTGACCCACCATTTTTTTACAAGTGGAAGGAAATGTGGATGTTGTAACCACATTCTTTCAAACTTAAAAGAAGCATTATGTTGATTCTGATTGACAAATACTAGTTTACTGATATTGAGGGAGATTGGAAAATGATCAAAATTTGGAAGTGACAATATTTCTGATTGAAAATGGTAATTGCCTAATTTCCAATCACGAGAAAGAAAAATTCTATCCAACCGCAATACAATTTGCACAAAAACAACCCTCCTATTCATCCAAAAGGTTTAATATCCATGTGATCATTATTTTCCACAAATTGTGAAAAATCCTAAATAGTTTTAAGAGGAGGGAAAATGCTGCCACCCTTCTCTTCATGATTCAAGATTGTGTTAAAATCACCCTCCAAAATAACTTGATGAGAATTTTGCATTTAAATTAACTGAGAAAGCTTATCCCAAGTTTTAAGCTTATCGTGAGTAGAAGTAGGACCATATACATTTATCAGAATGAAAGAAACATCAAAATCTGACATCTTCAACACTTGGCAATTTGAATGTTGATGGATTATTTGTCCTTGAATTAATAAAAAATTCCATAAAATAACAAGACCACTAGAACCTCCACTATTATGGGAATGAACTGAGGACCACTTTAGCCATTTAGCTATGGTTTTGTCAAATGTGTCTTGTGATAATTTGGTCTCTTGTAACATAACAATATCAATGTTCATGTTTACAATTGATTGATGAATCTGACTTCTTTTTTCAGAGGCATTAATGCCTCTGACATTCCATGAGTTAATTTTCATTGCTAACAAGGAAAACACTTTGTTCTCCCCGTCACTCTTTTGGTAACTACAAACTTATCATCCAATGTCGATTGTATCCTTGAGGCAATCTTAGATCTAGTTTTTGAACCTTTAGGTCTACCTCTCAATTTGGGTTTCTTGAAAGTATGTTGACATTGAGAAGGAGACTAAACAATTGAAAAAGTTTGATGGTGATCAAAAGAACTCAAGGTGTTTTGAGAATGTAATTCAGATTGTTCCCTGGAAACCTCAATCTCCCCCAAGATTGTATCCTAATGCTGAGAGATTGAGCTGTTAGCTACTTGTTGATATAAGCAATCGTCCACTCCTAAAGGATAATTGGTGGTGAAAGAATCCAATAATAGATCTACTTTATTAGCTTGACTTGCATTCTCTTCAAGATCTAAAATCTTGCACTGGTTAGCTTTCTTTGGGGCAAGTTGGCGATTCCAAAACTTAAATTCCTTAAGTAGGTCATCAAGATCATAAGGCATCTGATTGCCTACATTGAATCCTTCTTCCTCTGCTATCTCAAAGATAATATTAGAAGCAATTGAAGAATTAATCTAGTCTCCAATTTGAAGTGTTATCCATTCTGCATACTGATCTTTGATGACCAAATCCTAAGCTTTATGTAGGACCAATGAAAACTCTATCTTTGATGATTTAATCTACAATAATGGTGAGTCCTTTTTGTATAGAGGAAATTTTAATGGAAGAGCGGCATAAAAATCCTTTGGAAAATCATAAAAGCCTTGAAAGAGATTCAAAATTAATTTCAAACAAAGAAAAAACTTAATTCCTATAGATTTTCTCATGACCAAACTATTATGTTCATGTAGTGAATCTTTAGGAGCCATAACATGTTCTAGAAATACTTTGTTCTCACAAAAGTTGGGATATGTACTATGATTTGAACATATTACCTGTACTCCCTGATATGAATGTTGGCCTTGAGAATTGAAATGACCTAATCTTGATTGAAATTTATGAACCATTTGCTCATCCTAAAATTTAAGGGGCTGATTCCATAAACCCCACCGAGACTTGATAAAAATGTGTGTGGGAAATGATTTTTGCATGTCCAATAGCAAGAAAACTCGAACATTGAGGTGTGGACAATGATAGGGGATAAGGTCATGCTTAAGAAAGATTCCCTATTTATTAGAAAGAATTTCAATAATTTGGGGGTCTTTATACTCAAGAGGTAGTAATGGGAATGAGATATGGTAAGGATAAAAATGAATATCAGCATGCTGAGCTTTGAAGTTAGGAGTCCAAACCATAGTGAAAAGACCTGCCCCACAACAAAACCAACTTTTTTGCTTGTAAAAAAAATCCCTAGATATCTTAGAATCAAATCTACAAAGTATTGAGATTCCAAATCAATATAAAAGATATCTTTAAGACCTGACCAAGAAGAAAAGGCCCATTCTTTCATATCAGAATAGATGAACAGATCCGACGAAAACTTAACTATAAAGGCAGATTGTTGAAGGAAGTCAATTGAGTTTTGTAGCAAATGACTTGGAAGTGTAATTATCATTCAATCTGAAGGATACACAAGAGGTTGAATGGGGTTGACTTCAAAGACTTGCTTCTTTCACCATACTTGATGAGATTTTTTTGGTTTGAAGGGAACCCTAGGTGGGGCTTGAGCCAAACCTTCTAAAGTTGTAACAATAGGATCTGACTATGATTTTGATCCATCTGAACCATGTAAATCATCTGATAGAGGTATAGCTCTTCCCATCCCAAAGCTCAAGCCTTTAACCATGTCCTTCGAATGAGAATATGTGATGGGGTTGAAGAACCAGGTGGGGTTCCATGAAAAAATAAAAAATAGGTTATTTCTCATTGCGACAATGGGGATTGTTACCAAACAAACCATTCTTCCAACCTTGATGTAAATGGGAGAGACCCTTGTTCCTTTGGCAAACTTTTGAAGGAAATTTTTTAAAAAGTTTTGAATTATTTACATCTCGCCCAAATGATTTTTCAGAATGTGAGTTTTTTTGTATTGCATTTTGTAGCCTGTTTTGATGATTCCCCCTTTTCAAATTGTGAATGTCCCTGCCAAGGTATCAATTTTTCCTCATTAACCATAGGTTTTCCTTTTTCTCAATGACCATGAAATCAAGGATTGACAAAAAAGGATTTCACAAGCTAAACTACTACTCTCCCTCAAAAGATTGATTTATCCCCCTTGGAGAGATGTGTTTCCCAAACTGACACCTTTGAAATCAGAAATTATCGAAAACATTTGCAACTAGTTGCACAATGGGCGTTGAGGAGAAAATACTTGCAAAATCAACATGAATGTTGATCTTAGATTGGTTTTGACAAGTGAGTGTCAACACACTTAAACCATTTACTTAGTTCATGCCAAACTAGTAATACATGTCGAGCACCACATGTAAATATTAAACCATGTTGAGTTACAATGAGTGTCAAGTCACTCATGTGCTGAGTCCCTCAAGTGCTAAGCAGATAGACCATGCCGAGTGATTCAGGAGCCAAGTAAATAGTGGATGCCGAGCAGTTCAGTAGCCGAGTCATAGTATAAATATCAGTGCATGCTGAGCATCAGAGACTTCATATGCCGAGTGAAATAGTTTGGACATATTTGTTTGTAATGGCACAAACAACTATGTAAACCATTTTTGAGCTGACTTAAGGATAGATTTTGATATTTTGGAGATAAGGACAAATCTCTAATTGGATTTACTATGCAATTACATGTAGCCAATCAGAAAATGGGAAGGTTTAAGTGGCAAAATGGATGAATCTCAGTCATAGATTCATACCTAACCCTAAGTCTCTGAGTCTTCTTAAGGGGGACAAAACCCTAAACTATCTATGAGAGAAGAGAGTGTGTAATAAGTATTGGAGGAGCAAAGAGGATAGTTTGCAGAGCATTTATGGAGACTTATAAGTTATGAAGAAAGAGTGAATTGTAGAATTAGTTAGATAAAAATAGAGAATAGAGAAAAGGATACAACATTGAGACATCTGATCAAGAAGGATCAAGAAGATAAGTGTTTAGAGGTGATCTGTTATTAGGCAAGCAAATGCCAATCACAAGATCTATTTGATACATTCTAATAGGTGATTTTAGTCAAATCTCTTAACAGAGTAGTCCTAGTAGGCTATATGAAATCCTTTAATAGGGTGCTTACTTAGTTGTAAGTTGAAGTCCTCTAACAAGACACACTTCTAACAGGGTGTTGAAATCCTCTAACAAGGTGAGACCTAATAGTCTTTTGTAAGCCTTTAACAGGGCAGGCCTTTCATAGGGTAGATCATAATTTATGATCAAAAAATTGTAACCTTAATTGGATACACTTTACAACTGTAGTAGTGAAGATTTGTGGGGGTCATCCCCACCCCATTTTTACCTTCTCACTTGGAGGGTTTCTGGGTAATCATATCTGGTGTTATGTGTGTGATTTCTTACATGTTTACATGATTTAGATGTATGTGCTTTACATGTTATTTTAGTTTATCTATTGAATGCATGAGATGGATGTGTGGTGATAGTTTTATGGGTTCATGTTTTAACTATTGATTTACCATGCCCCCCCCGAAGTTTACCTTTCCTATTGTAATTTCAACAATTGGTATTAGAGCCTAGTTCTTTGAAAGAGAAGCTTTGCAGATTTGAGGAAAGATCTTGAAATGGAAGTCTACAAGTTGGGAAAAACTATTGAGAACTAGGAGATTGAAATACATCTTATACTACATCAACCAAATGAAGCAAGAAAAGCTTTAAAGAGTTCCTTGAAGAGAAGGAAAGAAATTGCTATTGCAGAGAATGACACTCAATACAAAGAGCTAGACACTACTAAGCTATTTGTAGATGGAGATTCAAATGAATTTGATGTAACAATTGTAGATCTAATGGAAAAGAACATAATCCAAGCTGAGGAAATAAAAAATCTCAAGTTAGAACAATAATAAAAAGTCATACTGGTACATGAAGTGGTTGAACAAAAGAAAAAAGCCATGGAAGATAAAGCCATAATTGAAGAAGATAAAAGAGTTTTGGTCAAAGACTGGAAGAGAAGTCAATAGAACTAACCAAGATTTCCAACATGAAATTGGACACTCTAAATCAAATGATGAATGCCAACTATGAATTGAATGTCAAAGATATTGAGATAACTACATTGAAGCTACAAAATGAACAATTACAGAGTGACCTAAAGAGAGAAAAGGAATTTGATGAAAGTTTCAACAAACCAAATGAAGCCATCAAATACTTTGAGCAATTACTAAGATCTCCTAGATCCAATAATGATACATCTAGACTAGGATACAAAAGCACTAAAGAAGGAGAGTCATCCAAAAATGTAGAAGAAAGGATTAACAAAGGTAAAAACTCCAAACCTACTTGTCATAATTGTGGTAAGAAAGGACATATTTCTAATGGGTGTAGGAGCAGAACTACAAATCAGAATGCTAAGCCTGAGAACATGATTTATTGTCATAAGTGCAACAAGCAAGGTCATCAAGCACATGAATGTAGAACTAGGACCATGAACACACAAAGATTTGAAGGTTATTGCTACAACTATTAGAAGTATTGACATAGAGCTTTTGAATGCAAATCCAAATCCATGTGGTCATCAAACAGGCAAGCAAAGGTAAGGAACAATGGCAACTCTTATATTTGGGATTATAATACAAGATATAGTTGTCATTGTTGTCAAGAATATGGACATGTTCCTGAGAATTGTATTAGGACACACTTCAGTGGTAACTACAAAAGGTGGTTGAGTCAAACCACATGTTTTAGCTATTTGAAGACTGGTCACATTAGTAAAAAATATCCAACTAGGTCAAAGGCACCAAGGTGTGAATTTGATAAAGGCAAAGGCAAGGTAGGTGTTGAACACATCAGAGATGAGATGAATAAGACATGGGAAAAAAAAGATGATTGCAACACATCCAATGGAGAAGGGATCTGATGCAGGAGCATCCAGAGGTATAAGGGCAATCCTGTGTCACCCAACAAAATGTACTTAGACTTAGTTTCTATTTTATGTCTTTACATTTTTGGATACCCATTTGGCTCAAATAAAGGTTCCAACTCTCATAGTTCAACTATCAGTGCATTTGAAAATCTCGACAAAATAGGAGCATGCAATTTGACCATCATTTTGGTGACCTAGAAGGTGCGACTTGGCCAGATGAATGTAATTGAGATTTAGAGCATTCCAAAAAAAGAATCAGGTCAAAAGGCCCCACGGTTTGAAAGTTATTGCAATTTTTCGAGTTTTGGAGACCTCCTAAGAATGCTTCAAAGTCAGGTTTGGGGCATTAAATGACCTCGAAAAGGGTCAAAAAATGGGGGACGAGCAAAGCTTGTCCATAGGGCTATAGAGCACTTCGAGAGCTTTCCGAAAATGTAAACGGTTCGTCAATCGGAGCTACGGTTCAAAAGTTATGCCTCCCGGAAGTTTGGCTACCGTTTCTGGATTCTTCTAGATTTGCACCGACTTCTAACGCGGCTTCTGGAACCTTCTATTTTGTCGGTGGATGCCTACTAGCACTTTCTAGAATGTACTCCTAGTCCTTAACCCTCCGGGGTCTATTTAAGGAGATTTTGGCATTGTAAAAGGCAGTTCGGATTGGAGCTTGAGAGGAGGTGCTAAAAGGAGAAATATTCTCCAGATTTATGCTATTGTAAGCCCGTAGGGCATGTTTTGAAGTTTATTTTCTCTGCACTGTTTGTACTAGCTTATTTTCTCAGTTAATATAATTCCCCTTTTCTATTGTGTCCATTCTGTTGTTGGGTTGTGTCTCCATTAGGATCACTTCACCCAATGGGTTAGGCGATCACACCTCATCAAACTAGGCAATCAAGAGGTATGTGGGACTGATATTCAAGTGTTATATCATACATGAGTTCCAAAGGATTTAGTACTAAAAAGACTACATTAGCATGAATAAAGATGCAAGATGTTGTTAGAAATTCAAGACAAAACTTTAAGTTTTTTCATGTTTTTTGCTGAGCGTGAAATATTTCCTATGTATGCCAAGTAGAATGTAAGAAGATGTTGAGCCAACAGTCTTACTAGTTGATGCCAAGCTCATAGTAGCTACTGAGCAATGGAAATATCAATAGATTTTGAGTGAACCTAAAATTGGTTGATGTTGAGCTTACAACTGTGTAAGCACTTAGTATTAAATGCAAGGTTTTTGAAGGGTATATGGTCAAATTTCAGCTCATTTTTTCATCATTTCAAATTCAAAGAAGAGCGAGTAGAGTAAAAGGTGATTCAAAAACTCATTCAAAGCGTTTGTAGAGATTTTAGTAGCGATATCACACCAATTCATCAGATTTTACAAGGTATTTATCAAAAGCCAAGCTATGTAGTTTTATTTTTCATAAACCCTAGTTTGACAAGATGGTGTCTAGTTTGAAAAATGTAGAAGGGAAGGAAGTTTTAAATGTTTAGCTTGTTAGTAATGAAGTAAAGCAACCCATGTTTAAGGCAATTCCTAACATAGCTTATAAACAAGACCCTTCTGGCACATTGTCAATGATCCCACCAAATGTAATAATGGTGCAAGATGTGAGGAGATGTTATAATTGGAAAATTGGTAGCATTGGAGACCTAGAGATTAAGGATGCATATAATAGGCTATGTGAAAATGATGTTTTAAAGGAAAAGTTCCAAATTGTAGAAAGAAAGGGTTTAACATGAGCCCTAGATTTTCCTAATGTATTTAAAACATAGTAGATAAGAATAGTACTGAACCAAATTTATGATGGTTCTTTATGGCTAGAGGGAGGACCTATCAAAATATCCAAGAGAATAATCCATAGGGTTATTGGTTACCCAACCCTAGATTGGCCAAAGACACTTAGAAATGATTCCAAAGAAGTAATTGCGAAGATCATTGGAGAAAAATGGAATAAAAGAGTCATGATAATAGATACAATTGCTAATCCATTGTTAAATTTTTCTATAAGGGTAATCTCACATAAATTCTATCAATCTAGTACATTAAATAGTGTACCCTGCATAGCTCTAGATGTTGGTTACAAAATTGTAAAGAAAGATCATACATATGATTTGGCAAAGCTACAACTGCACCAACTAATGGAGAATCTTGGAGCAATATGGAAGACCAAGAGTGCACAGTGCAAGTTTGGTTCCATACTGGTTTGTATATTATTTTATGTACAAAACACATTCCCATCATTTGGTACTATAGGATGGAAGACCAATAGATCAATTGTAGCACAAATTAATGAGTACGTTGAGCAATTAGGAGAAAATTTTGAGTCATTGATGACAAGTTACTATTTCAAGAAACCAATGAAGCAAAGAATGAGGATACCAATTTCTTTAGTTGAGAAGCATTATAATGATATTTGCTTTCTTGTTGATGCTGACTACACATTTGTACAAGCTGCGACACCAAGGGTAAGATGGTTGAGACCCTTAGGGTATGAGATCAATGTGGATGAAGCCTCAATAGCTATAACAACTCTACTAGCAGAGGAAGTAGACAAGACTACAAAAGTCTTTGGAAACAATGAAATGGTAAAGTCTAAAATTACCATGGAGTTGAAAACTACATCAGCCATTAAGAAGAAAGATAAGTTAGTGAAGAAATCAAAAGCTAAATTTGGAGAGAGTGTTGAGGAAGAAGAGGAAGAAGAGGAAGATGAACCTCAAACTCAAATACCTCTAGCATTGACCCAAGGCATGGGAGAAGATAAGGAAGAAGAGGAGACTGAAGGTGCCAAAGGAGAAGAAGCCAAGGAAGCACCTACTCCTGCTGAGTCAAAGAAAAGAAAGGCTAAGGCACAACCAGTGGCAAGGGAAAATAAGATTTTCAAACCTATCCAAGCCAAGCCCACTGTACCTACCACTAGAGCTAGCACATGAGCAACTACATAGAAGGCCAAAGAAAACTACATAGAAGGCCAAAGAAAAGAAAAAGAAAACATAACAAGGAGGCCAAGAACAAAAGAAACCAAGAAGAAAATATGTGGCACAGCCAGATTTTGAGGAAGAAAAGATAAAGTCACATGACAACAGCCAATTCAAGTTGGTGAGTCACAATCCTCTTTCTAATTTTGAGAACTTATGTGAAAATGTATAGAACAATGCAGATTTATCAAGGTTTTCACATATAGATTTCAAAAAATTGGGTAAAGTAGAGAAAAATGAAGTGGAAGAGGCATTATATTGCATGATGTCAAATTTTAAGACACCTCCACTAGAATTTTCCAACTCTGTACCTAAAAGTCTATATGACATAGTTGAGCAAAAATGGCATTATTGTCTAGACTTGGAAAGACAAATCAAGGAGACACAACTAGCCCAAGTAATGCTAGAGTTGACCAAGGGATAGATTGCTAAGGCTATTAAGAAATATGTAGTTAGGTTCACACCTAAATACAAATCTTTTAGCATTCTCCAAAATAATATTGGGGATGTTGTGAAAAAGTCAACACAAATATGGAAACTCATTTATGGGTTAACCACAGTAAAGAAAGGAGAAATTGATCCTTCAAAGGGTTAGGAAGATGCTAAAGATGATGATGCTAGAGAAGATGATGAAAAAGATAATACAATTGGAGGAGAGACAAAAGTGAATGTAGATGACATAACACCAGTTGATCCTAAGCAAAAAGAACAATAGAGTGTGCATGACATACAATTGCTGAATGTCAATCTTCCTCACGAAACAATCAAGAATACTAAGACTATAAATGTAAAGAATGTTTCTGATTCATCAGCTCAGAACATCAATCCACTGACTGTAGAAGATTTGAAGAAAATTCTAGATCAATCTACACTCCAGGCTAAACTCTATGAAAATCCAGTCTTGGTTAGCATAGAAGAATTGTAGAAGGCAGTAACTGATGTCACAAGGGAAAAGGAGAATCCATAAGAACCACCTTCCATCATCCCTTCAGTTACTAATGTACAACCTTTGTTTTTGATGCCACAAGTCACAACTACTAAGGTTGATACAATTGTTAAAGTTGATATTGTTGAAAAGAAAGAAGAAGAGAAAGATACTACAAGATAACAGTAAATAGGATAGATAGATTCATTTGTACCTACAACACAGGAACAAGGTGCTAGCCAAGTCATAGTGATAGACTAGGGCAAGCCTAAAGAGAGTGAGCTTAGACCAAAGGTTACGGAGCAAGTGGCCATCCAAGCACTGGTAGCCTTACCAACATTTGGCACTCCTACACAAGCTCTTCAAAAGCTGAGCATGGAAGCCATCCCTTTGCAAATCTTAGTGCCAAGCCCAAGTTCATCAAAGGTTGAGAAGGTAACTCATTATGGAGATATAACTCTTCATGAAGAAATTTTTATTCCAAAGTATGATTATGGTACTATGACATTGGAACAAATAGGCATATTACAACAGGCCTTAGAAAGGAAAAAGCATCAGGAAATGCTTAGGAAAGAACATAGGCAGAAGCAAGCACTTCAAGACATTAAGGACATCTTTCTAGATGCATTTAGTCTACTAACTCCTAAAGAGCCCAAGCCACTAATAGAAAAACTAATAGATATAGTGGAAAAGGTCATTAATGAAGACCTTGATACAAATGCAAAACATTTAGAATGATCAGAAAAGAAGTTTCAAGGTAAGGTGAATGAGAAAATATCTAGTGCAATAGCACTAAATCAAGTTGCATTGGCAATCAAAGTTGAAGAGGTGAAGAAGGTAATTGAGAATATATTCTCATTATAGACAAAACTATGTGATCCTACACTCTTCACTCATGAGACTAGAAGTCACATTCTGAGTCTAGAATGTAGAATTACTACATTAGGTGCAAGCCTACCTACAAATCTAGCTCAGAGTGAGAAGCATTTTAGGACATTGCTCTAGACACAAAGTCAATTAGCTGTATTGACAACAGATGAGGCTAGCATAAGAGCCAAATTGACATGTAAACAAGCATTTGTCACCCCATGTATGGAGATATTGCATAAGGTGCTAGGCTATGCCGAGACTCTACTAAAGAAAGACCCCAATCTTTCTACTTTAGATGGTCTAGCACACCTTGCTGCTGAGCTTGCAATCCAGATCAAATCATTGGATGTTGCATGTGACAACTAGGATGCAACCCTCAAGATCATAATGGATGTACATAAATATTTTTTGGACAAACACACTATAATTATATAGCCCATTTGACATAAGTGTCAAAAGGGGGAGATAAAGACAAAAAAGGGAGATAGATAATATGGAGATAGAGTGGGGGAGATTATAGAAAAAGGAGATATATGAAAGGGAGAGATACATCATTGGGGAAGAAACACATTTTGAAGAGAAAAAAGCAAAATGTAGAGATATCAGCTAAGTGAGAGCATGAAAGAGTATCAATGCATTGAAGTCAAAGAGTATCAGCAGAGACACATTCACTCAGAGAGAAGCACAAATTTTGGATACAGAATAGACATATTAACTTAGAGGGAGTTATCAAATTTTGAGGTATCTAAGTTATTGTAAAATTTTGAAAATTTGAAGTTTTGTATTTAAGCCAAGTCATGGATATGTTATGCTTGAGAGATTAAGGTTGATTATGTATATTCAAGTGTTTTTGACATCCATGTCAAAGGGGGAGATTGTTGATCTTAGATTGGTTTTGATAAGTGAGTGTCAACACACTTAAACCATTTACTTAGTTCATGCCGAACTAGTAATACATGCCAAGCACAACATGTAGATATTAGACCATGCTGAGTTACAATGAGTGTCAAGCCACTCATGTGTTGAGTCACTCAAGTGCCTAGTAGATAGACCATGCTAAGTGATTCAAGAGCTGAGTAAATAGTGGATGTCGAGTAGTGCAGGAGCCTAGTCACAGTATAAAGATTAGTGCATGCTTAGCATCAGAGACTTCATATGCCAAGTGAAACAGTTTGGACATATTTTTTTGTATGGCACAAACAACTATGTAAACTATTTTTGAGTCGACTTAAGGATAGATTTCAATATTTTGGAGATAAGGATGTATCTCTAATTGGATTCCCTATGCAATTACATGTAGCCAATCAGAAAATGGGAAGGTTTGAGCGGCACAATGGATGAATCTCAGCCATAGATTCATACCTAACCCTAAGTCTCTAAGTCTTCTTAAGGGGGATGAAACCCTAAACTATCTATGGGAGAAGAGAGTGTGTAATGAGTATTGGAGGAGAGAAGAGGATAGTTTGCAGAGCATTCGTGAAGACTCAAAAGTTATGAAGAAAGAGTGAATTGTAGAATTAGTTAGAGAAGAACAGAAGATAGAGAAAAGGATACATCATTGAGACCTATAATTGAGAAGGATCAAGAAGATAGGTGTTTAGAGGTGATCTATTAATAGGCAAGCAAGTGCCAATCACAAGATCTATACTGAGACATTCTAACGGGTGATTTCAATCAAATCTCTTAACATAGTTGTCCTAGCAGGCTGTATGAAATCCTTTAACAAGGTGCTTACTTAGTTGTAAGTTGAAGTCTTCTAACAAGGCACACTTTTAATAGGGTGTTGAAATCCTCTATCAAGGTGAGACCTAATAGTCTTTTGTAAGCCTTTAACAAGGTAGACCTTTCATAGGGTAGATCATAATTTATGGTCAAAACATTGTAACCATAATTGGATAGACTTTACAATTGTAGTAGTGAAGATTTGTGGGTGTCATCCTAACCCCAGTTTTACCTTCTCACTTGGAGGGTTTCTGGGTAATCATATCTGGTGTTATGTGTGTGATTGCTTACATGTCTACATGATATATATGTATGCGCTTTACACGTTATTTCAGTTTATCTATTGAATGCATGAGATGGATGTGTGGTGAAAGTTTTATGGGTTCATGTTTTAATTGTTGATTTACCCCCCCTCACAGAAGTTTACCTTTCCTATTGTAATTCCAACACTGAAGATTGGTTGTTTTTTTCAATGGAACCCTTGATTGTTTTAGTCCCTAGTGAGCATTACCTTGCACACCCAACCCAAACCATAGATCTTGTTCTACTCCTGCACCTGCTTGCTTTCGTGTGCCTACACCTTCACCTTCCCGAGCTCCCCTCATCATTCAGTTTATTTTTAGTATATTTTAAATGTATTAAAATCTTATATCTTAAAGTAGATTTTTAATTAAGTTAGAAGAAATTTTAATAATATCCTTATATAATATTAAATATTTAAAATAATTCTGTAATATTATTAAGAATATGTAAAAGTAGCTTTGTAATTTATATAACCAAATAAAAGTTCAAATTTCATACTTTAAATGATTTTTTATTTCATTAATTCTATTTTAAATTTTAATAATTTAAATTTAAATAAAAGTGTAGATTACTTTCTTTAAGTTAAATAATAGCTAAATAATGAATTTTAAATTTTTTTAGAATCTTAAGCAATTTTGTTAAATGAAATAAATTTATTCTAAATTATTAATTTAAAAATTTGTACATTAATTATACTTGATAAAAGAATAGCATATAGAATATGGTTGTTAGACTAAAAAAAAGAAGTAAAAATCATAAAATTTAAATTAAAAAAACATTAACCATAATATATATTTGAACCAAATGCCACTTATAATAAACTAAAATAAATAAAATAATGAAGAATTTGGATTGGCTATAGCCGAAATCAACTCAACTTAACCGATTCAAAATTAGAAACCATAAAGAAAATCTATAATATATGCACAATAATCTTATTCATAAATCATCATATCTATACTTTCTAAACTAATAGTAGTACTTTCTAAAGGAAATTTGGTGTTAGCTCCTAAAAAAGGGGTTCTATAACACCTAAAGAGCTCAACCAATCACATGTCAACTAAATAATTTGTTTAATAGAAAACATCTAATCTTTAGAAAAATTAAAATTACCTAAAAATATTTAGTTCTCATTGGTTCAAAATAACTGATTAATTGTGCTCAACTCAATACAATAGTATATTGCCTATGAAAAATATAATAAGATGTAATAACTATATTCAAATTAATGATATTCAAATCATTAGTTTAAAAAGTATTTTTGATTGGTAAATGATTGAAACCTTTTAGATTATATTATAATAGAAAATTAATTACAAAAGTCTCTATTCAAATAGGCACTAGTAGGAAAGAATGGAGAAGAAAACCTCTAGTCTTGCCTGAGACTGAGGTCCTTTATAGATATATACTTAAGAGGGGCATACCCCAATTTCTATAATTTGATGGTAATCCTGATAATTCTTTATTCAAACTTTCCTATTTTTTGATCTTATAAACAATTTGCCCAAATCTTCTTTGGATGCTTTGAAAGGTATACCTTCCTTTTCTTCAAGTTCCAATATTTTTAATTACAAAAATCTCATGTTAATTGAAGAAAAAATTTAAAGGTGTAAACTCTCCCAAGCTCTCGCTGGATTTGCTTAAAATATGAGGCTCCTTCTTGTCATACTACAATAAGACAAATTCTTTATCCACATTAGGTGTTGGCACTGTTTACTCTTTTTTATTCTTATATTACAGTATCTTATCCCTTTAGTTAATACCATTTCTTATCTTTGATGATTAACTATTTTATCCAGTCTAAAACTTTGATTAAATCAGGTGTGGATTCCTTTTAGAAGAAAGATTGAATTTTTAGTGCTAATAATGTAATGAGGTAGGCTAAGAATTTCTAAAGACCTTACAGATTTGAATAACATAACTAAATTATTAATCATATACTGAAGATAAAATTCTATAATCTTACTAGCAACAGGAAAATTAAATTCTTAAACGAAGATCTCAATATATCATAGAGACTATACTAATAAATCAAGAAACTGAGATCAAAATTATGCCAAAAAGGAACATATAACATTAAACTACTTAAACTAAAAGAGTATCTTATATTATATTCATCTTTTGTACATTTATACATAATAGAACTAGGACATAATGAGATTAGGTGCAGACAAAAAAAAACCATTTTCTTTGACGAAAAAGGGAAAAAGATCCAACAAAACAAAGCTCACTACTTGGGATTGGGCCAACAATGAAGGGGCCTAACAAAGCAAGAAACCGTAGGGACGAAGAACACCAAAACAATAGATGAAGACCAAAAAGGACAACAAAATAGGACACGAGACCCAAACAAACCCCCAACTAGAAGAGAATCACCATTAGATATCCCCACCAAATTTCCATGTCACCATGTTGATGTTGACCATTTCATCTAGATCTTTTGCCCTTGAACCTGCAGGAAAGATGAATGTTATTTTCTCCTTGTTGGATTTGAATAGGTTTGGAAAACTAAATTCTAGAAGGTTGATATCATCAAAAACTACCCCTAGCTCTATGTAGGCTTCAAAAGTCCAAAGATAATGCAGGAGCCAATTCTTGTCTTGGTCTTTCATTATTTCTCTCCAATGAAGCAAAAAGTTGATGTTAGCTTCCATCTTAGGCCACTTCTAAACTGAATATTGTCCTAAATAACCAATATGGCTACTTGAAACTTTGGCAAGTTCTAGACTCCTAGGGGGATATGACATGTAGACTTTAGGTAAGGGAATGCTAAGTTTCTCATCAATGTAGAGGGCTGGATGCTCTAAACCGTCAAGCTAGATTGGTTCAAAAACATTTTGGCATAGCTGAATAATTTCCCATTTTTGTACATTGGCCCTTCCTAGACACTCAAGAAAGGAGCCTAAGACATTTCTGTTATTTTTCCAACCAAAATTGTAGTTAAAAACCCTCTCTCCTAGAACCCAACACATGAAAACCTTAGATTCCATTTGTTGGGTTTGACATTACCCCTAAAAGTCATCATGCATACCTCTAGGGCATGATATAGATAGATGACAGAATCCATACACAACCTAAGATGTAGACCACCTAAAAAGAACCTATGGAAAATGATAGAAATTAACCTAGAGCCGAATATAAAATACTCACCTTGTGGGCCCTAGAATGATCTAGAAGAACATGATATGATACGTCACCTAATGATCATCATTATAAATTGTGAAATTTTCTAAGAGTATAAATCATAATTGCTAGGACTGGTCTATTTCATAATCATACCTATTTATGCAATTTATAATGTTTGTGTCACTATGTTTTTGTTAGTGATCCTAGTGGAGCTTAAACTTAGAAAAAGGGGAAATAGTTTGCCACATTAAACTATGGGATATGGAAATTAACTAAGAAGAGTCTTAGATGCTAGGAGAAATATGTCATCTCCTTCCACTCCTCTATTAGCCAAACGGTCAACCTTTGAGTTTCCTTCTTGATATATATGTTTGATTCTAATTTCTTTGAACTTATCAAAAAGGTTTAGTATGCTCTCAAGTTTTGAATTTATGACCCAATTTGGAGTTTTCCACTTTCTTAACATGTTTAGACTGATTTAGGAGTCTCCTTCAATAATAATTCTCTTAATCCTCAATTTTAGACTTTATATGTGCCCCTCACAGAGATCTTCTAGTTTCACTATGTTGTTTGTTTCTATACCCAACGGCTTGCTCTTTTGATGATCCAATCTCCATAATTTGATATGATTATACAGCCTATACCTACCTTTCTGGGGTTTCCTCTTGAGGCTCCATCAAAATTTAATTTCATCCATCCTTTTTGTGGTAGTTCCCATTTACATTCATTTCTTGCATTTTGGTTTTTGTTGTTATAGACTAATGAATGGTTAATTAAGTTATGCCACTTCTTTTTCATTTTTTTATCCCATTCTATAAAGGTCCCTTATTCTTTGATAGTCTTCCTTAAGTGATTATTCATAACTTTTATTATGCTTGGGTCTATTTTTTTGATTATAGAAGAATAGCTAAGTTCTATATTGTTAAATATTTGTCTATTCCTTTCTTTCTAGATTTTCAACGTTAGTATAGCTAGAGATATGTTCCATAGTCTACTTCCATTAGGCCACCTAGTTAGATGACTATTCAGATTCCTAGGAAGGGGGTGGTCCAATTGAGTTTTTTTCGAAGTCACTCCCAAAAATCCTTAGCAAAGGGGCATTGATAAAATAAATGCTCTACTATTTCAGAATTATTTTTGCGTAGATTATGTCTTGAAGAGCCTTCGAATCCCATCTTCCTAAATTTGTTAGCTATTAAGATTCTATTTTGTTTTGCTTGCCATAAGAAGATGTCTACCTTTGGTAATCCAATAGGGTCCCAATAGAGGTTTAAAAGTATGTTTATGTTTTCCCACCTTTGAGAGTTGATGATTAGATTGTATCCTTTCTTTTCTCTATATGTTCCATCTTTTGAAGATCCCCATATCAACTTGTCTTTCCTATCATTATAATTAATGTAGCACTCTTTTAGAATTTTCTCTAAGGTCCCTTTTTCTTTGGATGATAGTCCTGTATTGTCCAGAGATTTCCACTTAGATATCTTCTCCATTTAATTTTATTCTTTGTATATAGTCTACTACCTTTATCCTCCATTCATTCATGAGTGTGTTTTTGATGTTAGCTGATATATCCAGTCTATCTAAAGGGGGGTATTCATTCTATGAGTCTTTCTAGAATAGTTCTTCATCTCCTCTTCCTAAGTCTCAAGTAGCATATTTAGAGATCATTGGGTGAAATTTTTGCATGAAATTCCAAGCCTCTGATCCTTTTAGTGGGTTCCTTGTTCGCAGGAGTAAAATGGGATCATCAACATGTTGAGAATAGATTGAAGAAGCTAATCAAAGAGGGAGATTGTAAAGGGAGATTGTTGAGAACATACAAGTATGACTAATATGCTTCAATCATTATTTTGTCACTAGTGTAAAACCTGCCATTTGCTGGTAAGACACCTGCTTATAAGAATTAAGTACTATCACTTATTTGATTGATGAAGAGGATTTGATCAAAAGATATAACAATAGCACCTAGAGGAAAGGTTGAGTTATGATTATGCAAAGGAGTAAAATAATTAGTTAAGATAGTGATAACATGATGTATTGATAATCTACTTAAGGTTACAAAGGCTAGTTACACTAAGAAAGTTTAGAAGAACAAGTTACACAAAGTTTGTCTACCAAGCTTGACCAAGTGGATAGTAGGTGTCGAGCAAAGTCAATGCAAGCCAAGCATAAAATTAGTTGCAGCCGAGTAAAAGTTCATTCTAGTGTATGTCGAGCAGAATGGTGGATGCCGAGTAAAGTTTAGTTGATGTCGAGCACTAATAAACTTTAGTTCATGCCAAGTGATTTTACAAAGGATGCCAAGCAACACTATATATGCCGAGCATCAGAAGCAAGATAACACCAAGCTACTGCATTATTTAAAAGATTATGAATTCAATGGATTTGAGTTGACAAGTTTGTTTTCTTGGATTATGTGAACTAGGTGGAAGATAAGATTGATGAGGTGGAGGCACAGAATTCAAGGTAAACCATTTTAAAGAAAATTCAAAGAGGATTCTAGGAGAAGTTTCTAGAAGAGATATGGAATGTGGGGTAGATTCATTGTATCCTACTAATCCATCCAAAACCTACATTGGATGATGGAGAATGAGCAGAAAAAGATCTCGATTTCCTATTTATAGGAATGGTTAGTCATGAAGCAAGGTTGTCATGTGAGAGAATCTAAGGAAGAGAAGGAATCAAGTCTTTTGCTTCATCAAGTGACCTAAGAGAAGAGTATGCAATGACATGTTAAGCAAGAAGGCTTACAAATATGAATGCTTGAAGGGTGAATAAGCTATTAGAGTTTCAATGTATGAAGGCCAAGCATAATGAAGGACTAAACAGTGATCTATAATCTACAAATGAAGTTGTCAGTTGTTATTAGATCAAGCCTTACTGTTACTCTCTAACAATTGCATTAGTCTAGGGTAAATCCTTTGGATTAAGGTTGACCTAATAGTCATTTGTAAATCCTTTAACTAGGTGACATTCTAAGTGAATGGTCTAAAGTCCTCTAACAAGGCTCACTCCTAATAGGGTGACTGAAATCCTTTAACAGGGTCACATTTAATAGTGTGTATTGTAACCTTTAATAGGGTTGGCATTTTATAGGGCATCACTTCAGAAGAGTGAAAAAGAATAGCATGTTATTGGTAGTTTTTCCCAAATTGAGTTTCCACATAAATCATTGTTTCAAGTGTGTTGATGAATCTGTTATGTTTCATGATTACATTTCTGCAAGCTGATTTGATAGTAACCTACAAGTTTTAAGTGATTGCATCATCTTAAGGATGCATGCATGATGAACAATGTTTTATGGGTTCACTAAAATGTGAAAAGTTTTATTTATACATCTAGACCTTGGATAAATAATTCATCCCCCCCCTTCTCAGCTATTCTAAAGTATTCCAACAATTGGTATCAGAGCCATCTACTTAAGAGGACTAGTTTGAAGGTACTAGAAGCACAAAGATCAAGATGTCAAAAAGAGAAGTACCCAAGCTCAATAGAGACAACTTTCTTGCATGGAATTTTTTGATAAAGCTACACCTTGGAGGACTTGGAGATCATGAAAAATCTACCATTACCACTAAGCACGTTAATCCTTCTGGTGCCCCAACTGCTGAAGCTATGAGAAAGAAGAAAGAACATAACCAAACAATGCTGGAGATTGCCTCTGCCCTAAGCTATACTAAATTTGATGATATCAAAGGTCTTAATAGTGCAAAGAAAATGTGGGATGTCCTAACCAATATCTATGGAGGAGATGCAAATGTTCTAAGAGCCAAAGCTAAAAGCCTCAGAGGTAAATTTGATGATATGAGAATGGAAGAAGGTTAAAATATTGCTCAATATGTTGTAAGGATAAAATAAGTTCTTAATGCAATAAGAGGTGCTAATGGTAAATTAGATGATGATACTATACTAAGAAAAGTCTTGAGAACACTACTACCTATATATGCTATTAAAGTTTTTGCAATTCAAGAACTAAGATGTATACTAGGGAATGATCTATCACTTGAAAGTTTGGTAGGTAGACTCACTACTTTTGAGCTATCTAACTTTGATAATTACAAACTTGAAAGTATTGAATCTACTTTCAAAGCTAAGATATTATAAAAGGAACTCAAAGCGAAGAAAAAGAAGAAAAAGAAGAAAAAGAAGAAGTATGTGTCTAGTGACAGTGATACAGATAAGGAGGATGTAGAACAACTTGAAGCACTACTATCAAGAAGATTTCACAAAGGTAAAAGTAAGTTCAAAGGTAAATTACCTATCATTTATTTCAATTGCAATGAGGCTAGTCATATTGCTTCTAGATGTCCAGAGAAGAAGAATTATTACGGAAGTGACAAATACAAGAGTAGAAGAGATGAAGACAACAAGAACTATAGAGACAAAGGCAAAAAGTCATGCTACATTGTTGAAGAGAAAACAAGAGATGAATCTAATGAACATGATGATGAAGTGGTGTATGTTGCAATGAAGGATGAATCTGATAAAGATGAGACAACTGCACTTGTGACTTGTGTGAAGAAGAGTGATAGATGAATCATTGATAGTGGGTGTTCACATCATATGACTGGAGACAAAAGTAAGTTCATTACCCTGAGTTGTTGTGATGGAAATAGTGTAAGATTTGGTAATGATGCACCATGTTTGATAAAAGGAAAAGGTTCTATAAAAATCATAGATAAGATTTAATGTGACAGTGCTTGCTATGTTGAAATACTTAACTATAATATTTTAAGTGTGTCACAACTGAATAATTTAGGATGTAAGGTTGAGTTTGACAACAAAATTGCTAAGATATATGACATTGATGGGAAATTGATTGGAAAGGGTGATCAAACTAGGAGTAATCTATTCTATCTTGACATAGAGGATGCTACTTGTCTTGTTATAAAATTTGATGATGTGTGGCTATGGCACAAAAGGTTATGTCATGTCAATTTTGATAACCTGGTTAGTATCAGTAACATGAGAAAAGTTAGAGGTTTGCCTAAGTTGAAGAAGCTTAAAAATATAATGTGCAAACAATGTCAGTCAGGAAAAATGTCAAAGTCAAGTTTTAAGAGTAAAACTTATACCTCTAAAGAAATACTAGAGATTGTTCATACTAACTTGTGTGGTCCAATTGATCTGCAAATCTATAAATGAGATAAGTACATTATGCTACTTGTTGATGATTATTCTAGAATGATGACAATTATGTTTTTGAAATAGAAATCTGATGCTTTCCAAATGTTTAAGTGGTACTTAGCAACAGTTGAGAAGGAAACAGGTAAAAGCCTAAAGTGTTTGAGATTTGATAGAGGAGAAGAATTCACATCAAATGAGTTTAAGATGTTATGTAATGATAGAGGAATCAAAAGACAAACATCTACACCTAGAACCCCTCCACAAAATGGAGTAGTTGAAAAAAGGAACATATCTATAACGGACTATGCTAGAACATTCATGATGGAGAAGAATATTGCTTTGAAATACTAGATAGAAGCTATAAGTACAACTGTCTATACCTTGAACCATGTACAAGTCAAGAAAGGTACTCATTCAACACCTCTTGAACTATGGTATGGATACACAATATGCAATATTTTAAAGTATTTGGAAGTAAGTGTTACATTCTTAAAGACTTCAAGAATGGTAAACTTGATAAAAAATGTGATGAAGGTATATTCCTAGGATACTCCACAAGAGGTAAAGCTTATAAGTGTTTACATACTAACACTAACAAAGTTGTGGAATGTGCAAATGTGAACTTTGATGAATATATAGACGTACATGAGGCTGAACCTATGTAAGAACTAGAAGAATACAAATTATTTGTATACTTTTATGAAGGTATGCCCATTGAAGAAGATGCTACAAATCAAGCTACAAGCCAACAACAAGTTTCAATGACTAATGAGTCACATCCCATGAATGCCGACTTACATTCAAGAATCGAGATGCATTCATATGTCAAGTTACAAAATGAAGTTGAAGCACATTCTGATTCTGAGATTAGTATACATGAAAGAGATGTTGAATTACCTGATAGAGATGTACACAATGACTCTAAAGCTGAGAGAAAAATTGAAGAAACTAGAGCTAAACCAAGATTGTCCAAATATGTGAAGAGACATCATCCTGCTACACAAATCATTGGAGACAAAGTTGCTAGGTCAATGAAAAGAAACAAATTGAGAGATGATA
The DNA here is from genome assembly GCA_028749045.1 of Cupressus sempervirens. Classification (NCBI taxonomy): domain Eukaryota; kingdom Viridiplantae; phylum Streptophyta; class Pinopsida; order Cupressales; family Cupressaceae; genus Cupressus; species Cupressus sempervirens. Next base: position 872,002,100 of record CM053786.1, read on the forward strand.
CATGTTTGCTGAGCATGAAGGAACCCAAATCAGTAAGAGATGCTTTAGAAGATGTCAACTAGGGTAAAGCCATGGAAGAAGAGATTGAACAAATTGAGAAAAACAAAACATGGACTCTAGTTCCTAGACTAGAAGACAAAAATGTGATTGGCACCAAATGGGTATTAAGAAATAAGCTAGATGAAAATGGTGAATTCACAAGAAACAAAGCAAGATTAGTTTGCAAGGGATATGCACAAGAGGAAAGAATTGACTATGGAGAGAAATTTGCTCTTGTTGCTAGGTTGGAAGGAGTAAGAACTCTACTTGCTTATTCTACATATAAAGGTTTTAAAGTTTATCAAATGGATGTTAAATTTGCATTTCTAAATGGCATATTAGAGCAAGAAGTTTACATAGAACAACCAAAAGGTTTTGTTAATGTTAACAACAAGAACATGGTATGTAGACTACACAAAGCTCTATATGGTTTGAAACAAACACCAAGAGCATGGTATGAGAGACTTCATAATTATCTTGTGAATATTAAATTTGAAAGGACTAATGATAACAATAATCAGTACTTGAAGAGAGAGAAAGGCAAAGGTATTTTTTTATCTAAAATTTTTGTTGACGATATCATATTTGGAGGTCAAGATGCTTTATGTAAAGATTTTGCAAATCAAATGAAGCAAGAATTTGAAATGTCTATGTTTGGAGAGATCATTTTTTTTGTGGGTTTGCAAGTATGTCAGATGAAATATGGTATATACATCACTGAGTCAAAGTATGTCAAGGAAATATTGAAAACTTTTGGATTGGAGGATTCCAAACTAGTAAGTAAACCTATGGTGACAAGACACAAGTTGTCAAAGAATGATGATTCAAATGAGGTAAATCAAATATTGTATAGGTCTATGATTCGAAAATTGCAATATCTAGTACATAGAATACCTGGTATTGCATTATCTATAGGGATAGTTGCAAGATTCTCTACTAATCTCTAGGAGAATCACTTAATGGTTGTAAAGAGAATAATGAGATATCTAAAAGGAACATAGAAGTTTGGTTTATACTATAAGAAGAATGAGAAATTTGAATTAAGAGCCTACACTAATGCTAATTGGGCTAGAAACATTGATGACAGAAAAAACACTAGTGGAGGAGCATTTTTCTTAGGCAAGAGGCTAGTTACATGGACTAGCAAGAAATAAAATTGCACTTCATAATCTACTGCTGAAGCTAAATATGTTGTTGCTATAAATTGTGCAAACATTGTATGGATCAAAAAGCTACTCAAAGGTATGAAGGAAGAAATCATAGAACCAATGACACTTTATTGTGATAATACAAGTGTTATCAATGTATCAAAGAATCCAGTGATGCACACAAAGACTAAACACATAGCAATCAAGTATCATTACTTGAGAGAATTAGTTTAAGATAAAGAGGTGAAGATGGAATAGGTCAACACAAAAGAGAAAATTGCTAATATCTTCATAAAATAATTACCTAAGAATGGTCATGAGTATCTAAGAGGTAAACTAGGGGTGATATCCCTGTCAAAGGCTAGCTAAGTAACAAGAGGAGTGCCTTGCATCAGACAAGCTGAATTTCATATGTTATAAATTGGTGCAGTGGATCTTACTTTAGGAGCTGCCTAAAATAATCAAAGAGCTAAAAATTCAAATCAATCACAAGCAAGGTAATAGAGGGAGAAAATTGAAGAAACTAAAAAAGCTTATATCTGCATGTTAAGATGACAATTTTTTGGCATAAGTCTTTGGCATTGTTGTCAAAGAAGTAGATAATTACTGATCAAGCTAGTATAATTGCTGAGAGATTGAGTGATCAATAATTGTCAAAGAAAGGAGAGGTTTATTGATCTTAGAGGGAGAAAATTATTGAAGATGATAGTTGTTGGTGAGGACAACAAAGACGAAGAAATCCTAATATCTACCTAGTAAGAGGGAGATACAAGAAGAAACTCAGAGGGAGTTATAAGAAAGAGTTTTCTAACCTATTCAGAAGAATGGAAGTTGCTAATAGAGGGAGAGATTTCAATACAAGGAATTATTTTATTTTTGGTATTTTGTTGGTCTTACTATTTTAGCCTAGTTAATTTGGTTGAACAAGGTGTTTGCCATTTGGTTGATCAGTTTGGTTTACTATCAATGCCAAAGAGGGAGATTATTGAGAATATATTGAAGAAGCTAATCAAAGAGGGAGATTGTTGAGAATATACAAGTATGACTAATATGCTTCAATCATTATTTTGTCATTGATGTCAAACTTGCTATTTGCTGGTAAGACAACTGCTTATAAGATTTAAGTACTATCACTTATTTGATTGATGAAAATGATTTGATCAAAAGATGTAACAATAGCACTTAGAGGAAAGGTTGAGTTATGATTATGTAAAGGAGTAAAAGAATCAGTTAATACAATGATAACATGATGTATTGATAATCTACTTAAGGTTACAAAGGCTGGTTACACTAAGAAATTTAAGAAGAACAAGTTACACAAAGTTTTTCTGCCAAGCTTAACCAAGTGGATAGTAGGTGCCGAGAAAAGTTAGTGCAAGCCAAGTTGGAAAATTAGTTGGAGCCAAGTAAAAGTTCATTCTACTATATGCCAAGCAGAACAATAGATGTCGAGTAAAGTTTAGTTGATGTTGAGCACTAGTGAACTTTAGTTCGTGCCGAGTGATTTTACAGAGGATGCCAAGCAATATAGTATATGCCAAGCATGAGAAGCAAGATAATGTCGAGCTGCTACATTATTTAAAAGATTGTGAATTTACTGGATTTGAGCTGACAAGTGTGTTTTTTTGGATTATGTGAACAAGTGGAAGATAAGATTGATGAGCTGGAGGCATAGAATTCAAGGTAAACCAATTTGAGGAAAATTTAAAGAGGATTCTAGGAGAAGTTTCTAGAAGAGATATGGTATGTGGGATAGATTCATTGTATCCTACCTAATCCATCCAAACCCTAAATTGGACAATGGAGAATGAGTGGCAAAAGATCTTAATTTCCTATTTATAAGAATGGCTAGTCATGGAGCAAGGTTGTCATGTGCAAGAACCTGAGGAAGAGAAGGAGTCAAAGGTTTTACTTCATCAAGTGACCTAAGAGAAGAGTCTACAATGACATGTTAAGCAAGAAGGCTTAAATATATGAATGCTTGAAGGGTAAACAAGCTATCAGAGCTGCAATGTATGAAGGCCAAGTAGAATAGAGGACTAAATAGTGATTTTTAATTTACAAATGAAGTTGTAAGTTGTTATCAAATCAATCCTTACTATTAATCTCTATCAATTGTATCAACCTAGGGTAAATCCTTTGGATTAAGGTTGACCTAACAGTCATTTGTAAATCCTTTAATCGAGTGACATTCCAAGTGAATGGTCTAAAATCCTCTAACAAGGCTCACTCCTAATAGGATGATTGAAATCCTTTAACAGGGTCACATTTAACAGTGTGTATTGTAACCTTTAATAGGGTTGGCCTTTCACAGGGCATCATTTCAGAAGAGTGAAAAAGAGTAGCATGTTACTGGTGTTTTTTCCCAAATTGGGTTTCCACATTAATCATTGTGTCAAGTATGTTGATGAATCTATTATGTTTCATGTTTACATTTTTGCAAGTTGATTTGATACTAACCTACAAGTTTTAAGTGATTGCATAGTCTTATGGATGCATGCATGATGGACAATGTTTTATGGGTTCACTAAGCTGTGAAAATTTTTATTTAAACATCTGGAACTTGGATAACGCATTCACTCCCCCTCTTAGTTATTCTAAAGTATTCCAACACAACATTCAAATATTTATTATATAAAATTTTGGCCCATTTACTATCTCTTTCTTCGTACATTCGCCAGACTTGTTTAGCTCCCAAGGCTTCATTTTTCCAACTGAGGTTCTTGATTCCTAATCCATCTAGGTCTTTAGGTCTACATATCTTTTCCCATTTTATTAATGTTGATTTATTTTTGTTTTATGTTCCCTTCCAAAAGAAATGTTTGAGTTCCCCTTATACTTTTTTATTGGTGTTTTTAGGTAGTGGAAGACATGACATTTGGTAAGTTAGTATAGCTAAGAGAATTGCTTTGGTTTTTGTTGCTCTACCTACTTTGGTTAGCCATTTCCCCTTCTATGCTACCGTCTATTTGTCTATTCTTTCTAAGATATGTTTCCATCCTTTATTCTTCTTCTCTCCTTTTTCTAGATGGATTCCCATATACTTACGTGGGAATGATCCTTTCTTATACCCCAACTTATTGCAAATATAATCTTCCATTTCCAATGGAGTATTAAGAAAGAAGATTTTTGATTTTTCTACATTTAATTTTTGCCTTGATGCTTTTGTATATTCATATATTATTTATTTGAAATTTTCAGCTTCTACCTTTGTGCTAAGCCTTGGTAAAATTGTATCGTGAAGAAATTTTTCATGAGTGATATTGGGGATATTTTCCATTATCGTTATTCCTATTAGTTTGTGCATAAAATACTTGTATAAAAGGGCTCAGGTTTAGGGATTGTTTCATAGTTGTGATGTAAAATTTGGTTCTTGTAGTGGTATTGAGCTCTAAGAGATTACAGATTGTAATTAGGTTATAATCACTAGATCACAAAATATTGGACTTGTTGTTTGGTGGACATAGCTTAGGGATTGGGTAAACTATATTAAATCTTGGTGTCTTGTGTTCTTTTTTGTGGGATCTATTATTTTCTGTTATTGGTTATATTTGCATGTAATTTTTATTTTTGTCCATGGTTTAATCCTAACAAGTGGTATTAGAGCATAGTTGCTTTTTAGTTATCCTCTTTAGGAAAGTCTCACGATTGAGTGGAAGCGATGGAAGAAAAGGGTAAGCTGAGGGTTGAAAAGTTTAATGAGTAGAACTTTTAGTTATGGAAGATGCAAATGGAAGACTATCTTTATTAGAAGGATTTATGGAAGTTGTTGGAAGGAAAAACCAAGAATCAGGGATTTATGTCAAATGATGACTAGGATCTTTTAGACAGAAAGGAACTCAGAAGTATTCGATTATGCCTGGCACCATTAGTGGCATTTATTATTACTAAAGTGAAGATAACAGAAGAGTTGATGCAAACCCTAGCAAAATTGTATGAGAAGTCCTCTGCTTCAAACAAGGTATTTCTCATGAGAAAAAGATGGATCTATTGCAGATCATTTAAATGAGTTTAATAGTATTACTAGTTAGTTATCTTCTGTGGGTATTAGTTTTGATAAAGAAATTAGGGCTCTCTTGATTTTTTGTTCTTTGCCTAAAAGATGGAATGGCTTGGTGATGGCTATGAGTATTTCTATTGTTGGATCTAGTACCCTAAAATATGATGATGTGATCGGTGTTATTTTGAGTGAGGAAACTTTTAGGAAATCCTCAGCCGGATCTACATCTAGAAGTGCTTTGAACATATGAAGTCAATGTAGAATGACTGAGAGAGAGGAAGTAATTTTGGAAATTGTGGGAAATCAAGAGGAAAGTCCAAGGGGAGGAGGTCTTAATTGAGAGGATCGAACGATTTCTAGTATTTTGGGAAACTAGGGCATAAAATGAAAGATTGTTGGACTCAAAAGAAAAATGAAGGAGATAAACTGGATGGAGACAAGGAGGTGAATGTGGCAAGTAACAAATTTGAAGAGAATGCTTTGCTTCTATCTTTAGAAAGTGTTGGTGATTCATGGATTTTAGATTCTAGTGCTTCATTTCATGCTACACCTCATAAAGGTTATTTCATTGATTATGTCCAAGGGGATTTTGGACTTATTTATTTGGGGGATAATGAACCCTGTCAGATTGTTGGAAAGAGAAAAGTTAAGATTAAGTTGTAGAATGGGAATCATTGGCTACTACATGAGGTAAAACATGTTCCAAGGTTGAGTAGGAATTTAATTTTAGTAGGGCAACTCGGTGATGAGGGTTGTGTAGTTACTTTTAATGATAAAAATTGGACGGTTTCAAAACATTCCCTTGTAATAGCAAAAGGTTTGAAAGTAGGAACCTTATATCTTTGTACAGGTCATATTGTTCCTTCTACTTTAATTATTTTAGAGAAAAATGAATGTTTAGGAACAATTGCTACATTTGAGTAGGAAGAACAAATATCTGCTATAAATTCTGATACAACGTTGTGGCACAATAGACTTGGGCACATGAGTGAGAAAGGTATGAAAGTAGTTCATTCAAAGAAAGTTTTACTAGGTCTGAAATGTGTTAATATGGATTTCTGTGAAAGTTGTGTGTACGAAAAACAAAAGAGAGTGAGTTTTGTGAAGATTGGGAAGGAAAATAAAAGAGAGAAATTAGAGCTTGCACATACCAATGTATGGGGACCAGCTCAAGTATCTTCCCTTGGTGGCTCTCATTATTATGTTACATTTATTGATGACATAACTAGAAAAGTATGGGTTTATTTCCTTAGATAGAAATATGATGTATTTCAAACTTTTAAGAAATGGAAATGCTTGGTTGAAAATGAGACTGGTAAGAAATTAAAATGTCTCAAATTTGACAATGGTGGTGAGTATTGCAATCATGAATTTGAAGATTATTGCTCCACCAGTGGTATTCATAGACAAAAAACTATTCCAAGGACTCCACAAGAAAATGGAGTGGTTGAATGCATGAACAAGACTATAGTGGAGCTTGCAAGGAGCATGAGGTTGCATGCTACCCTTACACATGTGGGCAGAGGCTGTCAATACTGCTATATATTTGATTAATAGAGGTCCCTCTACTCCTTTGGGTTGTGGTATTATAGAGGAAACATGGGCTGGTAAGAAGGTGAGTTATTCTTTTCTCAAAACTTTCAGTTGTGAAGCATTTGCTTATATAGATTTTGAAAATAGAACCAAGCTGGAAGCTAAGTTACTGAAATGTGTATTTTTTGGATATGGCATTAATGAATTTGGTTATAGGCTTTGAGATTTTGAAAATCATAAAATTGTAAGAACTAGGGATGTCATATTCAATGAGAAAGTGTTGTACAAAGATCTATTGCAACAACATGAGAAGAAAGAGGATGATTTTGTAGTGCTAGATGATACTCCAAAAGATGATGTTCTAGAAATTTCTCATGATGTGCAAAAACTACAACAACAAATACCACATACACCAGTGAATGTTAGATGGTCAACAAGGCAAACTAGACCTCCACAAAGATTTTCTCCCTTTTTGTATTCTATTTTACTCACTAATGCTAGTGAACCTGAATGTTATGATGAATATGTGCAGGTGGATACTAAGATTAAGTGGGAGTCTGCCATGAAAGACAAAATGGACTCTTTGCTGAAAAATAAGACTTGGGATTTATGCAAGTTGCCTCTAGGTAAAAGGGCTTTACAAAATAAATAGGTTTACAGGTTAAAAGAAGAGGATGGAGGTAAGAAAAGATTTAAAGCTAGGTTAGTTGTCAAAGGATTTGCATAGAAATATGGCATTGATTTTGATGAGATATTCTCTCCTGTTGTTAAAATGACTTCTATTTGTACTGTTTTATGTATTGTGGCTATTGAAGATTTACATTTAGAGCAGCTTGATGTTAAAAAGAAATTCCTTCATGGTTATTTGGATGAAGAGATATATATGGCTTAGCCAAAAGGTTTTGAGGTCAAAGGTAAGGAGAAATTAGTGTGTAGATTGAAGAAAAAATATATGGCTTGAAGCAAGCACCTCAGAAATGGTATCTAAAATTTGATAGTTTTATGCATGAGCATGGATATAGTAGATGTCATTCAGATGATTGTATTTATTTTAAGAGGTTGGATGATGATAGCTACATTATTTTATGTTTATATGTTAATGATATGCTTGTAGTTGAGTCTAACATGGATCAGATTAAGGGGCTGAAATGCCAGTTAGCACATGCATTTGCTATGAAAGATTTGGGGGCAGCAAAACAAATCCTTGGTATGAAGATTTGCAGAGATAGAAAGAACATGAAATTGATGCTATCTTAGGCTAATTATGTTGAGGTGTTGCAACATTTCTCTATAGAGAATGCTAAAGTTGTTAACACACCTTTACCTAGTCATTTGAAGTTGACTAAAGAGATGTGTCCCAAGACACAAGAAGAGGAGGATTAGATGTCCAAGGTAACCCTATGGTTCAACTGTATGAAGCTTGATGTATGCTATGGTATGTACAAGGCCAAATATTGCACATGCAGTGGGAGTCGTTAGCAAGTATATGAGTCATCCAGGAATTGAGCATTGGAAAGCAGTCAAATGGATTCTTAGATATTTGAGAGGAACATCCAATAAGTGTTTACACTTTGGGGGCTCTACTACTAATTTACAGGGCTATGTTGACTCAAATTTGGTAGGGGATATTGATACTAGGTGGAGTACTACAAGTTATGTATTTACTGTTGGTGGGGTAGTAGCGAGCTGGGTTTCTAGGTTATAGAAGGTTAATGCTTTATCCACTACAGAGGTAGAGTATGTTGCTACTACAAAGGTAGCCAAGGAGATGATATGGCTTCAATTATTCTTAGAAGAATTGGGACACCCTCAGAGGGATAACTATTTGTTTATGGATAGCCAAAGTGCCATTCATCTTGCCAAGAATTCTGCTCTGCATTCAAAGACAAAATACATTCAGTCGTAGTACCATTTCATTCGATTAGTTTTGGATGATGAACAATTAAAGTTGGACAAGATACATATAGATGACAATCCAAATGATATGTTTACAAAGGTAGTGACAAGGGAGAAGTTGAATTCCTCTTTAGCTTCAGTTGGTCTTCTAGACTGAATATGAATAAAACAACAACAAAGTTTAGGGTGGTTTGATCTAGTGGGAGCCCCATGTGGTAGCAGTATTCCTACAGGATTAATCTCCAAGTGGGAGATTTCTATTTGATGGACGTAGCCTAGGGATTCGGTGAACCACATTAAATCTTAGTGTCTTGTGTTCTTTTCTGTGTGATCTATTATTTTTGTTATTGGTTATATTTGCATGTAATTGTTATTTCTGTTCGTGGTTTAATCCTAACAATTCCTCTAATATCTCCTTCTGATTTAGATTTCTTTATAGATCTCCCAAAATATCCTTCCATAATTATAAATAGGAAATGTGAAATAGGGTCCCCTTAACAGATACCTCTAGATATGTTGAATAAACCTTCCGGTCTGTCATTGATTAGAAGTGATATTTTAGGTGTTGATATACATTTAAAAATGATGTTGATCCATTGGTGTGAAAAAACAAAATCTTCTAGTGATTTCCATAAAAACCTCCAATCCACCATGTCGTATGCTTTCTAGATATCTAATTTCACGAGCATACATGCTTCCTTATTCTTAGATGCTAAGCGAATGGTTTCCTGGATTATTGATATACCATCTAGAATGGATATGCTTAGCGCAAACCTTGTTTGCTCTTTCAAAATGAGTTTGGGAAGAAATTTTTTTAACCGGTTTACTAAGGCTTTTGACAAGATTTTATAAAATGTGTTACATAATGCTATTAGTCTAAAGTCTCCAAGTTCCTCTGAGACAATTTTTATTAGTATTAGAGTTAAGAAGGTATGATTAAATTCTGTTAAGATTGAACCTCCATTTTTAGATGCTTTTATTTCCCTCCATAAGTCCTCCCCTAAAATTTCCCAGCATTTCTAAAAGAAGAATGCTTGGAACCCATCCAGTCCAAGAGATTTGTCTGAATTGATATTAAAGAGTCTTGACATGATTTCTGCATATGTGATGGGTTTATTGAGAAACAAGTTGTCTTCTTCTGTCATAATTCTAGGAATAGCTTTTAACATCTTTTCTTGAGCTATTTTTTTAGAAGAATCAAAGTTACTAAAAATGTTCTCAAAATAATCTACAAACACCTTTGCTATCTTGATACAATTCTCTTCCATGATGCCTACTTTATTTTTTATTTTCGTAATTTTATTTATTAGTCTATTATGTATTGTGATGTTGTGATTGTTTTTGTGTTTCAATCTCCTTCTACTAACCATTTCTCCCTTGATTTTTGTTTCTAGAATATTTCCTCCTTAGCTATAATATCTTCTTATTTTTCTAGTAGTTCTTTTTCTTTAAAGTATTTTTAATTGTCCATTCCCTTTTTAATAACTTCTTGATTTAAATTCTTTAGATCTTCTTCATTTTTTATCTTTTCTTTGAATATGTTATTGAATTGATCTTTGTTCCATTTTAGGATTTTTTTCTTTACGCATTTTTAGTTAGATACAAAACAATACATTTTTGATCCTTGGACCTATCCTTCTTGCCACCAATTCTTAATATTTTTCATGAATTTCTTATCTAGGAACCACATTTTCTCACATTTAAATGGGTTTCTAGTTGGTTTATTAGGCTCTACTAAGTCTATACTATTTGGCTAGTGATTCAAGCTTGTTAGTAGCAAGATTGTTGCCTTTATTTCTATAACTATATTGCTTAGTTCTCCTTTAATGAAGAACCTATCACATTTTTCATCTATAAAGATGAAGTCTTTTCTCCTATTGTTCCATGTAAATATTCCATTGTTGGTAGGATTATATATTAATATATTTTTCTCTACCCATTTTCTAAAACCTAATGTTTTCCATGAAGCCATCTGTGATCCCCCATATTTCTCTTCTTTTTTTGGAATTGCATTAAAATCTCCACCTATGATGAAGTTTTCATTCAGGTGATTTTCCACAAACAAACTTATTTCATTCCAAACCTCTTTATTATCTTCTATTTGAGTGGGTCCATAGAAATTTAAAAGGATTATTTGGAGATTATGCCTTAATCTCATGACTCTACATCCCATCCAGTTGTTATTTGTGATTATTACATTTATTTCAATTTTTTGAGGATTTCATATTATACCCATTCCTCTTGAAGCCCCATGTGATTCCTTAAGGGTTATTTTCTAGTGACCCAGTTTCAAATCTAACTTATTTCCTTCCTCTTCATTCAACTTTGTTTCTTGGATTATTATAATTTCTAGCTCAAATAATGTAAGGTTACACTTTAGCAAGCACTTCTTGCTAGGGGCATTCAATCCCCTAGCATTCCAAGTTGTGATTCTCATTGGTCTATGGGAAGGATCTTCCCCTTCCCTGCATTTAGAATTTCACTTATCTTTATTTGTTCCTTTGCTTGTCCTATTGCCTCTCTTAATTCTTTAAGTGATTTCCTTCTTCTTTTCATTTTCTATTTGCCACATTTAGGAGTTTTGAATCCTTCTTGATTAATGGATATGCCTAGATTATCCAAGGATATCATCTCTTTGTTTGTAATGATTAATCATTTCCGCTAATGTTCTTTCTTCTATGTCTTGTTTTTTATTTTCTTCATAAACTTGTTCCTTTCATTTAATCTCTTCTTCTTCATTGTTTTGAACCGTGTCCTCCATCACCCCAAATTCTTCCCATATCTGGTTATTTTCTAATTGGCTATCTTAATCTCTACTTTATTTTTTGATTTGACTTTCCTCTAAATTTGATTCTTTGATATAAGTTTGTACTTCCATGGGTATTAAGGGATCCTTTCTATTTTTCATTTCCTCATATGTCTATATTTTCTCTTCCTCTCTTTCTTCAAATATATCTTTTCCATTTGCCGATGTTTGCCAAAATTTATAACTCCTCTTCTTAAGATTTTCTTAGATTGTGACATTGCACTAGTGTTTTGATGATGCTAAAGGAATACTAGTTTCTTGTGCTTTACTTTCTTCACTCTTTGTTGTTTCTGTGGTTTCTTGATTCTTTATCTTTGATTCAAGAGGTTCTGATAGTATCCTACTGATATTTCTTATTCCAATATTCTAGTTCTATTTAGATGAGTCTTGCTCCCCTGTGCTGTTAAAATTTGTAATTCTTTTACATTATTGTTGCTTGTTTCTACCTTTTAATAATCCTCCTTCTGATTCTTTAATTGTTGCTTCTTTAATCTTTCCTAATGTCTGATTCTGCAATATTTTTTCTTCATGTTCCTTATGTTTTTACTCTTCTAATATTATTTGATCTTCTATGTCATTTTGTAAGAGCAAGACCTCATTTGTTAGTTTATTTAAATTTTGCATGTTGATTTCCATTTCTTCTAGAGTGTCCTTCTCTTCTTGACATCCTTCGCGTTCTTTAAATTTTTTGAGTTTGGACTGATTCTCCTAAATTTTCTTCAACCTAGTTGCTAGTTCTTCCATTAAATTCATTATTACCAATTGATTTTCTTGTATTTCTTCTTTTCCTACTTCTATAATTATTTCTTGTTTGTTTTCTTTTCCTTCTGTTGTAGTTTCTAGATTTTTTCTTTTTCTTTAACTTGATTTTTGGTTCTCTCCCTTCTTAATTTTTCATCTGCTCTTTCCTTGGCTACATTGATTTTCCTAAGAATGTATTTGATACTTGTGTGTATTATTTGTCTAATTTGTGATTTGATGATTCCCTATATATCTCCTTCATATTTTGTAAAGCTTAAGTTATAAATTGATCTATTTGTAATTATCTTTTAAAGTTTTATCTCTATTTTTCCTAGCTCCGTATTAACTAAAAATATGATCGTGCTAGAGGTTTCAAATATTTGATTCAATTCCTATTAATATTCCTAATGAAATCCCTGTCTTGTTCAAAATTTGAATGTGATTTAACTATGGTGCATAATTTTCACATTCATACCACTTTTGTGTTTACAATTTCCTACTCTATATTTCATAAAAATTTGGTTCCCATGCCAAAATTTTTACTAGATAACCTTTATTAAAAAAAATTGACATTGAAACTAATTCATCCTAATCTTATTGTTCATACAATGTAGATACAGTAAATTCTTAGCATAAGTAGTAATACTTACCTAGGACCTATAGATCTTTGTTAAGTTTATTATGTTGGAAATCTGATTGAAAAAGAGTACTATCAAAGAGGGATATTTTTGCAAATAAGGAAGATTGTTGGTAGAAAATGTTTTCAATCATTGTTTTGTCACTGATGTCAAACTTGCTACTTGTTGGAATGAAAATTTCTCATAAGATCTAAAATACTATCACTTAGTTGATTGATGAAGAGGATTTAATCAACAAGATGTAACAAAAGTACCTAAGGGAAAGGTTGAGTTATGGTTTTGCAATGAAGTACAAGGATCAATTAAGACAATGGTAAAATGATGTATTGATAGTATACTTGAAGATACAAATGTTGACCACACTTAGAAATATTGGAAGAATAAATTGTAACAAGGCTGTCTACAAAGCTTAACTAAGTTCATTAGTAAGTGCCGAGCAATCTAGTTCATGCCGAGAAAATACTCAGTTAGAGCCGAGAAAATGGAAAATCTAGTGTGTGCCGCATGAAATAGAAGGAGCTGAGCAAGTTTAGGTGCCAAGAAAAGTAATAGGTGCCGAGCATTAGGAAAACATAGTGGATGTCGAGTGAATCTATAGTAGGTGTCGAGCATCAGTAAAACGTAGTTGGTGCCAAGTAACACAGTATATGCCAAGCACTAGAATTTCAGTAGTGTTGAGCTACTGCATTATTTGAAAAATCAAAGATTTTCCAAATCTAAGATGATAAGGTTGTTACCTTGAATTTAGATGGAGGATAAGGATGATGAGCTGGAGGCACAAAATTTTAGATAAACTATTTTTAGGTGAATTCTGGAGGATTCTTCATAATGTTTCTAGAAGAAACAAGATATGGGTTAGATTCAATGAATCCTAACTAATCCATTCAAACTAAAATTAAAGGAGGGACGAATCAAGCCAAAAAAAGAAATTCCAGACTTCTATTTAAGGAGTCACAAGTTAAGAAGCTAGAGTTGTTGAGGTGCCAAATTGTGAAGTGGTTGAAGGGTGTCAAGGAAGGCATCAAGGAGAAGGAAGAAAAGAGCACAGAGACTCTGCTTCGATAAGTGGTTAGAAAGAAGATTGCACTAGTACATCGAGTATGAAGACTCAAGGAGACAAAGCTTGAAAGGAGGACAAGCTGTCAGAGCTGTAGAAACTGAAAGCCAGACAATGTTATGAGCTGAAGAGTGATATGAAATCTGCAAGTTAAGTTGTAAGCTGTATGAGGTCAAAAAGCTCTTGTTGTTACTCTCTAACAATTGTATCAGTTAGGATAAAATCCTGTGGACCTAGATTGGTTTAATAGCTATTTGTAAGTCCTTTAATAGGGTGGCATTCCAAGTGAATGTTCTAAAGTCCTCTAACCAAACCCACTTCTAACAAGGTGGTTAAATCCTCTAACCAAGTCACATTTAATAGTGTGTTGTAGCCTTTAACAGGGCATCACTTCAAAAGAGTGAGAATTGAGTAGCATGTTACTAAATTTTTTTCCCAAATTGGGTTTCCACGTAAATCACTATGTTATGTGTTGATTCTACATGTGTTATGCTTGCATGTTGATTTATAGTAACTTGCTAAGCAGGAAAGTTTAAGCTTGGATGAATGAATAGTTTAATGGGCTCACTTTACTTGATGAAAAAGTTTTATTAGGACATTTGGACCTTGAATAACTGATTCACCCCACCTCTCAGTTATTCTAAAGTATTTCTAACATATTACCATATTTGTTTTGTACTCTTTCAGACTGTTCTAGAATACATATACTCCTAGTGTAGAACATTCTTGACATCTATTTTCATTGAATCTAATGCTTATAATTAAACTGTCTTCTTGTAGTTTATGGTTTTCTTCTAGGGTTTCTACTTTGGGATTATTTTCCCTACTAACTCCATCTTTGACAATATTAACAAGCCATTTTCTATGAGGAGGGATATATGCTCTACGACATTTGGATAAAGAGGATAAGTTACTCTGCCTACTGGTTTGATCTGAATGCAAGGGTAGGCTAGGTTTACAATGTCCTATAGGGATGTTGTTGACAGATGAAATGATTTTAGGGAGAGGGTTATCAATAACAGTCAAAGTATGGTTTAGGGCATTCTCCTGTGGGGTCATAGATTTAACACATTCCCCAATTTTCATACACTTTGTCTTGCTGAAGTGAACTCTTTGATCCTTTAACCTCACTATTTCTATTTTCCATTTGCACTTGTTTCCCTCTTTATTTGGTGGGTTGCTACTCCTTTAGCTTTTCGATAAACTACCTGGTGTCATTTACTTTCATCCTGGCCTCTGTCATCTTTCCAGGATTTGGATATTTCTATGTTTCTTGCTTCATGGAGTTGAACTGAAAACATGTTTCTTTACTGCACTTTTGGTAATCCGATTTACTTTTTGCAATGATGATAGAATTTCAAAGCTATTACTGGTATTCAAGGGAGTAAGTGTCATTAAGATATTCCTTCTAGGTTTGAATGATATAGAAGAAGTCTAATTTTTTGGAAGGTTTTCATCGGATAATGTACCCCTTCTTTTTTTGCATATTCTGCTTTTTTGCCATTTTTTTGCATATTCTTATTATATTTTAAATTAGTATTAAAATATTAGTTTGTTAATGATCTTAAGATAATTTAATTTTTTAATTAAAATTTATTTGTAATAATATAGATTAATTTTAATATATATATATTTTTGGCAAAAGTGGTATTATTATTATCCATAAAAAAATATTTTTATTATTTTTATGTGATGATATTGGTATTTCATCAATGTTTTTATAATAATGCAAAAAACTATCTTGTTTTAAATGCTAGAGATATATATATTTTCCTTTGATCAGTAAACAACCAAAGCCTACATATATTTTATTAAATAAAATCAATTTCATACATCTCTATGTTAGAAATGTTTAGAATAACTAAGAGGGGAGTGTATCAGTTACTCAAGATCACTATGTACTATTTGAACATTAAAATATAAACACTCACTTTCTACTTATCCTATTGTTGTTCGGTCTCTATTGTAAACATCACATTACTATCTCAAACATAACTTGCTTTGCTCAATGAAAACAATATCAAATGTAAAAATACATAAAGCATTCAACACAAATTTGATGCTAGGATTTTACATGGAAACCCAATTTGGGAAAAACTGCTAGCAACATGTCACTGCTTTTTCACTCTTTCAAAGTGATCCTTGTAAGGAGCCAACCCTAATAAAAGGTTTACAAAACACACAATTAAATATAACCTTGTTAAAGGATTTAATCATCCTATTAAGAGTGGCCTTGTTAGAGGACTTTGATCATTCCATTTAGAATGTCACTTAGTTAAAGTTTTTACATAGACTGTTAAGTCTTCCAAATGACTTAGGTCAAACTCTGTTAAAAGGATTTCAATAAAAACTCTTTACAATGATAGGAAATAAAATAGTAGGTTTGATCTGTGTGATAACAAATCACCTTTGCAAGTTCAGATCTCTGTTCAGTCCTTGTGTTGAATTGCTAATAAGTCCTCCATAGTCATCTCTATCATTGATTTTCTTGGAAACCCTTCAAGAAATTAACCTTCTCACTTCACAAACTCTTAAATCATTCACTTATCAATATCAACAACATTTGTGCAAGCTTTCTTTTGGAGCTTGGTACTAACACACTCTTGTTGTGCCTCTGATTTACTTCTATCTATATTTCTTGTTCATATGCATCACTCACACATGCACGCACACATGACTTGATTTGTTTGGCTTTGTACCTCTTTAAATAGGCAATTCTTTCTTTACCATTTTCCATCATAGTCATAGATCTTAGGGTTTATGATCTAGTTCAACTTGATTCATTATATATGTCCATCATTTTGATCATCCTCTAGAAACTTCTCTAGAATCCATTTGTTAGGTCTCTACCTAATATTCACCTTGAATTGAATGATCTAACTCATCAATCTTATTTTCAACATGGTTTACATCTACCAAGAAATCAACTTGTCAGCTTGATCTCACATTTCCTTGAATTTGTTCTCAAAACTGTTACTCGACAATCTTTAAATCTTGGCACTTGATCATAACTGAATTACTTAATCATTGTAAATTATTTTTTCTCAGCATCAACTATCTTTCTTGTTTGATACTAATGCTCGGTCAACACTAGATTTTCTCGACACTAACTATAGCTCAGTTGATACTAGCATCACTCAACATTCCTTAGGATTTTACTCTATTATTTGGCTCGGCTTAGCTTTCTTGATATAAACAACCACTTTGCTTTATCAAATTCTATCTAATCAATTGTCCATTGTAACTCCCTTTTCATAAGTCAACCTTTCCTCTTGGTGCTATTGTTATGAGTAGTTTCTCAAATCCTCTTCATCAATCAAAATAGATATGACATTTAGATTAGGTAGCAATATGTCTTATCAATAGATTTGACATTGATGAAAAATAATAATTTTTGCAATTGTACGTTTCCAACACTCTATTCAGTATAGGAATCAAAGAAAAAATATTTGGTCTTGCTTAGGAGTAATGCAAACCAAAATGTAAATTGAATACAAGAAGTTGAATGCTAGACCCACACAAAATAGTTAAAGCTTAGAATCATTACACGTCCAAATTGAAAAATCAAATTATGATTTTATAAACTATTCTTTGCTAGCTTTAACATGTCATAGCTAGAATTCCATCATCTTCTTTAAAGAGGCCATTGATGTTGCATAGGGAAGCTATACACAAACTTACAAATCAAACGTCAAGAATGTTAATTGATAGGAAATCTTTATTCATATTGATTCATTTTTACAAAAATCTTGGAATCTTGACACTTCATAATTCAAATAGAGATATAAAAAAAAATTGATATGATATAACCAAAATAAAGCATTTTTCAAAATTTAATGACCTGTCCTTTCCTTTAGAGTTTTCTATTGAGATTTATTTCCATAATAGACTAAAATATAAATAAATGAAGAGTAATCAACCTCATGATTAAAATTAGATTGATCAGGGATGAAATGATTTACTAGAAAAAGAGGCTACCTTAATACATTTACACATTGAACTTACCTATACATATCCATCTTGGCAAAGGAAAATATAGAAATTGTCCTCATTTGTCTCACTTATTTTACTAATTTTCTATCTTTATTATCTTCATAACCCTTTTTAAATTTATTTTCTTGATATTGTATTCTATCAATTTTACTTTTAATTTTATTTCCACATCTAAATGTCTTAGCAGTAAATTAATTTAGTATAGAAGTAATTTAGATTTGTGAATATAACCTTAATTGTTTGGCTATCAAAGAATTTCAAAGATAACACCCACATAATAATGACATCTTTTTTGAATGATACTTGCTCTTGTAAATCATGTAGAAGATTATTTATAAAGAGAGTGCTTGGTTAAGTTTCCTTCATATTATCTTGCTCAAAATATACATTACAACTTTCAGTCCAAAGGCATATTTTGGGGAGAATGATTTTCTTCATATTTTCAGTTATTACTTGGTAGGATGATGAATGGATCCAAAATTTCTAAGTTGATATCTATTTCATTTTCCCACACCCCTACCCTATAATTCTATCTGTGTAGTCTGTGAGATGGGGGATGTAACAAACAAAAAAATAGAATAAGAAATACAAGTTCTGTTTGACAATAGGAAGCCAATTAATCAACCTATCTGGATCCATGGTTATGAGGATTGGATAGCAAGGAACAGGTTGACCACCAATCAAAGGTGAATCATAATGACAAGGCCTAAGGATAATAAGATCCTTTCTAATATTGAAAATGATCTTTTCCAAATCTCCTAAATATTCAAGCTCAAAAAGATGACTACAAAGAATACTAATGTTGAATTCATCCACTTATACAAGGTTATCCATAGCAATGAACATTGAGGGTATATCACTATTTATCCTTATCTATTTAAATTAATGATGAGATACTTACCTAAAATTTTGTATACCACTCTCAAAGCTAGAAAATGAGTTGATAAAAGGACTTCTTTCAATCTTTTCCTAGTAATGGGTTCATCAAAGGCTAATTGGGATTTTTGTCCTCTTAACTTGATCAGTGTATTCATTATGAGGATCAATGAGATAAAAAATGGAGAGATTAATTAGATTATAAAGTTATTTGAAATTTATGGGGAACTAGAGAGATGGGGTGAGAGAAACCATTATAAACTCTACGAGAAACCTTGGTAAAATATAAGAGCATGAGGCTAATCATCATCTAGCATTGAAAATTTTTTATTTGGGAAGATAAAAACCAATAGTCAAAGAAGAAAACCAAAGAAAAAAATCAAAACAAGGAAGAAAAAAAGAGACTAAGGAAAATAGAAAAACCACAGGGAAAAAGGAGAGCAACAAACAAATGGGGGAAAGAGGGTAAAAAAGAGAAACCAAGATACAAAAAAAGAATAAATATTAAGAAGAGGATATGAGAAGCTACCAGAGGTGAATTTTTTTTTAAAACTTTATAAATGGGAGAGGAAGAGGGAGAATTAGGAAGACCACAAATTAGAAGAGGATCTAGTGATAGTAAAAGAGATGGAAAATTAGGGGGGATAGAAAAGGAGAGAAAGGTAGACTAAAAGACAAAACTGGGAATAAGGAGAAACTCTGAGATAAAGAGAGGAAGAGAAATTAGGACAATGAAGTGAGAGAAAGAAGGAAATTGCACCAAAGAAAGAAGAAAAGGAAAAATAAACTCTAAAGACTAATATTAGAAAAATAAACCAAAAATAAACAACTCAAATAAGAGATAAAACATACTAGGAGCAAAAAATCAAAGCTTAGGTTGAAATAGGGTGGTCATTACTCATAACAAGAAACCTTCTATAATAAAAGGTAAATTCTAAGGATAGCCACACAATGTGATGGTAATGTCACAAGCCTCATTAGTATGAGGTCTATATTTTGAATCTCGTTAGTTTGAGTGTTTCTTGTAATTTTTGATGGTGTTAAAGCCCTTATGTTCCCTTCTCTTGTGATGCTTGTTGGTGTGTAGTTACTCATCCATGTGCTACCCACTAGTCCTTGATGCCGATGAATGGTAGACTCATTGCTAGCTTGTCCAACCATGGTGATTGTTCATGGTCATGCTACCACTAAATTCTCTATTCCGTAGATCCTACATGCCATTCAAATGCAGTCTTAGCCATCGATGATGGAAGGTGAGGGAGATATAAGGAGATTGGAGTGATAAGGGAGTTATTGGGATATATAAGATGTTTGGAGTGATAAGGGAGTTGATGGGAGATATAAGGAGATCCAAGCAATAAGGGAGTTATTTGGGAGATATAAGGAGATATAAGGCTTTGTTGTTGATGATCTAGGATGGGGTTTGATTTGGTGTGAATTTAATGTGAAATAAGATTTTGTGTATTGTCTATGCAATGGATAATAAAAATTGGAAATGTAATGTTCTACCAAGGGGATGGGTTCCCCTAGGTTTGATCCCAATGGCTCAATCAATCACAGATAAAGAAAAGGTAAATTCTAGAGGAAGCAGGAAATATTTTCACCAAACAACAATAGGGAATTTATCCTTTGGTTGTATAATAGGAAATAAGTCATTATCAATTATTTATAACCATTAATTTATTGAGCCCTAGCTTATGAGTTTGAGTTTAAACAATTGTCTAAGAATTAAATAGTTAACATAGTAATTAGTTTCTATCTTTCATTGCTACATCTTTTTAGATGGTGATTAATTTAAGCATTACTACATTGTCTAGAAATTAAATTCAATCTTCTCTTTCTACATCATAACAAATAAATCAATTAAACATCTCTTATGACATTCATATAAATAATTTAAAGCATTAACCTAAAATAGATTCAAAATATGAAATGAAATTTCAATATATAGCCAAGAACTTAATAAAGCTATATTTATATTAACAACAACTAAGGTATAGGTTTAGAGTGTAGATACCATATGCCCATCATACTACTATTGAAAAAAAAAAGTTCAATTATATATTTTCTTTGATGTTACACAAAATGTCAAGTTTTTACTAGTCAGTGTTTTCCGAGCTCACTCGGGAAATGAACACAGTTTCCAATATTTGATGAATGTTCTAGAGACAATCAAGTTTAGAGTCAATATTTTTCAAGTTAAGTTGGGCACCAAATAGAATTTGGCACAAAACCAGTGCTAACCGAGCTCACTTAGTTACCAAAGGGAATTTAGTTTAGGATGTAGTGTTAACTGAGTTCACACGGTTAACAAAGGAAGTTTGAAGAAAGTCTTTTATGAGTTAGTATTGACCGGGCTAGGTTGGTTAACAAAGGGTTTTCTTGATTCAAATATTGAGTTTGATGAATTTATTTGTTAAGTCTAGCCGGATTAATGGATAAATATTGAATATTTGTAAGTGTATTCAAGCTGACTTGACAAGGAAAAAGATATAAGTATAAGACCAAGTTGTGGGATTGAATAAGAGAAGCATGGGATTAAAAAGATAAACCAAGGAAATGAATTGGAAGGATAGCAGAATATCCTGAGTTGATCAAGTTGAAAAGTTTTATTTGATCAAGGAGGATCAAGTATTCAAGCTAGAAAAGAGATCTAAAATCAACAATATACTTGCATCAACAATCCATTCATATCATCGTTACTATCTAATAATTGTAGTAGTAGATCAAATCTCTTAATAGAGTTAGCTTAACAGAGTTAGCTTAACAACTATATTCCAAATCCTCTAATAAGGTGGAATTTCTAGATTAAAGTTTCTAAAGACCTCTAACAATGCCACTCCTAATAGGGTGATTAAGTCCTTTAATAGGGTCACACTTAACAGTACATTTTGTAACCTTTAACAGGGCTGGCTCCTAATAGGGCTCACTTCAAAAGAGTGAAAAATAGTAACTAGTTGCAATTGGTGGTTTTTCCCAAATTGGATTTCCACGTTAAATCCTAGTGTCATATGTGTTCATGTTATTTTCTTTCTATTTATATAGCTAAATTAATTGTGGTTAATAACACTAAACATCTTAAGAAGGATATATTTAGTGTTACAATAGTATTTTTAGTTTCAACATAGTTTGGTTTTGATTTGTATTGACATCTAAGGGATCTTGGATTTATTTTTGTAGTAACCGATTCATCCCTTCCCTCTCAATTACTCCTCTTATATTTCCAACTATTGGTATGAGAGCTTTTGGTGCTCGCAGAGAAGGTTTCAAGGACCTAAGCTAAAGATCAAGATGTCTTACAAAAGGGAGATCCCTAAGCTGAATAGAAATAACTTCAAGGCATGACAGGAACCCATGAGATTGCATTTGGAAATCATTGGAGACTCAAGCCTAAAGTACCTAGACACCAAGTATATGACACCTACTAGAACTATGACTATTGAAGAAATTACGAAAAAGAAGAATCATAATATTATGATGATTGAAATTGCTTCAACTCTCAACTATGCTTAATTTGATGAAGTCAAAGACTGTGATATTGGTCATGAGATGAGGATCAAGCTGAAAACCATCTATAGAGGAGATGATAATGTGAGGAGAGCTAAGGCAGAAAGTCTCAAAGGTCAATTTGATCAAATGAGGGTGAGAGATGATGATAACATTGCAAAATATAGTGATAGAATCAAAGCCAACATTTTTGCAATTAGAGCCTCAAAGAGGAAAGATAGAAGATGAGATAGTGGTAAGAAAGGTTCTCAAGATATTTCTTCCTATATATGCAATTAGAGTTTTAGAAATTCAAGAAATGAGATGAAATCCCAAGAATGATATAACATTGGATGTAGTAATAGGAAGGTTGACAACATTTGAGTTAGATAACTATGATAACTATGTTCCTAACTCTAGCAACCTTGAGTCTGCATTTCAAGAAAAGCTATCACTCAAGAGGAAAGCTACAAAGTCTAAAATACAATTTGACAGTGAGGATGAAGATGGTTCTGATGAAGATATTGAAGTCATTGAAGCATTACTTGCAAGAAGATTTACCAAGGGCAAAGGGAAGTACAAAGGAAAAATTCCTTTGATCTATTTTTATTGTGAAGAAGTTAGTCACATTGTTGCAAGGTGTCAAAATAGAGAAGGAAAAGAAAAAAAGAAACATGACAAATAAAAAGGCAAGAAGGATTTCAAAAGCTATAAGGACTACAAAGATAAATGTAAGAAATCCCATTATATTGCTAAAGATTTTGACAGTAGTGAAGAAGATGAAATGGTCCACATTGTTGTTAAGGATGAATCAAATGATGAGAATGATAAGATGACACTTATCTCACATATTAATAAGAATGATACATGGATTATTGATAGTGGTTGTTCTCACAATATGATTGATGACAAATATAACTTTGAGAACTTGGTATACTATGATGGTGGAAGTGTTAGATTTGGCAATGATGAACCATGTTATGTGAAAGGAAAAGGTTGTATTTAACTAACCAATTATCTTAGATTTGATAATGCTTATTGGGTTGAATGAATGAAGCATAATCTACTTAGTGTGGCTCAATTGAATAACATTGGATTCAAGGTAGAATTCATGAATGGAAAGGCCAATCTGTTGGATGGGAAAGGAAATTTGGTTGGGACTGACAAGCAAACAAAAGGTAATCTATTCTAGCTAGATCTTAATGGAAGTTCATATTTCATTTCTCAAGTAGAAGAAAGATGGTTATGGAATAAGAGGTTATGTCATGTAAATTTTGATAACCTAGTAAATATAAGCAAGAACAAAAGGGTTAGAATCATTCCAAATCTCAAGAAACCTGACATGGCTATATGCAAGAATTGTCAAATTAGTAAGATGAGAAAGACAAGTTTTAAAAGAAAAAACTACCATTCTGAAGAGGTATTGGAGCTGTTTCATACAAAACTTTGTGGACCTATTGGCAGAGAAAGCTACACAAGAAATAAGTACTTTATTTTATTTGTTGTTGATTATTCTAGAATGATGATAGTTATGTATTTAAAGGATAAATTAGAATATTTTCAAAAATTCAAATGGTATCTGGAAAGAGTAGAGAAAGAAATAGGAAAGAAACTAAATTGTTTGAGATCGAACAGAGGAGGAGAATTCATTTCTAATGAATTCAATGAATTTTGCAATGAAATAGGAATCAAAAGACAAGTGTCTACACATAGAACACCTCAATAGAATGACATTTCTAAAAGAAGAAATAGATTAATCATGGATTATGCAAGGACCCTGATGATAGAAATGAACATTGCTATCAAATACTGGAAGGAAGCAATCAACATTGCAATTCACACCTTGAACCAAGTTCAGTTGATGAAGGATTCAAATCAAACACCTTTTGAACTATGGTATGGATATAAACCTAATGTGTGTTACTTCAAAGTATTTCATAGTAAATGTTATATTCTGAAGGAGTCTAGAAGAGGAAAAATTGATGTGAAAAGTGATGAAGGCATATTTCTATGATACTCAAATAAGAGAAAAGCATATAAATGTTTGAATCTATCTACTTATAAAGTTATAGAAAGTGCACATGTGAAGATTGACCTAAGTTTTAACAAGTGGAAATCGAGTCTCAATCTGATGGACTCAAGTCACAATCAGTGGGACCTGGGCATGATTTGAAAGATCATAGTGAACCTAGTAATTTCAGAAAGAAGGAGCCCATACTTGCTAGCTATGTTAGAAGGCATCATGCACCCAAGAAAATCATTAGAGATCAGTTAGTTGGTATAATGACAAGAAACAAATTAAAAGGTACATGTTTTCTTACTGAATTTGAACCTAGATCTGTAAAAGATGCATTAGAGAATGAAAGCTGGATTGAAAAAATGAATGAAGAGATTGATCAAATTGAAAGGAATAAGAATTGGACTCTTGTTCCTAGACTTTGAATATGTTGCTACAAAACTATACTTGTCAGTCAACAATAGAAGTAGAATATGTTGCTATAGTAGTCAATTGTTCAAATATTGTTTAGGTCACACAACTGTTGATAGGTATGAAGGAAGAGATCAAGGATCTAGTTGTTATTTTCTATGATAAAACTAATGCAATTAACATTTCCAAGAATTCTATGATGCATACCAAAACCAAGCACATTACAATTAAGTATCATTGCATAAGAGGATTGGTGCAAGATAAGGAGGTAAGATTAGAATATGTGTATATAAAAGAATAGATTGCAAACATATTCACCAAGTCATTACACAAGGATGTATTTTTGTATCTAAGAGGTAGGATAGGGGTCATTCCTCTATCTGAAGCTCACTAATTAGATCTTAGTGATCCATCAACCAAGCATGTTGAAGATCAGACAAGTTGATGCAGTTTTGTAAAGGGCATATTGCATATGAATGAGTACATTAGGTACATGGAAGTTCATTGAATGTCATCTTTCACATGAAATATCAAAGAGGGAGAGCTATGTCATACATAAAAGAAATTTTATGATTGGAAGAGCTTTCTATCATAAATTAGAGATATTCTTTATATATATGTTAGAGATGTTAAAGAGGGAGAATGAACTTGAGTTGATATCAAAGAGGGAGGGTTTGATATTGTAGTCATTAAAATAAGATATTGATGATAGAGGAAATTCACACTAATAGAGGGAGTTCTCATGAATGAAAATCAGAATGAAACTAAGGATATTATCCTTACTTTTGTTTTTCTCTAAAATTTCATTGTATTATGGCATGTTGTGTTGCCATCAATGTCAACGAGGGAGATTGTTGAAAATAATGTTTCAATTATATATTGTCTTTGATGTTACAAAAAATGTTAAGTCTTTACCAGTGAGTGTCTACCAAGCTCACTTGAGCAATGAAAATAATTTCTAGTATTTTTTGAGTATTCTAGAGATTATCAAGTTTAGAGTTAGTGTCTAGCAAGTTCACTCAGGCACCAAAGAGAAGTTGACACGAAACTAGTGTTAATCGAGCTCACTTGATTACCAAAGGGAATTCAGTTTAGGATGTAGTGTTAATTGAGTTCACATAGTTAACAAAGAAGTTTAAATAAAGTCTTTTCTTAGTCAGTATTGGCTAGGCTAGGTCAACTAATGAAAGATTTTCTTGATTCAGTATATTTAGTTTGATGAATTTATTTTCTAAGTCTAGCCAACTTAAGGGATGAATATTGAATATTTGTAAGTGTATTCAAGCAAAGTTGACAAGGTAAAAGATATAATTATCAAGTTAAGTTGTGGGATTGAATAAGAGAAGCATGGGATTAAAAGAATAAACCAAGGAAGTGAGTTGGAAGGATAGAAGAATATCCTGAGTTGACCAAGCTAAAAAGTTTTATCTAATCAAGGAGGATCAAGCGTTTAAGCCAAAACAAAGATCTAAAAGTATCAATATAGGTGCATCATCAATAATGTCATATCATTGTTACTCTCTAATAATTGTAGTAGTGTATCAAATCTCTTAACAAAGTTAGCTTAACAACTATTTTCCAAATCCTCTAACCAGGTGACATTTCTAGATTGAAGTGTCTAAAAACCTCTAACAAGGACACTCCTAATAGGGTGATTAAATCATGTAACATGGTCACATATAATAGTGTGTTTTGTAACCTTTAATAGGGTTGGCTCTTTATAGGGCTCACTTCAAAAGAGTGAACAAGAGTAACTAGTTGCAATTGGTAGTTTTTTCCAAATTGGGTTTCCATGTTAAATCCTGGTGTCATATGTGTTCATGTTATTTTATTTCTATTTATGCAACTAAAATAATTGTGGTTAATAATACTAAACATCTTAATAAAGAAATATTTTAGTAATTGCCGAGTAACAAAGATTCTTAGTGTTTGTCGAGTGATTCAATGCTAACCAACTTACAACAGTATTTTTTAGTTTCAACAAAGTTTAGTTTTGATTTGTATTGATATCTAAGGGATTTGAGATTTATTTCTATGGTAACTTATTCACTTCTCCCCTCTTAGTTACTGCTCTTATATTTACAACAGTTACATTATAAGATAATTTCCAGGAGAAGATAGAGCATAATCTTGATTAAGGGATAAAAAATTTAGTCAACTATGAATGCCTGTCTTACTAACATATCCACAAAACTTACTAGTATAAAATTAAGCTAACTAGCAACATTATTAGTCTCCTCAGACGATGCATCATTGTTCCCACTTTATCCTGACTTATAAACTAATCCATTTCTCACCAATTAGGAATCACACAGACATATGTAATTCTCAACATGAACCACTAGTTACTCTTAACGGTCAGAATTATTTTGGAATTTTTTTGGAAATTATCAATGTTGGGTATTGTGTTATTATATGGAGCCTAATCAAACTTAGAGGTTAATTTTTTCTCAAGTTCATTCAATGTGATTTACTCCTAGATTTTACTATAGGTTTTTGGGTGCAATGCCCCCATACTCTAGGGGTCAAGGGGAAAAGCCCCTTGTGGGGTCTTGGGGAAGTTCCCTAGGTGGGGCCAAGGGGCAACACCCCTTACAAGGTCCTGGGGTCAATAAACCTAGGTGCGCTCCCTATTGGAATAGAGGGTGAGGTTGAGGGGCATTGCCCCCAAAGCCAAAAATGAATTTACAATTGTAAAAGGTGTTGAGAATTCTATTTTTTATAAGTTGACTTATTCTTTCTCTAATTTTGTGAGAAACAAAAAGCCTATATAAAATGGCGTGGGGTTAGGGATTTCATAATATACAATGAGATTATAGATTCTTATGGTGGTATTGAGCTATAAGGGATTACACATATTAATCAAGTTGTAATCATTGGTTAATAAGAATATTGGACTCATTTTTTGGTGGATGTATCCCAAGGATTAGGTGAACCATGTCAAATCTTTGTGTCTTGTGTTCTCTTTTGTGCGATTTATTATTTTCTGATATTGGTTATATTTTCCTTTAATTTTTGTTTCTAGCCTATTAATCCTAACATATTGGATAGTCCCTAATTGGATGGTTGAACACAACATAATCATTGCATTGGGAATGTAGAGGTTCCCATCAATATTCTCTAGGACTAATTGCAATTCAGTGAGTATGAACCCTTTGAATAGAATCATACATAGATAAAAAAGTACCTCTTTATTGAAATCAACATGCAAAATAGTTGATACAAATATAGATATGACTTATGTGTTTGTCTTAGGTCTATCGTTCAATTTTGATAATTCCTTGCCAATTATTTGAACAATAGCTCAAATTATTAGATTGTGTTTAATCTTCAATTTTTTTGAGCCTAAGCTTAGTGATTCTTGCCAAAATGCAATCTCTATTTTTCCTAATTTCATCTTAATTAAGGTATCCATTTTAGCATCAGAAAATTTAACCATTATAAAGCTAAATACCAAAGGTCAAACAATCTAGAAGGACAAGAACTAATAATGATGAATAAATTTCCAAGGCCCAAAACATGCCATATAAAGAGGATAGTCATAGCCACTACATTATACTATAATTCTAATGATGAAAGGGTGAGGCATGAGTCCATGACTCATAGGACATCAAATGTGATAGAGCTCATTATTAATTAACATGTTTGATGGAGAAGCCCACTTCTAAATGATGAATAAAAAAAAGAATAATAGCTATGGAGGGATGAATGAGATTAAGATGAAGCAAAAAATCAATAATAAATAGGATCCCTAAACTAGACTAAACATAAAGAAGTTAATAACCTAAACACTAAGGATAGAAAATAAAAGCACTAAAAGGATAAGGTCATTTGAGACATGAAATTTTAAGTTAACAACCCAAATACCAATGTTGCCTAAAAGGGAGAATAATAGAGCTAAAGGTGAGAGGGCAAGAAATAAGAAGACAACAAACATAATTTTGAGGGCTAAATGAAAAAATAGTTAAAGGAATAAGGTAAACTTAAATATAGTAAATCTCCATGAAGGAACACAAGGTTAAGTTAGTGGAAATAGATTTTTAATATGAACTCCATCAACCCCTAAGTTAGAAAGTGTAGACCCTTAAAATTGTCCAAAACACTATATTAATTGATTTAATATTTCCCTTGAAATTATAGTTGATTATTAATTAATTAATTACATTTTTCATATTCTTCTACTTATTTAATTAAATAGGTTCACTTCCCTAATGCATTTAAATTTAATTTGAATACTTCTCCTTTAATGTGTTAGATTTATTTAATGCACAGTGCTCTATAAAATCCCCTTTTAAATAAATTCCAATTTATTTAAATCCCTCCACTTTATTAAATTCTCTAATCCCATGATTAAATTAAAATCCTATTTAATTCAATCCTAATCCCACCTAAAACCTAGTCTACCATCCATCACTCTCATCCTTCTGAGTCTGCCCACTAGTGAATCCCACTTAATTATCCTAAACACCTCCCTAAGAACCTTTTAGTCCCTAAGAGTTTTCTCACACGTGTGAGAAACTCAAAATCTAAGAAAGCCTCCCTTTCATTATTTTATCCAAAAAGTCTTACACTCTTAAACACACTTGTCTCCCTTTCCTTTCTCCAAGGTTTCTCACACATGTGAGCAAACCTTGGGCCATCTCTTTCACCAAAAAGTCTTATGTTGACCTTTGCATGACTTGTCCCCTTAGCCCACATGTCTCCCTTGTGGCACCTATGTGGATGCCACATAGATGCCACCTCCTCAAGGCCTCTCTCAATCATATAAATAAAGCCCTTGTCTCAAGCATTTTACATCTCCCTCATTTGTATTGTTATCATGCTAGTATAGTTCTAGAGCTCTTAGTGATTTTCATACATTGTTGCTAACTCTTTGGTAGTTGTTAGATTTCATTTCTTGCATTGATAACTTAGTTTGATTACTTGCATCCATTTTCACATCCTTTAAATGCTTTCAAGTATAGTTGGTTCCATAGCCATTGCTTGAAGTGTTCTCCATTCATCTTAGCATAGTTTCAAATCATTGATCATTCATCTAATCATGGGATTCATCCATAGTTGTGTTTGAGGAGAGCACATCCACATCCCTCATCTTGAGCACACCAACAAGGCCTCTTGTGGGTGTCGTTGTTGAGCTGCTTTGAGGTTGCATGAGGAGTTTTCTTTTCGGTTGCATTAAGTTGTAAAACTCAAGTATAGAATTAGTTGTACTTGGATTTGTTTTGAATCATTGATATACATGCACAACTAAAATTTTCTTGTTTATGTGTGATCCTGATAGGTTAAGTTTTCTTGTATATTGAAAGGAAGTCAACTTCCCAATTACCCTCCAAAATAAATGTTATCAAATTTAACCAATTTGAAATTTCTAGTTAAATCTAATGTACATTTTTTTTTAACTTCTAACTTTCAGCTGGGAGTTTGACTAACTCTTAATGCATTGATCACTATTTAGGAGTCACCTTAATGATTAAATTTTTGGTACCTAATTCAATACCAAATTTAAGGCCAATTAACAAGGCTTCTAATTTAGCCATATTTTATGTTATCTTGTCAGAGGGTTTGGCCATCTTAGAAATAATAGCATCAAAGTCTGAACTAATAATGTTACCCAACCCTACACCTAGATTACCTCTCAAATTTGCATCTAAGTTAAGCTTACACCAACCTAGTGGGGGAGGCTCCCACCTATAATTTAGTATTGAATTAGCTTTGTCTTTGTTACTCTTTTCATAACGAGGAGAGAATATAATCTTTGATCAATTCCTTCTCATTTGTGCATTCCATATAGAAAAAGATTCTTCTTTGTGGTGGATTTTTAAGAGTGTGTTATTAACTATTTCTACACTGCTAGCTTTTATTTTTTTCAAAAGAGTTGAATGTATTAATTTAACATTTTGGAAATTATCCTATTTATTTCTTTCCAAAGTTCTCAAGAAACACTAGAAGGAGCAAATACCCACATAATATTAGATAAATTATTACCAATATTGATAAGCCATATATTTAGTGTTAGAATGTTTAGCATACATGAGGGGAGGGGGGGTTGTGAATTAGTTACTCAAGGTCCATTAGTACCAATTAAAAAAATCAAACAATTAAACACTTTTCTATCTTTTTTATCCTGCTGCAACTCGATCTCTACTATAATCTAAATAAAAATATTAACTAGTAGTTAACTGCCCTAATATAACCAACTTGTTGAATGTAAACATTTGAAATATAAAACACCATAAAGCATTCAACATAAGTTTGACACTAGGATTTAATGTGGAAACCAAATTTGAAGAAACACCAACAACATGTCACCACTTTTTAACTCATCTGAAGTGAGCCCTATTAGGAGCCAACCTTGTCAAAGGTTACAATACACACTATTAAATGTGATTTGGTTGGAGGATTTAATCACCCTGTTAGGAGTGGCCTTTTAGAGGACTTTAGAACATTCGATTATAATGTCACCTAGGTAAAGGATTTACACAGAGTGTTAAATCCTTAATGACTGTTAGGTCAACCTTTGATTTAAAGGATTT
Organism: Cupressus sempervirens; assembly: GCA_028749045.1. NCBI lineage: Eukaryota > Viridiplantae > Streptophyta > Pinopsida > Cupressales > Cupressaceae > Cupressus > Cupressus sempervirens. The sequence continues at coordinate 872,033,274 of CM053786.1, forward strand.
CAATAAAAACTATTTATAATGATTAGAAATAAAACAATAGGGTCTCATCTGAAAGATTTGAGCAAATACACAAATCAAATCCACGAAGCCCTCAAGTACTTGCATGTAGAAAACTTGTCATAGAGAAGAAAAATACAAGAGGAGGCAAGGGTTTGCTTTGAAAACATGCAAATTGTATTCTCAGATAAAGAAAAGATGTAGATTATTACAAAAGATCAACCCTTATAAAAGGAGATCGAAACCCAAAAGGGTAACCTAAAAAGTTACAAAAGGGTAACCTAAAAGGTAAAATCTATTTAATAATTACTAATTAATTATTAAATAGAGAATGCAAAAGGTGCATAAAGTGAAATCTTAAGAAGGGAGAAAAGGTAATTTAATTTCATTAATTAAATTACCTTTTTCTCTAAGACCCCCCTTAATATGAGAAAAAATGCAACTACAAACAATGCAGAAAGAGAAAGGAAACTACAATGCAATAAGGAAAGAAAACTTAGGTCTTGACAACAAGGCCTGATGAGGTACCCAATCACAATCAAATCTTTACAAAATGGAGAAATAGAGAAAACCTAGTGGGAAAAACTCTACTCCAAAAAGAGATAGAGAAGAATGCACAAATGAAACGTCTCAAGAGAATCTCTCAAGACCATAAGTACACTGAAAGCCTCCATGATAGAAGCTCAAGAGTCCATAGCCGCCCCCCCCCCCCCCAAAATGGTAGAATTCCTATGTCGATGAACATACAATTGTGGCTCCAATATGAAGGAAACAAAGGCAGTGGACAAGGATGATAAAACCCATGCATGTAAGGTGTAGCTGGAAGTCCTAGCTAATGCTCAAATGAGAAAGCACGAGAGTCCTAAAATGGGATATTCAATGGAGGTGGAATAATAGGTGTGTTGAATTTGTCATTTGAGAGGAGATGTGTGTCCTCTAATATCTCCTTAGCAACTATAGTAGGTGGCTTGATGACTGGAGATACAATAGTAGGCAATGCTAAAGAGTAATCTTGTGCAAGAGATGGAATCTAAACAAGAGGTGGAGGTGTAGAAGTCACAACACTAGTCTTAGGAACAACACATAAGTTCAAGCGACCTAACTTCACCTTAGTAGACTCTGATGAAAAAAGAGAGTGAGTCTTCGATAGTGGAGATGGTGGACCAAAATGTGAGAAAGAATATAAGCAAGAAGCATGATCAACAATCCCTGTAGCAATAATATTTCCTATCTCACTATCTTTGATGTGCACGAAATCTTATGAAAACTCATCTATCTTGCTTGTGCCACAGTGTATAATTTGATAAATATAGAGACGGTTAGAGGACAAAGATGGAACACAAAGTACATCATGAAATGTACCATCATAAATGTCAATAGAACCTTTCCTGCATATATTCATAACAATGTTATTCCCCATGAAAATGTGTGGAGTAGGAGAAGCCTCAAAAGAAGAAAACAAATCTTGAGAAAATTCCATATGGTGTGAAGCACCTAAATCTAGTAACCAACTAGAAGAATGAGGGATAGTAGTTGCACATAGTGCATGACCCTTTCCCATATCTTTACCATATGATTGAAATGATGATGATGATGAAGGTTTATTAGAAGTAGAAGGAATTTCAATGTTCCTCTTCTGAAGGAGAGTCAACAAATCTGAAACCTATTTTGCATAGCCATCTAACTTCTTCTCATAGAAATGTGACTCATCATGATTAGGCTTATTACAATAAGAACATTTCAGTATTTCTAGCTTTGATTTACCCCCTTTAGGAAGAGGTGGCCCTGATGAACTATGAGTGCAAGAATGAATCTAAGACTCTATAGAATGATATTTTTGAGTCTTCTCCTTCATCCTTGAAGATGGACGAGCTACTAATGCATGACTCTATGAGCCTATGAGAGAATCCAACTGAGAGAGCTTAGCTTGCTCTCGAGTCAACTGATCACAAAAAACTTCAAAGGATGGCATGGTAAATCTATTACCCAAAGCATCTTTGGTGGAATAGAAGGTAGAAGAAAAAATTTGAAAGTTTCCACAAAGCTTAGAAAGAATCAAGTAGATACACTCAGAATCAGTCTTTGTCTTCCCACAACCCTACAATAAAGATCTCAGTTTTTTGAATTTCATCAAGAAGTCCTCAATGGAGGGAAAAGAATCTAGTATAAGTGAGGCAAGCTCTGCCTCAATCTAAAATGCCCTAAACTCATTCACTGTACCAAACAAGCTTTTAATCTTGGTCCACATAGCTAGAGGGGTATTATACCCATCAAGATGAAACTGTAGACTGTCAGAGACCTTTAAGGAAATCAATGCTATTGCCTCATCCATCTTGTTTCTATGTTGCATGACCTCAAAAGGCCTCTATAAAATTGGCTACACTACATCTAAACAAGACCACAAGTCTTTTGACTAGAGAAGTCATGTAATCAAGGTCTTCTATGTGTGATAATTATGAGGGGTTGGAAGTTCTAGAGAAGAAGAGGTCTCGACCATTGTTTTAGAAGGTGTTGAATTGTTTTTGAAAAAAATTCCGGTTTACTAATGTAAATAACATAAATAATAATATAAAACACCCCCCAGAATACAAAAACTAAGCCCCAACTGCTAGACAGAATGCGTAAATGAGAGACGAGCAAAAAAGCTTTGGATATGAATCACAAACACCTATTTTTGTAGGCCAAAAAATGATCAAATGCTAAAAGTACTATGTCTACTCAATAGTATTCCAAACTGATACTAGATCTAGAAAGTAGATAATAAATCATGCACTTAAAAAAAATAGCACTTGAATATGTGTCCATATGAGCCCAAATGAAGCCTTTGAAGTTGCAAAAATGGGATTTGCAATTTTTAGAAAAATTTACAAAAAAAGATCACAACCAACTTGCACCAATGTGTAGATCACAAAATTCTACCCTAAAACAAAAAAAAATGCTCAGAAAAAGGAGTTTGTATGAGTGAGATATTGTTGTTTGAAAATCACCTTTGTAATTTTTTTTTCTAAATTACCGCCTCACACCTCCAAAAATAAAAATAAAAAGCTCAAAAAATGTCAGATCTATTCTATCAAACCCTCATTCTCCCTTTTCTCCAAATATAGGACAAGCTACAATAGGTTTGGCTCTAATACCATGAAAGATTTGAGCAAATACATAAATAAAATCCATGAAGTCCTCGAATACTTGCACGTAGAAAACTTGTCATAGAGAAGAAAAAGAAAAGAGAAGGCAAGGGTTTTCTCTAAAAACATGCAAATTATATTCTTAGATAAATAAAAGATGTGGATTATTGCAAAATATCAATCCTTATAAAAGGAGATCAAAACCTAAAAGAGTAACATAAAAAATTACAAATGGTAACTTAAAAGTTAAAAACTATTTAATAATTGATAATTAATTATTGAATAGAGAATGCAAAAAGGTGCATAAACTGAAATCTTAAGAAGGGAGAAAAGGTAATTTAATTAATAAAATAAAATAAACCTTTTTCTCTAACATGATCTGTATGATTACAAATCACTTTATAGTTTTAGATCTCTATTTAGTTCATGTGCTAATTCCCTAATAAGCCTTCTTTGTCACCTTTTTCCTTGATTTTCTTGGCAACCCTTCAAGCATTCACCCTTCTCTTTACAAAAAACTTAAGCCTTTTGCTTAGAATTTATTATCAACCTCAGTAGCTTTGTTCCATCTCAGTGGAAATCTCCCAAACATGCATAACTTCTCTTCTCTATTCTCTTCTTCACATTGTCTCTTTTGAATTCTCAATAAAGTTTATCTGTGTGCCTCCTTAAATAGGTACTTCTAGTCCTTTGTCATTTCTCACAATCACCATAGATCTTAGGGTTAGTGACCTAAATCAATATATTCATTGTATCTAATCACAATTCTATTTATCTCTTCTTTTCTAGAAACTTCTCATCGATTTATTTCATTAGGTATCTTACCTAATCCTCTCCTTGAATTAAATGAGCCATTGTATCAATCCTATCTTCAACACACTTTTAGTATACCCAAAAATAAATTGAGTCTGCTAGAAATCATGATTTCTCATATGCATTCAAAATACTGTCGCTCGATCATTACTAGGTTTTGACACTCGATCATCACTGGTTTACTTGGTTGCAATAGAGTTTCTAGCTCAATATCAATACTATCACTCGATCGATACTGATGCTTCATCAACATTAAATTTTCTCATCACTTGCTGTGGCTCAGTTATGTTGGAAATTTGATTGAAAAGATCATTATTGAAAAAGGGAGACTATTGCAAAGAGGGAGATTGATGATATTAAAAATGTTTTCAATCATTATTTTGTCACTAATGTCAAACTTGCTATTTGCTGGAATGAAATTGCTTATAAGATCCAAGTACTATCACTTAGTTGATTTATGAAGAGGATTTAATCAACAAGATGTAACAAAAGCACCTAAGGGAAAGGTTGAGTTATGGTTTTTTAATGAAGTATAAGGATCAGTTAAGACAATGATGAAATGATGTATTAATAGTATACTTAAAGATACATAGGTTGAGCATACTTAGAAACTTTAGAAGGATAAGTTGTAACAAAGCTATCTGCAAAGCTTGACTAAGTTCATTAGTGGGTGCCGAGCAAGCTAGTTCATGCTGAGTAGATTTTTAGTTAGTGTTGAGCAAATGAAAAATCTTAGGTGTGCCGAGTGAAATAGAAGGAGCCAATCAAGTTCAGGTGTTGAGCAAAGTAATAGGTGTTGAGCATCTAAAAGCTTAGTTGATGCCGAGTGAATTTATAGTAGGTGCCGAGCATCAGTAAAATGTAGTTGGTGCCAAGTAACACAATATCTGCCGAGCATCAGGAATTCAATAGTGTCAAACTGCTGCATTATTTGAAAAGTCAAAGATTTGCCTGATTTGACCTAACAAGTTTGTTACCTTGTATTTTATGAACTAGATGGAAGATAAGGATGATGAGCTGTTGGCACAGAATTTTAGGTAAATTTTTTTTGGGAAAATTCAAGAGGATTCTGCATGATGTTTCTAGAAGGAACAAGATAAGGGATAGATTCATTGAATCCTACCTAATCCATTCGATCTGAAACTAAAAGTTGGAAGATTAAGAGCAGGAAAAGTATTCCAGACTTCTATTTAAGGAGTCATAGGCCAAGAAGTAAGTGCTATTGGGTTGCCAAATTGCAAAGTTGTTGAAGGGTGTCAAGGAGAAGGCATTGAGGAGGAAGGAATAGAGTACAGAGACTTTGCTTCAATAAGTGACCATATAGGAGATTGCACAGGTACTTTGAGCATGGAGACTCAAGGAGACAAAGCTTGAAAGGAGGACAAGTTTTCAGAGATGCAAAGATTGAAAGCTAGGAAAAATTTGAGAGTTGAACTAAGATTTGAAATCTACAAGTTGAGTTGTGAGTTGTATCAGGTCAGAAGCCCTTGTTGTTACTCTCTAACAATTGTACCAATTAGGGTAAAATCCTATGGACTTAGGTTGGCTTAGCAACCATTTGTAAATCCTTTAATAGGGTGGCATTCCAAGTGAATGTTCTAAAGTCCTCTAACCAGGCCCACTTCTAATAGGGTAGTTAAATCCTTTAACTAGGTCACATTAAATAGTGTGTTGTAGCCTTTAACAGGGTAGGCCTTTCACAGGGCATCACTTCAGAAGAGTGAGAATTGATTAGCATGTTACTGGTAGTTTTTCCCAAATTGGGTTTCCACATAAATTACTATGTTGTGTGTTGATTCTTCATGTGTTATTCTTGCATGTTGATTTTTAGTAACTTGTTAAGTAGGTAAGTTTAAGCTTGGATGCATGAACAATTTAATGAGGCTCACTTTACTTGGTGAAAAAGTTTATTAGGACATTTGGACCTTGAATACTTGATTCCACCCCAGACCCCCCCCCCCCCTCAAGTTATTCTAAAGCATTTCTAACAAGTTAACACTAGCATCACTCAGCATGAACTTCAAGTTCTTTAATCTTCTACTATATTCCTTGGTTAAGCTTATGCAATCCGACAGTCTCTTCTCATGTCTTCATAGTGTAAATAATCAAATTATCTTGTCAAAGTCTAACTCACCAAACATCCATTATAGCTTTCTTTTTATAACTCAACCTTTCTTTAGGTACTTTTGTTATGAACAAATTCTCAAATCCTCTTCATCAATCGAATAGATATGACATTTAGATTAGATAGCAATATGTCTCATCAGTAGATTTGACATCAGTAAAAAAATAACAATTTTAGTTTCCAACAATCTCCCTCTTTGGCATTGATGGTAACACCTCAAATATTTGATTTTATGAATACAATCTCCCCCATTGTTACCATGCAATCCAAAAGATTTCACTTCTATGAGTAACCAATATCCTTAGTTTCATTCTGATTCTCATTCATGCAATCTCAGAAACTCCCTCTAAGTTCTAAGTTTAAGCTTCCTCTTGTATCTTGTATACATATTCTCCCTTTAGCATTTTATACATCAATCTCTCCATTTCTAATATTTCTATTCAAATCTTTTCCTCTTACATATTATTCCCCCTCGTTCTATTGAAAACATAAGAGGAGTAACTGAGAGGGGAGGGGTGAATCAGTTACAACAAAAAGAAATCCCAAATCCCTTAGATGTCAATACAAATCAAAACCAAACTTTGTTGAAGCTGAAAATACTAATGTAACTTGGTTAGCACAAAATCACATGACAAACACTAAGAATCTCTATTACTCAGTAATAACTAAAATATTTCCTTCTTAAGATGTTTAATGTTATTAACCATAATTAATTTAGTTTTAGAAATAGAAAGAAAATAACATGAACACATATGACACCAAGATTTAACATGGAAACTCAATTTGGGAAAAACACCAATTGCAACTAGTTACTATTTTTCACTCTTCTAAAGTGAGCCCTATAAGGAGTTAACCCTATTAAAGGTTACAAAACACATTTTTAGATGTGAACCTATTAAAGGATTTAATCACCCCATTAGGAGTGGCCTTGTTAGAGGTCTTTAGAAACATCAATCTAGAAATGCCACCTTATTAGAGGATTTGGTAAATAGTTGTTAAGCTAACTCTGTTAAGAGATTTGATACACTACTACAATTATTAGAGAGCAAAAATGATATGACTTGATTGTTGATGCAATTGTATTGCTGATTTTAGGTCTCTATTCTCGCTTGAATACTTGATCCTTGATCAGATAAAACTTTGTAGCTCGGTCAACTCAGGATATTCTGCTATCCTTCCAATTCACTTCCTTGGTTTATCTTTTTAATCCCATGCTTCTCTTATTCAATCCCATAACTTGATCTTATAATTATATCTTTTTCCTTGTCAAGTAAGCTTGAATACACTTACAAATATTCAATATTCATCCCTTAAGCTGACTATACTTAAAAAATAAATTCATCAAACTAAATATACTGAATCAAGAAAATCTTTCGTTAGCCAACCTAGTCCGATCAATACTAACTCAGAAAAGACTTTCTTTAGACTTCCTTTGTTAACTGTATGAACTTGGTTAATACTACATCCTGTATTGAAATCCCTTTGGTAACTAAGTGAGCACTGTTAACATTGGTTCTGTGCCAACTTCTCTTTGGTTCCTGAATGAACTCGATAGACACTGACTCTAAAGTTGATTATCTTTGGAACGCTTGACAAATACTAAACACTATCTTCATTTCCTTAGTAAGATCAATAGCTACTAACTGGTAAAGACTTGACATTTTGTGTAACATCAAAGACAATATATAATTGCATAATTGTTTTCAACAATCTCCCTCTTTGGCATTGATGACAACACATGTCATAATACAATGAAATTTTAGAGAAAAATAGAAGTAAGGATAATATCCATAGTTTCATTTTGATTTTCATCCATGAGAACTCCCTCTATTAGTGTGAGCTCCCTCTATCATCAATCTCTGATTGCACTGACTGCAATATCAAATTCTCCCTCTTTGATATCAACTCAAGTTCATTCTCCCTGTTTGACATATTTGACATATTTATAAAGAATAATTCTAATATATGACAAAAAACTCTCCTTATCATAAAATTTCTCTGATGTATGACATAACTCTCCCTCTTTGATATCTCATGCCAAAGATAGCATTCGATGAACTTCCATGTACCTGATGTACTAATTCATATGCAATCTACCCTTTACAATCCTACATTAACTTGACTATTCTTCAACATGCTTGGTTGATGCATCACTGAGATCTAATTAGTGAGCTTCAAATAGGGGAATGAACCCTATCTTACCTCTTAGATACAAAAATGCATCCTTAGGTAATGGCTTGGTGAATATGTTTGAAATTTGTTCTTTTATATTCACATATTCCAATCTTACCTCCTTATCTTGCACTGATACTCTTATGTAATTATACTTAATTGCAATATGCTTGGTTTTGGTATGCATCACAAGATTCTTGGAAATGTTAATTGAACTGGTGTTATCATAGAAAACAACAACTAGATTCTTGATCTCTTCCTTCATACCTGTCAACAATTATTTGAACCAAACAATATTTGGACAATTGAATGCTTTAGCAACAAATTCTACTTCCACTATTAACTAAGAGATACAATTTTTCTTCTTGCTTGTCCATGATACTAACCTCTTTCCAAGAAAGAATGCTCCACCACTAGTGCTCTTTCTATCATCAATGCTTCTTACCCAATCTGCATCAGTGAATGCTTTCAATTCAACATTGCCTCCTTTTTTATACCACAAACCATAATCTTCAGTACCCTTTAGATACCTCATGATTCTTTTATTGCAATCATGTGATTTAATTTTGGATTAGTAGAGAATCTTGCCACCATTCCAACTGCTAATGCTATATTAGGTCTTGTATGCACCACATACTTAAGTTTTCCAATCATTGATCTATATGTAGTCTGATCTACCTCTTTTGGATCATCATCTTTGGAAAGCTTATGTCCAGTAGACATAGGTGTTCCAAATGGTCTAGAATCCTCCATTCAAAACTTCTTCAATATCTCCTTAATGTATCTTGATTGAGTAATATAGATACCATCCTTTTTCTATTGAATCTAAAAGCCAACAAAGAATTTGATCTCTCCAAACATTAACATCTCAAATTCCTTACTCATTTCCTTAGAAAAATATTTTCACAAATCATCATTTCCTGGAAACAATGTATCATCCACAAAGATATCTACCAACACAATCTTCTTATCCGATCCTTCTTTGATGTATTGGATGCTATTGTCATTAGTTCTTTGAAAACCAATCTTTATGATATACTTGTTCAATCTCATGCCAGGCTATGGGGGCTTGTTTGAGACTATACAAAGCTTTGTGCAGTTTGCAAACCATGTGCCTTTTGCTAGGATCAACGAAACCTTATGGCTGCTCAACGTAGACTTCCTCTTCTAAGATTCTATCCAGGAATGCTAATTTCACATCCATCTAATACACTTTGAATCCTTTGTGAGCTACATATGCAAGGAGTGTTCTAACACCTTCAAGTCTAGAAATAGGAGCAAAAGTTTCTCCATAGTCAACACCTTCCTCTTGAGTATAGCCCTTGCAAACTAGCTTTGCCTTGTTTCTTGAAACTTCTACATTCTCATTCAACTTATTTTTCAATACTTATTTTGTGCCAATTACATTTTTATCCTTGGGTCTAGGAACAAGAGTCCAAGTCTTATTCCTTTCAATCTAATCAATCTCTTCATTCATTGCTTCTATCCAACTTTCATCCTCTAATGCATCTTTTACAAATCTAGGTTCAAATTTAGTAAGAAAAAATGTATCTTTTAATTTGTTCCTTATCATCGTACCAACTGACTGATCTCCAATGATTTGCTTGGGTGCATGATATGTTCTAATGTATCCAGCAAGTCTAGGCTCCTTCTTTCTAAAATCACTAGGTTTACCATGATCTTCTTAATCATGCTCAAGTCCATCAGACTAAGACTCATTTTTCACTTGCTTAAACTCAAGTCCTTCTAACTATGACTCAAGACCTTGACTTGGGTTGCACTTTCTACAACTCAGGTTGAATTGGAGATTTTGGGGACTCGGGTGGTGAAGAATATTGATTGCCACTTGCTTGAACTTTAGGTACAGTATCGAGCTCATAGTAAACAAAGTTTCTATAGTCTTCAAGTTCTTTACTACTTTGTTCTTCATTCTTTTCTACAAACTCATCAATCTTCACATGTGCACTTTCTATAACTTTATAAGTAGATAGATTCAAACATTTATACGCTTTTCTCTTATTTGAGTATCATAGAAATATGCCTTCATCACTTTTCACATCAAATTTTCCTCTTCTAGACTCCTTCAGAATATAACATTTACTATGACATACTTTGAAGTAACACACATTAGGTTTATATCCATACCATAGTTCAAAAGGTGTTTGATTTGAATCCTTCATCAACTAAACTCGGTTCAAGGTATGAACTGCAATGTTGATTACTTCCTTCCAATATTTAATAGAAATGTTCTTCTCTATCATTAGGGTCCTTGCACAATCCATGATTAATCTATTCCTTCTTTCAATAATGCCATTCTACTGAGGTGTGCTAGGTGTAGACACTTGTCTTTTGGTTCCTCTTTCATTGTAGAATTCATTGAATTCATTAGAAATGAATTATCCTTCTCTATTTGATCTCAAACATTTTAGTTTCTTTCCTATTTCTTTCTCCACTCTAGCCAGATACCATTTGAATTTTTGAAAAGATTTTAATTTATCCTTTAAATACATAACTATCATCATTCTAGAATAATCATCAAAAAATAAAATAAAGTCCTTATCTCCTATGTAACTTTCTGTGCCAATAGGTCCATAAAGGTCTGTATGAACCAACTCCAATACTTCTTCAAAATGATAGTTTTTCTTTTAAAACTTGTCTTTCCCATCTTACCAATTTGACAATTCTTGCATATGCCCATGTCAAGTTTCTTGAGATTTGGAATGATTCTAACCCTTCGGATCTTGCTTATGTTTATCGAGTTATCAAAATTCACATGACATAACCTCTTATGCCATAGCCAACTTTTTTCTACTTGAGCAATGAAACATGAACTTACATTAAGATCTAGGTAGAATAAATTATCTTTTGTTTGCTTGCTAGTCCCAACCAGATTTCCTTTCCCATCTAGTAGATTGGTCTTTCCATCCATGAGTTCTACCTTGAATTCAATATTATTCAATTGAGCCACACTAATTAGATTATTCTTTAGTCCTTCAACTTAATACAATTATCACATCTGAGATCATTGGTTAGTGTAATACAACCTTTTTCTTTCACATAACATGGTTCATCATTGTCAAATCTAACACTTCCACCATCATAATGTACCAAGTTCTCAAATTTAGATTTGTTACCAATCATGTGGTAAGAACAAACACCATCAGAAATCCATGTATCATTCTTATTAATATGTGAGATAAGTGCCATCTTATCATTCTCATCATTTGATTCATCCTTAACAACAATGTAGACCATTTCATCTTCTTCACTACTATCAAAATCTTTAGCAATATAATGGTATTTCTTATGTTTGTCTTTGTAGGCCTTGTAGCTTTTGAAATCCTTCTTGCCTTTGTATTTTTCATGTTTCTTTTCTTCTTTTCCTTCTCTATTTGGACACCTTGCAACAATGTGACCAACTTCTTTACAAGATAAACATATCAAAGGAATTATGCCTTTGTACTTCCCTTTTCCCTTGGGAAATCTTCTTGCAAGTAATGCTTCAATGACTTCAAGATCTTCATCAGAACCATCTTCATCCTCATTGTTATATTTCCTTTTAGATTTCATAGCTTTCTTCTTGAGTGATAGCTTGTCTTGAAATGTACACTCAAGTTTGCTAGAGTTAGGAACATAGTTATCATAGTCATCTAACTCAAATGTTGTCAACCTTCCCACTACTGCATCCAATGTTATATCATTCTTGGGATTGCATCTCATCTCTTGAATTTATGAAACTCTAATTGCATATATGGGAAGAAGTGTACTGAGAACCTTTCTTACCACTGTCTCATTGTCCCATCTTCTATCTTTCCTCCTGAGGCTTTGAATGCACACGCACTAGCTTTGATTCTATCACTATATTTTGCAATGTTCTCATCTTCTCTCATCCTCATTTGATCAAATTGACCTCTGAGACTTTCTACCTTAGCTCTCCTCACATTATCATCTCCTCCATATATGGTTTTCAACATGATCCACATCTCATGAGTAGTATCATAGTCTTTGACTTCATTAAATTCAACATAGTTGAGAGTTGAAGCAATATCAATCATCATAATGTTATGATTCTTATTTTCTGTAATTTCTTCAATAGTCATAGTTCCAGTAGGTGAAACATACTTGATATTTAGGTACTTTAGGCCTAAGTCTCCAATGGTTTCCAAATGCAATCTCATGAGTTCCTACCGTGCCTTGAAGTTATCTCTGTTTAGCTTAGGGATCTCTCTTTTGTAAGACATCTTGATCTTTAGCTTAGATCCTTGAAACATTCTTTGAAAGAACCAAAAGCTCCGAGACCAATTGTTGGAAATATAAGAGGAGTAACTAATAGGGGAGTAGTGAATCAGTTACCACAAAAATAAATCCTAGATCCCTTAGATGTCAATATAAATCCAAAGCAAACTCTATTAAAACTAAAAATATTGTTGTAACTTGGTTAGCACTGAATTGCTCAGAAACACTAAGAATCTCTTTTACTCGATAATTACTGAAATATTTTCTTCTTAAGATGTTTATTGTTATTAACCACAATTAATTTAGTTTTAGAAATAGAAAACAAATAATATGAACACATATGACATTAGGATTTAACGTGGAAACTCAATTTGGAAAAAACCAGCAATTGCAACTAGTTACTATTTTTCACTCTTCTAAAGTGAGCCCTATGAGGAGACAACTCTATTAAAGGTTACAAAACACACTTTTAGGTGTGACCCTATTAAAGGATTTAATCACCCTGTTAGAAGTAGCCTTGTTAGAGGTCTTTAGACACTTCAATCTAGAAATACCACCTTGTTAGAGGATTTGGAAAATAACTGTTAAGCTAACTCTGTTAAGAGATTTGATACACTAGTGCTACAATTATTAGAGAGTAACAATGATATGACCTAATTGTTGATGAACCTATATTGCTGATTTTAGATCTCTTGTCTAGCTTGAATACTTGATCCTTCTTGATCGGATAAAACTTTGAAACTCAGTCAACTTAGGATATTTTGCTATCCTTCCAGTTTGCTTGCTTGCTTTATCTTTTTAATCCCACAACTTTACCTTATACTCATATGTTTTTCCTTGTTAAGTCAGCTTGAATACACTTACAAATATTCAATATTCATCTCTTAAGTTGACTAGAATTAACAAATAGATTCATCAAACTAAATATAATGAATCAAGACAATCCTTTGTTAGCTGAACCAACCCTTTCAATACTAACTCAAAAAAGACTTTCTTCAAACTTTCTTTGTTAACTGTGTGAACTTGATTAACACTACATCCTAAACTAAATTCTCTTTGGTAACTAAGTGAGCTCAGTTAATACTGGTTTTGTGCCAACTTTTCTTTGGTGTCCAAGTGAACTCGACATACACTAACTCTAAACTTGATTATCTCTGGAATGCTCGATAGACACTGGAAACTATTTTCATTTCTCAAGTGAGCTCGACAGATGCTGACTGGTAGAGACTTGACATTTTGTGTAACATCAAATATAATATATAATTAAACAAATTTTTTCAACACTTTCATCATATATATATACTCTCTTTGACAATAATGCCAAAGACACCATCTTTATACTTCATACATATTGATTATGTAGATAAGGGCATGTCAGGTCCAAATTCTATCATCTATCATCTATCTATGATTGATATGTACTTCTTCTTCAATAATACCTTAAAGTAGAATTATCTGCATCAATGTGTAAGGTATTCTGATTAACACATTTGATGCAATTCCTCTTTGTAGCTTAAGTTTCTTTTCTTAGGGGAATCACCCCTAATTTACCTATAATATATTCATGAGCATCTTTAAGTAAGGCTTTAGTGAATATGTCAGAATGTTTTTCTTTTGTGTGTACATATTCTAACTTCACTTGTTTGTCTTGAACTAGTTCTCTCAAGTAGTTATACTTGATAGAAATGTGCTTTATTTTTGTGTGCATCCCAAGATTCTTTGATATGTTGATAGAACTTGTGTTATCACAACAAATAACCACTGAATCTATAATATCTTCCTTTGTCCCTTTCAGTAATTGCTTGATCCACATGATATTTGAAAAATTCACTGTGGCTACCAGATGTAGACACCTAAAAACCTTTAGAAAATAAAGTATTTTTATTTTCTGAAAAAGTCCTGATGACATCATCATTTATTAATTAATTAATTAATTTATTTTTATGCCATTAAATCCCTTTATCTTAATTAAAAATATTTAATTAAGAAATCCCTCCCAAAAATGTTTAAATCTTATTTAAACATTATTTCCTTATTTATTAATTATTTAATTAATAAATTGACCAAAAAACCCAAAATAAATAAAAAATTTTTTTTTTTGCCCAAAACTTAGCCAATTTCCTTAAGACCACTAACCTCTTCCAAAATCTTCTAATCCTTCTTTAATTTTGATTAAAGGCTAATCCCATCATTTCCTACCCCTAATCCCAACTCAAAATATTTAATTAAGATTAAATATTAATCCTCATGTTTATTAAAAATATTTTAATAAATATCTCCTCACACCCAAATTCCAACTCCATTTGAAGCCCTTTTTGAAGCATAAAGCTTGAGCATACATCCTATCTATTTAGACAAAGCTACTCAACAAGAGAGCTTCTCATTGAGAGAGCCCATTAATGGCTCATATTCTCAATTGAGAGCTCATCTTAGTCTATCTTGAAGTTTATGAATTTTGTTTAGTTTGTAGAAGCTTTATTTAAATTTGGTTTCTATTAGCATACTAACATTGCTCATACACATTTTGGCACGCCCGGTGGGACCTGTTGTTCTGTCGGAGGATATTTCAACATGCTTTTGGACAAGATCTTGACAGGAAGCAAAAATCACTTCTACCATTTTCTGCAAGCAAAAAGTTTCCTCAGCTTGTTCAAATGCTCAATCGATGGCATTATCAAGGTCAAGGTTTAGGACCACAAGAGCAAGGAATCAAAGAGCCTATTATTGCACAAAAAAATCTAGGATTTCATGGTCTTGGATATGTATCCAAAGGCTCACCATCTAAAGGTGTTGGTACACCACACCCCCAAACCAAGCCTATCTCCAAGCCCACCTTGCCAGCCTCCCATCACTCCTTCAAGAAATCTTATGTCATCCCCCCTCCACCATCTTTGAAACCCAAAACAACCTACCATATCCCCCCTTCATCCGCTAAATCCATTTTGCGTCCCTATGTCCCAAAATCTACCATCCTCCATCCTCCTATTAGCCATCATAAAAATCCTATTCCATCCATTTCTATGCAAGATCAACAAAGGCACATATCAGGGCACATCATCCATCATTATCCCCCTACATGCTCTTTCATATCCTCTCCATCTCACAAAGCTTCTCCTAACCATCTTCCCAAAGCTTACCACAACAATGTAAATGCCAACTTCAAAATGCATAAAGCTAAAAATCCACATCCTAGGCAATCATATGTCTATTCTAAAAGACATACTCCAAAAAGGCAAAATCCAATCAAAGAATGCAAAACAATGCAAAAGCCTATGAAAAGAAAATCCAAAACCATGTGGATCCGCAAGAAAAAAGTTGAAACCCAATGCATAATGGCATCCACCATTGCTAATCCCCCATCTAGTGACTCATGTCCCCCATCTCCTAACTCCATCTTGGGTGCCTATATCCCCAAGCACGCTTCCACAAATCCTCCATCACGCCCGCATCTACCATCTATCCCCCATATGCTCTTTTCACACCCGTTCCAACATGTGCCAATGTTGCTCTTGCAAGCATTGTTAGACTTCTTTAGTTTTGGAAACCCTCTTACTTTCTTCATTTTACTAATGTTCATTGAATTGTCAAAATTTACATAACATAACCTTTTGTACCATTACCAAACATATTCTTGTTGTGCAAACAAACATGTCTCATTAGATAAATCTAGATAGAATGAGTTACCTCTTCTCTAATCACCACTTCCAATCATCTTTCCATCAACATCATATATCTTAGCCTATCTATGATGGAATTCAACTCTATACCCTAATTTATTTTAACTATGAGACACTCAACATATTATAGTTAAGTCCTTCAACCCATTAAACATTGTCACGCTTGATTTTATTAGTCAATTGAATTGTACCTTTACCTTTCACAATACATGGAATATCATTACCAAATTTAACACAACCATCCTTGTATGGTGCAATGTCCTCAAATTTATTTCTATCACAAGTCATATGATTAGACAAACCACTATCAATTATCATTCTGTCACTTTTGTTCACATATGAAATTAAAGTAATTTTCTCATCTTCATTAGAATCTTCTTTCATAGCAACATAGACAACTTTATCATAATTACTTTTAGATTCAGTGTTAGTTTCTTCTTCAGTAATGTAGTAGGATTTCTTACCTTTGTCATCCTTATTCTTCTTGTACTCTTAGTCATCTCTCCTTCCTTTGTACTTTCTTTCCTTTCTCTCATCCTTGTCTTCTCTATTAGGAAACCTTGTATAAATAAGACCAACCTTGTCGCATTAAAAACAAATTATAGGTAATTTACCTTTGTATTTGCCTCTACATCTTCCAAATCTTTTTGCAATAAATGCTTCAAGTTTATCAAGCTCATCATTAGAAGTGTCATTGTCACCATTCATATGTTTTCCTTTTCTTTTCCTAAGAACCAATTGTGACTTAAAATCAAATTCAATGGTAGCAAGTGTGTAGTTATCAAAATTAGACATCTCAAAAGTAATAAGTCTACCAATTACACCTTCTGAAGTCAAATTGTTACTTGGAGTGCATCTCAGCTCTTGTATTGTAGAAACCCTAATGAAATATACATTAAGTAGAGTTCTCAATACCTTGCATATCACTATTTCATCTCCAATCTTTCCATTTTCACCTTGATTAACATTGACAACTTCCTTGATTCTTGTGCAATACTACACTATGTTCTCACTTTCTGCCATTCTCATTTCATCTAATTTTCCTCTTAGGCTTTTTGATTTGGCTCTTAAGAAATTTTCATCTCCTCCATATATGGTCTTTAGTTTGTCCCACATTTTTTTTTCACTATCAAATTTTTTTATGTCATCAAACTCAAAATAGCTTAGGGCTAAAGCAATCTCCAACATTGCTTGATCGTGTTCTTTGTTTTCTTTCAGTTGTTTAACAATTAGAGGAACAATTGTTATCTTCACAATTTTTATTGCAACATCACCAATAATAGATTTATGTAGCCTCATCAACATTTTACATGCATGTAAGTTCTCCTTATTCAACTTTGGTACCTCCCTTTTGTGAGTCATGATCTTCAGCTTTGAGTACCTTCAAACTTCTCTTTATAAGAACTAGAGATTTGATACCAATTGTTAGAATGTTTAGAATAATTAAGAGGGGTTGACGGGGGGGGGGGGGGTGGAATTAGTTACTTAAGGTCCATTAGTACTAATTGAAAAATCAAACAATTAAACACTTTTCTATCTTGCTTATCCTACTACAACTTAGTCTCTACTGTAATCTGAATAAAAATACTAACTAGTACTTTACTATCCTAATATAATAGATTAGTTGAATGTAAACATTTAAAATATAAAACAACATAAAATATTTAACACAAGTTTGACACTAGGATTTAGCATGGAAACCCAATTTATGAAAAATCACCAGCATCGTGTCACCACTTTTTCACTCTTTTGAAGTGAGCCCTCTTAGGAGCCAACCCTGTTAAAGGTTACAATACACACTGTTAAATGTGACCTAGTTAGAGAATTTAATCACCCTATTAGGAGTGGCTTTGTTAGAGGACTTTAGAACATTCTATTAGAATGTCACCTAGTTAAAGGATTTACATAGAATGTTAAGTCCTTAATTACTACTATGCCAACCTTTAATTTAAAGGATTTCAATACAATTATTTACAAGGATTAGAAAGAAAACAATAGGGTTTGATCTATATGATTATAACTCACTTTTTAGTTTCAAATCTCTATTCAATTCATGTGCTAATTCCTTGATAAGCCTTCCTTGTCACCTGTGTCCTTGGTTTTCTTGGCAACCCTTCAAGCATTCACCCTTCTCTTCACAAAAATCTTAAGCCTTCTTAGATTTTCTTATCAACCTTAGTAGCTTTGATCCATCTCACTGGAAATCTCTCAAACATGCATATTTTCTCTTCTCTATTCTCTTCTTTACATTGTCTCTTTCATGCTGTCACTAAAGTTTGTCTCTTTACCTTCTTAAATAGGTAATTCTGGTCCTTTTCTATTTCTCAAAATCATTGTAGATCTTAGGGTTGGCAATCTAAATCAATAAATTCATTGTATCTAATCACCATTCTATTTATCTCTTCTTGTCTATAATTTTCTCATCAAATTCATTCATTAGGTATCTTACCTAATCCTCTCCTTGAATTAAATGATCCAACACATCAATCCTATCTTCAATACACTTTCCATATTCCAAGAAATCAACTGAGTTGGCTGAAAATCATGATTTCTCATATGTATTCAAAATATTGTAACTTAATTATTACTAGGTTTTGGAACTTGGTCATCACTGGTTTACTCAATCGCAATAGATTTGCTATCTTGGCATCAACACTATCACTCAGTCGATACTAATGACCAATCAACACTAAATTTTCTCATAACTTACTATGGCTTGGTTGATACTAGCATCACTTGGCATGAACTTTAGGTTCCTTAATCTTCTATTGTATTCCTTGGTCAAGATTATGTAGTTTGACAATCTCTTCTCATGTCTTCATAATGTAAACAATCAAATTATTATGTCAAAGTCTAACTAATCAAACATCCATTGTAGCTTCCTTTTCATAATTCAACCTTTCCTCTAGGTAATTTTGTTATGAGCACCTTCTCAAATCCTCTTCATCAATCAAATACATATGACATTTAGATTAGATAAGAATATGTATCATCAATAGATTTGAAATTAATGAAAACATAATAATTGTTTCAATTATAGTTTCCAACAGTTAGATGCTTATGAAGATCATCAAGTAAGAGAGATGTGTTGAAAACTTACAATTGGAACAATTACTATTTTTGTTAATCTCATTTTGGTTTTAACAAGGTAGTGACAAAACACTTAGTCATCATTTAGCAAAGAATAGTGCAAATTGAGTGCATAGTATATGTCAAGCATAAGACTCCAGACCATGTATGTTGAGTAATATGATAGTTAGTTCTAAGCACTATTATGTGTCAAGTAGTTAGTGTGTGCTGAGTCACTCAAGTGCCAAGAAAAAAGAAGGTGCTAAGTAAACAATGTATGTCGAGTGATTTGGGTGCCAAGTAGAGTAAGTGCCAAGCTATTCAAAACTTGAGTATCAACATAAAGAGCATAGTGAAGATTGACCATCAGAGTCTATTGATGGCGAGTTACCATTCTTTGACATAGATGTTTTTTATGGCACAAACTTCTATGTAAACCATTTTTGGCCAACATGAACATGAATTTGTGATATTAAGAGATAAGGATGGAGTCATATTAGACCTTTCACAAGGTAGATCATAGTTTATGATCAAAACTTTGTAGCCATAATTGGCCACACTTTGCAACTGCACTAGTGAAGATTTGTGGGGGTCATCCCCACCCTAGTTTTACCTTCTCTTTGGAGGGTTTTTGGTTAACCAAAATATTTTGTATTATGTGTTGATTTACATTATGCTTTGGATGTGATGCATGGTTACTTATTTTAGTTTACATGTTAAGTTATGAGATGGATGTATCGTGAAACATTTTTATGGTAAAATTATTAAGTGTTGATTCACCCACCTACCCCCCCTCCCTCATAACTTACTTTCCCATTTATATTTCCAAAAATTGGTATTCAAGCTGTTGGTGCTCAAAATTGTAGCCCAAATTTTGAGCACCGTTGAAGAAATTGAGCCCTATAAATACTTTTGATGTGATTGTACTTGGCTATATCTTTGAGCCCTAAGAGGTGTTAAATGCTTCTAACACCTTCCATTCAGCCTTTCTAAGAGTTCCATGAAGTTAAATTGAGATTCTGAGTCATTTGGTGAAGTCTTGTTTTGAGCACTTGTCAATTCTGCATTTTCACCTAAGTGTCAAAAAGCGACAGGAGGCCATGTTTGCATCTGAATATCTTGCACCCATAAATGTTTCAAGACTCACTGCTTTGGGAGTGTCTAGCATCCATAACTAAGAACCTATGTTTTAGATTTCAAGCCGTTTCAAGTTGGTTTTACTAGGTTTTGAATCCCTCAAAGTTGGTAGTTTACTGATTTCACACATTTGCAAAATGTTCATAATTCTACAAAGCCCTGTTTGACGTGTTATAACTTTTGACCAATTGATCAAAAAATTGAAATTCCTTTTGTGTTGCATTTTAGACTTTAGAGATTTGTTATGTTTCCAGTTTCAAGTTATGACGAATCCATTTGATCAATTTTCAAATGCGATTCCAAATAGAATTTCTAACTTTTTACTGGTGTCGACATTTGCAAATTGTTTGGTACCCCTATTCATGATGTCATAATTTGAAATCTGTGATAGGAAAGATCAAATGGATTGTACCACTGTGTTGTCCTCCAAAAATACTTTAAGTGTGCCTAGTTGCAAGTCTTAACGAATCCATATGCACACTTTTCTAGGTCCATTCCATTTGCAAAAATTGATTTCCTGCTATTGTTTCCAGTCTACAAATTGTAGTAGCCCACTTTGACCACTCACCATTTGTGTCCCGTTATTTGTCATGAGCCTAAATCACAGATCCAAAGTCTCCTCATGACAAAGAACCAATGCCCCAGTTTTCATCTTCCCAAGTGTCAGTTTGCCCAGTTTTCAAAGCCAAATTCGAACCTAGTTTATTGACTTTTGACATTTTTTCTTGCAGGTAATTCTAAGAGATCAACTTTGATAGTGAATATCTTTTGACTTCAAATTCATTATGAGACGAGATTTGGTAGGGTGCAAGAATGTAGAACAAAGAATCAATATCCCAGAGTTCAAAGCCCAGTTATCTATTTGAGTTAGTTTTTAAAGCCAGTCAAAGGAGCTCCTAGCACAAATTTGATAGTTGGTAGAAAGTGATAAAATGAGTTTTTAACAATCAATCAGTGGTCAAACTTGATTGTAATCAGTTCAAGATGTTTAGTTGGTTAGTTTGGAGTATCATTTGTTTGGAAACAATTTTTTTTAGCCGAACCGACTTTGGGGTTCGACTGATTTCTCCACATTGATAAAATGTGAAGGATATTGCTTTAGTTGGAGACTGATATATAATAAGAACTGGATGGTTGACTATAATAGAGATATCCTCCTTTGAAGTCATTGAGGGTCAATCAAATCTCATGAAATTTATTTGCTCATATAGGTATCATTTCTACACTTACAAGGTTAAATGAATCTAATGGAGTCCTCATGGTGTTCACTTTTCCCCTCATACAGTATCAATTTGCAAAATGAGGGAAGATCTATAAAATACAAGAGGCATAAGAAAGGCCATCCACGCCAATGTTAAAAGAGACTCATATAATGTCAACAGAGAAGACCATGTCCAGTAGTGTTAAATGGAGAGCACACCATTTAAACTTGTAGAGAGAGTTCAATAATGGAAAGAGATGGTCGTTATATTGCAATCTACAAGTGAGATAGCTGTTGATTTGGAGCATAATCAGTACAGATCCTTTCAGGGTTTAACTTGTTTAATGCAAATCTCTACAAGATTAGAGGACTTTATCGTGGATACCTTGATACTGCACAATCACATTGGTCCTTGTTTGAAAGACATTTTTCAATCCCTTTCATCAAAAAGGTGATGCATGGAGCATACAAAGACATATTGTGGCTGCAACGTGATTTTGGTATTTATATTTGAAATCTATTTGAAAGTAACTTCACTTAGCCAACAAAGAGAGAACCCCACTTGATTGGACAACCATAATGTAAGTAGCAGAGAATTTCAGAGCTACAGATCAAGACACTGGAAGAAAGGAACAACACCCGTGCAATTGAAAGGAGAAGCTGCAGCATTAAAGATGGGAGATGCCATAAAAAAAATATAGAGCAAGGGCAATACATGGAAAGCCACACACATTTTTAGATAAAGACCCTATGCATAAAGTCACCCCATGCAGGTCAAAGGCAGAGGAAATGGTCAAAGACCCGCGACAGCCAAATGGATTGATTAAAAAGTCACTGGTTGAAGCAGCAGGCTATGAGAATATTTCAAAAAAAGCTCAAGATGTTTGAAGAAGATAGCACCATAAAAATAGAACAAAGGATCCTTGCAAAACCAAAAGACCACTATCCCACGCAAGAACCAACCTGCAACAATATAGCGTAAACCAAATTTTTAAAGAGCTCTGGGGATACGTTCAAAGTTGTAGGAGCGTAAAGGTAAAGTGAAAGTTGACCATATGCAAAAATGAAAATGAAGACCCTGTATGAACGTGAAAGTAAGAGGGAGAGCGTGAAAGTGTAAAGGAGATCTGCGCGCGTAAGAGCATAAATCAAAATTTGAAGGGGCTCAGTCTTACACTGAGGTCATAAAAGCATAAACTGAACTCGCCCACGTATGCACCTAAAGTGAAAAATGAAAGCCTCCGGTGCTATGGGGAAGGAATGAAGAAAATCAATTAATATTAAAATATTAATTAATTTAAAATATCTCAAATGTTGCACAGCAAATTAGGAGTTGACAAGTGGCGAATCAATAGAGAATATAAAAATGAAAGTTCAAAAAAGGTTTCAAATGCATGAAATTTCAAAATGAACAATTTGAATGATTTTAAATTTTTATATAGTTCAGACTATATAATTTTTTTAAAATTTTCATTTTTTATGTTTTATTCTTCGTCCAGGGGGGCATTTTTTGTCCAAAATATGCCTTATCATATACTGTTGGAATTGGGAGAAGCTAAATTTTCTATATTTGGGATCAATTTTTGCACAACAATTCATCGATTCAGTTTGTAAGCAGTTTTGTAAGTTTTTAGGGCATTCTTAGTGGAATGAGTAGAATTTAGCATGAAGCATTAGGATCAGATAAAAGGTAGATATGAAGGCTTGGTGAAGTCTAGATGTGAAGAAAATCAATTCTAGAGGGTTTCCTTGTCTTTTAGAAGTCATTTTTTAAAATTGATTTTCATTTTTACCATGAGTAAAAATCAGGAATCAAATCAGTTATTTGTTCAATCATATGTTTCAGATATTTTGTGCTTTTGGAGGCATAACTGATTGAAGATTTGATATGTCAGTCAAAAGAAAAGATTTGAAGGATGTTTTTAACCTGTTGAGAAGGTTTTCCAAGTAGATAGATGTCATGTTTTGGGTCAGATCTAGGAATTAACTCTTCTCCTATATCTTCTTTTCTTTTCCTCATTGTAAGGGTTCTAGTTTTTGTCACTGAGAAACCAATTGGTTCCAGTTCTTTGGAAAAAAATTGCTCGTTACTGTGATACCAGATTTTGGATCCAGTTCTGGATGCATTCCCAATACTGAGACACCATTTCTTTCAACATTTTCTCTCTTATGAACAAAGTTAAGAAGGTTAATACAAATAGTTTAGATCTCTTAGGTTGTTTCATGTTTTTCATTTCATGCATATGACTATATAATTTCAAGGAAATAATACAAAGAGCAGCAGATGGTTGAGTTTCAGTTGAATCCTGTCTCCTTTATCAGCTAATTTTCAATGTTTTACAATCTTTGACATAGAGCTTAGGTTGTAGTTGTAGTCCCTTAAAGCTGTATGTTATTTCATTGTTGCTTATAACCCAAGAGGTTATGTAAATGCTTCAGGGAATCAATAGGGTTGCAAGTTTACTGATGGGGATATCATGTAAGAATGAGATTTAAATTGAGCATTGATGTCTATTTACAAGTTAAATAGATAGATAAGATATATGAAGATACACATATGTCTCAGATATCCATATGTATGTTTGTGATTCATGGATTTTCCCAATGGTTAAGGCACTGATCGGTTGCAGGATCATTAGGTTTTATTGCTGCACATCTGAGGGTTTTCTGAATTCAACATTATTAATTAAACATGTTTTACCCTTTCATGTTGAAGGACCTAAATGTAATACCCTCACTTAGCTTCTGAGATTCATAGATCTGCATTTAGCTATTGTAGATTGATGTTATTTCATGAGTTATTAGGAGATATAAGGGTTTTCATCTGCTTAATAGATTCATGGATATGTTTTTGCACTGGTACCATATTAATTGAATCTGAGGTCTACCCGCCTAGGTTTAGCAGAGCTTGAAGTAGAAGAAGGGTCATGCCTTATAGTTGGCCTAGTGTTTGAAATAGTATGTTGAAAATGGGAGTTAGCTGCCCCTAGATATACCATATTCTCATCGGGATAATTGAAAACTCTCCAGTGTTTTCAAACACCAACACAAGCTTTGTTCTCTAGAAAGGAAAGTTTGACAACTTTGGAGGTAAGATCTTGAAGATGGAAGTCTACAAATTGGGAAAGACTATTGAGAACCAATAGATTAAAATACAACTTACCCTACATCAAATCAAGGAGGCAAGAAATGAATTGCAACATTCATTGAAGAGAATAAAGGAATTGACCATTCAACAAAAATACACTCAATATCAAGAAGAAGACACTACTAGATTATTTGAGGATAGGAACTCAAATGAATTTGATACATCAATCATAGATCTAATGGAAAAGCATGGAGCCCTGAATGAAGAAGTCAAGAATCTAAAAATAGAACAAGAAACTCAATCAATATTGTTGTGTGAGACAACTAAACTAAAAAAGAAAGTTGAAGAAGATAGAGTCATGATTAAAGAAGACAAAAGACTACTAGCTAATAGACTTGAGTAGAAGTCATCAGATGTGCAAAGATTGTCAAGCATTCAATTAGATCTAATAATTCAACAGATGATTGCTAATCAAGAACTGAATAGGAAAGACATTGAGATTACAACTTTGGAACCACAAAATAAGATACTGTAGAATGAACTGAAGAGAGAAAAGGAAAATCTTAACAAGCCTAGTGAAGCCATAAAGTATTTTGAAAAATTGATGGAAGCACAAAGGTCAAACAATGACACTATTGGTTTGGGATATTCTACTACTGAGAAAAGAGAATCATCTAGAAGTGGTGAACAAAGGAACAATAAAGGAAAGAACATCAATCCCACTTGTCATCACTATGGAAAATTGGGTCATACAACAAATTTCTACAAAAGAAACACTGGAAATCAAAATCCTAAGCATAAATTCAAGGGACATTGTCATAACTGCAAGAAACAAGGACATTAGGCACATGAATATAGGAAAAATACCACCAACACTCAAAGATTTGAAGGATACTATTACAGCAATCAAAAGTATGGACACAAGGCATATGAATGTAGACCCAAACCCAAGTGGACATCAAACAAGTAGACAAAGGTGCATCATTATGGAAATTCTTATGATTGGGATTACAACACAAGGTACAGTTGTTACTATTGCCAAGAATATGGTCATATCCCCAAAAATTACATTAGAACACACTTTAGAGGTAATTAAAATAGATGGTTGAATGATATTGTATGCTTTAGTTGTCTTAAGACCAGTCATGTAAGAAAAAACTATCCAATTCGGTCACCTAAACTGAGCAATGAATTTAGGAAAGGAAAAGGAAAGGTAGATGCTAAAAAGGTAAGGAACTAGATGAAAAAAACCTAGAGAAATAAAGAAGATTGCAACACATCAAGTCTAGATGAGGTCACTTTATCCAGTGGATCAGGTGATCACATCACCCCCAACTAGGCAATCAAAGCTATGTGTGGAACTAACATATGAAATGATAAATTTTGCATCAATTTCAAGCATTCGAGTAATGAAAAGGATCTATCAACATGTATTAAGATGCAATGAAGTGATTAGAGGAAAGATAAAATCTATCCTTTTGTTAATTTCTCTCTTGTTGTTGAGTATTGAATGTGTTGTAGTAAGTGTCAAGTAATGCAATACTATAGTGACTGTTGAGCTAGCGATGATAACCAAGTTAATTAAAAATCTTATAGCAATTGGGATTACAACTGTATATGTACTAAGCATTAAATGCATGGTTTTCAAGGCTATTTAGCCAATTTATGAGTCATTTACAACTACTAGATGATTGAAGAGCATAGAGAAAATTTGAAAAAAGGATTCCAATGTTTGCAAGCAAGATTCTACTGCAAGTCAACAATATTCAGCAGATTTGAAAGGTATTTATCTTGTGCTGAGTTACATTGTTTCATGTTTTACAAACTCTAGTGAATTAAAATGGTGACAAGTTCTTCAACATTAGAAAGGAAAGAAGGAAAAGAAGTTTTTAATGTTCAATTGATAACTAACAATGTCAGACAGCCCCCATTCCATACCATTCATGAGATCATGTACAAAGGAGATCCATCTGGTGTGCTATCAATGATACCACCAAAGGTTTTAATGATCTAGGATGTAAGATATTTATACATATGTAAGGTTGGAAAGGTTGGAGATCTAAAAATTAGAGAAGCCTATTAGAAATTGTGTGGGAATGTTGTCTTGAGGGAAGAAAATAAAATTGTAGAGAAAAAAGGGTTAATGCGTGCCCTAGATTTTCCCCAAGTTTTCAAGACTGAGTGGATAAAGATAGTGTTGAGTCAAATATACAATAATTAGCTATGGTTAGAAAGTGGACCTATCAGAATATCAAAGTGAATTATTCATAGAGTAATATTGTATCCTACCCTAGACAAACTGAAGACATTAAGGAGAGATGCAAAAGAGGTTATTGAGAAAAATACTGGAGTAGTGTGGGATAAATGTGGAATGTCAATTGATACCATCATAGATCCTATTAGAGAATTTGTAGTGTGTGTGATTGCACACAAGTTCTTCTAGTTGAGCTGACTAAACAATGTGTCTTGTATGGCAGTCGACCTAGGTTATAAGATTGTGAAGAGAGATCACACCTATGACTTAGCCGAGCTATAGCTTCAACAACTATCAGAAAATCTAGAAGCTATTAGGAAAGAAAAGATTACCTCATGCAAGTTTGGTTCACTTATCATTTTCATATTCTTTTATGTGAAAAACACGTTTCCTATATTTGGCAAGCTTGCATGGAAGACTAGTTAGGCTTGTTACCCAACAGATAAGTGAATTCATTGAGCAATTAGGCGAGAATTTTGATTCAGTGATGACTAGTTATTTTGAAGATTTTAAGAAGTCTATGAAGAAAAGGTCAGGAATCCTTATGTTACTAGTGGAATAACATTATAATCATGTTTGTTTCCTAGTTGATGCTGACTATACATATGCATAGGTAGCAATTTCAAGGGTAAGATGGTTGAGACCTTTAGTATATGTGATTAATGTTGATGAATCCTCAACAACAATTATTGCACTATTGGTAGAAGAGATTGATAAGGATGCTACATCCTTTGGAAATTATGAGGAAGAAAAATCAAGAATCACCATAAACTTATAAATTGCTACAGTCATAAGAAAGAAGAACAAGATGGTGAAGAAGCTATAAGAAAATTTTGGTGAAGGAGAAAAAAAAGAAGAAGACCAAGCACCATTGGAACTGACTCAAGGATTAGGTGAGGAAAAAGATGATGATGAAGAGGATGCTAAGAAAAAGCCAAAGAAAACTCAAAATAAGAGGAAGGCTTAGCAAAAGAAAGAAGAAAAACCAAAGAAAGTAGTGAAGAAATAACAATAGAAGCCAACTACACCTTTGACAAGCTCAAGCACTAGGGCCACCACTACACAAGCCAAGGTAGCTCAATTGGTTAAAGGTACAAATAAGGATGATACAAAAGAGCTGAGCATGTCTACTAAGAGATTGAAGAGGAAGTACAAGCCCCATGAGGAATTAGATGATGGGGGGACTAGATGTGGTGAGAAGAGTCAATTCAAAGTGGTAATCCACAATCCTTCATCTAATATTGAAAACCTTTGTGACAAAATTAAGAATAATACAAATTTGTCAAGTTTTCAACATGTTGATTTTGATAAGTTAGGAAGTGGAGATAAAAATAATATTGAAGAGGCTATTTATGATATTATGACCACATTTAAGACCACTCAATTGGAGATTGCTAGCTCTATTCCCAAAATCTTATATGAGCGAGTTGAGCAGAAATGGAAGTTCAGTTTGAGAATTAAAAAGAAAATTAGAGAGGCTACTTTAGCCCAAGTTATGCTTGAACTTGATAAGATAATGATCACAAATGTAGTAGAGAAGTATAAAGGGAGATTTTACCCTAAATACCAAGCATTTACTATTTTAAGGAATAATCTAGAAGAGGTGGTAACCCAGACTAAATTGCTTTGGAAATCTATCTATGGGTTGACCACATCAGTTGTGGAAGAAAAAGGAGAACAAGAAAAGGATGAAATAGGTAAGGAAGATATAGTGGAAGAAGAGGATGACACAATTTAGGAAGATGCACAAGATGCATAAAATATACAAGATGTCAATGTGTTGAGCACCAGTCCTCCAAATGGAGAGAAAGAGAGTCAACAGGACTCAATGACTATTGAGGACATACATGATAACTCCACATAGAATGTAAATCCACTGAGTGAGGAAGATATACAAAAGTTGCAACCTAAATCCATCAATACAATCATGCCATGATCAAACCCCATATTGGTGAGGATTGATGAATCTCAAAATGCTAAGATTGCATCCACTAAGGAACAACAGAAAGACACATCTATAGTTCCATCACATGTTGCAAAGTTAAGGAGAAGGAATTACCTAAAAAAACAACATATCAAAGTTTAACCTTGGAACAAAAAGATGAACTTAATCAAACACCATCTTCAATGCCTACTATTGTCATTGAAATGAAGGAGAAGGAGGAAGATACCCTAGCCACATTACTTCCAAGTCTACTAAGCTCACCATTTCCAACACTTGTCATAATTGACAAAGGGGGTAATGAAGAGAAAGAGGATAAGGAAGAGAATCCTACACCTACCTCCCCAAAACATACTACAGATCATAAGGAGGTTGAACAAAAGGAAGAGGATTAGATGACTGCTAAGACAAAGGAACATGTAGCTATCTAGACACTAGTCACTTTACCAATCTCTAGACCTCCTCTCAACAACTAGACTCTTTAGAGGTTGAGTACTCAAGCTACACTATTGTAGATATCAAGGTAGATTACCAACACACAGCGACATACTAAAACTACATCATTTGAGGATGTGAGTTTAGATGAGGTGATTGTTTTACCCAAGTTTGATCTAAAAAAAATAGAACTTGAAGAAATGAGTGTTCTTCAAGAGACCTCATAGAGGAAGAAAAGATAAGAAATCTTGAGAAGGGAGCATAAGCAAAAATAGGTTCTACATGACATTAGAGATATTTTGTAGATGCTTTTGATATTTCAGATTCAATTTCCAATAAGCCTATTATAGAGGAACTTATACATATAGTTGATAAGATAAAGGATGAGGACATGGAGACAAATGTCAAATTATTGGAATGGTTTGAGAAGAGATTTCACACTAAGGTTATGGAAAAGATATCTAGTGTCATTACACTAAGACAAGTTGATTTATCAACTAAGATGGATGTATGGTGAATTATTTTTATGGTAAGTGCTGATTCAACACCCACCCCCCCCACCCCCCTCCACCCCCACCTCAAAAATTACTTTCCCATTTATATTTGAAACAATTGGTATTAGAGCTTTGCTCTCTAGAAATGAAAGTTTGATAGCGTTGGAGGTAAGATCTTGATGATGGAGAGTGTGAAGAAAGTTTTGGATAACATTTTTTCTTTGTATAAGAAATTATGTGATGTTGATCTTTTTACTAAAGAAACTCAAAAATCAATTGACCAACTACAAGGAGATTTAAAATTAATAGGCACTATATTAAGGAAATCTCTTAGCACTAGTCAAGCTCATTATTAGAGGTTATCGAATACACATAGTAGGCTTGCCAAGTTGCAAGAAAAAGATGCAAATATAAGATCAACTCTGATCAATATACAATCCATGTTGATCCCTCGCATCAAAGTTTTGCAGAAGGAACTAGCCTTTGTAGAAATATTGATTAAGAAAGATTCTCATCTTTTTACTCAAGAGGGTCTAGTAGATATGGAAACAAATTTGGAAATATGGATTCAATCTTTAGATGCAGCCAGTGACAATTGGGATTCCACCTTAGGAATCTTAATGGAACTTCATAAGCCATTTTTGGACAAATACACTATAAGTGTACCACCCAAATGACAAAAGTGTCAAAAAAGGGGGATATTGAAGATTTTGAATTGAAGAATTTTGTCAAGGCATATCTACTTAGGAGGAGTCACATAAATGCAATGAAGTATTTACTTAGGGGGAGTAACATGTTAAGGTAATGAAAGAATTTTTGCAAAATTTTGGAGACTTTGAAATTTTGAATAGAAGCCAAATAGAGATGATATATTGTCTGACTTATGCATAGAATAAGATTGTATATGCCATGACAAAGTGTTTTTTCCACTCATGTCAAAGGAGGAGATTGCTAATCTCATTTTAGTTTTGACAAGGTAGTGAGAAAACACTTAGTCATTATCTAGCAAAGAATAGTGCAAGCCGAGTGCAAATTATATGCTGAGCATAAGCCTCCAAAAAATACATGCCGAGTGATATAATAGTTAGTCCCAAGAGCTATTATATGTCGAGAAGTTAGTGTGTGCTAAGTCACTCAAGTGCCAAGAAAATAGAAGATGTCAAGTAAACAATGTATGCTGAGTGATTCAGGTGCCGAGAAGAGTAAGTGCTGAGCTATTCAGAAGTTGAGTATTAGCATAAAGAGTACACTGAAGGTTAAGCATTAGAGTTTATTGATGCTGAGTTACCAGTCTTTGACATAATTGTTTGTTATGGAAAAAACTTCTATGTAAACCATTTTTGGAAGACATGAACATGAATTTTTGATATTAAGAGATAATGATGGAGTCATATTACACATCCCTATACAATACATGTAGCCAATCAGATTAAGGGAAGCATTAGGCAGAAAAAAGGATCAACCTGTCATTTGTTATAACCTAGCCCATCTCCACAAATGCCTATTTAAGGAGGTAAACCCTAAGGGGGAGATTCTAAGTGAAAAGTGAAAGTATCATATGCATGAGTAGAAGAATGCTAAGAGAATAAAGAGCATTTCATGATGGAAATGATGGCTAAGTTATAGAACTACAATACAAAAAAAGTTTGAGAAGAACAAAGATAAGAAGTGAAAGCATAGAGAAGATAGATTTGACAGGAGGATCAAGAGATAACCTGTAAAAAGGAGATTTTACATCAAGCAACAAGGTGCTAACTAAAGGATCAGGTGTTGAATCATTTTGATAGGTGATATAGAGTAAATCTCTTAATAGACTAGTCCTAATAGACTTTTGTAAATATCCTAACAAAGTGCTTACTTAATTGTGAGTTTGAAATCCTTTAATCAAGGTGAGACCTAATGGTCTTGTAAGCCTTTAACATGGCATACCTTTCATATGGTAGATCATAGTTTGTGATCAAAACTTTGTAGCCATAATTGGCCACACTTTACAACTGTGGTAGTGAAGATTTGTGGGTGTCATCTCCACCCCAGTTTTACCTTCTCTTTGGAGGGTTTCTAGGTAACTAAAATCTTTTGTGTTATGTGTTGATTTACATTATGCTTTGGATGTGATGCATTGTTACTTATTTTAGTTTACATGTTAAGTTATGAGATGGATGTATGGTAAAATTTTTAAGTGTTGATTCACCCCTCTCTCTGAACTTACTTTTCCATTTATATTTCCAACAATTTTGTCATTGATGTCAAATCTATTGATGAGGCATATTGCTACCTAATCTAAATGTCATATCTATTTGATTGATGAAGAGGATTTGAGAAGTTCATCATAATTGTAGCACCTAAAGGAAAGGTTGAAGTTATGAAAAGGGAAGTACAATGGTCATTTGATTAGATAAACTTTGATAAAGCAAAGTAAATGTTTCTATCAAGAAATATAAGCCAAGCCGAGCAGAAGAGTAAACTACTAAGGAGTGCTGAGTAATGCTAGTGTCAATTGAGCTACAATTAGTACCAAGAAAATGTAGTGTTGACTGAGCATTGGCATCGACTGAGCAAGTTAGTTGATGCCAAGATAGAAAGATTTATAGTGAACAATTATTTAAGTGATGACTACGTATCAAAATTTATAGATTGTCGAGTGACAATAAGAGAAGAAATTCAAAGAAATTGTAAGATCAAGCCGACTTAGTTGATTTCTTGGGAGATGTAAATAATGTTGAAGATAAGACTAATGAGTTGGATTATTAAATTCAAGGAGAAGACTAGGTGAAACCCTAATAAATAGATTCCAGAGAAGTTTCTAGAGGATGATGAAGAAGATGAACATATACATTGATCCGAGTTGAATTTGATCGTAAACCCTAAGATCTATGGTGGATATAGAAAATGGTAAAGCACAAACCTATTTAAAGAGATACAAAGTCAAAAAATTGGAGTTGCATGTGTGTGTACAAGCTTGTATGTGAAGAGAGACATACAGAGCAAGGTTGATTAGAAATACACAAGAGTGTGAGTGAATGTGAAGCTAAAGGAGAAAGCTTGCAGATACAATGTTGTTATTGATAAGTGAATAAGAGCAAAAGGCTTAAGTGTTGACGAGAAGATTGGACTGATTGCTTGAAGGGTGTTCAAGCAAATCAAGATCAAAGATGTCAATGGAAGGCTTATCAGTAAACCAACACAAGGACTGAACAAAGATCCAAACTTGCAAAAGTGAGTTGTAATCACATAGATCAAAACCTACAATTTTTTCCTTATCATTGTAAATAGTGTGTATTGAAATATTTTTAACAGAGGTTGACCTAATAGTCATTTAAAGACTTAATAGTCTATGTAAATCCTTTTACTGGGTGACATTCTAAATGGAATGATCAAAGTCCTCTTACAAGGCCACTCCTAATAGGGTGATTAAATCCTCTAACCAGGTCACATTTAGTAGTATTTTTTTAAACCTTTAATAGGGTTGGCTCCTAACAGGGCCCACTTTGAAAGAGTGAAAACAAGGACATGTTGCTAGTGGTTTTTCCCATATTGGGTTTCCACATAAAATCCTAGTGTCAAAACTATGATGAATGCTTTATTAATGTTTACATTTGATAATGTTTTTATTATGCAATGCAAATTATGTTTATGACAATTTTACAGTAGAGACCGAGCAATAACAAGATAAGAAAAATAGTGAATTGTTTATTATATAATTTTTCAAGTGGTACATATAGATCTTGAGTAAATGATTCACACCACGAACCACCCCCCCCCGCATATGGATAGTTAAGAATGATATGGTTAATTGTTTCTTCTTTATATTCATAGAGAGGATATCTTGATGGATTTTCAATCCTAAACATTTTAAACCATTTGACTTTCAAGGTTTTCTTCTAAACAGAAGCTCATAAAAACATACAACTTTGAAGTAAATACTTTAGACCCCAAAAAAGTTTTAGAGGAATATCTATCTTCCACAAGTGTTTAGATTCTATTATAGCATTATAACCTTCCTTAACACTGTAAGAACCATACTTAGAATCTCCCCATATTGGTTTATTTGGTTTTTCCTTAAATTTTATATATTGAGATGAGAGAAATTTTCCAAATTCCTCTTTCTTGATATTTGAAAGGGGAAGACATTCCATGGACTTCCAAGACCACTTAACTCCAAATATGTCACAATCTACTATTCTATAATCACAAACCTTCCTTGCTTAAATTATTTTACCATATCCTTAATTCTTCATGGAATCCCAATTTTATCTAGAATTGGCATCCCATTCCATGAGTCTTCCTATACTAGAGCATTTTGTCCATTACCTATATTCCATGTTACCTTATCACTAATTAAAAATCTATAATACATCATGAAGTTCTAATTTATTGATCCTTTAGAAGGGTTTTTAACTATAAAAATTTGAATGGGATCTACTTTACTAAAGTATTTATTGTAAGGAGTTGATGCCCATTTCCTATGGGATTCATGGTACATTATCCATACCAATTTAGCACCTAGGGCCATATTCTTACATCCAATATATTTTATGTTGGAATAAATTATTCAATTCTATATTGCCATTGATGTTTACACAAATGTCAGTATTAACTGAGCAATATAGAGTTTGCAGTATTAACCTTGTATATCTTAGTAATAATCGACCATTTGGGTTATGAAGATTCTCTAGTAGTAACCAAGTAACGGAAGGAAACCTACTTGTAGTATTGAACAAGTGGTTGGGAATCAAAGAAAATCAATATTGACCTAGTGGTTGGGTAATGAAGGTCATAATGTCAACCAAGTGTTCAGTTCTAGTGTTGACCGAGTGATAACAAATTGAAATCGTAAAATGTTTTATTATTTGAGGCTGACTATTTGGATATATATTGATGTTTTGAAAGGGTATTAAAGATGAATTTTTCTATCTTATGATATATAAGAAAGGTCAAGTTATGAGGATAAAATGTATGTGAGAAAAGGGAAAAGGAAGAGTAGGAAAGTATGGAAGATAAGCTGCAAAGAAACATCTGATAAGGAAAGGTCCAAAGGTTAAGCTAGAATAGAGATCTGAATATACAAAGATAATTTCTTCTTAAATCAGGTCAAATTTTTGTTACTTTCTAACCATTGTAGCAGTAAAGAAATCTCTTAATAGAGTTGACTTAATAGTTATTTTGTAAATCCTCTAACAAGGTGATATTTTAAGAGTGAAGTGTTTGAAGACCTCTAACCAAGCCACTCCTAACAGGGTGATCTAAATCCTCTAACATGGTCGCACTTAAAAATATATTTTTTAACTTTTAACAAGGTTGGCTTCTAATAGGGCTCACTTCATAAGAGTGACAAATGTTGTGACTAGTTGCAAGGTGGTTTTTCCCAAATTGGGTTTCCACATTAAATCTTGATGTTGTTGGAATTACTTTAGAATAACCGAGAGCTAGGGGTGAATCCGTTATTCAAGGTCCATATGTATAAATAAAACTTTTCACAATTTAGTGAACCCTTAAAACATTCATACCCATGCATGTGTCCATTGTGTATTTACTAAAACTTGGATGTTACTATCAAATCAATTTGCAGAAATGTAAAGCATGAAACATAACACATTCATCAGCACACTTGGCACAATGATTTATGTGGAAACTTAATTTGGGAAAAACCACCAGTAACATGCTACTCCTTTTCACTCTTCTGAAGTGATGCCCTATGAAAGGCCAACCCTGTTAAAGGTTACAATACACACTATTAAATGTGATCCGATTAAGGGATTTCAATCACCCAGTTAAAAGTGAGCTTTGTTAGAGGACTTCAAGCCATTTAATTGGAATGCCACCCTGTTAAAGGATTTTTCAATGATTGTTAGGTCAACCTTACTTCAAAGAATTTACCCTAGACTGATACAATTGTTAGAGAGTAATAGTAGAGCTTTGATCTGATACAACTTACAACTTTACTTGCAAATTATAGATCTCTATTTAGTCCTCAATTTTGCTTGGCTTTCATACTTTGTAGCTCTAAAAGCTTATTCACACTTCAAGAATTCATCTCCTTAAGCCTTCTTGTTTAATATGACATTGTAGACTCTTCTCTTGGGTCACTTGATGAAGCAAAATCCTTAATTCCTTCTCCTTACTTTCTCACACATGACACCAACCTCTCTCTTTGCTTCATGACTAGAAATTCCTATAAATTAAAAATTAGAATATTTTTCTGCTCACTATCCATTGCCCAAATTAGGGTTTTGGATGGATTAGGTAAGATACAATGTATCTACCCCATATCTTGTCTTTTCTAGAAACTTCTCCTAGAATCCATTTGAATTCTCCTAAAAATGGTTTACATCAAATGCTGTGCCACCATCTCATCAATCTTATCTTCCTTCTAGTTCAAAAGTTCCAAGAAAACAAACTTTTTGGCTTAGATTTGGTGAATCTTTGATCTTTATCATAATGTAGTAGCTCAACATTATCAACCTTCTAATGGTCAGCACATATTACGTTTCTCGACATCAGCTGTAAAATCACTCGACATCAGCTAAAGTTTATTGGTGTTTGGCAACAACTAAAATTTACTCGACATGCACTAAATTTTGCTTTTACTCAGCTCCAACTAAATTTCTGCTTGGCTTGCACTAACTTTGCTTGACACCTACTATCCACTCAGTCAAGCTTGGCAAACAAACTTTTTTTAACTTATTCTTTTAAACTTTCTAAGTGTAGCCAACCATTTTATAACCTTAAGTAGATCATCAATACATTATGTCATCACTATCTTAACTAATCCTTGTTCTTCATTACATAATCATAACTCAACCTTTCCTCTAAGTGCTTTTGTTACATCCATCTTGTTGATCAAATCCTCCTCATCAATCAACTAAGTGATAATACTTGAATCTTATAAGCAATTACCTTACTAGCAAATAATAGGTTTGACATTAGTGACAAAACAATAGTTGAAACATAGTCTTCTTTAACAATCTCTCTCTTTTTCAATTAGATTACAAAAATCTCCGTCTTTAGAATTGATGGAAAACCAAACTGATCAACCAAGTCAATCAAATGATGAACATCTTGTTCAACCAAACTGACTATGTTAAAATAGTAAGGCAATACCAAAGAGAAAACTTGTATTCCTCTATCAACAACTTCCATCTTCTAATTAGGTTACAAAACTCTTTCTTAAAACTCCCTTTGAGTTCCTTCTTGTATCTCCCTCTTACTAGGTAGATTAGAATTTCTCTCTCTTTATTTTATACTAGATTGATTAGCAAAGTATCTCCCTTTGATGTGATCTTTCTGGCTCTCTATTCAATGTCTCACTCCTTTTTCTAACTCAATTCTTGATATCTTTCTCCCTCTCTGATCAACAGATTAGTTTAGGACTTTCTCCCACTTATCTCTTGCACTTGATCAGTAAAACTCTTCTTTTGATGATGATTAGTTTAATTTACTTTCTCCCTCTTTGACAACAATGCCAAAGTGTTAGGAATAAGGTGTCTCAACCTTGGATAATTCCTATTCTTATTATTTGTTTTTAAAATGTATTTCTTGCAAATAATGTTGATGTGTCGGCATCTTGAATTGTGTATAAGGAGATCATCGCTAAAATGGTTATGATGGATTCCTATGACACGTAAGAGCTATGTTAGGAAGATTCAATGACAGGTGA
Source organism: Cupressus sempervirens (assembly GCA_028749045.1). NCBI lineage: Eukaryota > Viridiplantae > Streptophyta > Pinopsida > Cupressales > Cupressaceae > Cupressus > Cupressus sempervirens. The sequence goes on from CM053786.1 coordinate 872,070,696, forward strand.
AGACATTTGGCAACTAATAAATTTGAGTACTATACACTCTATCCCAATAGTGGGGTTCAGGGCATTGCCTCAAATTTTTTTTTGGGGTTCCTATTATCTCGGAGAATGGTAAAACCCTAATACGGTTACCTTTGGGAGTAGCCCTAAAGTGAAGTACATGTTATAAGCATTTTTAGGGTTGCAAAAATAAGCGATGTGAGAAAGTGTATTGTTGGTACTGTGAGTTGCTACTAGAGTCTTCTGTTGTCACTGTTGAACTTGCATTGCAAGTGTCTTGTAACCTTGTGTTGAAGATAATACATTATGTAAGTTCTGGAGGGGTGGGGTTGTTTTACCAAAAGGTTTTTCCCCATCGAAAAATCTTTGTGTTATGTGTTTCTTTCTCTATCTATTTTCTTTATGCTTGGTTGGCTGAAATATTGTTGTTTACATGATATTGAATCTGTAAGTGTAAAAGATTTTAATAGGATTTGCACCATACTTCTCTTAAGAGATTAGTGTAGGAAGCTGTTTCCGCACCTGAGTTTCCTTACACAAAGACGTGTACCAAAAATTTTTCATCCTTAAAATATGTAGATATAAGCTTTTTAGATTCCTCCATTTCTCCCTTTGTCACCTTACTTCTAACTGATTTGAATTTTTAGCTCTTTGATTACTTTAGGCAATTCCTAAAGTAAGATCCACTGCATCAGTTTGTATTATATGAACATCAACTTGTTTAATGCAGGGCACTCCTTCTATTTCTTAAATAGCCTTTGATAGGGCTATCACCCCTAGCTTACCTCTTAGATACTCATGAGCATCCTTAGGTAATGGTTTTGTGAATATATTAACAATTTTCTCCTTTGAGTTAACATATTCCATCTTCACCTCTTTGTCTTGAACTAATTATCTTACATAATGATACTTGATTGCAATGTTCTTTGTCTTTGTGTGCATCACTATATTCTCTGATATATTGATAGCACTTTTATTTGTACACTTGAAAGTGTCCCACTCTAAACCCTTCTATCCAAACGATTCCATGAGTTTGAAATGTTCGAATGCTGGCTTAGAGCTCCCTATCCACGGAGTGCAAGAGAGTATATTTCAAGAATAAGAAAGCTCTTAGATGAACCTTAGAGATACTCTTTTTGCTAGTAAACCATGCAATGGGAGGTTCCAAAGAAAAGATGCAAGAATGAAAATGTCTCAAGGAGTTCCTCAAGAATGCAATGGCACTAAAGATTAAATTAGAATGAATATGAAAAGTACAGCTATTCTAAGCATGGATGAGAGTGTTACAATCCAAAAATTAAGCTATGTGAGATAGATTATTGCAAATAGAAGCTAAACTAACATGCAACATGAATCTAAGCTAAAATGCTATGGTATGAGAGAATGTAGACAAGAAATAGAAGTTCTCCACAAAGCTCCAAAGAAACCTGTTGGAAAACCTGCATCATAACAATATTCAAAATGAGGATGGATTTGAAGGGGAAAGCTCTCTCCCTTTTAAAGTCATATGGATGGTAGAGATCAAGATGAAGATGGTGGATGGTCAACGGTGGAATTTGAAAAGAGGAGTGATCCATGTCCACACACAAGTGAACCAATAGAATATAAGTTAACTTGTCATATAAGACAAAAGTCACAAAGCTTTTTCTTTTAATTGCAAAATAGAAAAAGGACTTTATGTGTGCACCTTAAGTGGGTTAAAAGAATGGGGTCTTTTATTTAATTAAAAAGGGACATGTTCTTTTAATCAAATAATGAACTTAGGATAGCATAGTCAAACTATAGGTTATAATCAAATAAATTGATTATTAGCAATTTGGTCTAGGTAAATGATTAAATTAATTTAGCCAAAATGTTGAAAAGGGGGCTAATAGTCTACATGACCATTTTTAGGTGATTACATTTGCCCCTCTTTAACTAATGTGTGATCGATCTGGGAACACATTATGTCAAAGAAAATAGAAAGCCAAGTAGGTAGTGATAGATATAGATATCTGATTTCAAAGAATGAAATGCAGAAATAGATAGCAAGTCTTGAATGCACAGCCTGATAGCGGTAGTACTGAACACTAGGAAGATGATGTTAGAATCCAAAAAGAATTCTAATACCTAGCAAAGAGATTAGATCAAGAGCAAGTGATAAGGTCAAACAAATGCTCCTAAGAAATAGATAGCTGTAACAATCAGCAATAGAGTATTTCTGCCCCCTCGGGATCGAAATCGAAATGAGGTAAGGGGACATAGAAACAAGCTAGATATGAGAAAATTGAGAATATAAAAATGTCCAAGATGACAGATAGATGATTAGAACCCAAGAATGACTATAAGAAACTAATAAAATGCCCCAGTTTGACTAGAGTTGACCTTGAAGGATATAGCATAAAAATTAGGTCAAAATGAGTAGAAAGGTGATTTTAGACATGAAACAGTGAATTGAAGTAGATATCAAGTATGGAAATGATGAAGACATGAAGAAATGAAGATGCCCCAGTGATGATTCAAAGATTAGACCTCAAAAGGTCAGCTAACTGCTAAGAAGACAGTAGAATTTTAAAAGACAATTTTGACCATCAAGATGAACTCGAATTTGGATTTCGATCTCGAAGATGAATCTAGGACATTGAAATTATTTAAGAGGTCAAAACTTTATATAATGTGATGATAAGATAGAAAAGAGATGAAGTGATAGATTAAGAAGGTGAAAAGACATGAACAAGAAGAAAGTAAAGAAATATATGAAAGGAGTTAGCCAATATGTCTATGAAAAGATGAAGAGAGAGCTCTCCCCATATGCACAAATGCAAGACTAATCTAGAAAATGAACCTAAAATGCAAGCTAATATGCAAAGTAGTTTACTAGAAAGAAGTGCATAACATTTAGACTCTTAATTTCATCATTGAGCATTTATTAGGGACATCCATGAGGTCATACAACCATCACTAGTATAACAATGAGGATATGAATATGATCGATATCAGATAGGTATGTGAAAATCCAATCTAAGCATCAGAGACATGTAAGTCAAGATAACTACGCAATTAGATTCCCTAAGTTTAATTTAGCAAGATTACACCTATATCAAGGCATAAGCACTAGGATAAACCCCAAGCGCGGTCTTGCGAAATAGTCAAGGATGATACATTTGTAAGTCAAAATGTTGAATAGGACAAGCATAAATGCTTACAACACTATAGACGAACAAAGTATACCCACAAGAAGAAATCAAGAAACTATGTCCCATGCCCCCAGTCTTCTAGTCAATGAAATCCTCGAAAGACTATTAGGGAGGGAACACATGGCAAAGAAATCATCATAGACAACACACAAAGTAGATAAAGGTTAGCATAACTCAGTCGTTTAAGTGTTAAAGTGCGTGTGTGTAAGTCACTTGGCCATTTATTCAAGACTTGATTCTAATAGTGAGAAATATCACAACATCAGAGATTGTAGGTAAACTATCTAAAAAGTGTTGAGAAACACTTGATGTCAAAGTGGGTGGGGTAGTGTTGAGAAACACTATTTTGTAAGTTGTCAAAGAAACCCTAATGCACAAGAATACCTCAATAGGCTAAGCAGTTGTGCCCCCAAAACGAGGACAACAAACAATTCCAAGCCAGGAAATGTGTAGCAAAGTGGATGATTGAGACTAATAGACATAGGTGCAAGGGTTTCAAGTAGTGCCCGTTTCCAGGTTTTCACCACTTGACAGATTTTTTCAGGACTTTTTTCAAATTTTTTGTATTTTTTGTATTTTTAATTTTTTTGGTGATACATCAAAGTGCCTATTGCTAGGTTTTCACTAAGATGATCATTTTTTCAAGACATTTTTTGATGTTTAGGATTTTTTCAGCATCATATATGATTTTTTGGATTTTTTAGAATAATTTAGAGATTACTAGTTCTCAAGCAAGATCATATCATTTTCTCCCAATGTCTAGCAAGGTATAGGATATGATGGAGCAATGAGCCAATGGATAAACAAAGATGGATGAAAAAAGAGTATGAAGCAAGTGAAAGTGATCCTCAAGGACTGACTCCTCAAGAGTACCCAAGCTAGGGAAAGAGGTGAAATAGTCATATGAAGCATATTTTGGATAAGCAATGGAAGTAATGAGAAAGATAGCATTTAGGATAAGCAATGAAGCCAACAAGTGAGATAGCATGAAGTGTGTAGTCCAAAAGAGTAGCCATGTCAAGAGACCTATGAGAACCATGTTTCATTTATTGTGATCAAGACCAAGGGGTCAACTAGATAGGATAGTGATGGGATAGAGCAATAAAAATAAAGCTTAAGATGGAGGCTATAAGGGAATGAGAAAGCACAAATAGAGAATCTCATGTGTAAGATAGCCAATATGCAAAGATAGCTTAACATTGTGAAGATCAAAGAGAGAAGAGGGGATAGATGGATGGTGGAAGAATTACACATGAAGCTTGTTTGCCAGGTTTTCATCATGGTACTTATCCAAGGTACCACAACATGTAGTTTTCACCATAGGACACATTTATTTCTCTTTACTTTTGCTACCAAGGTGCCACAAGAAGTAGTTTTCACCAAGGCACATTTTCATTTTTATTTTTATTTGCTTTTTTTTTTCTTTTTCTTTTTTTGAATTTTTAGAAAGAGCTAAAGCTTTTTGAATTTAGATAGTGCTCCTATAGGAAATATAAGCCATGATAAGCCAAGACCATAGAAAGGTATGCTCAAAGATGTTGATAGGGTGATGAAAGGGAAATGGTAGTAGGAAGAATATATGGAGGATAAGAGTTCATGTATAGAAAGGAGGTGTAAGCTTTAGAGGATTTCATGTGGGTAGCTAAAATATTGGACAAGATCAACATTGACACACACCTTGAAGGGTATTGGAACAATGGAGGAATCATGGATGAAATAGCTTGAGATTTAGATGTATGAGGTGGTAGAAAAGATTTGGAAAAAAGTGGAGTGGAAGGCTTTGGAATATTTTTAGGAAGATTTTTGGAAGAAGATGGAATAGAAGCCTTTGGAAGCTTCAATGTCAACTTTGAAGTATTTTCAATATTCAAGTCTTCTAAAAGAGACTTGGGAATCCATATAGCTTTAGATTTTCCTTTGGATACTTCAAAGCACATTTCTTCAATAATGGGTTTAGGAACCCATATTTTCTTTGATTTAGCTTTTTTAATAGTGGACCTTTGCAGTCTCTTTTGTGCATTCTCCTTCTTAGCATTCACATGTCGATTAGATGGGACATAGTGATCTTAATTTTTCAATGGATTCTTATGTTTATTCTCTCTTCCAAAGGACTTGGGATTTGTGGATGAATAAGGATGATATGACTGGTTTAGATGTATAGATGGGTGAAAAGTCATCAAGGATGAGTGTCTTTGTTGATCTTGAGGTATTATAGGATAGCTAGGGAATGAGCTAGGAGTGAATGTAGGAGATGGAGGAACATAAGGCCCCAATATGGATGGAAGGTTTGAATGCTTTAGCTTAGATGGATAAGGAACAAGGATAGATTTAGAAGATGCAAAGGGATAGTGGGAAGGGATATCAACATCTTTAGAGTGAGCAACATGGTCAAAGCCATCAATAGACTCATAAGTACCTTTGATAGGAACAATATTTTTAATAGAAGCACTTGAAGCTTGAGCACAATTTTGAAGTGGATGTGGAGAAGTAGAACATGAGGGGATGCTTTGATCTTGACAAATAGCTTTGGATAGCATAGGAAGAGAACTTTTCTCATAATTTTTAGTAAGCTCAAGGGAGATAATGGAAGTGCTATCTTCATCATACTTAGGAGGTGGACAAGGTATAGGATATGGAGGGGAAAAATCTTGAAAGAGATGAACGGGTGCTTGATCTTGATCTTTCTTGACATTTATAGGTTTTTCTTTTTGAGAGTCCTCTTGACATGGAGCCACTTCTAAGGACAAGGGAGAATGAAGAGTGAATGGAGTAGTGCTTGGATTAGTCATAGTAGTGCATGAAGGTTGAGGATGTTTAGGATTAGTAGCATGGAAAATATTTGCAGCCAAGTGAAGGTTAGCTTGAGTTTCTTTTAGAGGTAGCCCTTGAGGATACACGTAGTCTATGTGGAAAGAATTAGGTTCTTTATTTGATGGAGGCATGTTGAAAAGATTTGAAGTGTTGGGAGATGCATGAGTGTTGGAAGAAGTGGAAGATGTAATAGAGCTGCTACTAGACATAGGTTCATTAATGTAATATTGCTCATGAAAAGTATCCTCATCGCATGAATCATTAGAGGTCTCAATAATTCCATTATCAATAAGATCTTGGATTTTATGTTTTAGCTCAATGCAATCTGAAGTAGCATGGCCATTAGATCGATGATAGGCACAATAGGTATCCAAGAATGGATTTCCATAGGAGCTAGACTTAGGCAACATGATGAGCTTGGTGCCAAGAAGTGTTCTCAAAATGTCATCATAAGAATTCCCCAAGGGAGTGAAATTTCTCTCAAAAGTATGTCTAGAGTCCTTTGGTTGTTTATCAAGTGAATAGAATGCATTCATGTCTTCATCATTATCTTCGTCAAAGATAGGTCCATCATGAAATTTTGGCATAGGCTCAAAGAAGGTATCACTTGCTTGTTCTCTAAAGAGGTCTTTAGATCTAGAAGATGAAGACATTTGATGTCTTGAAGTAGAGCATGTAGAGCTAGAAGAAGAGGATGACCTCAAAGAAGGTGACTCACATGCATATAAATACCTTAAGGAAGATTCATGTAACAATGTAATCTTCTCCTCCAACCTTTTCTCAAGTTTAGACTTCATTTCCATCATGCACTTAGAGAGATGAAGGTAAGTAAGATCATTTGTCTCTTCTAGTTCTTTGTATTGTGCATATAGATCTTGAAACTCTTTAGTGACATGGAGGATATCATGATCATCTAGATTTGGTTGAAGTTTGGTAGCACAAGGTTTAGATGCCATAGTTTTAGATGCAAATCCAAGCATAAAAGAGCCTACAAGATAACTTGATGTTGAAACTATAGGAGGTAGAGTGTTCACTTGCCAAGATAGTAGAGAGAGATTAAAGCAACTTGTCAAACAATATGTCCAAGAAACTTATGACATGAATGGCTCAAGTCAATAGCTAGGAAAGATGCCCAAATAGCCAAATAGATAGAGCAAGCAGGGTGACAAGTGAACAACTCTCCAACCCAAGAGTGTAGTCAAGAAATCAAGGCAACCATTTCAGTAAAAAGATAACTAGCAAGTGGACATAGACCATGAAGATAGAAAGACCAAGAGCGCTAAGACTAAAGAGCCACTTTAAGCATGTTCAAAAACTAGAGACATAGCAAATCAAAGTCAAATGATGAGACTCCCCTTAGCAAGCAACACAAGAAAAATGTTAAGACTTGATGCTTTAACTTGGTTGACAAAGTTTGACAATAGTTGATAGCATAGCAAGTTTGATGTTCAAAAATAATTTATTTCCAAGCAAGATAGTGACACATGAAGTAGTCTTCAAACAATAAAGCAAGGGACAAAGCAACCTTCCATGATACAAGCATATGTGAGGTCTTAAAAGAAATCCCTAGAACTATTGTCATGTGTATGTTCAAAAGATTTTACAGGTCTAGCACATTAAAGAACACATCAAGCAATATCTACCTAGAAGTCGTGGTTCATTACTCAACAACTTGGCCCACGCTTGATGCTCCTTTTCCTCACACCAAGTGGTTTTCCACAAGAGATATTGGCTTTGTCATGGAAATTCCATAAGCATAACCAAGGGAACACAGATGGTGAGTGTAAAATCTTGGGGTGATCCGGGTAGTCCACTAGGATCGATCCTTGCACCAAGAAGTTGAGTGGCTAAAAAAGGTAGTTACTAACTTAGGGTGTTTAGATAGGGCTTCTGTTCATAGTGTTCCTCTTGCTCCCAATTATGGGACACCTCAACTTGCGATGAGTAACCAATCTCGCGATCACAAGAGTACCTTAAGCATTCTTGCCTAGTGATCTCCCTATGGTCGAAATCCCATAAGCGATCACACTAAGCGAAGACAATCACTATGTATACCAAGGTTTTGTGTCCTTGATAGCTTTGAGTTTATAGTGGGTTGAAAGAGCCAGGTAATTTGCTTGTCCCCACTTAGGTCGTTCCTCTCAGGTTGTCCGAGAGCAGGCCCTCTAAAAGATTCTAAACTACACAAACAGTGGATCAACTTTTGGAAGTCAAGATTTTTGATTCACCACAAGGGTGAAGAGCATACTCTCCTATTCCAATAATTTTCTTCCAAACACACCATGAAGATTTAGTTGCCTCTTACTCTTGAAACCAAATGGTAAGTCGAGATTTCTGATTCACCACAAGGGCGAAGAGCATACTCTCCTATCACCAAAAGATCCCAATTGTAAGTTTTAATGTGCCTAAAAATAAACAACTAGTATATGCCACACATGTAAAAGTAAAGAATAATAAAAATTGGGTTTTTATGCGTTGGGCAACCCTACAAACAATCGTTAGTAGCCCTTGTGCATTTGAAGCTTTGACATGTGTTCTTTTTATGCAATGTTTCAATTTTTTTCACAAGGATGGCAACCTGCAATCACAACTTGTTAGCACTACAAGTTAGTGTGAAATAACATAAAAAACTAAAATAAAAAGTGGTTAGTTGCTTCAAATATCCAAGTTATCTTCCAATCAAGTGTATACAAAGGAAGGGCAAACTAATCACAAATGCTCTCATTTTTACTCTTTTCTTTTTATCTACTCAACAAGATTATACTTTTTTTCCATTATTTCAGATCCAAAAATAAAAATGAAAAGAAGAGACCCCTACTAAAAATCAGAGAGCTTTCCAAAAATGCAAGAAATTTAAAAAAATCTCTTCATTTTCTCTCTAGAGACTGATTTTGTCAAAACAGGTCAAATTTATCAAATCGGGTTTTTGATCCCTAATATGATCTCAAAAATCAAAACACAAAGAGAGTACCCCTCTTAGAATTCAATTTTTTTTTTGAAAATATAATTTTTTTTGAAAAATGCGCTGATTTGCAATCAAAAATGGCTTTTTATGAAAAATAAAGAAAAAATCATAACTCCCACAAATCATGTCAAAATGCTTTGAAAATTGGACTGAGATATTTTGAACACATACCCAACTTGCAAAAAAAAAAAATTAGAACCAAACTCTAAGCGGTTTAAAAGATATGATCAAATCTTTAAACCAACTAGATTTTTGGCCTTCAAACCAATCTACTTATGGGTTGGCCTTAAAACCAAAGTGATAATTCTACAAAATCACTTGATTAGATCCAATATGGTGCTATAAAAAAAATAGAGATAAGAAATGAAAGAAAATGGAGTTAGAAACTTGATTCATGCCCCACGGTGGGCGCCAAAAATGTACACTCGAAAGTGTCCCACTCTAAACCCTTCTATCCAAACGATTCCATGAGTTTGAAATGTTCGAATGCCAACTTAGAGCTCTCTATCCACGGAGTGCAAGAGAGTATATTTCAAGAATAAGAAAGCTCTCAGATGAGCCTTAGAGATACTCTTTTTGCTAGTAAACCATGCAATAGGAGGTTCCAAAGACAAGATGCAAGAATGAAAATGTCTCAAGGAGTTCCTCAAGAATGCAATGCAACTAAAGTTTAAATTAGAATGAATATGAAAAGTGCAACTATTCTAAGCATGGATGAGAGTGTTACAATCCAAAAATTAAGCTATGTGAGATAGATTATTCCAAAATAGAAGCTAAACTAACATGCAACATGAATCTAAGCTAAAATGCTATGGTATGAGAGAATGTAGACAAGAAATAGAAGTTCTTCACAAAGCTCCAAACAAACCTGTTAGAAAACTTGCAGCATAACAATATTCAAAATGAGGATGGATTTGAGGGGTAAAGCTCTCTCCCTTTTAAAGTCATATGGATGGTAGAGATCAAGATGAAGATGGTGGATGATCAATGGTGGAATTTGAAAAGAGGAGTGATCCATGTGCACACACAAGTCAACCAATATAATATAAGTTAACTTGTCATATAAGACAAAAGTCACAAAGCTTTTTCTTTTAATTGCAAAATAGAAAAAGGACTTTATGTGTGCACCTTAAGTGGGTTAGAAGAATGGGGTCTTTTATTTAATTAAAAGGGGACATGTTCTTTTAATCAAATAATGAACTTAAGATAGCATAGTCAAACTATAGGTTATAATCAAATAAATTGATTATTAGCAATTTGGTCTAGGTAAATGATTAAATTAATTTAGCCAAAATGTTGAAAAGGGGGCTAATAGTTTAGATGACCATTTTTATGTGATTACAGTATTATCACAATAAGGTATCACTAGTTCTGTGATTTATTCCTTCATTCCTTTGAGTAGCTATTTGATCCATACAATGTTTGTATAGTTTATAGCATTAGCAACATATTCTGCTTCAGCAGTAGATTGTGAAGTACAACTCTATTTCTTGCTTGTCCACGTAACTAGTCTCTTGCCTAAGAAAAATGCTCCTCCATTGGTGCTCGTTCTGTCATTAATGTTTCCAGCCCAGTCAACATCAGTGTAGGCTCTCAAGTCAAACCTTTCATTCTTCTTGTAGTATAGACCAAATTCTTTTGTTCCTTTCAAGTATCTCATTATCCTCTTCACAACCATTAAGTGATTCTCCCTGGGATTAGTAGAGAATCTTGCAACTATCCCTACAGATAATGCAATGTGGGGTTTTCTATGTACTAGATATTGCAATTTTCCAATCATAGACCTGTACAATGTTTGATTCACCTTAGTTGAATCATCATTCTTTGACAACTTGTGTCCTATCACCATAGGTGTACTTACTGGTTTGGAATCCTCTAATCCAAATGTCTTCAATATCTCTTTGACATACTTTGACTAAGTGATGTATATACCATACTTCATCTGATATACTTGCAATCTGACAAAAAAATTAATTTATCTAAACATAGACATTTCAAATTCTTGCTTCATCTTATTTGCAAAATCTCTACATAAAAAATCTTGTCCTCCAAATATGATATCATCAACAAATATTTTAGATAGCAAAATACTTTTTCCTTTTTCTGCCTTTATGTATAGATTGTTATTATCATTAGTTCTTTGAAATTTAATCTTCACAAGATTAGTATGCAGTCTCTCATACCATGCTCTTGGTGCTTCAATCCATATAGGGCTTTGTGTAATCTACATACCATGTTCTTATTGTTATCATCAACAAATCTTTTTGGTTGTTCTATGTAGACTTCCTCTTCTAATATGTCATTCAAAAATGTAGATTTAACATCCATCTGATAAACTTAAAAACCTTTATACGTAGCATAAACAAGTAGATTTCTTACTCCTCCTATTCTTGCAATAGGAGCAAATGTCTCTCCATAGTCAATTCCTTCTTCTTGTGCATATCCCTTGCAAACTAATCTTGCTTTATTTCTTTTGACTTCACCATTCTCATCTAACTTGTTTGTGAATACGTACTTGGTACCAATCACATTCTTGTCTTCTGGTCTAGGAACTAGACTCCATGTTTTGTTCTTCTCTATCTGCTAGATCTCTTCTTCCATGGCCTTGTACTAGTCATCATCTTCTAATGCATCTTTTACTATTTTGGGCTCCTTCATGCTTAACAAACATGAATCACTTCTCAATCTATTTCTTGTCATTAGCCTAGCATCTTTGTTTCCAATGATTTGATCAGTAGGATGATGTCTTTTAGCATATTTAGACAATCTTGGCTTAGCTCTTGTTTCAACATTTTGTCTTTCAGCTTTAGAGTCACTGTGTACATCTTTGTCAAGTATCTCAGCAATTCTTTCATGTGTATTGATCTCAAAATCAGAATGTGCATTTTCTATATTCTGCAACTCGGCATATGAATGTAGCTCGAATCCTGAATGCAACTCGGTATTCACAGAATGTGACTAGGTAGTTATTGAAACTTGCTATTAGTTTTAACTTGATTTGTAACATCTTCTTCAGAAGACATTCCTTCATAAAAGTATGCAAATGATTTGTATTCTTCTGGTTCTTTCATAGGTTCAGCCACATGTACTTCTGTAAATTCATCAAAATTCACATTTGCACTTTCCACAATTTTGTTAGTGTTAGTATTTAAACACTTATAACATTTTGTTCTTGTGGAGTATCTAAGGAATATACCTTCTTCACTTTTTGCATCAAACTTTCCATTCCTAACATAATTAAGAATGTAGTACTTGCTTCCAAATACCTTAAAGTATTATACATTAGGTGGATATCCATACCATAGTTCAAAAGGTGTTGAATGAGTACCTTTTTTGACTTGCACTGGTTCAAGGTATATACAGTAGTACTTGCAGCTTCTCTCTAGTATTTTAGAGCAACATTCTTCTCCATCATAATTGTTTAGGCGCAATCCATTATAGACATGTTTCTCCTTTCAACAATTCCATTTTGTGGAGGGGTCCTAGGGGCAGATGTCTATCTTTTGATTCCTCTATCATTACAAAACATCTCAAACTCATTTGAAGTGAATTATCCTCCTCTATCTAATCTCAAGCATTTTAGACTTTTACCTGTCTCTTTCCCAACTCTTGCCAAGTACCACTTAAACATTTGAAAAGCATTATATTTCTATTTCAAAAACATAACTACCATCATCCTAGAGTGATCATCAACAAATAGCATTACTTATCTCCTCTGTAGCTTTTCACTTCAATAGGTCCACACAAGTTAGTATGAACAATCTCTAGTATTTCTTTAGAGGTATAAGGTTTACTCTTAAAGCTCGACTTTGACAATTTTGCCTAGCTGACATTGTTTACACACTATATTATCAAATTTCTTCAACTTAGACAATCCTCTAACTTTCTTCATGTTACTGATACTAACCAAGTTATCAAAATTAACATGACACAATCTCTTGTGCCAAAGCCATACATCATCAAATTTTGCAACAAAACAAGTAGCATCCTCTATATCCAGATAAAATAGATTACTTTTAGTTTGATCACCTTTTCCAATTAGTTTCCCATTTGTGTTATATATCTTGGTAGTTTTGTTTCCAAATTCAATCTCGCATCCCAGATTATTCAATTGTGACACACTTAACAAGTTATAATTTAGTCCTTCAACATAATAAGCATTGTCACATGAAATCTTGTCTATGAGTTTGATAGAGCCTTTTCCTTTTATCAAGCATGGTGCATTATTAACAAATCTTACACTATTTCCATCATAACAAGTTAAGGTAATGAACTTACTTTTGTCTCCAGTCATGTGATGTGAGCATCCACTTTCAACGATCCATCTATCATTCTTGTTCACACAATTCATAGGTGTAGTTGCCTCATTTTCATTAGATTTTTCCTTCATTGCAACATATACCACTCCATCATCATGTTCATCAGAATCATGTTTATCAACAATGTAGCATGACTTCTTGCCTTTGTCTTTGTAATCTATGTTGTCATCTTCTCTTTTATTTTTTTACTTGTTTCCTTCTCTATAGTTCTTCTTTTATGTACATCTTGCAGCAATATGACCAACTTCATTGCAATTGAAACAAATGATGGGTAACTTACCTTTGAATTATCCTTTAACTCTATAAAATCTTCTTGCTAGTAGTGCTTCCAATTGTTCAATATCTTCCTCATCTATATCACTCTCACTAGATGCAAACTTTATCTTTCTTTTCTTCTTCTACTTCACCTCATCAGATTCCTTCAATAAAAACTTAGCTTTGAAAGCAGATTCAAGACTCTCTAGTTTGTAATTGTCAAAGTTAGATAGCTCAAAAGCAGTGAGTCTACCTACCAGACCTTCAAGAGTTCAATTATTTCTTGGAATACATCTCAACTCTTGGATTGAAAAATCTCTAATAGCATAAATAGGCAGTAATGTTCTCAAGACTTTATATAACACAATATCATCATCTATATGGCCAGTAGTTCCTCTTATTGCACTAACAACTTCTTTTATCCTAGCAACATATTGAGCAATATTTTCACCTTCTTCCATTCTCATATCATCAAACTTACCTCTAAGGCTCTCAAATTTTTCTCTTTGAACATTTTTGTCTCATCCATAGATGGTGTTCAAGGCATCCCACATTATCTTAGTAGTGTCACAGCCTTTGATATCATCAAATTCAACATAGCTTAGGGTAAAGGCAATCTCCAACATCGCCTGATTGTGTTCCTTTTTCTTCTTCATATCTTTAGTAGTTTGGGCTCTTGTTAGATCAACATGTTCCATTGTAATGGTATATTGTGCATGATATCCAAGTCCTCCAAGGTGTATCTTCATCAAAAATTTTCATGCAGAAAAGTTATCTCTGTTGAGCTTGGGTACTTCTCTTTTAGATATCTCGATCTTTGTGCTTCTAGTACCTTAAAACAAGTCCTGTTAAGTAGATGGCTCTGATACCAATTGTTGGAATTACTTTAGAATAATTGATAGAAGGGGGGGTCAATTAGTTATTCAAGGTCTAGATGTATAAATAAAACTTTTCACAATTTAGTGAACCCTTAAAACATTCATACCCATGCATGTGTCCATTGTGTATTTACTAAAACTTGTATGTTACTATCAAATCAATTTGCAGAAATGTAAAGCATGAAACACAAAACATTCATCATCACACTTGACACAATGATTTAGATGGAAATCCAATTTGAGAAAAACTACCAGTAACATGCTACTCATTTTCACTCTTCTGAAGTGATGCCCTGTGAAAGACCAACCCTATTAAAGGTTACAACACACATTATTAAATGTGACCCAGTTAAGGGATTTCAATCACCCTATTAAAAGTGAACATTGTTAGAGGACTTTAGGCTATTCACTTAGAATGCCACCTTGTTAAAGGATTTTCCAATAAATGTTAGGTCAACCTTACCCCAAATGATTTACCCTAGACTGATAGAATTGTTAGACAGTAATAGTAGAGCTTTGATCTGATACAACTTACAACTTTACTTGTAGATTACAGATCTTTGTTCAGTCCTCAATTCTACTTGACTTTCATACTTTGCACCTCTGATAGCTTGTTCACCCTTCAAACATTCATCTCCTTAAGCCTTCTTGCTTAATATGCCATTGTAGACTCTTCTCTTGGGTTCCTTGATGAAGCAAAACCCTTAATTCCTTCTCCTCCTTAGGTTCTCGCACATGACACCAACCTCTCTCTTTGCTTCATGACTAGACATTCCTATAAATAGGAAATTAGAATATTTTTCCGCTCATTATCTATTGTCCAAATTAGGATTTTGGATGGATTACGTAGGATACAATGTATCTACCCCATATCTTGTCTTTTCTAGAAACTTCTCCTAGAATCCATTTGAATTTGCTTTAAAATGGTTTACATAAAATTCTGTGCCATCGACTCATCAATCTTATCTTCCTCCTAGTTCACAAGTTCCAAGAAAATAAACTTGTTGGCTTAGATTCAATGAATCTTCGATCTTTGTCATAATGCAACAACTCAACATTAACAACCTTCTGATGCTCGACACATACTGCGTTGCTTGACATCAACTGTAAAATCACTTAGCATCAACTAAAGTTTATTGGTGCTTGGCATCAACTATCTTGCTTGGCATCCACTAGATTTTTCTTGTACTTGGCTCCAATTGAATTTTTTCTCGGCTTGCACTAACTTTGCTCGGCACCTACTATCCTCTCAGTCAAGCTTGGTAGACAAACTTTGTTTAACTTATTCTTCTAAAATTTCTAAGTGTAGCCAGCCATATTATAACCTTAAGTAGATCATCACTACATTATGTCATCACTGTCTTAACTGATCCTTGTACTTCATTACATAATCATAACTCAACCTTTCCTCTAGGTGCTTTTGTTATATCTTATTGATCAAATCCTCCTCATCAATCAACTAAGTGATAGTACTTGAATCTTATAAGCAATTATCTTACCAGCAAATAGGAGGTTTGACATCAGTGATAAAATAATGATTGAAACACATAGTCTTCTTTAACAATCTCCCTCTTTTTCAATCATATTTCAATAGATGTCATCTATGCTCATGTCATTTACTTATGCTTTATGTTTCTATAACTAAGTTACTAAAGGATAAAATTGTTTCACAAATCTTACAATTTATTTGTTAACTGAGCATCAATTATATTCTAGTGTTAACTAAGCTATTTAGTATTGTATGATTAGTGAAAGTTTGTATTGGCATCTAAGGGACAAAGATTTATTTTTGTGGTAACTGATTCACCCCTCCCCTCTTGGTTACTCCTTTTACATTTCTAATAATTGGTATCAGAGCAATTGGTTCTTGTAGGATAAGGTTTTAAAGACCTAAGCTAAAGATCAAGATGTCTTACAAAAGGGAGACCCCTAAACTAAATAGAGAAAAATAGTTGACAAAGCTTCATATATCAAGCATCAGAGTTGTTGGTGTATTCTACCTGGAGAAAAAATATGTGTCACCACTCAAGCCTATGACCATGGAGAAAATAAAAGAAGTAAAGGATTACAATAATATGATGATTGATATTGTATCCTCTTTGTAATATTCTAAATTTGATGAAGTCAAGAATTTCCCTACTACATTTGAAATGTGGGAAAAGATGAAGAAAGTCTTAGGAGGTGACAAAAATGTGCAAAGAGCTAAGGTCAAAAGTTTGATCGATTGAAAATGAAAGAAGGTGAGTGAACTGGAAATATAAGGTAGGTTAGGTTATTGGGAGGGGAGGGGTGAATCAAGAACCAATAATTATTTTATCTTATTTCACCAATTAAGTCTTCATATATTATTTTGATCTAATTTCATGCATGAAAGAATGAAAGTAATAAAACATTCATAACATTTTGACACAAGATATGGTGACCCAAAAACCTCCCAATTAGAAAGTAAAACTAGGGTGGAGATGATACCCACAAGCTTTAGTACCACAGTATAAAGTTAACTTTTTAAGGCTTACAATTGACCACTTTTGGTGATCTACCCTATTAGAAGCAATAAGCACTATGAGGTCCACCTTGTTAAAAGATTTACAAATATACAATGAAGTATGCACTCTATTAGGAGATTTAGTAAAAGATTGTTAAGTCTACCCTATTAAAGGATTTGATTGATGCACCTGTTAGGATGAACCAGTGGCTGATCTCTGATCTATAACACTGATTTAATGAATGAGATTCCTTATATTAAAATGATCACCTGGTTGTGATAGATAAATCTCTACTATCTCTTATACTACTTGTAACCTTCTTCAATTTTCACTCATACACTCCTTATTCTTCTTCACATTCTTATTTGGATATGATATAATGTATTACATATATACTGATCCAATTCATTACCTTTTGGAGTCAGCTACAATACCAATTTCACAATAATTCACAAAGTTGTCCCAACTACTATAACTCAGGTTCTGAAGACAAACTCAGTGATGTTCTAATACATGAAAAACAATTTCAATGCTCGAAAAACTCTGGCACTTGGTTGAAGTTGAAGCACGGTCCATATTGATCACTTTTGAGTAGCTTGAACTTGGTCAACACTGTGTGACTCAGTGAGCACTGAGAAACTCAGTAGCTTCTAAATCACTTGGTTGACACTGCATGAATCGATCAACATTAGATTCATTGAGTTAACACTATGGTCTTGGTAGACATTGTAGAGCTAGGTTAACACTACAGAGCTTGGTTAACACTTGAGTCTTCATCACATCCACTGGATAGCTCGATAGACACTGCTACGCTTGGGCTCTTCTGAAATTGTCTTTGATGCTCAGTAGATGTTGTGTAGCTAGGCATGAACTATAAACTATCTATTTAGCTTGGTAGCAACTAAGAAACTTGGTTAACAATGCTGGATGAATGATAAGATAGGTAGAAATTGTAGAGCTCGGTAGCAATGTAATCATTTGACTAAGGGTTGAGTCATTGATAGACAAATTGACCTTAATGTCAACAATCTCCCCCTTTGGCATTAGTGACAAAAACACTTATCAAACCAAAAAATATGAATACTCAAAATTACAAGTCAAAAACTTTCTTTATCACCATATTGTGTCTTCAACTTAGTTTTGACTTCCTACTACTGTAATTTGGTAAAATACTCTATTTTTTTTTATTTTTCAAAATTTCTTTTGTAAAGATATTTTTTGTTTATCTATACCATGTATTTTCATATTACTATACTACTCCCTCATACATATATCTCTCTTATATACATACATGTGGAGTATATCGATCTTCTCCTTTTATACAAAATCTTCTCTATACATATATATACACTTCTCCCCCTTTGCCAATAGTATTCCCCCCCTTTTTAACATAAATGCCAATGGTGTATAATATCTACAAGTTAACACCAAAATGTGACAAGAAATCAAAATGTACCTTCAAAATTAGTACCACCATATTGTCCCAATTCTCTTGTAATACCTTACTTGCATGCAAGGCTATCTGTACTTCTGATGAAAATTCCATCATGTGGTCATCTATGGGGAAGTTATTATCATGGATGAGATTCTTTCCATGTGCAATGTGCTTTTTTAGTGTATCTATGTTTGGAAGAATCACACCCTGAATTTTTGCAAGTGTGACCCTAACTTTGACTTCTTCCCTTAAATTCCTTGCTGATATTTTCTCAATCCAATCATCGATCTTATCTAGCTCCTCCATAGTATACACCTCCATAAGCATTTGATATCTTTGACCTTTTATTGATCTTGATGCTTGCAAGTCCTTGGCCCAAGTATGTACTTCATCCATTAGCCCAAAATCTTGGTTCATTGTAGAAACCAACTTGCTAACACTTGATTGGATGTGGTGCAATAGGTTCAAATTACCCTATATTATTTGCACTCTTTTCACTTCAAAACTGTCATGCCATTGTTAACATGCCTCCAAAAATGGATCCAACTGTGTTCCTGTATATGTGAAAATCCTTCTTTGTTGGGAACATGCGTAAACAAGAAAACATTAGTTGTACATGTATATCAAAGATTCAAAATACAACTAATCTACTCAAGTTTTAGAACTAATGCAACCAATGAAAGGATCCACACACAACCTTGGAGCAGCTCAAAAAGGGTGCCCATAAGAGGCCTTGTTGGTGTGCTCTAGATTGTGGGATGTGGATGTGCTCTCCCAAACACAACTATGATTGAATCCCAATGATAATGAAAGTATGCAAATATGAATGAGCCTACACTAGATGAGTGAATAAATGCAAAGAAATGAATCTACATCATCTACCAAAGGTTAGAAACAATGTAATGAAAATATCTAACAAGCTCTACAAATCAAACTACCATAATAACAATGCAAAATGAGGGAGATTGATCTAATGGACTAGCATGATAATAATGCATATGGAGGAGATATTGTTTTCTTGAGACAAGGGCTCTATTTATAGATTTTAGGGATATCTTGAGGAGGTGGCACCTATGTGACATCCACATAGGAGCCACATAGGAGACACATAGGCCATGCAAGGGTGGCAAGGGAAATTAATAAAGAAAGGAAGATAATGGGCTCAATTAAAGAACAAAGGTATGTCACAATGGAAGAATTGAAAATGGAGAGAGTGGGAGACTAAAAGGAATAAATCCTTTTAGAAATAAATGAAGTGGAATATGAATTAGAAATTCATTTCCAAAGGGTTCAAGGTCCATAAATCATTTTAGAAATGATTAAGTGGAGGGATGAAGTGGAAGATGAATTACAAATTCATTACCAAAGTTAGAGCCAAGAAATCTTAAATAAAATATTAAATATTTTATTTAAGTGGTGAAATAAATGAATTGTAAATTCATTTAAAAGGTTGGATGGATAAGAGAGGAATACATGATTTTATGAAATCATTTATTAATTTTGGTGGAGGAAAGGTTAGGGTTAAGATTAATTTAGATTAATCTTAATTAGATTTAAGAAACTTAAGCATGTGGAGGATTTAAATAAATTGAATTTATTTAAAAGGGAAATATGAGGTCACTATGCATTAAATACCTTTAACACATTAGGGGGAAGTATTTGAACTAGATTCAAAATACATTAGGCAAGTGAACCTATTAATTAAATAAGTAGAAGAATATGACAAAATATAATTAATTAACTAATAATTAATTATAGTGTCAAGGGAGATATTAAATTAATTAGTATAGTATTAAGGATAATTTTAAGTGCCTACAGTTCTTGCTCCTTTTCTTCCTAATGCCACTACAAGAACGATCTCTGGATTCTCCAGGTCAATGGAGTCCACAACTTCGTTCAAGTAGCCTCTTAGTAGCTCATTCTGCTTTCATAACATTATCAACTTTGACTCATCTTGGTCCATGTTTCAGAACACCTATCTCATGCCTATAGTGATCATCACTTTGGTTGTATCCACCGTGGGTCTTCCCAACATTAACTCCTTGATTTGGTAAACTTTTGGAGTCAGTTGTTCGGGGTTAGCATGAGGAGGAGGAATGACAATATGTGCAAGTAGGTCCTAATTTTGATTCTTCATTATGAAGGCCATTGTTTGTGCATCACCCTTAGGTGGCTCAAGCCTTTTGACTTCTTTTACCAATTCCTTCATTCTTTCCTCAACTATAAGTTCCAGCTACCTTTTTTGATGAAACATAACCTCAATCTTTAGCCATGCTGGCGTGGTTCCCATGGGTGACATGTAGTTGGCTAAAGAGGTTGGTCCTATAATAGACTCCTTTACCTTATCAGTCCTCTCTAGAGTCTTCTCATGTTGAGGAAGATCTTCAGTTGGAGTCTCAATGTCTTGTTGGGCTAAGGTCCCAACCTCTGTATCCTGAGGAGTTTGTTGAGTTTCTTCTAGTATTTGTCCTTCCTCAGTTTCATGTTCTTTTTCTTTTTCTTGGGTAACCAGAGGAAGTGGAGTCACTGACCCTTTATCCAAAAATGCAAAATCCTAAGATGGCGGTGGTGGAATGCCTAGAGGTCCTTGAGGTAGAGGTAAAAATTGATTCCAATCCTCTCCTAAGGGTTTTCTTGTGGGAGCATCTCAAATTTTTTCTCCCACCATCTCAATGCCCACTAGCATAAAATCAAAGTTTGAGAGGCCAAAGACTTCAGTTTGTTCACCCTCCATCTTAGCTATCCACTTTTTTTTGTTAATATTCCAAAGTTGACACTTGGATAGGCTCTCTAAGAGTGGATGGAGGTGTCACTATGGAGCTTCTTCTCCTCTCTTCCTTTGTGGCTTTGGACGAGTAGGTCCTTTGGCTTAAGGGGACAAATTCTATTTTCTCCCCTTCTTCATCCTCAACTTCTAGGATGGTCTTAGGAACCTATGGGGATGGAGTATTTTTCTTCTATAGTCTCCTCCTCCATGTTCCTAGGATAGTTATTTCAATTCTTGCTTTCTTTGGAGCTGAGGGGGAGGCTTCTTCCTCTATCGTTTTCACTAATGGAACTCTTTGCTCCTCTTCTTGTTCTTGATGCTCTGGAGGCTCTTGTGTTGGCTCTACTAGAGGCTCAACTTGTGCTTGTTTGGGTTGTACCTACTGTGGAGGTTCTTGTCTTTTCACTCAAAGGTACCCTCATCCTCTTCTTTCCCTAATCAATTTCAAAGTACTTAACTTTTTTCTCATGCTAATGTATCATTTTTGACCTTATTGGGGATTGAGCGAGGAAGGTTGGTATGATCACCTTTGTAGCTTTACCTTTGCTAGGTCTAGTTGTAGCCTGTAGGGCTCGAAGAATTGGATCCATACAAAATGGCTTCTAGATCCATTCCCTTGCTAATTCAACTATATTCCTAGCCGAATGAGCTATGTCATCATTCTCGTCCTACCCTATCTTAGCATTCATAATCAGATGGTCATATATTTTATCTCTATTGTATAAAGGATCCATAACTTTTGGAGTATCCTTTTTCATGACCTTGAGATTAATCTTCATTTTTAGCACATCTTCAGCTAAGTATAGAGTCATCCTACAATATCACCTTATATAGACATAATAGTTATCTATAGCATTCATCCAATGATCCTCTAATGCTTCCTCATGAACAAACTCTTTCCTTGCTAGATGTTGGACCATCCCAATGTTATCAAAGAATGGGTGAGGGGAGTTGTGTTCTTCCAAGGGATATTGATCCCATTTAGAGTCAAAGGTGGCAATATCCTGCTTCTGCTCCACCTTGAAGGTACCAATTGTAATGGGCCAGACCCATGGCTTCTTATGTTATTTTCTCACTCTGTCATATGCAGAAGTGAGTTGGTAGGAAATCTCTAAGAGTATCAGCCTATCTGATGGGTGTCTTGGGAGATTTTTTGGGCACAACAGAGTACCAAATACCCAAATATATGTGAAGGTCTTGAATTGAATGTAGTAGGTGTCGATCTCTATGATTTTGGCCATTGTCTCTACTGACATTCTCTTTGCATAACCGCCTTCAATGCACTTGATGATTGCAAAGATAAACCCATCATACATCACTATGTATTCCACACTTTGTAGTGGGAGCTTCTTCTTTACCAATTGTGGGTATACCGCATAGGGAAAAGCATTTTCATCCTGCATGCTTCCCTTTTATGGTAAAGGCCTAGATAATATGTGTTTAGTAAGTACACCATATATGATGTTATATAGAATCGTGGATCTGCTTTGACAACTACTAGTTTCTCATCCAAGTTGTCACTTAGGATGGTAGCCCAATCAATTTGCATCTTTTTCATTCTAATGGTTTCATGAAATGAACCGTCCAAGTTTGAAGGTGACTTGGTGATGGGAGACCCATGACTCTTCTCAAGAGGACAATCACATATTTGATATCAGCCTTCACGTATCCCCTTGTCATATATGCTTTTCCCACTCTACAACCCATTGGTGTTCCACTAATCAGGAAAGAGGATTGCACTATTTCCTTTGCCTCTTTCTCGTTCTCCTTGTATCATTTCTCTGACTCATCATACAAGATTTGCAAGTATCGATCTGCTTGTGGAAGATGAAACACTCTTTCTATATTCTGAGGTTGCAAGTCTAGGACTATCTCTCATGTGACACTCTTTACGACCTTTTCTTCAGTCACATGGTGCTCTACAAGGGTCATTATTAGTTTTGAAGATTGAATTGATTTTGGATGAGATATTGTGTTCACAAGCCCTAATTGAATGAGTGCAAATACCATTGCCGATCTTTCCTTTGGTTTATTGTACATTGTGAGGAATGTGTTCCAATCTATGTGTCCCAACTCCGTGTCTTTGATCTCTACATGTCCGTCTTGGAACTTTGACTTCTTCCATGCTCCTTGATACTTAAATGCGACTAATTTTGGAGCCATTTTCTCCACCATGGAAGAGGATGAGAATGTCATTTGATCTGCACAGGAGAGGAAAAAATTAGTCTGAAGGTAAAAACTTGACCTAAAAATACTCCAACACTGACTCCCAAATAGATCAAAACCATTCAAAGTGCACGAAAAAGTAGTCCACCTCCTCAAAATGCCTTATTATGCATTTCAGTGTCCCTAGCACACCCTTATAGGTGTGCTAGTGCGCTATATTTATCTTTGAAATGGCTTTTTGCGCAGTTGCACATGTGCGCACCTATGTAAGGTGCGTAATTGCACAAGTGGCAGTGCATGGGGGGAAGGGGATTCTTTTTCTCTTCTTTGAGTGTGGAGGTACGCATGTGCACACCTTCATGAAGATGTTGAAGGTTTATGCATTTTATTTGTCTTTTATTTGTGCAGAGGTGTGCATGTGTGCACCTTCATGAGGCTTAGGAGTTTTTTTTAGTTTAGTTTTAGTTGTTTTTGTTAGGTTTCCTTTAATGTGTGAAGGTGAGCACATGCACACCTCAACAAAGTTCTAACCTTGTGCTTTGTGTGTGTGGGGGAGTGGAGAGCAGGGGAAGCACAGTTGCACACTAGAGGCAGATGTGAAGGTGCACGCTTTGGAGGGATACAAGAACAAGTGGGATGAGGTGAGGGGATCGGGGTCTTATATAGACCCCAGACCCAATGCGCACCTCTGTAGGTGCACACTCGCGAAGGTGTGCACCCTCTGAGGTTGCATACATGTGTAGGTGCACATATGCACATCCTCAAAGTGGGGTACAATGCACATATGCATACTTAGCTCACATGCACATGTGTGCACTTGAAGCACATTTAGAGTATGTAAAATCATTTTCTCTAGTTTTTGACTACTCGGACCTCCCTAGTTAGACACTAGGGTTTGTCCCAGACACATGGGAGGGTCCAAAATGACCAGTGCTATGAACTAAGAGCCTGATATAGAAATTTTAACTAGGAGGTCCCCATTTTCTATGCAAAAATGGGGCATGCGTCAAGTGAAACCACAATAGTAACTAGACAACTTATGCATTATGATGATACTGACATGTTTTATGCCTACATATAAGATGTGATATGATTATGCATGGTTATGGAGATACAAATGATTCTATGATGCAAAAGAATTGTATGGTTATGTATGAGATGTATGATTATGCGTGTTATATGTACTTAATGGATTTGTGATGCAGGTTATAAATATAGCACGGTTTATGGAATATATATGTATAATAAAATATGGATTCTGGATAATGGTGTATTCATATGGTAGATGCAAGTATAAAATGATGTGCAAAATAGTAAACGAAAAATAACATAAATGCAAATGTGTTGGATATGTTTGTTGAGATGTGATGTGAAATGAAAAATGTTAAATAAATGAAATCCAATGAATGTGAAACTAAGCAAAATGGACAATGAATATAGGTTTGGGGTTTTATATAAGGGATTTTAAGGAGACACTATGCATATAAACAATTTTGTAGGAATGCCATTTATTTAAAACTTGTTAGTATTGATGTAAAATATTTTTTGTTCAAAGTTTTCTAATTAAATAGAATAAAATCACAATATATTATATAAATTTACTTAAGATAATGCACACAAATAACAAAATTTGCCAATAAAAAAATAGAAAATAAATAGACTACAAATCAAGTTTTATTATTTTACTATTAGCATACCATTTTGAATTAATTAATATAACGATCAACTTCTATAATTACAATTTATTTCTAAAGTAAAAGATCACTAGCTTCTGCACTTTATTAAAAAAAGTGTAAAAAAATAAAAGATCTATAATATAATAATTTATATTCAATTTTATATACATAATATATGTGTTCTTTTAAACTCTCTTTATTTAATTTGATTTATTTTATACACTATATTTTATTTTATATAATGACATTTTTTAATCTTTTGCAAAGATCATATAATTTTTTATTAATTTTTAACTAAACTTTTATCTAATACTAGTTTAATTAATATTCTTAATTATATTTTGAAAACCTTCAAATTCTATATTTATTTATGTTTTTGAAAAATTATATTGAAAATAACAAATTTACAATTTATCACAATAAAATACAAAGACATATTTTACATTCAAAATATTTCTATCTATTCAAATCTTTATAATTCACAATTTGATTTTTCTTTACATCAAATAAAAATTCCCTACCAGTAATCTAAAAAAATAATTTACTTTTACATACTTTTAAATTAAAGTTACCAAAACCGAAAATGAATCTTAATAGAGATTTAAAAAAAAAAAAAAACTATAAAACACATTTAAATAGTTCTGAAACAAAGTTAAAAAATTTAAGAATAATATTTGGGAGAGCTTTAAAATATACTTATTTAGATTATCTGCGCTAATCAATATAAAATCATAATTATTTATGATAATTGTAAGTTGTAACTGTAAATTATATATTTATAATGCTAAAATCATAAAAAATTCATTTTGACATAAAAATAAGATAAAAGAAAAATATATACACATAAATAATTATTTATTTATTTAGATAGTCTGTAAGAAAATTAAAATATCATCTATTAACTATGTATTGCTTTTATTGATAGCCATGTATTGTTTATCAAGAAGGGGACTCTTCAAAATTATCATACTCATTTTTATCTTTCCAATTTGTAAATCTCTGTTGCCAAATCGCCATTCATTCTTGTATATATTATCTAGTGAGCACTGACAACCTTCTTCCTTAAAAAAT
Source organism: Cupressus sempervirens (assembly GCA_028749045.1). Taxonomy (NCBI): domain Eukaryota; kingdom Viridiplantae; phylum Streptophyta; class Pinopsida; order Cupressales; family Cupressaceae; genus Cupressus; species Cupressus sempervirens. The sequence continues at coordinate 872,096,698 of CM053786.1, forward strand.
CTGAAAATTATATAATTATATTTTCTTTCGTCTAATGCGCTCATGCAAACTTCCAATGTTCTTTATGTTCCAATTCCTTTCTCACGACAACACTCAAAATTCTGAAAATTTTTAAAGGCTACTGTCTTTTCTCACTACACCTCTTTTTCTTTATTCTCTTTGTCTACTCTTATTGTGCAATGTTTAAATCCTTTAAACAAACTCTCCTTTCTGTAGTTATATTTGCCATGCATCCTCTAACTTCTGATAATGACAAATATATATATCATACTTTAGATGATGATACTTTATCGAAGCTTCAACATATTATAGGACTTGCATGTTTCAACAATCAAAAGATTTGTCTCCATGATTCACTCTACCTATTGAGATCCTTTATAATCTTTTACTGCGCTTTCTTTCTTGAGGTGAAATGTTTGCAAATATTCAACAATAGTTATCTCCTCACTCTCTCTGAAATCAACAGATAAGGTGGCCTTGGTAGCATGGTTAATTAAAAAGATCATTGAAAACATAATATTATCATTAAAAGATGTTCATTTAAAACATAATACATAATATTATCATTAAATGACTCTATGTTGAAGCCACTTCTTATCTAGTGAATGGTTATAAAATGCTTTGCCAGCCGCCATTTTGTCAACTTTCAGCCCTCTTTTGGACCAAATTATTATTTTCATGTTGCACATAATCCATTCGACAACTCTCCTCAACAATAACGACCATCCAAATTGCATCAATGGAGTTACGCCTCGTTTTAGTGATAGTGATTCTATGTTTTTCAATCCCTATTAATAGCTCATATTGCCCTAGGCAGATTTTTAATTTCTCCAATATTTGAGTTTGAACAGCACTGAAGCTTTCTGATCCTTCTTCATATTCTCTTCCTTGTGATTGGGTTTTCCACCTGCGAATAATACTTGTTTGAGGATTTCTCAGTCCTTTTCCACAAATTTATTTTGTGCATACTCTGTACTCATTATAATCTGTGATGCTACATGTATGAACTTTTTTGTCAAACAGTTAAAATGTGTCACTCACCTGTTTGCAAATGTTGCATAGATATCTAAGAGAGAAGCTCGAACCACATTTTTGCCCATTGAGGGTTTTTACAGCCTCTTCGAAAAATCAATTCTTCTTATATGCTGCAATTATCCAGTCGATTGAAATCACATTTTTATGTTGAATTATATCAAACAATTGGCCTGTCTGTGTTGTATAAACATTTTTCTAAAATAGCCTCGGTGCAGTCTTTCTTCAGCGTTACGTGTGGGTAACTAATGTAGTTGTTAGTACTTCTTGTCATCTATTTAAGTGTAAGATTTCCATTATACAAAATCCTTTGTATGGCAATTCTGCTCTTTCACTTGGTCTATCTAGTTTCTCTGATCAAATCTAATTGCAAACCAACGAACCAAAGATTGTGGAAATCCACGAACAGATCATTCCAATATGGTTTTATTACGAGACTGAGGAATAGAGAACAAAGATGTCGGCTGGAAGCTCTCGCCATACTATTAATTGTCATTCAATGTATCACCAACACCTGGACTCCTCTACAAATCTATTATGTGCATCTCAGGTAGGCAGTGCAAAAAGTTTCAGAGGCCATTTTAAACATTCCGCAGTCACCACGCTCCATGAAACCATGTTTTTTCGGAGGCATTTAGTCAAATAGTTGACATGCCTTTTTCTGCACTATTCTTTTGGCATGTATGTCAAACAGTTTAAGTGCCCACTCTGTACATTCACATTTTGCATTTGCTTGAAAATCTCTCAATACTTTTCAACAAACCCAACCTGTAGCTTTCCTGCAATTTTTCACTTATGAAAGACATTTCTCTTTAAACATTCTGTCAAACATCTTACTGTTTCACCGCGGGTTTGTATTCTGCACGTACATCCTACTAGTATTGCAGAAGGTATCCATTATCATATATGCTTTAAGTGATGCTCATACTCTGTTCCATAATTGCTTCTCTTGGATCCTTACTTCTTTGGGAAGTCCTATTCTGTATCCTCTTGCACATGTATCAAGCCAAGGAAAATACATCTGATAAAAATTCTCTTATATGGATTTTCATACGCTCTCTTTAATTTTAATTTCCATTTTGGAACAGCCAAGAGGATGTTGAAAAAGAAAGAAATTAGTTTTACTGTCTCTAAGACTAAAGATAGGCAATAGGATAGATCGCTTCATACACTGATTTTTGCATTTCCGTTCTTTTATTGTGTAACTATAGGATGAGTGCCCCAGCTGCTCAACAGTCCCCTGAAGATCAATCCAAGAGTCTACTGTAAAGAGAGTAGTAAAACTGTTTCTGTTGTCTTTCAATGCGTTATGCTCTGAGATAGAAATGTTTTTCATTTTTCATTTTTGATCGTGATGAACCACCTCCCTCAGCTGGCACTGCTTTGGCAGTCTGAGGGGTTGCTTAATGTTTTTTTTGATGAATAGTTGTTGATTCTAACTTTGGCCGTGTGAACTCTCTCATAGGGTGATCTTGTATCCCCTGGTCTTTTTTTTTGTGAATTGTAACTAGTATATTATTTATGAATAGAAAAAGAGTATTCATAAAAAAAAAGTGGAGAAAATATAAACTTTCTTACTAAATTTCTTTTGATCTTTTCCAACTGTGGTTTCACAATGAAGTTAATGAGTGTTGGTTCTTAGCATGAAATTAAACTCTGAATTATAGTACTTTTTCTTTCTCATTAAACCTTTATTCTAAGAGCTTGTAGACTCTATTCATAACAAAAGCTTCTATCTCCTTATTATTTGTGGGGCATGAGATTCAGAGAATATCTTATTTATTAAACCATTTGCTGTTTTGGTAAATCCAAGTCTTCTTTCTTTTGGACAATGTGTCACCAAAGACAACCTTACATCATCTATCCTCATCCATTTATTTAGTTCTTTTAAAATATTTTATAAGTTGCACCATTGCAATTGCTTCAATAGAAGCAACCCCCACCTCACTCAACATGGTTGTAAAATTGGACTTTACCCTTGTCTATTGCATTGAATGAATGAATGAAGGTGTTTTAATAATATCCACGAGACCGAGCAACCTATGAGACCACAAAACAAAGATCTAAATCATTTTGTAGAATCTTGTTTCATCAAAATGTTCATATAAGTAGTCCTCCTTTAAATTGTCCTCATATGTTGCAACGCACTCAAAATTACCTTTCAATAAGTCTACTTTATGCTTATCCAACAATGACTACAATTCAAAAGGCTACATTACTTCAGACATTTTGATAAAAAGTTTAGTGGCCTCATGTTTTCACATTTTCCAGTACCTACAACAACAATGTGGAGTTTGGCTCTACACAAACACTCTACATTTTCTTGAAAGTTTAAAAAGCCTTTCCAACCAATCCTTTACATATCTTGCCATTTCCACCCCCATGAAACCACATTTTTTTGAGGATTCAGTCAATCAATTTGCATGCCTTATTCTTGCATTCATTATATTTTGAAATCAAGTTTTATTGGGCATTATTGTCAAATGGCTCAAAGATTTGCATATTATTTCAACGTTGATCCTCATCTTCATTGTACCTTAAGCTTTCGACCAAAATCAACCATCATCATGGTGCACGGGGTGTCGATAACTTGTGGCATTCTTAGACACTCTCATCCTGATGATGGATCATGGAGTATGATTTGAAATGTTGATGCAAAAAAGCTCTCACACAATTTGACCCAGAAGCACAACAATAAAACATGGATTGTGGAAACCTACTATCATTAAAGGTGATAAAAAAATGCACTCACAAAAAACTTGCAAATCACCATCAAGATTCTAAGTTGTAGATATGAAGAGAACAAAGGCGATAACTTATAACATAGACAACAAGGATTGCTCACATAATTCAGAATTACACACATATGTTGGACACAATTGATGTTGATGAATGAAAGTGATGCTGATGAGGAACAAGGTCACAACTGAACTATGAATTGTATGTAGAAGAGTTAGATCAGTTGTTATGCTGTCATTGATGTCAAGCTAATTGACAATGCTAATTCATGTAAGTTGCAAATCATATGAAGGATGCGATGTTGAATAGAGAATGGATGGAAAAAATTGAAGATGAGATGTAGAAGTGATGTCAAGTATGCAAACTCAATTGGGCAACTGATGAATTGATCTACGATCTAGTTCAATATTGGTTTGATTATTTTACATGATTTGATGAAGTATTGAGATGATGTTCAAGCAAGTTATTTTGCCTGGTAAAGAAAGGAGTAAAGTTGGAAAGTGAAAAGATAAGGAATTAGTGAGTTACACCAAGCTAGAAATGGTGGTCGGTAAATGAAGAAGGAAGAAAGGTCATATAAGAAAGCCAAGTGTTAACTGAGCATAAGTGTTATAACTGAGAAAGGATGGCTACTAAGTGGGTTTTAGTGTTAACTGAGTGATAGGGGTGTTCGGCGACAAAAGAACACAGTTTGGTAAAGAACAATTTATGAAAGATCAAGTAAATGACAACATCAAGTGAAGATCTGGACTATTCTAGACGATTCTAAGATAAGGACGAAGTCAGTTAGAAAGATCGATGACTAAAATCAACAAGGTGAAGTCTGATGTGAAGATTTGAGACATGTTTTAAGATCTAATAAAAGTTCAAGCTCTAAGGTGGATATACAACTAGCAAGATTAAAAAAACATTTTACCTAGTGCCAAATTCAATGAGCTTATGTTGGTTAGTGATCAAGTGGATGGGAGGAATTTGTGGAAACCCTAAAGAATGAGATGAAGTGGAAATAAATTGTTTCTATAAGGAAGAGACAAGAAGACAAACACCAAAGTTGTTGAAGGAGTTGATATCGAGAAGATCTAAAGTGTGAGTATGCGGAAAAATCAACGAGTCAAAGTCTTTTGAATATTGAACAGTCAACATTATTCGATTAACTATCATTAACTTTAATTAAATTGATACATATACATATATGCTCAAATTTAAAAGAAACTGTAATTTCGTTACCAGATTACTAATACCAGATACCAGATACTAAGTGGTATAACCATGATGACCAAGTTGAAAAGAGCTTCAGAACCTGTCTAAGAACACAAGGGCGAGAATATTGTAGGAGTGCTTTTACCACCCTACCATGAAGTTGTTAAACTTCCTCGAAATCTTTCTTGAAATGAAAGATACCTAGCCCGACAACGAGGAAGACTAACTCGATAAAACCAAGAGAAGTAATGGAATTGTGCAAAACATTATTTATAGCATTTTCATAAAATCTCCATTTATTCCATGAGGTAACATAATGCACTCATGCATCAAAAAAACAATGGACACATTCTCAATATGCGTTATCTACAAATAGGCATTTCCATAAGTTATTTCGCTAAATAAGCATTATGTAAGAGTTATCATAATACAACATTCATGGCAACTGAAATATTTGAGTTGCGTGACAATTTCTGAGTATTATCCCACAATAAATCTCAAAACTTCTCATAAAAATCTTGAACAATAATAAGTAGATTTCATATCAATTTTCTTGATTTATCATATGGAAGCATACTTTCAATTTCCTAATTACGAGGAACTTTCATCCATTTTGAACAACATTATTCCAAGTAAAAATGTATGAGCATTAAAGCATTACCAAAAATATAGTCATAGACAATCACTGTTTATCAACTATGTACACATGGTATGAATGGCTGATTATTTATGTTACTCATGATCAAGATGTGATTAAAAGATGAGTTAAGAAGTCCTAAATTGAACAAAAATTTGACTCCTAATATTTGAGTTGATCTCCTTAAGATACTGATTAGTATGATAGGATGTGGATAAGAAGTACCTACTAGCAAGGTGAAATCCACAGGTGATGCCAAGGTATGGTAAGTGCACAGGTATGTGTGTGATATCATGTGAATTTGAGGCACTATGTTGCAAATTTTGAGACTTCTTGAGATAAGGAGGTGTTGATTTTATATTTCATTGGAAATTTTTATTTATTTTGATTTAAGATATATGATGGACTGACATTTGGTGTTGTTCCTATGGATGAATAGAGGGAACGACACATCATTAGAAAGAGGGAATATTGTCGGAGAGAGGTAGTCTAACCTTGTAAAACTATAGAATGGTAATGGAATTCACACACACACATAGAAAATGTTTTTGAAATAATTAATTAGTACATGTGAAGTGGAGTGAAGAGTTAGTGTGATGACCAGTCGGTAAGGAAAGATATAAGCGGAATAAAGATTTGAACAAACAAGAGGTAGTTATATATTTATCAGATCATTTCATTGTTACACTCTAACCATTGTAGAAAAATATCTCTTAATTGAGTGGACTTAATAGTTCTATTTGTAAATCATTTTGTAAGGTGACATTCCATTGAATGTGTGTAAGTCCTTAGATAGACCACCCATTGAAGGGAGACGAGGTCTAGATGATCTTTGGTGAAAATCCCCTAATAGGGTCACACCTAGTAAGTTTTCTTGTAACCTTTTACAAGTTGGCTCTTAATTGAGCTCACTTCAGAAGAGTGAATTATCTTTGGGTGATAATTCCCAAGTGGTTTGTACTTTGATTGGGTTTCTATGTAAAAAATACTCGTGTTAATATGCACACGAATGTTTTACATGTTAAAATTGTCATTATTGTTTTGATTTGGTTAATGAAGTTGACCAAATCTGCTCATTGGCATAAGGTTGGTTAAGTTTATTGTGTTTATTGAGTGAGATTGCTAATAAGTTTATGTTCTAGTAAAATTTGGTGGATTGAACATTCAAAAGGGAAAAGTTGGTGGATTGTTCAAAGGGCTCGAGGATAATTGATTTACCCCACCTCTCAATTATCTAACAACACATATTGAATAAATTATACATATAGATAATATATCATAACTAGTGGAAGAAATTCTCAAGAGACAAACCATACAAATTCTTGTGAGCAATAAATGTCCTAGAGTTAAATTCCTTTATGAATTAAAACAAAGACTCTTAACATCTTTGAAGGGCTTCAATAAGATAGTTGATGTGAGTGTCAAACTAAGGTAAGGCTGGGATTGGACATCTTTGAAAGTTAGTATATTGAAAGTACTAAAATCATATGCATATGGATGGATGGATATACTCAATAATTATCCATAAGGCCTAGAATTGTTAGATTGTGGTGACTAATCAGGAAAGTACTGTACATACTCCATAATTTTGTGGGGTTCGGGGCATCGCCCCAATTTTATTTTTTGGGTACAATTTGTAGATTTTTCACTAAAGTTATGGCTAATTTATGGCCAACATGTTATAACCCTAAAGTGGTTTAATACTTGTATAAAAGGGCTTAGGGTTAGGGATTGTTTCATAGTGTGATGTGAAATTGGTTCTTGCGGCGGTATTGAGCTATAAGGGATTATGAATTGTAATCAAGTTGTAATCACTGGATTGTAATAAGATTGGACTTGCTATTTGGTGGACGTAGCCTAGGGATTGGGTGAACCACGTTAAATCTTGGTGTCTTGTGTTCATTTCTGTGTGATCTATTATTTTCTGTTATTAGTTATATTTGCATGTAGTTTTTATTTCTGTCCGTGGTTTTTTCCTAACAAGTGGTATCAGAGCCTAGTTGTTTTTTCAGTTATCCTCTGCAAGAAAGTTTTATAGTTGAGTGGGAGTCTCACAGTTGAGTGGGAGCGATGGCAGATGAGGGTAAGCTGAGGGTTGATAGGTTTAATGGGCAAAACTTCCAGTTATGGAAGATGCAAATGGAAGACTATCTTTATTAGAAGGATTTATGGAAGCCGTTGGAAGGCAAAGCCAAGAATTAGGGAACTATGTCAAATGATGAATGGGATCTTTTGGATAGAAAGGCACTTGGAAGCATTCGATTATGCCTAGCACCATCGGTGGCATTTAATATTACAAAAGCAAAGATGACAAAAGAATTGATGAAAACCCTAGCGACACTGTATGAAAAGCCCTCCACTTCAAACAAGGTATTTCTCATGAAGCATTTATTTAATATGAAAATGGCAGAAGGTGGACCTGTTGCAGATTATTTAAATGAGTTTAATACTATTACTAGTCAGTTATCTTTTGTGGGTATCAATTTTGATGAAGAAATTAGGGCTCTCTTGATTCTGTGTTCTTTGCCTGAAAGTTGGAATGGCTTGGTAATGGCTGTGAGTAATTCTATTCCTGGATCTAGTACCCTAAAATGTGAAGATGTGATTGGTGTTGTTTTGAGTGAGGAAACTCGTAGGAAATCCTTAGGTGGATCTACATCAAGAAGTGCTTTGACTGCACAAAGAAGGGACAAAACAACTGAGAGAGGAAGTAACTCTTGAAATCATGGGAAATCAAGAGGAAAGTCAAAGGGGAAGAGGTCTTAATCGAGAGGACCAAATGACTGCTAATACTGTGGGAAACCAGGGCACAAAAAGAAAGATTGTTGGAATTGAAAGAAAAATGGAGATAAATCAGATGGAGACAAAGAGGCAAATGTGGTAAGTAACAAATTTGAAGAGGATGCTTTGTTTCTATCTTTCGAAAGTGTTGATGATTCATGGGCTTTAGATTCTGGTGCTTCATTTCATGCTACACCTCATAGAGGTTATTTCATTGATTATGTCCAAGGGGATTTTGGGCTTGTTTATTTGAGGGATAATGAACCTTGTCAAATTGTTGGAAAGGGAAAAATTAAGATTAAGTTGCAGAATGGGAATCATTGGCTACTACATGAGGTAAGACATGTTCCAAGGTTTAATAGGAATTTAATTTCAGCGGGGCAACTCGGTGATGAGGGTTGTGTAGTTACTTTTAATGATAAAAATTGGAAGGTTTCAAAAGCTTCCCTTATAGTAGCAAAAGGTGTGAAAGTAGGCACCTTATATCTTTGTACAGGTCATATTGTTCCTTCTACTTTGATTGTTTCACAAAAAAATGAATGTTTAGGAAAAATTGCTACAGTTGAGTAAGAAGGCACAACAAACTTGGGCGCATGAGTGAGAAAGGTATGAAAGTACTTCATTCAAAGAAATTTTTACCAAGTCTGAAATGTGTTAATATGGATTTCTGTGAAAGTTGTGTGTATGGAAAACAAAAGAGAGTGAGTTTTGTAAAGACTGGGAAGGAAAACAAAAAGGAGAAATTAGAGCTTGTGCATATAGATGTATGGGGACCAACTTAGGTATCTTCCCTTGGTGGTTCTCATTATTATGTTACATTTATTGATGACACAACTAGAAAAGTATGGGTTTATTTTCTTAGACAGAAATATGATGTATTTCAAACTTTTAAGAAATGGAAATGCTTGGTTGAAAATGAGACTGGTAAGAAATTAAAATGTCTCAGATCTGATAATGGTGGTGAGTATTGTAGTCATGAATTTGAAGATTATTGCTCCACTAATGGTATTCATAGATAGAAAACTATTCCAAGGACTCCATAGGAAAATGGAGTGGCTGAACGCATGAACAAGACTATAATGGAGCGCGCAAGGAGCATGAGGTTGCATGTTGGGTTGCCCTTACACATGTGGGTGGAGGCTATCAATACTACAGTATATTTGATTAATAGAGGTCCCTCTACTCCTTTGGGCTATGGTATTCCAGAGGAGGCATGGACTAGTAAGAAGGTGAGTTATTCTTTTCTCAAGACCTTCGGTTGTGAAGCTTTTGCTCATATAGACTCTGAAAATAGAACCAAGCTAGAAGCTAAATCAAAGAAATGTGTCTTTGTTGGATATGGCATTAATGAATTTGGTTATAGGCTTTGGGATTTTGAAAATCATAAAATTGTAAGAAGTTGGGATGTCATATTCAATGAGAAAGTGTTGTACAAAGATCTGTTGCAGGAACATGAGAAGAAAGAAGATGATTATGTAGTGCTAGATGATATTCTAAAAGCTGATGTTCTAGCCATTCCTCATGATGTGCAACAACCACAACAAAAATACCACACACACCAGTGAATGTTAGATGGTCAACGAGGAAAATTAGACCTCCACAAAGATTTTCTCCCTCTTTGTATTCTATTTTACTTACTGATGTTGGTGAACCTGAAAGTTATGATGAAGCTGTGCAGGTGGATACTAAGATTCAGTGGGAGTTTGCAATGAAAGATGAAATGGACTCTTTGCTAAAGAATAAGACATGGGATTTGTGCAAGTTGCCTACAAGTAAAAAGGCTTTACAGAATAAGTGGGTTTATAGGTTGAAAGAAGAGGAAGGAGGTAAGAAAAGATTTAAGGCTAGGTTAGTTGTAAAAGGATTTGCACAGAAAAAGGGAATTGATTTTGATGAGATATTTTCTCCTGTTGTTAAAATGACTTCTATTCGTACTATTTTAAGTCTTGTGGCTACTGAAGATTTGCATTTAGAGCAGCTGGATGTTAAAACAACCTTCCTTCATGGTGATTTGGATGAAAAAATATATATGGCTCAGCCATGGGGATTTGGGGTCAAAGGTAAGGAGAACTTAGTGTGCAAATTGAAGAAAAGTTTATATGGCTTGAAGCAAGCACCTCATCAATGGTATTTGAAATTTGATAGGTTTATGCATGAGCATGGCTATAATAGGTGTCATTTAGATTATTGTGTTTATTTTAAGAGGTTGGATGATGATAGCTACATTATTTTATGTTTATATGTTGATGATATGCTTGTAGCTAGGTCTAACATGGATCATATTAAGGAGTTGAAACGCCAGTTAGCACATGCATTTGCTATGAAGGATTTGGGGGCAACAAAAAAAATCCTTGGTATGAAGATTTGCAGAGATAGGAAGAACAGAACATTGACGCTATCTCAGGCTGATTATGTTGAGAAGGTGTTGCAACATTTCTCTATGGAGACTGCTAAAGCTGTCAGCACACCTTACCTAGTCATTTGAAGTTGACTAAGGAGATGTGTCCCAAGACACAAGAAGAGGAGGATAAGATGTCCAAGGTACCCTATGCTTCAACTGTAGGAAGCTTGATGTATGCTATGGTATGCACTAGGCCAAATATTGCACATGCAGTGGGAGTCGTTAGCAGGTATATGAGTCATCCAGGATTTGAGCATTGGAATGTTGTCAAGTGGATTCTCAAATATTTGAGAGTAACATCCAATAAGTGTTTACACTTTGGGGGCTTTACTACTGATTTACAGGGCTATGTTGACTCAGATTTGGCAGGAGATATTGATACCAGGCAGAGTACTACAGGTTATGTCTTTACTGTTGGTGGGGCAACCATGAGCTGGGTTTCTAGGTTACAGAAAATTAATGCTCTATCCACTACAGAGGCAGAGTATGTTGCTGCTACAGAGGCAACCAAGGAGATGATATGGCTTCAGTTCTTCTTGGAAGAATTGGGACATCCTCAGAAGGATAATTATTTGTTCACAGATAGTCAGAGTGCCATTCATCTTGCCAAGAATTCAGCTCTGCATTCTAAGACCAAACACATATAGTTGTAGTATCATTTCATTTGGTCAATTTTGGAGGATGGACAATTAAAGATGGAGAAGATACATACAAATGACAATCCAACAGATATGTTGACAAAGGTTGTAACAAGGGAGAAGTTGAACTCTTCTTCAGCTTCGGTTGGTCTTCTAGACTGGCCATGAATAAAAGAACAATAGAGTCCAGGGTGGTTTGATCTAGTGGGAGCCCCATGTGGTAGTGAGTATTGCTACAAGATTAGTCTCCAAGTGGGAGATTGTTGTTTAGTGTGGAGCCTGATCAATCCCCAAGTGGGAGATTGCTAGATTGTGGTGACTGATCAAGAAAGTACTATACATACTCCATAATTTTTTGGTACTATTCATAGATTCGCCATTTGTAGATTGGCCACTAAAGTTATGGCTAATTTATGGCTGACATGTTATAACCCTAAAGTGATTTAATACTTATATAAAAGGGCTTAGGGTTAGGGATTGTTTCATAGTGTGATGCGAAATTGGTTCTTGCGGTGGTATTGAGCTGTAAGGGATTACAAATTGTAATCAGGTTGTAATCACTGGATTGTAATAAGATTGGACTTGCTGTTTGGTGGACATAGCCCAGGGATTGGGTGAACCACGTTAAATATTGGTGTCTTGTGTTCATTTCTGTGTGATCTATTATTTTCTATTATTGGTTATATTTGCATGTAGTTTGTATTTCTGTCCGTGGTTTTATCCTAACAAGAATGAGAGGAATCCTCTCCTAGAAAGGATGGACATATTACAACTGATTGTCCATAAGGTGGTCAAGAGAGGAAATATTGTAAGGAGATGGTGTTTAAAGGAGGGTTGTTCTAAGTCATGTATGACAAATAGAACCCAAGAAGTACTCCCCTAGGAACTAAAGATCTAATCATAACCTCTCCTTAAGAAAGAAATTAATTGGGAGTTATGATCTTATACCATGGGACATGGGACATTACACATACACAAGGAAAATCTCTAGAACAATATACAAACATCTATCTTGAATGACACATACACATCAAATTTTATTAGACTAGTGAAACTCTCAAGCATGGAGTATGTTTCTAGAGTAGAATATATGCTAAAAGATAGTAAAACATGTTCAAGAGTAGTGTAGCGAGAAGTATGACACATACATATTCTTATTGAGGTATTTATCATTAAGATCAATGCAAGTGGAGGTAGTAAATGATGAAGTTTCCCAATAGAGATTCTTGTTTGGAGGAGTGTTTACATTATGGTCTACTATTGCTACTTTATAGGATGAAGAACTTGCCAATATAACTTTGTGAGGCATATTCGAGCATCTGCAACTTGCAAGCTTGGAAACTTCACTTTAATCCACACTATAACCATGAATGTACATTCCCAAAAATATATGAATTCCTAGTAATTAAAAGAATAACCACTCTCTAGTTTTAACTTATTTGAAATGACTCGATGATAGTGATTTGTTGAAAGGTACATATCACCGAAACAATGGATTGATTATATCATCGAAGTGATCATGCTCAAACACACTGTGAAATTAAGAAAATATCAAGACATCCTTATGTAGTGGTCTCTCAATGAAGTTGAACTTCTCTTAAACCCAATCGATCATTATTAGCAACTTGTCTAATTCATCATATTTAGCATATTTATCTCTCAAATGATAGTTATTAAAAATGATGCATTATGACTATATCTATTGATCTTATTCACCAAAATTAATCAACATAAAAATACTTGCAATCAGGGAAACTAATATATTTCTCAAATACTAAAAATAAAAATTGTACAAAGGGCAACCTTATGTGTGATTCTTCATCACATTTTTCAGTGAAGAAAGGTGAAGACCCTATAGTCACAAGATAAGTACTCAAGCTGCTTTGGGGCATGGTCAAAGATAATAAAAATATTACTAGAAAGAAAAATTCCTCCCTAGAAGTCAAATTCAAATAACCCAATAGAAGATGCCTATGACACCATGAGAATCTAAATTAGAATTCAAAAAATTTACCAGTGGATGGTCAAAAAAAACTTTTTTAATAATTGTGCATCGTATTTGAATAGAATCACTTGGAATCTTATGGAGAAAGGAAGTAAACATTGATAAAACCATCTGACCTTGGTTACTTTAACAATTTAAATGAATACAGAATAATTGGCTTGACTAATGATGACTTGTTTAAAAAATACTAAGGGAAATTGTATGAAAGATATATGGAGAAGTGACATTCAAAGCTTTGGGAGGAGTCAATCACCAACGTAGCTCAAAATGAAGCAAAACTCAGAAGATATGCTAGGAGGTCTTGCCAAACTCAAAGCTATTCAACATGTTGTTGAGAAAAAAAAGGCTAAAAGGGTTGTTAAGAATGCAAAAATTGTTGGAAAGAATTTTTCATCATACAGGCTAGAGCAAGAGATGAAACATTGAGCTCTTTCGATGCCCAAATATTTTAGAACAAGAAACAATTGTTTGAAGCATAACAAAGTGGTGATGAAGAGTATAATAATGACATGAATGAGTAGGCATTTTGCAAATAGGAAGAAATAAAACATTTCTTTAACACTCATTGAAAGAATCCTCAAAATCTAGCTTTCCCAAGAAGCTTTCCTTGAATAAAGTTGGCCCTTATACAACACAACGTGGTTCCTAACCTTTTTTATCTAAGGAAATTGAATGCACAAAACCACAAAAAAATAGTGTAATACAGGGATGTGCATCTTGCCCTAGACCCCCTGAACTGGGTATGGGGATGTCCCTGGGATGGGTACTTGGCCCACCCAAGCACCCCCACCACTGCCCAAACTTTTCTAAACTACACCTATCATTGCACCACTTGGGTTATTGGGTACTTGGGTGCTTGATTACTTGTGTGTTTGGGTTCTTCATCCACTTTGTTAATAGGAACAAACTAACCTCTAATTGAGTGCTTAGGTGCTTGTGTGGTACTTCTACTCTGTTAAGAGGAACAAACTTACCTCTAAGAGAGTGGAGACACTTTTTGCACACAATGTCTTCATGCATATTGTAGATTGCAAGACACATGTACAAAGAAATTCTAGCAACACAATGAGATGTAGAGCTAGAGGATCTATCTCATATCGATGAGGATGAGATTACATTAAAAAGAGATGTAGGGTTGGCTGATGTTCCTCTTGTGGAACTTGAACATGAGGCATCTAGTACTTCCAGTGTTGAGTACTTTGGCTTGGGGGAATATTAAAGGCTTTCCATCACTAAATTTTGTCATTTTGACATGATTTTGTACTTATTTTGATATTTATCAAATCATGCATGATGTCACTCATTGTAATCATCTTTATCATTATGATATAATTAATATTTTATAGAGCTAGTATAAATCCTATTTATTGATAGTTTGGATTTCTATCTAAATCTTGATATATGAATGTTACTATTAGGTATGTAGTATGTACGATGTTACTATGTTCAATGTTCAATGGTCTTGGTTTGTGTTGAATTTTTTTTATGTACAAGTATTTTGATTTTGTATATTATACTGAAACATTTCATAGCTAGCATTTCATGTTCTATATGTATAGTATGCAACACCCCTCCTCCCTCTCCCCAACCCCCCATCGTTGTTCTCGCATCATTCTCCCACTATCCCCAAATTGAGGCCCTTTTTTCCCCACCTTGGAAACTTGTCTTGACATCCCCCCATCCCAATGCCCTCTTGTGCTCGTGTTACACTACAAAAAAATAAAATTAAGATTCATACCTCAATCACAAATGAATTCTCATACAATTATTATATTTGGCTCAATTGGAAGCTTCCCAACTTTCTCAACCATCTAGATTCATAATCTTCCTTAGCCTTTTCATAGATTTGCAATCTTTTTTCATACTCCATAGATATACGACCTTTAATAACACTACACCTATTCTCCCTTAAAAGCATATCTCCCTCATAAGAAGATTGTTTAACTTATGGATAAATCCAAGTTGCAGGCATTCCTACAAAAAGAGAAACTTTATACCTAGATAATTTCAAGGGGCTACATTCATTTTGAACTATTTTTTAATAATTTATTCTTTATATGTGATAGTTTGTATTTGTGCGTGCTTGCGGAGATCATCTCTCTAATAGACTTTTTGTCAAATGTGGAACTATATGTGAGAGAGAGAACATATAATCTATATGTTAGTGAACATATTTTTCCTTGGAAAAGAAATGTAAATGATGACTCAATATGCCTGGAAAGAAGAACAAAGTGTACTAACAATTGCATGAGTTATCATTGATTGATAACTCTCCTTTGAATTGAGAAGTACAACTCCCTCATAAAAGATATTCAATGAATGTGATAAACTAATTATATGTCTTTTACCTGAAGACACCAAGGGTTAGTAACATTCACCCATCAATATGGAATGAGTGTGTTTACAAGTTTTAAGAACAGAATAAAGAAAGGAAACATAGAAAGTAGCCAAATGACTAATCATTTAACCTTCTTTACATCACAAAGAAATGGAGAAAATATATTTTATTATGCAACTATGAATAACCCTAGATTGTATTCAAAACACAACAAAAGTGACGATATGACTAACAACGGTCCAAGAACTACATTTCCAAACCTCAAGATCTGATAAACATAACCTTTCTTTATTATGAACACACAACATAAAACCATAAGATAATACATCCCTTCAATTACAATTGAAATACAAAATAACAAAATTAATTCCCTTATCCCTTGTTACAATTAGAAAATCATTCTTCCCCTAGTAGCCTTCTAACTTCCTGAAAAAGAAGAACCCCTCTGCCTCCTTCCTATTTCACATTTATACTCCTTGCTTTGTGATGATCTATTTAAGTTTTTTAATAACTGATTCTTGGAACTGACTTTTTCCTCCTCACCTTTTCGCATAATAAATCTTCCTAACCTCTTGGGATAGCTTCGAAATAAGAACACTTTATTAAAGGTTGGCTTCCAAGTGTGCCTTAGGTGGAATTATGGGTTTTATAACCATGATATTTCATGATTATCATATGTCTTCATAGGTTAGGTGACATTTGATTGATCCCAAAAAAAGCACTAACAGGTTGGTTGTCTTTGAATAACTAGACATCTATCATTCTTGATGTGAGACATCTTAAATATTCGGGTCCTGCATCCATTGTGATCAGGCTTAATTTCTATGATCGAGAAACTTCCACATCTACTTGAGTTTTATAATCCTTACAGTCTCCTTATACATGCAATGATAAAGATAAAACTTCTAGCTCTCCATGATCAATGATGGACTTTGCATGCATTGTTTGTAACACCAACATTTTGTTAAATGTCTTGCATATATCTCTTTTGGATCAAGCTCCCACCTTATGAAGAATGACTACAATCAAGTTAGCACATGATGTCCTATATTTTGAGTGTCTATTAGCAACAGGTTGAATTTTTCACATGCACTGCCTTTGTTCTCATGTTGACAGTTTTATGGGACTTTCGAACGATGGTGAATCCCCCATCGTGCCTTCATGTTTTTTAAATTAAACATTGTAATACACAAGTTCTTTTGACCGAGTATATATATCCATTTTTCCCCATTGACTTATGAATTTTTGGTGTCATGACATGTGTTGTCACACATTAGCATCACTCCATCTTGAAAGGCAGATGAGATCTTTCCAAACTATAAATGGTTCTTTCATATATCTTCAAATTGAAAGTGTGTGATTGCTTAAGCTATGAATTTGTTATACAATATCCATGTGGCTCGATTTGCATGCATTGTAATTGATTAACTTTTATATCAGGGCCCTATATTCATTCATGTTGTATGACTATCTTGTGAAAAATAAATCACAAACTCAAAAAAAATTGCTTAGCATAAGAAGGTGCTAAGTAACAATTTGCTCGGCACGCAAAGGATGTTGAGTGATGGGCAGAAAGTGTTGAGTGAACTCGACACATGAAGGAGCTGAGCAGCTCAAAACTAAGGGAAACTCGACATAAGAGGGTGTTGAGTGATCTTGGTCAGCAAAGGAAAGGTGGAGCTTGGCTCAGTGGTTTTCGAGTGAACTCAATCAATAAGGATACCGAGTGAACTCGGTAGGAACAGAAGAGAGAAGTCAATTAAAGACTAAACTGAGTGAGTCATTTAATAGACTTATAGTCTAGACATTTCTTCCATTAAAACATAGAGGGGATAACTTCAAAACTTGCAAGTATGAATGTCTTAAATGCAAAACATGTAATGTCAAATAGAAGGGAGACAATAATTATCCAAGTATGCCTACTTGATTGCTTGTTTTTTATTCAACTAAGTTAAAACTATTACAAAATCTGGGAGCATTTGGCTTCAACTAGAAAACCTTAAAAACTTCAAATTGATAAATTTTAAACTTCAAACTTACAACACTAATGGTTGCATATAACAATTCCTGGAGCAATGACTACTTCATAGAAAAAATCAATATGAACTTATAGAATAACAAAATGATTCAACACGTGCTGGTGCAAACACAAAAATTGAATCTTCGTTCTATCTTTTGAATTTTTTGCACTTTCTTCCTTTGCTTTGATTTTTTAATCTACTTCTTTTCTTCTCTATGCTTTGATTTGCTCTACTCTATACTTTCTAACCTCTTCTCTCTACTCTCTTCAACTAATCGAATGAATCAGATTCATTCCTTTTGTCTTCCAGCAAAAACATTTTTCATCTCATTTTTAGATTTGAACTCACCTACTTGTATTCAATGTTTATGATTGTTGTTACTATAGGCCATTAGGGTGGTAGGTGGGCATTTGGCTCAAAGGGCAACTGCTCATGCATGAAATATTTCAACATATCCCACTCGAGTTATCTATTGTCAATAATGAGATGACTCTTCTTCACTGACTCAAACCTACAAATGTCTTATATTCATCACCTCAAAAAAGTGACTTGTATTCTTGACCTATCGGGTCTTAGGTGGTTAGGATTATCTCACATCAAGCTCATGCCATGACAACTTAGTCCCTTTATTTATAGTACAATTGGATATTGATAGAGTTGGTTATTTTTCTTTAGATAGTCGGCCTCCATTTTGCACAATCTTCATATCTACCGAACTCGTAGCTGGCTTGGCCAATGCTATGTGCCTTTGATATATAAATTTGAGATATATGTATTGCTGACACCTGAGTTATTTTCAAGAGAGTGCATAGCTTGACCAACACCAGATAAAGCCATCCTCCAGTTATAATCTAGTAGAGGTTTCAGAAAGCCTCCATTCTTTAGCTAGATATTAGCAACTTAGATGACTTGTTCCAAGGATTCCATTGAGTGTCACAATCTTTGGTGGTAAATTGATGAGTTTCACCAAATGAAATATGTAGAGAACCTGCAATCACAAGGAGAGCTTAATGGCCTCTTTATTGACAAGCATATTGTGAATAAAGTCCGATTTATCTATTTTGAATGTATCTCCATTAACTTATCCTAGTCTATCAGTTTGTAAGGTGCATTATGATAAGCTTTATCCTATGCCTTATATAACTTTGGCAAGATAACTTTGAGTATCTTAGCCTGAGCCTCTCATCCTATTCCTAACTTGGTCAGTGGATTAGTTGCAACATCAACTGCAAATTCTGAATCAAGGAAAGAGGGCATATTGTTTAGCTCCCAATCTGGAAACCCTGAATACTTTGAGCAATCCAAGCATGATGCTTTTGAAATTGCAACTGATTAGAATTGATGGAGCTCAACACCATAATGTCAAACCACCAAGCACTAACCCATCAATTGTGCTTTAGAACTTGAACTGATGAACTTACACCTCAAAATTTGCATTTTGAACTTATGCCTCAAAATTTGCACTCCAAAACCTAACAATCTAGACCTCTAAACTTTAAGTCTGAACTTTGATTCTGCAAACTCAAACTTGAGATCTAAATTGGTGAACCTGAACCATACATTTGAACTCTCAAAACTCTGAACCTTGAATTAATGATTCCAATTTCAAACTTTGAGCTTTGAACTTTTGAACTCTGAGGTCCATAGGTCAAACCTTACAAAGGCATCATTAATGATAAAAACCAATAAGAAATTTAAACAATTTTAAAACCTTTTCTTGCCAAACTAGTTTTCAAAGTTTAAAACTTAGGTGTGAAAGTATGCTTATAGTTGGCTCTGATTGGGGATATGGGCCGTAAGAGACATAAAGAATCCAACAATATTTGGTAAAGACCAGTGTCAGATCCATTGGGAAATAGAGTCATGGGGTACAACAAAGATCAAAAGGACTAATTACAGAGAGGGGAAGAGCAGGAGAATAGGGAACACCAAACACCCAAACTACCAACACCACAAAAAAGACAAAACTAAAACCAAAACCAACAAAGCAAGCTACACCTAAGAACAAAAAAACTTATAGGGAAAGCAACCCACACCTTGAAGAATGCACCTAGATGCTTCATGGAAAGCCATTAATCGGTTGAGAAAAGTATGTGCCAGTGAAAAAAGGAGGTTGAAAAATGAAATGTGTCACTCCAAACAACCATTTTGCTCCATAGGATTCCTGCTACAACACTTTGACCCAGTTTTCAATGAGTTGGTTTGCATCATCAACACTTATACTATCTTCCATCTCAAAAAAAGAAATCGAGTCCTTTGGAATGTCTTCATGGCTATCCAATGCTTAGGGCTGAAAATATTCTCTTTGGTGTTATGTGTAATCAAATAGGAAAGTTTTACATTCCACTTGTCCCTCAAATAAGAGAATGCCTTTTGTCTCTTCCTTATCAATCTTTTCATGATCATGCTGATTTCTTACACTTTCTTGGTTAAATCTACTAGTTTAGTGTATATCAGTGGTATCATGTTTAAAAGATTCCAACTCTAGAAAAGAAAAATATTTTAAAGAGTCTTCATGTTCTTATTGATGATCACTAGTGGTTGAAACAATGTTAGGAATTTCAAATTGAAAAGTTTAAGTTCTGGAAATGAGACAACCTTTGGGAGGCTTTTATTTAATTGGTCACCACCAAGTTCTCCTTCGGTGGGAAATAGAACAAGACAAGTTGTTAGATTAGATGATTGAGGAATGTGCTCACTATTAGTTTTAGCATGTAAGCAACAACCTCCCGCCATATTCAAGAAATCATTTTCAACAGATGTGGGCTCTTGAAGATCTTCATCATCATATTCAACATGCAGATGATAAATGTTGTTTGCATCATTGGGACTATTTTCAATAGCAAGAGGTATTAGTTGATTTTGCCTTTTTGGGAACAAGCCTTTTTTTAGCAAGCTTCACCTTCAGATAATGTTGTTGTTCGTAAGTGCATATTTCTTCCTATGAGAGTTTAGTATATCTTAACCCACTAATGATCACATCATCATCCAAGCTAATAGCCTTCATTTGTACATCTTGCAACCTCTATATTTTTAGTTGTAGAAGTAAGAATCTAACTTCAATTTGCATGGCAACAATGAATAAACACAACTGATTGGTTCCAGTTGGTTGACTAGCTAGAGGAATCTTACAAATAGTTCTATTGAATCTATGAAAAAATCCCTCATGGCCTCCCCTCTTTCCATTTTTATTTGGAAGAAATTAAATTGCAATTTAGCAACATCAAGTGCGAGCAAAAACCTTTGAAGAAATTTTACCTAAAGATCATTCCAGCAAGTGATGCAACCATCAGACAAATTCTGGAACTAGTCCGCTGCACTTCTAGGGAGACTTTCTTACACTTTAATAAAGGTGAATTATGAGTTTTTATAACCATGATTTTTCATGATTATCATATGTCTTCATATGTTAGGTGATATTTGGGTGATCCCGAAATAAGCACCAACAGGTTGGTTGTCTCTGAATAACCAGACATCTATCATTCTTGATATGAGATATCTTAAATATTCAGGTCTTGCATCCATTGTGATCAGGCTTAATTTCTACAATTGAGATACTTCCACATCTACTTGAGTTTTATAACCCTTAAAGTCTCCTTGTACATGCAATGATACTAATAAAACTTGCAACTCTCCATGCTCAATGATGGACTTTGCATGTATTGTTCATTACACCAACATTTTGTTAAACGTCTTGCATATATCCTTTTTGGATGAAGCTCTCACCTTATGAAGAATAAATACAATCAGGTTAGCACACGATGTCCTCTATTTTGAGTGTTTATTAGCAATAGGTTGAATTGTTTACATGCAATGGTGAATCCCCCATCACGCCTTCTGTTAGTTTAGTTAGTTTTGGATAGTTGTTCATCCATTTGTTATTATTTAGCAAGTAATTGTTTTTCTAACTAATTGGTTAGGTTAGAGAAAAATATTTGTTAATTAATTGGCCACTTTTGGAAACAACTAGAAACCGACTTGGTTAGTTTTGTTAAGTTGTTTTAATCTTCACCATCAATTGTAAATCAATCTTGTCCATTGGTGTACCAATAGGAGTAGTATAAAAGGAGGTCAGGGGGGCATTTGGAGAACAAGAAGTTTGGAGAAACATTTGCAGTGTTAGAAAATAGTCTTGCAGTGTTAGCAAGGGCACAATGTTAGCGTGGGAATAGCAGTGGGGAATATCAATAGGAGAAATTAGGAGGTTGTCGGAGTTCTGCCAGTAAGAGGCAAGGAATTTTGTATCTCTTGATTTTCTGAAGTTTAATATAATTCCTCATTTGTAGAATTGATTTTCCCTTATGGGTTTTTCTAGGGACAATTTGTCCGAAAATATTGTGTTCATTGTGTTGCGCATTTCTTTTCATATTTTATAAGTGAAGTTGCAGTTGTGTTATTTTTCAATATTAGCTAGGAATTTGTTTTTAATAGTTTAATAATCTGTTAAGATAGGAGATTAATAATTAGTGACTGCAATAGTTAATTTTTCACATGGTATCAGAGCATTGTTAAGGGTAGAAGAGTTTTTCCCTAGGAAAGAAATTTTGATCTCTTTAGATTTATTATTGCTTTAAACCCTTGAGATGGCTTCAGCTGGTTTGAGAGATCAGGACAGATCGGATGGTGCCTCAAAGTTTTGGTGTCTGGAAGGCCAGAATTTCATTATTGTTGGAAGAGAATGGTATCAAGGATCATGCTACCAATGTTGTACCTGTACCAATGGATGCAATGCATCTTGCAGCACATAAGAAGGACGATGCCAAGGCAAGGACGATTATTCTTGATTGTGTCAAGGATCATATTGTTCCACATATCGCAGAACTAGATATGACAAAGAAGATGTGGGATGCCATTCTGAATCTATATCAAAATGCTACCACTAATATGAAGTTGATTCTCAGAGAGAAGCTAAAGAATACCTAAATGAACCAGGGAGAAGACATCACAAGTTACCTCACTAGGCTCACACTTGTCAAGGATGAGTTAGCAACTATTGGAGATAGCCCTAGTGATGATGAGCTAGTAAGAATAGCCCTAAATGGGTTTACTAAACAATGGAGTGTCTTTGTTCAAGTTGTTAGTGGATGAGATACTTTATCAAGTTGGGATCAAATATGGACTAATTTCACTCAGGAGGAGTTTAGACTAAGTCTTGTCAATGGGGCCAACAAGAGTCGGAAAAATGAGGTGGAACAAGAGAACATTTCCCTAATAGGTAAAGGGAAAGAAAAGAATGGATCTAGCAAAGGATCAAATTCACAAAGCAAAAAGAAGAAGAAGGATCTTTCTAAGGTCAAGTGCTTTGGATGTTATGAGTTTGACCACTATGTCAGTGATTGCCCAGAGAGGAAGAATGGTAAGAAGCAGGTGGCAGCTTCAGCAAGTGCAGAAGAAGTTTGTAGTAGAATGGAAGATGAGTTTGCACTCATAGCTTGTATGGTTAGCTCAACCTCATAGTGTGTTTGGTATATAGATAGTGGGGCATCATTTCATATGACAGGAGTTAGAGATTACTTGTCCAGTTTCAAGGAGGAGGACACCAACATCCAGATTTCTATGGGAAACTTGTCCAAACTCAACCCAGTTGGAAAAGGGACTATTCAGTTTCAGAGGGAGAATGGGAAGATGATTCCACTTCATGATGTGTTGTATGTGCTAGGCTTAGGTATAAATTTGATTTCTATATCTGTTCTTCAAGATAGGGGGTATAATGTAGTCTTTAGAGGGACAAATGTGTTGATTAAGCACAAGGATTGCAAATCACTCATAACTATTGGAGTTAGGAGCGATCGCCTTTATAGATTACAGTTTGATACTCCTAAGGCACTCACAAGCAGCAATAATCCTAGAGATCTCAGAGAGCTATGGCATAGGAGGATGGTCCATATTCATCATGGAGCACTTAGATTGCTTCATGAGATGGTGACAGGTGTTCCAGAGGTGAGCACAGAGCATGATGATGTATGTAAGGGATGTGTGCTGGGGAAGTTTGTGAAAGCATCTTTTCCAAGGAGTGACACCAGATCTAAGCATGTTCTTGATCTAGTACATTCAGATGTTTGTGGACCAATGTCGAAGAAATCTCTTAGAGGATATGAGTACTATGTTACTTTTATTGATGATTTCTCTAGAATGACCTGGATATACTTCTTGAAGACTACATATGAGATTTTCAGTCGATTCCAAGAGTTCAAGGCTCTTGTGGAGAAATCGACAGGAAGGAAGATAAAGGTTCTTTAGTCAAACAATGGAGGTGAGTATAAAGGAAATGTCTTCCAGGAGTTCTATACCAAAGAAGGAATCAAGAGAGAATGGATTGTTTCTTACAATCCACAATAGAATGGAGTTGTTGAGAGGAAGAACCATTCTATTTCGAAGGTAGCAAGAGCTATGCTACATGACTAGGACATGCCCTGTTACTTATGGGCAGAGTTGTGTAATACAACAATCTACATCCAGAATATAGTTCCACATAAGGTGTTAGGGAAGATGACACCAGAGGAGGCTTTCATAGAGAACAAGCCAGATGTTGGTCACTTCAGGATAGTTGGGAGTTTGGCATATTGTCATATTCCTGGAGATACATGTACAAAGTTAGATCAGACTGCAGAGAGGGGGTACTTTGTTGGGTACAATGAGACCTCAAAGGCATATAGGATTTTCATTCCAAGGGCAAAGAATTATTGTCAGACGTGATGTCAAGTTCATGGAGGACAAGGAATTCAGGAGATCCAGAGATTTTCCAGTAGATGATTAGAGTGAGTAGCCAACAGAAGCTCCAAGACCAAGTCAAGGTTAGCAAAGCTCAAGTACAGTTACCAATACGAGTGTAGACTTAGGTAGTGAAGATTCACAGAGTATGGAGCAACAAGCACAATAGGAAATGCATCTAGAGGACTTAGAGGTTGGCATTTCATCCTCTACAGTTGGTAGAAGGAACCATGATGTTCTAGATACACAAAGGGATACTCAGGAGTTTGTGGGAGCTCCTAGGAAGAGTATGAGACAACAGAGACAACCAGCCAAGTTCAATGACTATGTGGCATTAGTTAGTCAGTTTGTAGATAGTGAGCCTTCTAGCTATCAAGAGAATGTAGAGCATCAGGTATGGCAAGATGCTATGGTTGAGGAGTATTCCTCAATAATGTAGAATGATCTGTGGGAGGTAGTGCCTAGACCAATAGATAGGGCAGTTGTTGGATCATGCTAGATCTATAAGATAAAGCACTGTGCAGATGGTAGCATTGAGAAATACAAGGCGAGGTTCGTGCCAAAGGGGTTCTCTTAGAAGGAAGGAATAGACTATGAGGAGACATTTGCTCTAGTTGCCAGGTATACTTCTATATGAGCTGTAATCTCACTTGCAGCACAAATGGGATGGCAGATCCATCAAATGGATGTCAAGACATCATTCCTTAATGGTGAGTTGAAGGAGGAGGTATACATAAAACAACCATAAGGCTTTGTAGCACACAACAAAGAGACCCACATGTGTAGATTGAAGAAAGCATTGTACGGACTCAAGCAAGCTCCTAGAGCATGGTATGAGCGGATTGATACATACTTCCAAAAAATGGGCTTCTTGAAGAATGAAGCAGATGCTAACCTCTACTACTTGATGGTTGGGGGTGAGATTCTCGTTCTTGCTCTTTATAGTGGACTGCAAGAGGAACCCAGACTTATCCACTACTTTCTAGGCATGGAAGTGTGGCTGATAGATGGGGAGATTTTCCTTGGTCAAGGGAAATACTGCATTGAAACCTTGAAGAAATTTGGGATGGAAGATTACAAAGCCATGTCTACACCCATGATCACAAATTGGAGGAAGGTAGATACATCTAGGGAGAAGGATGTAGATCCCACTTTATATAGACAATTGATTGGCTCGCTTGTGTATTTGATCAACACTAGGCTAGATATAGCATTTGTAGTTAACTCTCTTAGTCAGTTCATGGTTGAACCAAAGAGAATGCATTGGATAGCAGCCAAGCATGTATTGCATTACTTGCATGGTATAGTTGAGTATGGGATCATATATGTTTGAGGTGAAGGTATTAGGTTGATAGGCTATACTGATGCAAATTGGGAAAGAAGTACAATGGACGAAAGGAGCACTTTAGGGTATTGTTTCAGCTTGGGATCAAGAGTTATTTCTTGGTTCAGCAGAAAGCAGAAGTCTGTGGCTCTGAGTTCAACAGAAGCAAAATACGTAGTAGCTAGCATGGCGACATGAGAAGCTATATGGCTTTGAAAGTTGTTAGTAGCTTTGTTTGGTTAGAAGGTTGAGACTACTATGATACATTGTGATAATCAGAGTTGCATCAAGTTGTCTAAGAATCTAGTGTTTCATGATAGGTCTAAACATATAGATATCAAATATCACTTCATCAGAGATTGTGTACAATGAGGACTTGTTCAGCTATAGTACATACCTATAGAGGAGCAGGTAGCGGACATTCTGACTAAGGCATTAGGGAAGGAAAAATTTATCTTCTTTAGAAATAAGTTAGGTGTCATGTAGAACAGCTTCCTCGCTAAGAGGGAGTGTTAGTTTAGTTAGCTTTGGATAGTTGTTTGTCCATTTGTTATTATTTAGCAAGTAATTGTTTTTCCAACTAATTGGTTAGGTTAGAGACAAATATTTGTTAATTAATTGACCACTTTTGGAAACAACTAGAAACCAACTTGGTTAGGGTTGTTAAGTTGTTTTAATCTCGACTGTCGATTGTAAATCAATCTTAGCTATTGGTGTACCAATAGGAGTAGTATAAAAGGAGGTCAGGGGGGCATTTAGAGAACAAGAAGTTTGGAGAAACATTTGCAGTGCTAGAGAATGAATTTGTAAGTTAGCAATGTTAGAAAACAATCTTGCAATGTTAGTAAGGGTGCAGTGTTAGTGTGGGAATAGCAGTGGGAAATATCAGTAGGAGAAACTAGGAGGTTGTCGGAGTTCTGCCAATAAGAGGCAAGGAATTTTGTATCTCTTGATTTGCTGAAGTTTAATATAATTCCTCATCAATAGAACTGGTTTTCCCTTAGGGGTTTTTCCAAGGACAATTTGTTCGAAAATATTGTGTTCATTGTGTTGCGCATTTCTTTCCGTATTTTATAAGTGAAGTTGTAGTTGTGTTATTTTTTGATATTAGCTGGGAATTTGTTTTCAGCAGTTTAATAATATTTTAAGATAGGAGATTAATAATCAGTGACTGCAATAGTTAATTTTTCACACCTTCTTGTCTTGTAAATTAAACATTATAGTACATAAGTTCTTTTGACCAAGCAAATCTATCCATTTTTCTCCATTGACTTACGACTTGTTGGTGTCATGACATGTGTTGTCACACATTAGCATCTCTCCATCTGGAAAGGCAGACGAGATCTTTCCAAACTATTAATGGTTCTTTCATATATCTTCAAATTGAAAGTGTGTGATTGCTTAAGCTATGAATCCATTATGCAACATCCACGTGGCTCATTCTGTATGCTTTGTAATTGATTTACTTTTATATCAGGTCCCAATGTTCATTCATGTTGTATGACTATCCCACTCAGATTATTTGTTGCCAATCATGAGATCTTCTTCATTGACTCAATCCAACGGATGTCTTATATTCATCACCTCAAAACATAGACTTGTATGCTTGATCTATTGGGTCTTAGGTGGTTAGGATTATCTCACATCAAGCTCGTGCCATGATAACTTAGTCCCTTCATTTATAGCACAACTAGATATTGATAGAGTTGGTTATTTTGCTTCAGACAATCAACCTCCATTTTGCACAATCTTCATATCTCCCAAACTCATAGTTGGCTCAGCTTTATGCCATGTGTCTTTGATATATAAATTTGAAATATATGTACTGCTGACATCCGAGTTCTTTTCAAGAGAGTGCATAGCTTGCCCAACATTAGATGAAGCCATCCTCTGGTAGAGGTTTCAAAAAGCCTCCTTTGTTCAGCTAGATATTGGCAACTTGGATGACTTGGTCCAAGGATTCCATCGAGTGTCACGATCTTCAGTGGTAAACTCATGAGTTTCACTAAATGAAACATGTAGAAAACCCGTGATCACAAGGAGAGCTCAATGGCCTCTTTAATAACAATCATATTGTGAGTAAAGTCAGATTTATCTATTTTGAATATATCTCCATTAACTTATCCCAGTCTATTAGTTTTTGAGGGGCATTAGGATAAGCTTTATCCTTGGCCTTATATAAATTTGTTAAGATAACTTCAGGTATCTCAACCTGAGCCTCTCATCCTATTCCCAACTTGGTCAGTGGGTTAGTTGTAAAGTCAACTGCAAAATTTTGAATCAAGGAAAGAGGGCATTTTGTTAAGTTCCCAATTTGGAAACCCTAAAAACTTTGAGAAATCTGAGCATGATGCTTCTAAAATTGAAACTAATTAGAATTGATGGAGCTCAACACCGTACTATCAAACCACCAAGCACTAACCCATCAATTGTGCTTTAGAACCTGCATTGATGAACTTACGCTTCAAAATCTGCATTTTGAACTATGGATATGAATATGAAAACTAAATCTAAACTCAATTTTGAACTTTTGAGCCAGTGATCTTCTGAATCTGCATTCAAAAACCTGACAAGCTAGACCTCTAAATTTGAAGTTCGAACTGGTGAACCTAAACCATACATTTGAACTCTCGAATTCTGAACCTTGAATTAATGAACCCAATTTAAAACTTTGAACTTTGAACTCTAAGGTTCAAGTTCAAGTTCAAAATGATATTTAAAACCTTTCTCGCAAAACTGATTTTCAAAGTTTAAAAACCTGGGTGTGAAAGCATGCTTACACTATATAAACTAAAAATATTTACCTAGGAAATATTAGAGGGTGTACTCATTACTATTCAAGTGCATCTCTTCTTTTTTATCTTGGATTTTCCATCCATGGACAACATATAACATGCAACTTTATGAAATATAGTTCTCCAATATTATCAAAATGCTGAAATCATATAAATAGATTTAAATGATTCATACATCTATTTTCTGAATAAATCTTCACTTTCACCCTTATTTTTGAGATAACTTCATCATCAATATCTAGCTACCAAATAAATGTAGAGAATATAATCAAAATACCTTGAAATTATGACCAAATATGTTCTTGAATAAAAAATTAAACTTGGTTCCTCACTATTTTTATTTTTTGGCCTTTTCACTGTGGATTGAAAATTGAACAAGCTACCTTCAAAATTAATCAAATCAGCAAACTATTTCATGAGGCTATGCATGCATATAATTAGGGGATGAGACAATTAAAATAACTAAATAGATTGATTTGAACCTTCTCAATATGGAAGACATTGAAATTTGAAAAAGGTCTCTAAAATTGTTTGATAAAAGCATAAAACCTAAGATTCAACAAACATGTTGAATAAGATCCCGAAGTTATGCTATCACACAAAAGTGTTTACACATATGAGGACACTATGTGAGGTGAACCCCGAATGGTCGATAGGACAATATATCATGCTCAAATTTTGCCTATTTAGTAATATGAGAAAAATCACACTTTCAAAATCAATTTAGTCAGATCAATTATTTGAAAAAATATTAAACCTTCATTTAAGAATCCACCATTTGGGAAATCATTTTATTTAAATATCAGATTTACTCGATTCCATCTTCTTTACATAAAAATAAAGGTCAAATTTGCCCCTTTAAAACTTTTTGAATATGTATAATACCAGGACACTACTAATGTAGTTTGGTTATGACTTTGGAAAAATAACAAATATCACCACAAAATTCTACAACTGGGTGATAGCGTAGATAGAAACAAATCACAATAAATAATCCACTTGCCTTGACAATGATATGGCCTTGAAATATTAATTTGTAAAGGATGCCATATTACGACCTTTGATAGCACATGCATAAAAGAAACTAATAAACTACATTTTCTTTTAGCATGTTAAAAATATTAGATCAAATATCAAGAGCATGAAAATGCAAAGGGTGAAACTTTATGACATGGAAAACTCGGAACCAACTCCCTTCATGAAACACATCATGATATGAAATATTGATATGCAAAATTGGCAACTTAAAATAGATATGAAAAACACAAATTGTAATTTTTTATTCAAATCCACTTGTCAATCTCAAAACTTATTGAACCTGACCTTCAAAATTTTAAATTGAACACATGCTTTTATTTCCAATGCATAAAGGGATTTGCATGAAAGTTCACAGATTTCAAGTTATCACCCCTCAATGCAGGCCACTCCAATAAATTTGCATGTGTTAAAAAGGGTGTTGATGTGCAAATGAGCTCATTTAAATGTCACTTTTAAAGTGCAATTTTTTTAAGACACCAATAGGAGGAAAATGAGTAAATAAAAAGTTAAGTTGTAATGCCCCGCCAAGGGATCCAAAGAATAAACCTAAAGTTTCACTAAGTTTGGTAGCATTTATTTTATTTTATTTTTAAACATGAAAGTAAAACCATTTACAGCTTATACATAGTAACGGAAGCAGTAACAACGATTCAAGTAAAAGTAAACATAACATACATAACAGGTTACATTCTTCAAGGATCCCTTAACGTTGAATCACATCTAAATTAATTATTAATGAATCCATCTAATACTACATCTACATGATATAATAATGAAAAGTCCATTGTTCATAAATTACATTTCTGAATGCTCAATCATCTGTTGTACATGTCACAGGGTATGAAAGGCTTAAAAGAATATACATATGTGAAATAAAGTACATCATCCTACTCTAATCCATGATGCAAATGCAATAAAATAAAGGTAATCACATGATACATCATCATAAAAGATATAAGCATCCATCATAAAAGATAACCATATACCATCAAACATAATTAACTAAGTGCATGGTTCCTCCCAACTGTAAATAGCATCATTAGACCATCGCGGGCCCTAGCCATCCCTCTGTGTGTAACATTCCAAATCGCTGAAGAGATCATCGGTATTATCAAACAGGAATGTCACTCCTAAAAACATACTACTTCATATGCAAAATAAAGCATAAGATCTAACATATGCAAATCATCAATGTAAGGATACATGTCTAGCATCATAATCCATGAACAAAAGATAGACACCAACAAGAGAATGCATCATCCATAGTGTCTCGTACGGATCTCAAATGATAAGAGTCAAAAAGCACTACCACTCGACCACGTGGTACCTAAATGGTCCACTCCCACCGTGCTAAGGAGATAATCTCAAGTCCCAAACAGGTTATCAAAACCACATAGCATAAATGCACTCTAAGTCCAGGAATCCTAAAAGTATACTAACTCAAAGGTTCCAACACAAATTGACATCTAATCCCAAAGGCACAACATAGACATGTAGGAAACCTACTATGCAAGCGGGAAAGTGTCATCACACGAATCATGCTAGAGTTACCCTGGTAGTCTCCCAATAGACCTTGGCCCCCTAGTGATCCCTGTGCAGCCACTAGTATCCTCTCATACGAACGAGGCATACTACGGAATGCAAGGTCACAACCAAGCATTCTCTCTACTCCCATCCTAGTCTATACTAGCACTCAAGGCATGGGTGAGAACAAAACAATTATCTTATTAGGTTCATTAAGTCAGTATTAGGTGTGAGTGTTTTCACTTATTAAGACAACTTACAATGAGTTACCCCAGCATCCTCTTAGGGCCCCAACCCCCATTGCAAGCCACTTCCCAACACTACAAGTAGATAACCTACCCTAAGCTCATAGAATCATAAATCACAAAATCACCACAGTCCTATACAAGGGACTGGAAAAATACCAAAAGATAATCCTCAAAAGAGTATCAAATCTCCATGAGCAAAAGAAAAGCATTCATAGATAATCATGACCACAACAGTTCTCTATTGGCAACTGAAGATATCCCTAACAATCACAATAATCATTGGTTCTTACCAAGCAACCAAAAACTATCTCAAAGTAATACTGATCGAAGACTCCAAAATGGTCGAGTCAAAACATGTCACAACATGACATCATCAAGATCAGATAAACAATTCCATCAAATGACTAGAAAGTAACCCAAGTATAATTGATCTATGACTTAAAATGGTTAAGTCAAGTGTCTCATACATATGAATCTCAACTTCACACAAGAAGACTGAAAAGCAATAACAATCAGTAAATACAAACATCTCATAGAGCATACCATCACATAACCATGGTTAGGATTATAAAGATCGAGATCAAAAGACATCATCATGACATCACAATCATAACCCCCGAGCCTTTGGTAGACGTCTTATAACTAGTCAACAATAGTCAACCCAAAACCCAAAACAAAAAGCATAGAGAAAACACAATGCAAGCACAAGTTTTGGTTTGCTAAAATTACATAGCTGAATAGAGTGTGGAGGTCTCAGTTTTTGTTTTCAAATTTAGATATTGAGTGGAGGAACATTTTGTATGTTTTCCTAACCCATGTATTGTTTTGATGGATTAAAGCTTTTCCCTCTAACTCTTAGAATTCAATTTTCTAAATGTTATATTGTTATACAACGTTATTTGAAAATGACCCCCATCAAAATTACATTGTAAATTTTCAACATGAGAAATTACGAATTCTTTTCATTACATCTTTCCTTCACAATTCAAATCAATTAAATAATTAAATTAAACCTATATTGTTAGACTATAAAATTATAAAATAATTTATTATTATAAAGAATGATCTTTTAATTCAAATCATTTTTCAAATATAATAATTATTTAATTATTAATAACATATATACTTATATACATACATACATACATACATACATACATACATACATATATATATATAAAATAATAAAAAACATTTAATAATAATAACATTTATAAACATTATAAAAAATTGAAATGTCAAAATCGATTTCCAAACACATAATTCCCAACGTACCTATATAATAAAAAAATATCACTGACGTGGTCCATAGTACCCTGAGGTCACAGGGCTTGCGGCGACAACGGTACAGAGTACTGCCTGTCGTCGTAGTACCTGTGACGCAAGTACTCGGCACTCAATGCCGATGGGGCACAAGCTTTGCCCTCCCAAAATTTATTAAAAATTTTATAACATTTAAAAAAAAAACGTTCTCTTCCATATGTGAAATCGAATCTAATAAAGTTTCTTCTACTGCGATAACAAACAACGTTTTGCTATATATATATACAGATTGCCAATCAGTATTACAGTGTTATATGTATGTATGTATGTATGTATGTATGTATGTATGTGTATATATATATATGTATGTATTTATATATATATAATATATATAAATATAAATACATATATATAAATACACACACACACACACACACACACACACACATATATATAAATACATACATACATACATACATACATACGTATGTATGTATGTATGTATGCAGATTTGAACATATATGTATTTTTAAAAAGAGAACATAGTTTTTAAATAAAAAGGGCTATCTTAATCTATAAGTTAAGAATTTCTATAAAATAATTGTTTTTAAATTTATCCATTAATAAAAAATGGTTTGTTCATATCAAAGTAACAAGAATCGGAATCGGATCGGAATCGGCAAGGCCGAATCAAATCATGAATCGGCCATGAATCAGAATCAAATCGGCCATGAATCGGAAAATTTAAAAAACCCTTGAAATTTAGTGAGTAACTTATTTCATAAACCCTTTATCGCTGATTCGATTCACCGATTCACAAAAAATCGTTTGGCTTGAATCGAATCGCCGAATCGCGTGAATCGCATGAATCGCCGTGATTCTTGGAACTATGGTTCATATGCATCTAAAAACCCTAGCCCCATAGTTTCTTCAAATCTACGCATACAAAATTTCTTATAAGGAATTTAACCACCCATAGCAAATGCATACAGCCAAAATACGAAAATCTTCAGAAAGCATTCAAAAGACACGAAAAAGACACGAAGTGCAAGAAGTGGAAATAACATAGGCCAAAATCACAAGTGTCCACTTGGAAGCGAAAATAACATAGGCCAAAATCACAAGTGTCTACTTGGACACTAATGCTAATTCGCTTCTCCTGAGAAACTGTAGAGCAAGCTCCTTCCTTCTCCCACATTCCTGGGTCCTCCAAACGCGCTGCTTAAGCTTCTAGGAGTGTCTGAATATAAAGAACTCTCAGGAAGCACCTAAAATGTCTCTAGAAACAACCAGAAGGCGTTGACAACTAAGCACGAGCTTTTTCTAACCTTCTAGATGAGTCATAAGGTTGTAGACACCATGTGCTTAATTTTTGCGCTAACTCCTGTGTTGTTGACATATGTGCAATTAAAAGGTGTGTTTACTCCTAGGCAAGCTTATAACTTTTATTTTAATTCTTTTATTACTTTTATTATTATTAATTTATTTATTAATTTATTATTATTTTTATTATTATCAATTATTATTAATTTTAATTTCTAATTTCTTTTATTTAATTCTTTTCTCAATTAATTCTCATTTAATTAATTATAATGAAAATATCAAAAGATCATGATATTATATTAATTTTCTCAAATAATTAATTTATTAATTAAATCTATTTATTAAGACTTAATTAATAAAAAATTCACCATAGACCTCCAAGATAAAATATGAAAACCCATCATAGAACAATTCATACAAAATCAGTCTAAAGGGTTAAAAATCACGAATTATGTCATCTGACACATTCGGAAGGTAAAATACCCAGATACTTGTCCTACCTCACTAGGACAAATGGTTTAGGGGTTTAGGATTTGGACTTGAGAATTTATCTCCCTTCTCTTACCATTGAGACAGTGTGATAGGGTACGCTCATCCTGGCAATTCAGGGAAGTCGATACCCGGTACCTGAAACCTACATAAAAATCATGCATGTACATACAATACACACACACACACACGCACGCACGCACGCACGCACGCACGCACACACACACACACACACACACACACACACACACACACACACACACACATATATATATATGTTAAACTAAACAGGCAATGGCAGGAAGTGGTGCATCGTGTAGATCCTGACTAGCAGGTGACTACGACTCCCTTCCTTAACCACATCAGAAATGCCATACATAAGAACAAACACACACCATACACATGCAAGTATGGGGTAAGTATCCATAATAAAACACATGTGATAATAAACCATCTAACTAATCATTGTCAATAACTGAAAGCAATGTAATAATCATCATGCATACATGAAATATAGAGTCTAAATAATCTCATCATACATCAACTGAATCCATAACATAATGTCTGATAGTCTCGAAACAATGCTACTAATCCATCAACATAAAACTAGTCTAACATAGTCAACAATAATAGCAACAATGTGTCCAGAAAGATGTGAACGAGGGCAGGCACTACATAAGTAGATAAAGAGATGAGAGAAATAAGAGTTAATTTCGTAAGTATAAGTTGAGAAAGAAAATGTGCAATAGTTAAGTAGGTAGTGTAATAAAATAGAAAGTGGACTCTTAGAAGGTGGGTCCATATCGAATACCTAAAATTTGTTTGTGGATGACCTCCATCAAAAAATAAATAAATAGAAAGTGTAGATTGAGTGAAAAAGAGAGAGAAATTATTGAGTGAGAGAGGAAAGTGGTAAGAATTAAATAAGTTTATAAATTAATTTTTAATTAGATCATCTGAATTATTTTATCTCAAATCACCAGATAATGTCACATGTCATTAAATAGTTTATTTTTAAATATTATAGATGTAAGAACAATCTTGGATTACTCAAAGAAACTACTATATATTAATTCCTCTTTGGTTTGTAAAATACCTATTCCCCAGATTATCACTAGAGAGTGCAAGTGCATCAATATTCAAATCAATGCTTGTAGCTAGGCTTCCTCCATCTTGCACCTCATCCATGTTGATTGGGTTTACCTCTGTGTTTATGCCTATGGGCTCTCGTAGCTTGGTGCCAACGTTGTATGTCCCTTCCGCTGTGACCAATCTCGACGTGCCTGCTTTGGTAGTGGGAATGCCAGATTTTGTGGCACACGGCTTTGCAGCGTGCTAATCCTCCGTTTCTCCTGGGTTGAATGTGGGTACATTTCTATTCAAGTTTCTCCTAATCGGGTTCTTCATTTTGCCTTGTTTGATGAGGGTTTGTTGTAGTCGTTTGGTGTGCTAGTGGATGCTCTTCTAGATGGGGGCACATTTGGTAGGATTGGTGTGCAGAAGCATATGGAGCCTATCAGAGGACTCATTTCCAATATCTAGTATTTCATGCAAATGAATGAGGATACTGATAAGGAAATAGACTTGTTCATTTTCTCCTCTCATGTAACTATCACTTAAACCCAAAGGAGGTGCCAGGGATACACTGATAGAGATACATTTATAAGTTTTTTAAAAAAGTTGGATGTATATTAAGGGCAAGCATATTTCCACAATTCATGAGATTAGCTGAAGTTGCTTTTGGATTCAATTGTGTAGTTGTTTTTGCGTCAACGCTTTGAAGAGTGATCCATCATCATTGGATGTATATTAAGGGAAAATATATTTCCACAATCTATTATGTCATTTGAAGTTTCTTTTGGATTCAATTGCGTAGTTGTTTTTGCATCAACATTTTGAAGAGTGTGATCGATCATCAAGATGAACATGAAAGGGAGCATAAATATATAATGAATAAAGAAATGAGCTAAAATAAGAATGAACCAATAAAATAAATAATGAAAATATAAAACCATGATGCACCTATAAAAAACAAAATAATTGACCTTAAATGATGAAGGTAAAATTAAGGGATACTAAGAGTAAAGAGAAAAAGGAAAACTAGTAAATAAAATAAATATTAAAACAATAAAAGATAAATGCCAAAAATAAACCAAATGAAAAAGGTATGTTTCTAAACAAAAAAAAAAAATTTAAACAAAGAGGAAGGGAAGTAAGATGAGCATTAAAGAAAGAGAAATAATGAAGAATAAAAGAAACGTACACCTAATTTGAAGAATTTAATTTTCAAATGATATTGACATTTTCAATACAATATTGACATGTTTAAATTATATGACTCTGACTTATGAGAAGTAGAGAAGAATACATCTTTGATTTAGCTCTCACCACTTGACTCTTACATGGCCGCATTTGTAGAAAGAGAGAAGAATACATATTCTAATTGTATTCAACAAAAAAAGTAGTCTTTTTACAAATTTATTATTATTATTATTATTATTATTTAATTTGAATATAAAAAATTATAATCTTCTTATATTCTACTTTTTTTTTAAGTACAATTTCCTTTTTCCTTTTGAATAGATAAATAATGTTAAAGTTAAAACCCTTAAATATCAACCAAATTCCCTTTTAGCCAATATATAAATCGAATTAAAAAAAGTTAAAGGCTTAAATTTCTTACACCATTCAGATTAGATAGATTTAATAAATAGTGTGTGTGCTTTTTAAAAGTTGCCATAACAAAATAGGTGAAAGCCAAAATAAGCTAAATAGAGGAAGATAAGTGGGCATGTTAATGGGATGGGGGAGGGGGGCAAGTGATAGTCTAAGGTATTGTGAAAGAAGAATTGGAGGCATGACACTTGGATAAATACATCAAACACATTATGTGCCTATTGGAGGGATTGGAGGACTATAGGGTATCACATTTACTAAGGGAAGCCAACGTCATTGTTGATAAGCTATCAAAGTTTGGAACGTGTGAAGACAACATGGAACTTTTTGTAGACTTTCGTAGCATATCATCCCATGAACTGGATTTTTCATAGCACCTCCAATTACCCTTATTTATTAGAATGGTGGCGGGTGTATTGTCTAATGAAGTGTACCTAAGTAAATCACATGTGGGAGCTATCTTTGGAAAATGCATCACATAATCATGATTTCCCCCCAAGTCTCCATAGGATCTGTTGAGAAAGCCAAAGTCCCGTGGGGTCTGTAAGGCGTAGTGATGAGGCTCATGGTGGCCATCATGGTAGAGCTCATGGTGTTCATCTGAGGTCTAGTCCAGTGGCTGAGGTGAAAAATGTCATTCCAGATTTCTACAGGGATAAAGATGCTCTATGGTTCAAATGAGAGCATCAGATTGTTAGTTTTTACATGTGTGTTACTTGTTTGTGCTTAGGATCATCTTGTAGTTATATGATCCATCCATGATGTAAGTGGTATATGTGATCACAATTTTGTCACTATGTGATCTTTTTGAGTATCTAGATGGGAATCGAGTATGTAAGGTGATGTGGCCTGGTATGTCCTTTCATAGTGTCCATGATGAACTTTACATACTGATACTTTTTTTGATATTAATATAAAGCTTTAATGCTATCGATAAAAAAAATAAAAGAAGACAAGTCATGAAACTAAACAACACGTATCAGTCTTTTAGTCATTTTCCATAATAATTGTAAGAATAAAAACTTAATTTAAAGGAAAATCTTTAAAAGAATTACCTATAGGCAATATTTAAATCAAGATTGATTGGCTAACAAAATCAAAAGACAAAAAAGGAAACAAAATTGTTGAATAAGACACATGCTAAATAATATAACATAACAAGATAAATTATATAAAATGAAATAATGTTAAACTAATTCAAATTGATAATTTTGAAAGTAAATAGATTATTTATAAATAATAATCTATAATTAATGTAGGGGACATGATCTATTAGTCACATAGGATAACTTGGCACAAGTAGAATTTCTAAGTTGTAAGTTAGATTTTGTCAAATTTTCTCTAAATATATCGTCCAACACAAAGTGGTCAAAAAGTGGCATTTCAAAGTGTTGTCTCATACTTGCTATTTCACTCAAGAATGTTAGTACTTGTAGCCAAATGTCCCAATATTTTTCTATAGTTTTTAAGGAAATGTTCCTATAAGAAATGTCTCCATCGTAGTGCACATATGGGCCTATCACCAAACAAAAAAGCTAAAAAATGATTGATTATTAGTACATGCATAATTCACCATTAGTACACAAGATTTCATTTCTAGGACTCTTTTAGTAGTCATTAAGAGGTGAATATGAAAAAAATACTTTCCCCTATTAAATATAATTAATAATATCATGAAAATAAAAAATAATACAAAATAAAAACAAGAAACCTGTGCGAAATATCCCACTGTAGTTGGAAAAGACAATATTTGTAGAAAATTTAAGACATTTGTAGGAAATTTAAGTAATCCTACACAAATTTTTTTTAAATGACCAAAGCTAATCTTTCTTCAATATAGGCTCCTAATTACTCATTTTCAATGTAAATTAGCGATTTTAGTTAAATTAGTTAATCACCATATCATACAAAGAAAAATTATCTTTATGTTCCTGTCCACACTAATATATAATAATAGGTTAACATACAAAATCAGATTTTCACTTGTGGCTATCAATGCATTAGAGTATTATGACACATAATTGTAACACACTCATCCTCCAAAATGCTTTTGGGTGATTTATTTAGCAAAGAATCATAGGCTTGATATAATTCATCTTGTCAAACAAATCTAAATGCAAAATTACACTATCTACAAAAATAAATATTTTCACTTCCAATGCTCCAAAAGAAATATATAATAATAGGTTAACGCACAATCAAATTTTCACTTGTGGCTATCAAAGGATTAGAGTATTATGATACATAATTGTAACACACATCCTCCAAATTTTTTTTGGGTGATTTCTTTAGCAAAGAACAACGCACTTTGAACAAATATAAATTCTAACTCTTAAAAAATAGCAAGACAGATACCTTAATTCCAATCCCAAAACATCTAACACTTTAGGTAACATTTGAAATTCACTCAAATAGATGAAAATATCTCAAGGAATTCTCTCCATGTAAGGAGATTGTTGCAATTAATATTTATATAGGGCATCATTATTTGGAAAGTGATGTAGAAGCTTTTAGTAGTTTTTAAAAGCTTTTAATAGTTTTTTTTAAAAACTTGATTTTCATTGATAACCTAAAAATATTATTTCCAATTTTGGGTAGTTCATCTTATTTTAGTTTTAGGAAGCTTCACGAAAAAATTCATCTTTTTCAAGTTGTTTTAAAAATTACCAAAAATGGCAAAAGCTGTTAAAAGCTCCTACATCAGAAAGTAGACGAGTTGTCTTCTTCCATAAAGTTAGATGTCAACAAAATAGAAGAGAAAAACTAGGTGGCATTATTTGATGAGGTTTATCCCAATACGTATAAGATGGAAGCTAAACCAACCACTAGTACAACTATTTTTCAATTCAAAAAGACAAACTAGAATAAGAGCAAACCCTTTTCCTCTCATGCACGACAATAATTTATTATAAAAGAGTCATCACATATAAAGGTAAGTTGAAGGTTGAGAACCCTGTCATCTCAAATTGTATTTCAATTTGTTATATAGTGTGTATTGAGTGCAATACGCATCGAGCATCAGAAGATGCAATATAGGCCGAGCAAAAGCAATGTTGAGCATTAGAAATGAGTAAAGGCAAAGCAACACAGAGTTTACATAAAAGTTAGGAATGGAATAGAGTTTGAGGCAAAGTGATTATAAGGCTAACTTGGAAGGAACATTTAAATTTTGAAGAGATTTTTACATAACATTTAATACTTACAGAGATTGTTACAGAAAATTTACATGACGTGGATCACAGATCCCTATGTTGTGTAAATTAATGATTTAGATGAAGAGACAAATCATGGAATCACCTAGAAAACTCTTTATGAAAGTCCTTAAATAGTGATGATCTTAACCTAGATCAAGTGCGTAGATCATATGTGTGTGTGTGTGGATCATGAGTAACAAAAAAGGAGACAAGAAGAGTATATGTGTGAACATGATCAGAAGTCAGTGTTGAAGTGAAGAAGATTGATGAAACCTATCATGGAACAATCATTATTTTGTGATTGATGTAAAACCTACTACTTTTTGGTGAGACAATTGCTTACTTTGTTCTGAACGCTATCAATTGATTGATTAATGAAGAGGATTTGAAAAGAAAGGACATCAAGAAAACCTAGAGAAAGGTTGAGTTATTTGGTGTATAAAAGGAGCACTAAGACCAAGAAAGACATTGATGATATAGTGTATTTGTTATCTACTTAAGACTATAATGAAAGGATACTTGAGCAAAGACTAGAAGAAGGCTAAGTAAAGAAATGTGTCTGCAAAGCCTAGCTGAGCAAATAGTGGAAGCTAAGAAAAGTTAGTGCGGGTTGAGTCAAAAATTAGTTGAAGCCGAGCAATAAGTTTAGTATGTGCCAAGTGAAGAAATTTAGTTAGTGCCAAGCACCAATAAAGACTTAGCGGATATCGAGCGACCTAATGTTGGTCAAGCATTAGATAATAGTATTTGTCAAGAAAATAGAGTGTTATTGTTGAGTGCCATTAAAATGGGTTAGATTGAAGATTTAACAAATCTAAGCTGACAAAGTTGATTTCTTGAATTGTGTGAAGTGTGTGGAAGATTAGTATGATGAGTTGTTGGCATAGAATTCAAGATAAACCATTTTGAGGCAAATTCAAAGAGGATTGTAGAGGAAGTTTCTAGAAGGGAATAAAATGGAAAAGCGGGTAAATTCATCGAATCTTACCTAACCCTAAAATGGACAATTGTGATTAAGTGAAAAAAGATCTAAATTCTTTATTTATAGAGATAAGAGGCCAGAAGCAACTTTTGTCATGTGTGAGAACCTAAGGAAGAGAAGAAGTCTAAGGTGTTGCTTCATAATGTGGCTGAATAGAAGAGTATGGAGTTGGCATACAAAGAAAGAAGGCTTAAGGTGATGAAGGCTTGAAGGGTGAAAAAGTTGTTAGAGAAGAAGATGTTGAATGCCAAGTAGAATGGAGGACTAAATGTGAGATTTGTAATCTGCAAGGGAGTTGTTATTGTTATCAGATCAAGTCCTGTTGTTACTCTCTAACAATTGTATCAGTCTGGATAAATCCTTTGGACTAAGGTTAACCTGACAATCATTAGTAAATCCTTTAATAGGGTGACATTCTAATGGAATTTTTTAAATTCCTCTAACAAAGATCACTCCTAACAGGGTGATTGAAATCCTTTAACGAGGTCACGTTTAATAGTGTGCATTGTAACGGATGCTAGACATAATAACCCAGCCAAAATAACCCTAGACACAATAACCCCACCATAATAACCCAAGGACACAATAACCTAGGGTCACAATAACCCATGGTCAAAATAACCCATAGTCATTCTAAATCAAGTTAGTATGCTTAAAAAGGGATTGTGAGGCACCATAGAGGATATTTAGGTCATTTTTAGACCATATATCCATTATATACCCCTAAAATAGCCTTAAAACATCTTTAATATGTTTAAATAACTTATAAAATGGTAAATAATTATAAAAATAAAGACAAATTCGTGGGAATAAGCAAAAGGCATTATGAAGAGGTATTAAGAGAATGTATAAAGTGGTAAAATTAAGAGCTTAGAGAATTAAAGGAAGGAAGAAGGGGAGAAGAATGAAGGGTGTGCAGAGTGATACGAAAAAGAGAAATCAAAATTCATAAATTTAAAAAAAAAAAAAAATTAATATAATTTTTTTAACATTATATTAATTTTTTCTAGGGGTTTCTATAAAGTATACAAAAATAAATATACTTTTAGGGAATCAAGAAATTCTGCATAATTTTTAATATATACAATGCCTCTTCAATTTTTAACAAGTCAAAAAAATAAGAAATTACTCATTTTAAATGGTTACACATATTTGCTTCATCGAGAAGGTGTCAATAAAATGATTTGGTGTTGTGCAGAATATTTTACAAATAAATGTTCAAGTCGGTGCTATACTACAACACAAACATAATCTGGTGATGTGATTAGCAATACAGGACATAATCATGCTCCAAAAATTGAGATGATCACTGTCAAACAGAAGTTGAATGAAATGAAAGACATGGTGTGCTTGACTGAAGACTCTACAAGAAATATCATTTCTACTACATGTTCTAATATTTCATTACCAGTAGTAGGGGAATAGCATCAACCACTGCATTATCCAAAATGATTCGAAGGAAAAGAATAAGATTTGAAGCACCACCACCAAATCCTCAAACATCGAGAGATCTTATCTTACCAATTGAATATACAATTACCAATAGAGGGGAAAAGTTTCTTTATCATGATAGTAATAATGAGAATCATTTTTTAATATTCACCACCACACAAAATTTGCAACTACTAAAAGAATCTGAACATTGGTTTAGTGATGGTACATTAAAAATAGTACCAAGTATTTTTTAGTAGTTGTACACAATTCATGCCTTGAAAAATAATGCAATATTTCCACTCGTCTATATTCTTATGACCAACAAAACAAGATCCACTTATACACAAGTACTTCTAAAATTAAAACAACTGCAACTTGATCTAAACCCAAAAGCTATACTTATTGATTTTGAATTAGGTTTCAAGGGAGCTATTTCTAATTTTTTTCCAAATATCACTATTTGAGGATGTCTTTTCCATTTCTCTCAGTGCTTGTAGAGGAAAGTTCAAGAAGTCGGTCTACAAACACGTTACAATGTTGATGAAGTATTTTCATTTGAGATCAAAAAATTGGTTGCATTAGCTTTTGTGCCTCAAATATATGTAATCAATGCATTTGAAATACTTCTACAATCTCCTTATTATATAGAACATGAGGAGACTTTGCAACCCATAATTGATTATTTTGAAGACACATGGATTGGAAGACGAACTAGAAAAGCCAATAGATGGTCACACAAGTTTCCAATCACAATGTGGAACTGCTATTCAGCTATTCAAGATGATCTTCCCAAAACTAATAATTCTATCGAGGGATGGTATAGAGGATTTAGTGAATTGCTTCAATCATCACATAGCTCAATCTAGAGATTCATCAAAGTAGTGAAAAAAGAATAGGGTCACCAAGAGAATCAAATAGATAAATATATGGCTGGACACAATACACAACCAAGTAGGAAAAAATACCGTGAACTCAAAGAAAGACTAAAAAGACTAGTTGATGGTTATGACAATAATAATATTTTAGATTATATATGAGGCATTGATCATAATTTGACACTTTAATTGAAAATTCAAATAAA
The DNA here is from genome assembly GCA_028749045.1 of Cupressus sempervirens. Taxonomy (NCBI): domain Eukaryota; kingdom Viridiplantae; phylum Streptophyta; class Pinopsida; order Cupressales; family Cupressaceae; genus Cupressus; species Cupressus sempervirens. Next base: position 872,140,572 of record CM053786.1, read on the forward strand.
TTTTTTTCTTAGAAATATACTTGTAATTTATAAATTTTGTTTTCCTTTCTCTATAATCTTATGGGGTTACTATGTCCTGTAATCATTTTATCCTCATTTTATTTTCTTTTTCTGACTTTTGCTCTGCTAGAATTAAGAGATGATGAAGAACTATAAATGTGACTTCATTTGACATAACAAGGGTCGGAAAACTTGAGATTGAATGGTTCTGTAATTCCATTTATATTATTTTCCTTTCATGTTGTGCAGTCCATGCATTAGGTAGTTTTGCATTTAGAGTTGAAAGATAATTGTGTATGGTCCTATAAGTAATCAGATGGATTCCACTTCATTTTGGTAATTGCAGTTCAGTAATTCCATTTGTTGTTTCATATATAATTTTGTTTCTTCTCTTAATTGGATAATTCATTGGTGATTAAAGAATGATATATGTGAATCTATTTGGTACTTGTTGAATTCCATTTTAGTCAGGTTTAATAGATAAAGCAATTCCACTTCCCTTCATATGTAAAGTTCTTTCTTTCCTACTTTTGCATTTAGATGAGTAATTTTCATTTAGAATAGATTTAGAATCCATAAGATATCAAGATAATCTACTACAATCATTCCATTGGGTGTAATAGGTTATTCATATACATCTTGCCTAAATTGTTTGTGCCTACAAACAATTTGGTTATGCTTTACTACTCTCAGGTTAAGATCTTATAATGTCAAGAATTCTGATCTCATAAAAAAATATTCATTGTATATCATTACAAATCATAGGGAGTTGTACCTAATAAATTTAGAGGGCAATGATAAAGTATATACACTGACCCATTTTTTGGTAAACATCCTTTTGTTTCTCCAAACATTGGGTATCAAAGAGTCAAGATTATCAAAATCTAATAGAAGAACAAACTGTTAACCAACAATATTTGGCGACTCTAATGGGGAAATTCAAATGAAAGTTCTAAATAATTTTCCTTCATAACCAGTTACACTCTGTATGGGGAAATTCAAATGAAAGTTTTGAAGAATTTCCCTTCATAACCAGTTACACTCTATATATAGAGTGTAACTGGTTATGAAGGGAAATTCTTCAGAACTTTCATTTGAATATATATATATATATATATATATATATATATATATATATATATATATTTGAGTTGCAAGAAATGACTTGTGGTATTGAGGAGTTTTCCATAAAAAATTGATACCAATTTATAACCCCAACCTGCTGAAGAAGTGTAGAAAATTCAAAGTTGAAGATTGGTAAGATACATTTGAAAAACCCAATTTATCTAAACATTTGATACACTTTTGATTCTAAATAAACTAGGAGTGTCAAGGAAAAAGGAAAGATCAACCCAATATATGAAGAGTTCAAGAAGGTTAACTTTCCTATCCTAACCTTTGCGGAAGAGGAAGAACACGTGCAAGGGAATCTGTAACCAAACAACTCCAAGATATATTTATGTCTACAATTGTTCCTCCTAATAGAACACAAAGAAGTCAATCTTCTTCTCCACTTGTTTTCAAAAAGTCTATTCCTCCTACTTTTGATGTTTTTTTGTTGATTAGTGCAACACTCCCACTTTTTGTTACTTTTCAGACAATATCAAATCATTGTACCAATAATTATGGCACAACCTAGGGAAATACTACTGGTCCTCTTGCCCTTGGAGATAATAATGATCTACCAAGAGCATCAAGGAAGAACTTTCCAAGATTCAATGGAGATGGTTCTACTTTTGTTGAATAGCACTTGAGTGCTTTCCATAAGGCTTGTGGTGTAGTAATGTAATGACCCTCCTCAAATCTGCTCTCAAAAAATGCTGATGAAAGCTCAAAGAATTTCATCAAACAATTCTCATGCAAGGGATGTATGACTGATATATAGTATTTCAGCTACCTTTAAATGACTCTTTTTTCAATTTGCATCAATGAGAATCTTGTGCTAGAAGACTCCAAATGGACTACACAATGGCCTAACATGAGTGTGCTACTAATTTTGACAATATTCAATGCATATATATGATCTAAGCATGAGAAATGAACACCTACAACCAACTAGCATTTTTACAAACAGTTGGTATGCAAACTAACTAGTTGATAAATAATGATATTGAATTGCTTAAATGACACCAACAACTATTATCTTCTTAATTTGCAATGAAATTTCTAATACAATGCTCATGAAATATGGCCAAGACTTTTGGCATTCACATGGATTACAAAATGATAATGTTGGTATAATGCACACTTACAACTGAAATTTATAACGCCCTAAAAAGCAATACTAACAAAGGAACCTGGTTGTAGATGGCTATAATAATTTTCTTCAATGCTGCCCCTTCTATTTTGCTTTTTCGATTTTCTTTTTCGAACTGCTTTTTCGGATCCACTTTTTTTGAACTACTTTTTTCGAACTGCTTTTTCAGCCTGCTTTTTCGATTCTTCTTTTTCAGACTACTTTTTCGTATCTTCTTTTTCGAACTGCTACCATGTTGAATCTCAAGACCATATCTTTCAATGGCGTCAAGATTTCCAGCTTGAAGAGATTTCGTCCTTCAAACTATTGAGACATAATCTCCAGAAAATTTTCCAATTTCTTTGATATTTTCCAAGCATGCATAAAAGAAGCTCTTCCATTTCTTTTATAGTGTTCTCACAAGGGCTCCATCCTTTGTTTTCTCAATGTGGGATAAAACATAACTCCCTTTATGTAACTTATGTCTCCAATGTGTTATAAAATAAAGGGGACTTTTTTAATTTAAATATTTTCCATAAACTATAGTCTATGCATTAATAAAGTTAAATATTTAAATTTAACTTTATAAAATAGCTTTATCAATTCATAACAAATCTTATCAGTGATAAACAAGTCTTCTTGTTGATTTTAAACAATTACCATCGACATACCGTTGCCATTGGATGTTCGCCCATGCCCAAGATGACTTACTATAAATAGTAAGTATGCCCAAAGTTGCCTCAAAACCCCTCAGAAAGACCTGCAACTGAAACTATCGAGGCCAAATGGCCTCTAAGTCCCTTTAATGTCCTGGTTAGAGGCTCCTACAACAACCTCTGAAAATTAACCAAGAGGAATCCATAATCAAATTGGCGAATACGACTCACCCAAACTCCAAAGTAAGGAACCCATGAGAAACAAGCTCTTGAAATATCAAAACCCAAGTAGAGTAGATAACCCAAATTGCCAACATAGTAAATACCATCAACACATCCCACTAGCCTATGTGGAATGTACAATACAATTCTGCAACAACAATGAATACTCCCGCATGAAACTACACCAAATACAAAGAATCCACACACTGCACACCTACTACAATTATCACAACTCTGCAGATCACCGGTCACTGTCTCATAACCATAACACCCATGCACTGCTGATGGTGAAATATTCATTACACGCTAGATAGCAAAAATGAGAGCCCAAACCAAACCTATCTGCCATCAACTCCTCAACACATGGATCAAAAGCAAACCGATGAACATATCCTATGGTATAATGCCGATAAAAAGAACCAATCCTAGTCAAAGACTCATCCTATAGACGTGATACAAGAAACTGTGACTGATCATCAGCTAAGTCAAAGGATGATATAGCAAAATCAATAACAACATCACTAGTCTTTGTGCCCTCCAAGTCAAACATATCACAATGCTCAGCCGTAGCGCCCAACTCAGTTGAACCTGCCTCCAGTGGAAATGGACCAAATATGCCAATACTAGTGTCGTGGACAGATATATTCTCATCTCCACTACCTCTATCAACCTCGACCATGGACATTTGCAGATCACCAGACACCACGGTCCGTGATTGTACAGAATTTGGTAAAGACTGAAGTCATTCTAACTCCATGGTCACCTTAGCTAAATGAAATTGTGACTCCTTGAAAGCCAACTATGTACTCTCAAGAAACTCAGAAGTCACCTCGAGCTGTTGAGTAAGCTCACTCACCTCATCTTCCTTGGCCAATAATGCATCGTATGCTGTACTCCCCCACTCCATAAGATAATCTCTGTCAGCTACCAACTGCATATAATTCTGTCTCAAAATTTGAATAGCCTCGCATAAAGAGTGGATCTTTGTCAAGGGAAGATAACTGCCTCCCTTCTCATCACTAGTAGGAGAACCCCATCCATAAACTGCTAACAACTGACGAGCGGCATCGAAATGCTGGCAAGTGATAGCAATGTCTTGCTCACTAACTCTCAACTAATTAGACACATGATGGCACTGACTATACTGTCTCCTACAAACCTCCTCTAACGCACTGTCTAAAGGAGTATCTTCAAAGTTACTGGTCTCTAGCGTATTACCATCCATATCCTATGAATCAACTCCAAAGCTCATATCAACATACGGAGTATCAAAGTCTGTAGCACTACTGTCCAACTCCTCTGTACCAAAAGAAACTGCCAAGGAAACTAAGTCTTCAAAACTGCCCACTGCATCCTCCTGGATGTCATCAATGCCAATATGATCCTGGGACTCATCTATACACACTGCCAAATATGAAAGATCATCAACACATTCCAACAAGAATGGTCAATTGGATATATGAACAAAGCCCAACACCGGTGTATAAAAACTAATACCAACATCGGACAAGCTGTTGGCACAAGAAAAGACAACACTGTGCAATCTGCTAATCAAATCCATGATAGCACCCAAACAATCACTGCTACCAAAAAGTGTTAAAGATCTCCATTCAATTGAATCCCAAATGCCAATGAAACAATCTCAAGTCCATATCTGTAAACTAGAATCAGCTGGTAACTGAAGCAAACTCCTCAGCTGAGTAATATGACCAATACCAACTAATTCCACATACCTGTCTAACATTGTCCCTATATCCTGGATGTGAATGCAAGATGAACTCACAACATTATCAACGACCACATATGATTTACGTGTCACAAAAACCTGAGTATCAGGAGTGGAAGATGAAACTAAACTCAACTCCATGTCATGCTTATCCCCATGTCTCTCCTAGTCCTGTAATTCCAATGGAGTATTCACCAAAGAAACTCGAGTGTCCTCAAGCTCGCAAGAAAGCCTGTCAACTTCCTCCTCCTTCCTCCTCAAGGCATCTGAATAGTCTCCGAAAAAGTTAAGAAGATGGTCACAATCTGATAGAAGATGTAAATAACTCAACTTCATCGTTCCCATTTCTTTCCTAATCGCCTGCAAGTCAACACAAGAAGACTTTGCCTGAACTCCCTTATGTCTACCCTATAACTAAATCATCCGAATGTGATCCTCTATCATATCCCACATCTTGTCATGATGAGAAGTCACAATACTGTCTTTGCTCACCTTCAGCTGGCTGGATAAATCATGCAGAGTTCTACCAACCTCAACCTCATGTGACAAATCATCTAATTGTGCCTGGTACTCTTTCCCAGCAAAGTCACGAATGCTCACTTTCTAATCAACTGTACTATCCTCAAACATGACAGTATCCTCAATTGCAGTAACTTCATCTAGCCCAACTGTACCGGAATCACTATCTGTGTCAATCACACAATCCGGTGCGCCTGTGATATCACCTTTTGATGCTACTGGCTCAACCTACACAACATTTGTAACCCCTTCTGCCTATGAAGATGATGCAGATAAACCATTACCTGAAGATGTGCTAATGTCTCCCTGTATCGAATCCACATGTCTGTTAAACTCCTCATACAAGTTTCTACCTGTCATAGGGAAGGTACGATCCTTAGGCCTATCAATCAGGCTCTTTAACCACGTACATGCCATAGGTGAAAAATTCCTCTCTGTTGTCCAAACACACCATAAATCTTCTGCCAAAAGTTTAGAAATTTCATTCTCCACCTCAAACAAGATTGTGAACATGATGGAGTGCATTGATGCCAATACTCTGTTGGGATGAAACTCATCCATAATATTCCAAAATGTATTAAACATCCTGCAAATGTCACTAATACAACCAATTGCCAGCATAATATTTTCAAATCTACACCTTGCAAATACTTCAAGTAATCTTGCCCTCTTTGTGAAATAAGGGTCCCGAATGTTGTCCAACTTTTCAAAGCTTTTTTACCATGGCATGAAGTACCTTTTTCATAATTTGATCATCATAAGAATCAAGGCCAGCTATTATCCTCATGATTTCACTAATGCAAGAGAGAGCTATAAGTCTTATTACCTCATCATGATGTCTCAATAATCGGGGCTTAACCAACGAACCAAATGCTAGAGATAAAGTTGTTTGCATAGCATCAAGTCTTGACTAATCAAACTTGCCTAAATAAGTTTCCAACTCCTCCAAAGTTCTTAGAAGGTCCTCTGTTTGCTGAAATGGACAATCTAATTTCTTCTTTACATTGTGCATTCTTTCTTCCAAATCCTTGTCTCTTGTTAAAGCCATACTGATAATTGAATTCTATCTGAAATAACCCAATTAGGTTGGCAGGAAACTGCTCTGATACCACTATAATGACCCTCCTCAAATCTGCTCTCAAAAAATGCTGATGAAAGCTCAAAGAATTTCATCAAACAATTCTCATGCAAGGGACGTATGACTGATATATTATTTCAGCTAGCTTTAAATGACTCTTTTTTCAATTTGCATCAATGAGAATCTTGTGCTAGAAGACTCCAAATGGACTACACAATGGCCTAACATGAGTGTGCTACTAATTTTGACAATATTCAATGCATATATATGATCTAAGCATGAGAAATGAACACCTACAGCCAACTGGCATTTTTACAAACAATTGGTATGCAAACTAACTAGCTGATAAATAATGATATCGAATTGCTTAAATGACACCAACAACTATTATCTTCTTAATTTGCAATGAAATTTCTAATACAATGCTCATGAAATATGGCCAAGACTTTTGGCATTCACATGGATTACAAAATGATAATGCTGGTATAATGCACACTTACAGCTGAAACTTATAACACCCTAAAAAGCAATACTAACAAAGGAACCTGGTTGTAGATGGCTGTAATAATTTTCTTCAATGCTGCCCCTTCTACTTTTCTTTTCTGATTTGCCTTTTCGAATTGCTTTTTTGGATCCACTTTTTTTGAACTGCTTTTTTCGGACTACTTTTTCAGCCTGCTTTTTCGGTTCTACTTTTTTGGACTGCTACCATGTTGAATCTCAAGACCATATCTTTCAATGGCATCAAGATTTTCAGCTTGAAGGGATTTCGTCCTTCAAACTATTGAGACATAATCTCCAAAAAAATTTCCAATTTCTTTGATATTTTTCAAGCATGCATAAAAGAAGCTCTTCCATTTCTTTTATAGTGTTCTCACAAGGGCTCCATCCTTTGTTTTCTCAATGTGGGATAAAACATAACTCCCTTTATGTAACTTATGTCTCCAATGTGTTATAAAATAAAGGGGACTTTTTTAATTTAAATATTTCCCACAAACTATAGTCTATGCATTAATAAAGTTAAATATTTAAATTTAACTTTATAAAATAGCTTTATCAATGCATAACAAATCTTATCACTGATAAACAAGTCTTCTTGTCGATTTTAAACAATTACCATCTACATACCGTTGCCACTGGATGTCCGCCCATGCCCAAGATGACTTACTATAAATAGTAAGTATGCCCAAAGTTGCCTCAAAACCCCTCAGAAAGACCTAAAACTGAAACTATCTAGGCCAAATGGCCTCTAAGTCCCTTTAATGTCCTGGTTAGCCTACAGGACCATGGGGAAATAGGCTAACGAAAATATCATGCTATGAATGCTAAAAAGGAGACATTACAAGTAAATCCTCAACATGAGGATGTAGTAGTCAGAATGTTTGTTGACACATTGTTGAATAATGTTGTAGATTGGTTTCAAGATCTACTTGCATGATGCATCACAAATTGGAACACTATAAAACAAAGGTTTGAAGAAAGATACAAAAGCACAAAAGATGCACAAACCTCATTATTATAATTGGCACAAATAAAGAAAGAAACCTCAATTTCCATGAGAGATTTCAATGCAAAATTCAAAAATATTATCAAAATAATTCCTACGACAAGTGCACCTATTGATGATAATAAGAAAATTTTCTACATTAGCTCCATGCCACTTGATCTAGGATACCAGATTAGAAGAGAAAATGTGGCCAACTTGCAAGTTGCTCAAACACTAGTTGTGGACATGGAAGATGACATGATAGCCTCTGGTAAGTGGAAAAGAAAGTTTGAATCTAGAACTGTGAGCAATACAGCTAGTACTTCCACTACTACAAAAGCCATGCTTCAAAAATTGTCTAATGAGCTCATTTCATTAAAAAATAATAATCAATAGGCCTGCTTATCAACCTCATCAAGAAGGTCATAGAAATACAAATGGAGGTAAAGCATTGCAAATAACACCTATTCAATAGAGATTAGAATTGAAGGTTCTCCCAAAAGACAAAATATGTGTACTTTTCACTTAAGAACAGACCATGATGGAGATACATGTGTTGATATGATCAAGTATAGACAAATGATGGATAAAAAAGAACAAACAATTGAATATCCTGAAAGTGAGGATGATCATGCTCTTTGTGGCAACTTTGAAAATTATTTCTTGGAGTATGAGTTAGATTTAGAAGCAGGAGGAGATTTTTTTTGATATTCTAGAAGGACCTTAGTTAATAGCAATGACTAGAGGTCAGAAGAATAGAAAATAGAACAACAATTTAGTCCCTATCAAGAATAATGCACTATCAAATAAAGCTAATAAAGACAATGGTATAGTAACTTCATCTTCACAAGAGCAGCACAAAGGTAAGTCTACTAATTTCTTTGACATATTACAATATTGTGAAGAAGCAAGAATTCAAATATCTCCATTGGATTATTTGAAATCTAATCCTGATCAATCGAAAAGATTAGTTGAGCATTACAATAGTAAAGAGACAGATCATGCTAATATTAATGCCAATGTTGAAAATCATAATAAGGCTAGCACTAGTGGAGCTTCTTTTGATAATGAAGATTTTGAAATTCCTAAACTATTTCAAGAAGAAGAATCTATTGTTTTAGCTACTTGCCCAAATCAAAAGCCAGAGCCTTTTCATATTTCTTTGCTCATCAATGGAAATAGAATGAGTAATTGCATCATAGATTCAAGGGCCTCTGATAATGTGATGCATGCTTCTATTGCAAAAGCTTCAGGACTCCCATTGACTAAAAATTTTGGTAGATGCTACTCAATGGATGCCAAACAAGTGCCATTGCTAGGACATATCAAAGATTCTCAAGTTTCCCTTGCTTCTTACCCCTCTAAGAGATTGAAACTTACTATTCTACTAGCAGACATCCCTACAAGCTATGGAATGCTCTTGAGTAGAAGCATTTGCAAAGACATGGGGGAGAAATAAAATTAGATTGGTCTAGTGCCACTATACAAGTTGGAGACAAAAATGTGAAGTTAGAACTAGAAGAGAAAGAAAAATTCACTGTTTTGAAATTAGATAATCCTAGATCCCAAATCTTGTATCTTGAAATATAGTTTGGAAATTATATGTTATTCTCTGATACCCCTAAAATCTTAGAAGAATCACAACAAAATAAAGGTGATCAATTATGGACCCTAGAATTTGATGGTAGTTGTGCAAATGCTAGATTAGGTGTAGGTGTGGTTTTGATATCACCTAGTGGAGAAATGATTTGTTTTGCTTATAAGTTGGATTTCAAAAAAACTAATGATACTACAGAATATGAAGTTTTCCTTCTTGGTATAATGGAGACAAAAAAAAAAGGATTCAAGATGCTTAAAGCACAAGGAGATGTAGAGTTGACAGTAAGACAAGTTAGGAATCAATATGTAGTGAAGAATTCAAGATTAAGAAACTACCGTAGTAAGGTGTGGGATGAAATTGAGGGTTTTGATGCCTTCTCAATTACATCAGTGCTTAGAGAATTCATTGGAAGACCTAATTCGTTGGCAGTCTTTGCATCATTGCTTTTACCAAACCCTAACTTCAAAGATCAAACCTATAAAGTATAATTTCTATTCAGGCCTAATGTCCCTGATAAAGAGGAGTCATGGAAGGTATTTGAAAATAATAAACAAATACTCAAGTTCATTGAAAGGGAAGATCCTTTTGAATGTTTGTATTTTGAAGGAAGCACTAATTCAAAAGGTGACGATTTAGTGGTAGGAGACAAAAAGAAAATAGGATTTGATGTGATTCAGTTGAAAGGTAATAAGATTCCACCTCATTTAATCTCTTTAGAAGAACTTTTTAATAGACATGATGCATATATAAAGAGAGAAAGAGATAAGAAGGGAAAGACCTATAGTGAATATGATGGAATCAACATAGGGGCAGAAGTTGGCCCCAAGATGATAAACATAGGCAAGTGTTGCACACCAGAAGATAGAGTAGAAATCAAGAAATTGCTCATTGAATTTCAAGATGTATTTGCTTGGAGTTATGAAGATCTCAAGAATTTCATGGGTGGGAAGTTCAAACATGAAATCCCTCTTAAACCAGATGCAACACTATTCAGGTAGAAGTTGATAAATTATAACCATATGGTTGAAGGGGAAATCTTCAAGGAGATTGACAAGATGTTGTAGGTTGTGAATATATACCATATTCATCATTCCACTTGGGTGGCTAATATTGTACCAGTGAGGAAGAAGAATGGAGAGATAAGGATTTGTGTAGACTTTAGGAATCTAAATTAGGCCTCACTCAAAGATAATTTTTCTCTTCCTAATATGGACCATCTTTTGTAGACTCTTCTAAGATCGGAAATGATATCCATGTTAGATGGTTTTTCAAGATATAATCAAATTTAGGTAAATGAAGCAGATTAGTTCAAGATTGCATTTACCACACCATGGGGTACTTTTGCCTACAATAGAATGCATTTTGGTTTAATCAATGTAGGTGCAACTTTTTAGCATGGTATGAACTTGGCCTTTGAAGGTTTGAAAGACAAAATTATTTATATATACCTTGATGATTTGGCAATATTTTCCAAGAAGAGAGAAGATCATATCAGAGATCTAGAAAAGGTGTTTCAAAGATGTAAAGTTCATGGCATCTCACTGAATCCAAAGAAGTCAATATTTTGTGTGGTAGAAGGCAAGTTGCTTGGTCATATTGTATCCCAAGAAGGAATAAGATTGAGCTAGATGGGATTAAAGCTATTTAACAATTAAGCCTACCATTGATCAAAATTGGAGTGAAGTTTTTCTTTGGATAGGTAAACTTCTTGAGAAGATTTATATCTGATTTCTCTGAACTAGTTAAATGTATAGTTGATATGATGAAAGGAAATAAACTTTCAAATGGAATGATGTTGGGAAAAGGGCTTTTCAAGAAATCAAGGATGCCATTGCTAAAGCCCCTGTACTTGTCCATAATGATTACACTAAATAATTCATCATTTTTTGTTATGCTCAGAACATACTATGTCAACTATATTGATGCAAGAGAACATAGAGAAGGTACAAGATCCAATAGTTTTCATGAGTATACCATTGAAAAATCAAGAACTGAGATACTCTCAAATGGAAAAACATGCATACGCAGCAGTAGGAGCCCTCAAGAATTTCAGATTTTATGTATTGCATTCTCATTTAGTAATATATATACTAGATGCTATAGTAAAATGTATTCTAACACAACAAGAAGTTGGTTGCAATAACAGAGGGGTATGGATAGCAAAAGTCCAGGAATATGATATATAAATAAAACCAACCAAACTTGTAAGAGGGAATGCACTCTATAAAGCCTTAGTAGAGGATCAACAAAGCAAAGAAGAAGATACTCCAAAAGTTCTTATGGTAATTCTGCAAGATCCTTGGTTCTCAAACATTGCTTATTGTTTGACATATGGTGAATTCCCTAAAGGATTGACTACTAAGCAAAGGAGAGATCTAAAAACTAAAGCCTTGAAATATGTAATTCATGATGATGTCCTGTAAAAGAGATTCATTGATGAAACATTTTTAAGATGTGTAGATAAGGAGAAGGAGGTAAAATTGTTAAGATCTTTTAATGATGAAGCATGTGGGGGACATTTTTCTAGCACAGTCACTAGATTCAAAATTTTGAGACAATGTTATTATTGGCCTGGTATGTTTAAAGATGCATATAAGTGGGTGGCTAATTGTGAGAAGTGCAAGATGTTTTCTGGTTGCCTTACCTTTTAGACCAATGGTAATTGAAGCTCATTTTCATCAATAGGGTTTAGATTTTATAGGTCCAATTAACCCCCCTTCTAGTCAAGGACATTCATATATACTGAATGCCACAGATTATTTCAGTAAATGGGTTGAAGCTAAGACAATGAAAAAGACTTCCTCAGAAGTGGTATGTGAATTTCTCAAAGAGCATATCCTGGTAAGGTTTAGAGTTCCTATGAAATTAGTAATGGATAATGCATCTTACTTTTCCTCCTCATAAATCATTGAATTTTTTTATATTATAGTATTCAAGTTGGACATTCTTCTGATGATTTCCCTCAAGGAAATGGGCAAGCTAATTCTAGTAATAAAAATCTGATTGGTATTTTGAAGAAATTGGTCTCGGACAATCAGAAAGGTTGGCATAAAAAAATTCATGATGTTTTATGGGCTGATAGGACCACACCTAAAAGGGCTATTGGGATCCCACCTTTTGAATTGGTATATGGAGTAGAAGATAATTTTCCATTACCTTTAGAACTTGCTACCAATAAATTAAAAACTGCAGTTGAAGATGAGTTTTTCAAAGATGGGTTAGAGAAAAGGATCTTATATCTCACCAAATTGCAAGAAGAAAGAGAAGAGATGGTGGATAAGATTATTGAACATCAGGGAAGGATAAATAAATTTTTTGATAGAAGAGCAAGGCCTAGAAAATTTATGGAAGGTGACTTGGTGTTGTTATGGGATAAGAGACATGAGCCAAGAGGTATGCATTCTAAGTTCCAATCTTTATGGAAATGACCTTTTTAGGTCACACAAGAAAATCAAAATAATTCTTTCAAATGGCATATCCCATTGGAGAAATTGTACCATGCTCTTATAATGGGTAGGATCTAAAGTTGTATCAAATGCAAAATTGAGAAGTGGGTAACCCTTGCATAGTATTTAGATAGGTAGGTTTCCTTTTCCTATATTTGTGTATTTTAGTTGCTTGTTTTCCTTAGGTAGTTCCTTCCTACTTTCTTAGTTTCGCCCATTCTCTTTGTTTCCAAGTTGTCACCCTTTGTGCGAAACTAGAGAATGCTTGGATTCTTTCAAGCATTATTATGTTCAAACCTCCAGTCAGAGCCAGTTGTTGCCCAAGTTTCAGTGATATCATTTTTAACTTTAGGGTTTGAAGTCAATTCAAAAGTTAAATTCTTGAGTATGTGTCTAGATTTCCTTCTCATCTCCCTTTGAGTTAACCTAATGCGGGAAATTATATGAGCAATAGATTATTTCTTGGCTAGGTGATTAGGTTTTGGGAGAGTTTGTTATGCATTTTCTTATGAGAATAAGATCTAGATGTTTCTAATGCTTCATAATTTCTTACTCCTAATCATGTCTAAGATAAAGATTCATGTTGGGAAGCATTTCTTCATCTTTGAAAGTTTCTAACTCCATGGTCAAGAATTTATAAATAGAGAAGGATACATTTTCATAGATATATACAGAGAAAATGTGGTAGAGGACATTGTAGAATGAGGTTAAAGACAATATGAAAATTGTGGGAATAAGCTACAAGCAAGAATCAATTGGATTAAATACAGAATGAATGTTCAGAAATGCATAAATGGCGAAGGAATACAATCAAAGATGGCAAAGACCAAGGTTTAAAATTGAATCGACAAATCAAAACATGTTTGATTATCCACATCACCAAGTCAAAAAGCCAATTGAATGAAAGAACATATGCTATTGGCTAGTTGAAAAGTCAAACGCTTACCTGTCAGATCAGGTCCCTTTTAAATATTAAAACAAAGTTAGATGCCTTTAGCCATCAGATCAAAAAAAAATCTACGGAGGTCTTAATGTCACTATGTAAAGATGCTCATTTGATCATTTATGTGACAAAGCAACGTGACAACACATCAAGATGGGCCTAGAATAGTCATGAGGTACCACAAAAGACTATGTCAAATCTTCCAACCAATAAGGTATTGCCATCTATCTGCCATGATGTGCTTAGTTGGAAGGAAGGACCTCCGTCAAAAATAAAAAAGACTTAACATCATTTTGTTATCATCATCGGATTAAAGGAGGATCTACATTCGTCATCATCTCACTATAAAATGTTGTCAAGAGAATTGTCATAGCAAGAAAGTGACAGAAAGACATGTGTACTTAGTGGACCCATGGTGGAAACTATAAAAAAAGTCTCAACATTTAAATCACAATCGTTGATTTAACATCAATGGTTAGAATTTGAAAATGCAATGACCATTGGAATACGAAATAAGCAATTTGGTGTGAAACAATAGAAAATAAAAGAAATAACAATTTTCCACAAGGTTTTCTGAGATCTCAAGAAGCTACAAGGTCATGGAGTGTTTTCAAAAATATCTTTGATCTAGAATAATCGATGGAGAAGATGCCACTTGGTCATATCATTGGATAATGTCATATTTTATCCTCATTTTATTTTCTATTTGTGACTATTGCTCTACCAGAATTAAGAGATGATGAAGAACTATAAATGTGACTTCATTTGACACAACAAGGGTCAAAAAACTTGAGAGTGAATGGTTATGTAATTCCATTTACAACATTTTCTTTTCATGTTTTGTGGTCCATGCATTAGGTAGTTTTGTATTTAGAGCTGAAAGACAATTGTGTATGATCTTGTAAGTAATTAGATGGATTCAACTTTGTTTTGGTATTTGCAGTTTAGTGATTGCATTTGTTGTTTCATATATAATTTTGTTTCTTCTCTTAAAAGTTTCATACATGTTGGATAATTCATTGGGGATTAAATAATGATATATGTGAATCTATTTGGTGAGCTCAGTTAAGAGTCAACCTTGTTAAAGGTTACAAAAGACACTATTAGCTATGTCTTAGTTAGAGGATTTATTCACCCTATTAGAAGTGGCATGATTAGAGGATTTTAGAAAATTCCATTAGAATGTCATCTTGATTAAAGGATTTACAAAATGACTATTAGGTCAACCTTGATAAAAGGAATTTTCACTACCACAATGGTTAGAAAGTAACAAAATATTTGATCTATTAAGATCCAACTCACTTTGCAAATTCAAATCATGTCCATTTAGCTCATTGACTAGACTTTATTTACATCTCCATCTTTGATCTTCTAAGCAACCCTTCAATCAATCACACTTCACCAATCTTCTCATTTCTCCTCTGCTACTTTGTTCTTCATAGGTTCTTCATAAAATCAACAATCAACAATGAACCAACCTTAGAGAATATCTCTTATGTCTCCTTAAATAGGTAGCTTTGATCTTTTTTCACTTAAAAGTCACTGTAGATCTTAGGGTTAGGTTAAAGAGTCATTGAATTTCTTCATCATTTTATCCTTTTACTCTTTTTTTGATATTTCTAGAAACTTCTCTTTGAATCCTTCCCTTTGATTGATTACAAACTCAATTCATGCATTAAATATGACAACTCATCAATCCTTATCATCTTTGTGTTTTGACTAATCCAAAAATTCAACTATGTTAACCTCAAACTTGACTCTTTTCACAAACTATTATTTTGCTAACACTTGATCATTACTGTGTACTTCAACTTAGTCAATGTTGTGCAGCTCAACTTACACTGACTTGCTCTATCTTCACTATGCTCGGTCATTATTTCATTTTTTTCTTTATTTTTCTCAGTCGTAACTATCACTTGGTTAATATTGTTTACTTGGCTATCTTTAAGTTCCTTAATCTACTGCTTCACTGGCCTTGTAAAAGTGTCACTCGGTGATGCTTTACCTTTTGACTTGTTTCAACTCTTACACTCTTGTTCTTTATCCAACTATCTTTTTTCTTTCATAAAATGAATAAACACATTATCTTGTCAAAGACTGACTTATCAAATGCTCATTGTAACTCCATCATACTTACTTCTCTTTTCTCAACAACCTCACTAGTTCATCTAGTTATCTCTCTTTTCAAATCCTCTTCATCAATCAACAAAAATGGCATTCTACATTGTTATTAAATGTCTCTCTAGTAGATTTGATATCAATGACAACATAACAATTGTTCCAATTGTAGTTTCCAACAATCTCCCTCTTTGGCATTGATGGAAACACCTCACTTATTAAGTTACCATACAATCCAAAAAGTAACCTTAGCAACATCACAATCATGATTTATCATTATCATCTCCCTCTATGATTTGATCTTCATTAATATCCTCAATTTTATTATGATTCTCATTCATATAGTCTCTTACACTACTCCCTCTATGATATGTATGTATATTGGCTCCCTTTTTTAGATGCAATATGTCACTGGATGAATAGTATTTGTCATACTCTTCCTTTGATGTCATCTTCTACCTCCGGTAGTAACTTCATACACATCTCTTGTGTACCTTCTCCCTCACTCTCACTCTGATAATAGGATGGTAAGTTGATCATACTCTCCCTCTTTGACAACAGTGCCAAAGACATCAATCATTCACATACACAACATCATCTTTGTGTCACTATCTGACAAATATTTCAAGATCATTTTTCTTTCATTTTTACCTTGACTCCTTACAGTCACATATGCTCATGCTTTAGTTCATCAATTCAAAATTATTCACACCTTCAAAAAACTTCTAAAGAGTGACTTTCTACATCAAAGTGTAAAATATTATGATTATTACATTTTATGCAATTCAACATCTCTTCTTAGCTTGTTTCAAGTAGGATAAGGACCCCTAACATACCTCTTAGATACTCGAGAGCATCCTTAGGTAATGCCTTAGTGAATATATCAGCTATCTGCTCCTTTTTGTTCACATGTTCAAGTCTTACTTCTTTTTTTTGTACCAACTCTCTCAAATATTGACACTTATAGAAATGTGTTTATTATTTATGTACATCATAGGATTCTTTGATATATTTATAGCACTTGTGTTATCACAATATATCACAACAGGTTCAGTAATCTCTTCCTTCATTCCTTTCAACAATTGTCTGATCCACACAATATTTGAAAAATTTACTGTTGCAGCAACATATTAGCCTCAGTTGTCGATTGAGAAATATAGTTTTTCTTCTTGCTTGTCCATGAAATCAATCTCTTTCCTAGAAAGAAAGATCCTCCACTTGTACTTTTTATGTCATCAGCATTTTCAGCCCAATCAAGATCTGTGTAAAATTGTAGCTCAAACTTATCGCTCTTTTTGTACCATAATTTATAGTCTTATGTTCCTTTCAGATATCTTAGTATCCTTTTCACAGCCATCATGTGATTTTCTTTAGGATTAGTAGAAAATCTAACAAAAATACCAATGTGAACATTGCATGTAAACAATTATTTTACTAATAAAGTGTTGCATTTGGTATTAGATTTTATATTTTTTGTTGTGTTTCCACTGAGTGATTATTTGTTGAGGGCTAGAACATCTCCTTTGGGAATTCTCCTACCTTGTACTGTGTCGGATGGTATCAAAGTGAAGGTTGTTCCTAAGTGTGTAGACTGAGTCCCAAAGTTGAGGTAGTTTGTATTAGGCCCTTGTGTTGGGAGAATTTGATCTAAGAAGATCTTTATTTGGTGGTGGATTGTTCTTTCTAGAGTTCTAGATATCTTGGTTGTGAGGTAGAAGGTTGTGGTTCTAACTTGCAATTGCAGAGGACTTGCAGATGGATTGATGAATGCAAAATGGAAGGTTAATCTTGTTGGGGCATGATCACAGAGGATTTGTGTATTGCAGATCTATGTTCCTGGACTTGTGATTTGTTATTGGTTGTTCGTGTGAGGCGGCAAATTATGATCTGACTTGCAAATAGCTCGGGATTGTCACAAGGTGTGTGGAAAGGATTTGTTGCAGAGGGTTTACAAAGATCTTGGAAGATGGCTCCAAGAGGATTGGACCCTAAGATGATTGTGAATCTCTATGATGTGGTGGAGAGGAGACTTGTTGATATGTCTTCTCAATTTGAAGCTAGTTTGGTTGATCAAGCTAAGGAGGTGTTTGCTCAATTTGAAGCTAGTTTGACTGATCAAGTTAAGGATGGGATGAGGAAGGCATTTTGTAGATGTTTGTGAAGATGGAGTCTACCGATCTAGAAGAGAGTTGTTTGGTTGGTTAAGAGACTTGTTTGAGAGAGAAAATGGCATAACAAGGTCGAGGTGGAAGAGGTTGGTTTTGTTGATCAGTTTGTGGAGTCTGATACAAAACCTGTAGAGCAACTTGAGGTTCTTGTTGAGAATATTCCTAACCTTGTTGATGCTAGGATGAAGACTTGTTTTCATGATCAGTTGGTTGTGTCTAACATGGAAATGATAGAGCACTTGGTTGTGGATAATCAAGTTGTTGTGGATGCGGAGTTCAATTTTGTTGGTTCAGATTTACTGGTTGCTGATGTGGTTGAGGCTCTACATGATACTATAGATATGTATGTTCTTCATTTTCTTGTAGTTGACATGGATGAGGATTTACTTGTGAAGCATAATGTTCAATTTTTTCTTAGGAGCGAACATGTTGATTGGGTTGTTAAGATTCATTTGATTCTAATGTTTGAGTGGATTAAGCATAGATGGTTGATGTACAAATTTTTTCTCTTGTCTTTGATGGATTGGAAGCCTTTGGTGAAGATGAAGGTTTTGTTTGGAATCAAAGTGTGGGACACACTTTTCTATCTACTTGGGGAGTCTGAGGCAGAAGCATCTTGGGGGCATAATTTTTTTTATAAAAAAATTGTGGAGGAGAGAGAAAGTGATGAAAATTAATTAAATAAATTAATTAAAATGGAGAAAAGAGGTAAAAGGGCATTTAATAGGTGGCATTATTAAATGTAACTTGTGGCTTGAGGGTTTATTTAATGTGAGGAATTATTTAATGTAACTTGTTAGGCCAACGTGTGGCTTAGTTGGGTATAAGTAGGAGGTCTTGTGGATTCTTTTAGGAATTCATTCAGTGGAGTGAGTCATAGGGAGTTTGGGATCCAGCTTGGAGAAGAGCATGGAAGATGGAGTAGCTGAGTGAGAAAAATTTTCCAGAGTGTGTAGGCAGAGCGCCAAATGTGAGGCAGTTTACACTTGGATCTTGGATAAAGTTTGAGAAGGGCTTGTAGTCAAGGCTTGGGAAATAAGGGGATTTCTTTGTGAGCTTGCAAGCACAAGTTTAGATCTTCCTTGGAGGTTTCTACCAGAGTGTGGATCTGGACTATCTAGTGTTTGGGTTGGATCTTAAGGGATCTTGCAGGACTCATATTGTAATTGTTTTTGTATTTTGGCCATAATCGGTAAGGCCTTACAGCCTGGCACATTGCATGCAAACAATTATTTTATAAATAAAGTGTTGCATTTGGTATCAGATTGTATATCTTGTGTTGTCTTTCCGTTGAGTGGTTATTTGTTGGGAGCTAGGACATCTCCTTTGGGGATTCTCCTACCTTATATTATGTCACAACGGCTAATGGAATGTCAGGTCTGCTATGTACAACACATTACAACTTGTCAATCGTTGACCTTTATAATGTTTGATTCACTTCAGCAGAATCATCATTCTTTGAAAGTTTATGACTAGTAACCATAGGTGTTCCAAGTGGTTTTGAATCTTCCATCCCAAAAGTTTTCAATATCTCCTCGATATAATTTAATTATGTAATGTAGATTCCTTTCTTCATCTGATAAACTTGTAACCCAACAAAGAACTTCATCTCTCTAAACATTGACATCTCAAATTCTTTCTTCATATCATTAACAAATTATTTACACAGCAAATCATGTCCTCTAAATATGATCATCAACCAAAATTTCAACTAACAATGTCTTGCTCTCGGAGTCGCTTCTCAAGTACAAATTTCTATCGTCATTAGTTCTTGCAAAACCAATTTTCATCAAATAAGTGTGTAACCTTTCATACCATGCTCAAGGGATTTGTTTCAAACCATATAATTATTTGTACAGTTTGCATACCATATTCTTCTTGTCAAAATCAACAAATCCTTCAGGCTGATCAATGTAGACCTCTTCTTCTAAGATTCCATTCTAAAATGCAGATTTGGCATTCATTTGATATACCTTGAATCCTTTGTAAGTAGCATATGCAAGAAAAGTTCTCACTTCTTCCAACCTTGCAACTGGAGAAAATGTTTATACATAGTCAATTCCTTCTCCTTGTGCATATCCCTTACAAACTAATCTTGCTTTGTTTCGTGTAGCTTCACCTTTCTTATTCATCTTGTTTCTGAATACCCACTTGGTTTCAATCACATTCTTGTCCTTTGGTCTAGGTACCAATGTCTAAGTTTTGTTTGTCTCTATTTGATCAATTTCCTCATTCATTTCCTTAATCCAATCTTCATTTTCTAAAGCACTGCAAATCGTATTAGGTTCAACCTTGCATAATAAACATGTATCATTCTTCAACTTACTTCTTGTCATGACTCTTGAATCTTTGTTTCCAATGATTTGGTCTAGTGCATGATGTCTTCTCACATATTTTTCCAAAACAGGTTCAGATCTTCTTTATTTTTCATAAATTTCACTTGGTTCAACTTTCTCTATTATTTCAGGTATCTATGGCTACAACTTGGCATTCTCTAACTGTTGTTCAATTTCTTCTAGTTGTGACTTGGCTCGTACAATCTAATTCTCGGCAGCATGATGAGACTCGGCTAGGCTTGTCTGCTAATGCTCGAGAGTGTATGGATGTTGATGCTCGGAAGCCCCTTTCTCTAGTTTAGATAAAGTACTTGGTTCCCCTTCATAAATGCAGACAAATTTTCTATAATCTTCAAGTTCTTTCTTGCATTCCTCTTCATTCTTTTATGCAAATTAATCAACTCTAACATTTTTCATTGCCATGATTTTGTTAGCATTAGAATTCAAACACTTATATACCTTGCTTTTAGTGGAGCATCCTATGAATATACCTTCATCACTCTTTGCATCAAGTTTACCTTTCCCTGTATCTTTCAGTATGTAAAAAATTTGAAATAATTGACATTAGGTGCATATCCATACCAAAGTTCAAAAGGTGTTTTGTTTGTACCTTCCTTGACTTATACTCGATTCAAAGTATTGGTTGCAGTACTTATAGCTTCTCTCTAATACTTTTGTGAAACATTCTTCTTCGTCATTGGTGTTCTTGCATAGTCCATGTTTGATCTATTCCTTCTTTCAGGTATACCATTATGTGGTGGAGTCCTTGGTGCACTCATTTGTCTCTTGATTCCTTTGTAATTGCAAAATGTATTGAATTCATCTAATATGAATTCACCTCCTCTATCTGTTCTCAAACACTTCAAACTCTTTCATGTTTCATTTTCAACTCTAGCCAAAAACCACTTAAATGCTTGAAATGCATGAAATTTTTCTTTAAGAAACATCACATTCATCATTGTAGAGATATCATCAACAAATAAAATAAAGTACTTATCACCATAATAACTTTGCACTCCAATAGGACCACATAAATCAATATGAACTAAATCCAAAATATCATCAAAACAATAACTCTGATCTTAAAAATAGACTCTGTCATTTTTCCCACTTAACATTGTTTGCACATCACCTTATCAGGTTTTCTCAATTTTGGTAATCCTCTTACTCTTTTCATCTTATTAATGCTTACCAAATTATCAAAGTTCGCATAACATAGCCTCTTATGTCATAACCAAACATCTTCAAATTGTCCAAAATAACATATAACTTCATATATGTTCAAGATGAATTTGTACATCTAAACCTAACGATATAGCAGATATTGTGCAATGAAAGATGAATTTAATGATATATGAGGACTGGTTCCAAATTGGTGAAGAGTGGTTTGGAGAAGAATTACTTCGAGACCAACATTGGATTAAAATATGGATTGTTTGAGAAGTTTCAAAGATAAGAACAAAGTTTGTTATGAGATCTACGGTTGGAGAAATTCAAAGAAGATTCGATGAAGGATATTTAATGATTTGAAATGGAGCACACAGGTCAAGGTGAAAGCATGTCAACTGAGTGTTAGATTCAATGAATCTGAGCTGGATGAAGATCAAACGATTGTGATTAAGCCGCAAAACAAGGAAGAATACGGTGAATCAGCAATAAGTTGTCTATTTAAGGTATAAATCAGATGTTCATTGTTACTGATCGAATTGTTCATGTTTTCATTCATGAATCCCCTTCATCATGGAGGACAAAAATATTCCTAAGATGTGGTGAGGAATCAAAATCAAGACTGTAAGGGGCTAGGCTAGGTGATCCCAACAAAAAAGTTAAAGCAGGAATTGGTATTGGAGAAGCCCTCAAAAGGATGGTTCAAAATTAACTTTATGAGTAGCTAAAAGAAACCTAGAACCATCGAGAGCAGTAGTCATTATCTAAGATTGGCAAGGTAGTGTAGTAGCTTATTACGCTAAAAGCTTGAGGAATGAACCAACAATGTTAAAAAGGAAAATATGACCTTGATGATTGTCAAATTTGGTAAATTCATGGACTTAAGAAGAGTGCATATGGAAGGGAACAAGAAATCATGAATGGTAATTTTTTGCCTAGCACTTGCAAAACTTTATCAATGAAATCTTAGAGGAATTGGCAAGCTTTGATATTTTAAAGTTAGTCATGTGTGTGGGTTGAAAAATCAAGAGGCTGATAATTTGTCGAAGGGGGCTTTATCTTTTGAGGAGTGTGGCGAAGTCAAGGTGGAATATTTTCAAATTTTAACCAACCATGATTAAACTATTAATGTGTGATCAACCCCATTACATTGATTTTTTTCTTAAGAAAAATGCAAGGCAATGATTTGAAATGAGAAATGTAATGTCATACCTCTTACGAGAACAAAGAGATTGTTGAAATCTTTCAAGTGAAAATGTTTCATCATTTTAAGTGTGAAAGAAAATGAAACATTCATTGCAAATCATGTAATGAGGCACGATACAAGAATTTTAATGCAAACGTTGACAAAGCTTTAGTTGGAGTTATTATTTAGTGAATGGATGGGACAAATGTCTCGATGAAAGGATTAACGGTGTTAGTGAATGTGAAGAGATAGTTTGGAATGTAGCCAAAAATGTAGCAACCATGGAAGCCACCTTTACCCTACTCACTACCAAACAACAAGAAGCTTTCTTTGGATCAGTGAAGGCAAAGATGTTAAGAAGACTTTTAAGTGCAAAAGGAAGGATGTAATCCAAACAACTTTATAATTGGTGGTATAAGCTTCATTTAAGCAAAACATTGTTTCTGTTTAAATGTGGATATCCTAGCTATTATGCTAGTGTGGGGTTTAGAAATTGTGAAGGATATAAAGATCATTAAATGGGTTGTGCACTCCTTGGTTGGCAATAAAATGCTTGTAGGTAGCATTTGTCGTTGCATCAAAAGCTCGAACTGTTAATGCTTGATACAAATGTCAAGACTTACCCGGATCCATGACACAAATCTCCAAGAAGGTGTTGACCACCAAGTCAACACTCAACAATCTCCCCCTCAGCACCAATTGAGCCTTCAGCTCCAACTGAAGGGAGACTTGAACCTATGACCCAAGGGCTTTGGTACCAATTGTAGGTAGCATTTGTCATTGCATCAAAGCTCTAACTGTTAATGCTTGATACAAATGTCGAGACTTACCCAAATCCATGGCACAAATCTCCAAGGAGGTGTTAACCACCAATTCAACACTCAACAATGCTCAATGGCCTAGAGTCAATTTTTGAATGGGAGGTGCCTAGAGTCATTTTTTACATCTTTGAAGCGATAGAAGAGCTTGTGGAAGCAAGGGCAAAAGGAGTTATTCCTTTTGTTAGGTGGTTTAGAAGGTTGGACAAAGATGAATATCGGATGGGTGTTCTTGAAGCATGGAGGAGCTCAAACTTGCACTGCAAAGACAAGAGTTTGAAGTCAACCAAAATACGTTTTTGGAAGTTGGGGAAAACATACCATGTCAATGAAGATCTCATAGGGTAACTCATGGTAGACACGACATTGTAAAGGCACTGAAGTAGAGCTTTGGGTAGGATGTTTTTTGTGTATCATCTGTATTGTTTAGCTTTTTGTAAATCAAAGGTGTTTTGTGATTTAAAGTACAAGCAAATCCATTACAATAATGAAGTTGTATTATGCCTATAACAACTATGTATTCCCCAAGGTTTGTTAGTGAGTTATGGATGTCTTGGAGGGGAGAAAAGGACGGGGGAGGGGGGCAGGGGAGGGGAGGATGGTTATGATCCAATTCTTTTGGTTTAAGATGGATGGGAAATTTGTTAGAACACATAACTCTCTAAGTAGGTTCTATGAATATCTTGAATGATATGAGCTTATATTGTCATGGGTGTTTAGTTTGGAAAACTATTTTATGTATTCATTTCCCTTTAAATTTATAAATATTTACTATTGCCGACCAAAAAAAATGTAGTTTGCAATTAAAATTCTAATTGCAATTTTCATCTTACTTGTCGCCAATGAGTATTCATTCAACATACTTAAGTTTGTTTGTTTTTTGTAAATCACTACCGAAATGATTTGTTATGTAAGTAGATAGCGAGTTAGAAGCCATGTATTGCAATTATGCTCAATGTCAACAATTGTACCTTTGCATTGACCCTTCAATTCAATTTATCATAATGATCAATGTCCTTGAATTTTAACATGTCCAATTGCACCTACTCAATCTCTACATTTAGCTAAACAAGAGGAGTGGGTACTCATAAATTAAAAAGCAAATAAATTTACCTTGCATTGAAGTGTGTGTCAACCTTTTCCTCTTGATAATCCAAAAAATGCATATCTAATGTTACTCAAATGATAATGAACCACCTCAGTAAAATTGTAAGACTGTAAATAGTGAACATATTTTGTGTGGACTTTCCCACTCTAATTTGAAGAGCAGTTTTACCGCATATGTATTCCATTTCATATTGCATTGAAAATGTGAGGTAAGATGCTAACACTATCTATAAAAAACATAAATGCAAAAACATTGATCTTGTATCAATAGTGCTGGAGGTAACAAATTTTCTTGCTTTTTAAAGCCATAAAGAAGTTTATCAAACAACTACTCATTGCGAACATAAAACTAAAGCAACATGCAAAGCAATTATTGCATAAAATCATGCAGCAAGAAAACTGTGATGTAACTTTATAAAAGAAGCATCTTTTTGTAGTCTACACTAGCATTTGTTCCAAAAATATTTCCAATAATCACTGCCATGGCCACCATAAAGTTGCACCATGTTCTTGGGTCAGAATATATGGGCATTAGTCAGCAAATCTCATGAATACATGAAAGCAGTAGTTGAAATGTGGTAACTTAGGTTCCGAGGAAAAATTAAATCTCATACATTTCATGAAAGCATAACTTAAAATTTGAATTCTGAAAATGCAGGTTGTCCTTTGTGACAGAAATTCTAAAATGTAGCTAATCATATATAAGATCTGATCTTTGCCTCCATATAGAAGTGATATGTTTGATACGAAAACATTACTTTCCACAAAAAAAAAATTTCTTAGCTTCCAGTAAAGCTGGGTTCTACTGCATTTTTGGAGTCTTTCATGGTGCTTACACATTGTGTTAAGAATGTCTAGATTCACAACATATAGATTCTAAATTACCATCAAAATCATATACCAATGGACTCGCTTCCATGACACAATATATGTTTAGATGAAAGATACAAGTGTCAAAAAAATTATTGAGACAAATTACCATTACAAAAAATTGTTTTACTCACCTGAGTACAGACTTAATTGATCTATTTCCATTGGATCTGTTAAAATTGCATGCCTAATACAAGCACCATTTAGGTCTCCATATTCAATGATCATATCTCTCATAGTTATAGATATTTCCTCTAGCCATTCAAAACAACAGGGTCCTTGTACCCACTCAAAAGTCTCTCAACATACTTCCCAAGGATATCCACCTCTAGGTTGACTTTACTGCCAACTTTCTTCCCAGGAATCACTACCTTCTGTTGGGTGTAAGCTACCAGCATAAAGTTAAAGCAATCTTCATCATCAAAAACATCAACAACTGTTAAGCTTGTGCCATCCACTGTTATAAATCCCTTTGGAACAATATACTTCAGCAATGCAGGGAGAGTTTTGACCTTGATCCATAGGGAGTCACCTTCTTCTTCCTTAGATACAATTTCCCCAGTCCCATCAACATGGCCCTGAACAAAGTGACCGCCCATTCTGGAGTTTGGTTGCAGTGCTCGTTCTAGATTGACATCAGACCCAGCAACAGTTTCTCCTAAAAGATAGAAAGAAGAAAGAAATTACAGACTGCCAGATTCTATAATCAATACTATCGTGAGATGTCCTTTGATTAAAAATTGTATAGAGTGCAAGAGGTATTAAATCTTAACTATGACAATAATATAATCATATGGTATGTTGAGTTCTCTGACCATTAGGTAAGCATATTGTATGCCGGAGTGAAAATTACCTACCTGTAGTTATTATGTGGGGTTAGATATATATGTAGCCATGGCTTGTAATCCATATTCATTGTCCATCCTGATGATGGTCTATCATGTTTTACACAATTTTCATTTACAAGCTCTTCAAGGAAATTAATTGTATTCAATGGGTTTCAGGAATACATCTAGATAGCGGCCATGTCTTATGGACAAAATTACCTGAAAAAGAAAGTGACCAAGAGCTGCACTGCAGCTGGAGTCCCTGCCTTATGCAAAAGTAAGAGACTTAGCAAAAAATAGGTCTGGTTTATACATATTAATATATAATTTAAATCTGTTTATAATATCTTCATGTACCAGGGTTTGCCCTTCCTCATTAAATGTTTGAGCCAAAGAGAAAACATTGGGATTTATGTCAATATTTTAATTCAAGCCAACTGAAACTGCTGATAAAATCATGCCCAACTATTTCACATATAAGAGTGCAAGCTAGAATTTATTGAAAATATGCATCCATTATTTTATTATTATTTTTCAAATGTATCTCAGCCCATCATTACAGGAAAGGAAGTCCATTCTTGAAGCACACTGAACAGCATCAAAAAGCATTCAGGAGGAAGTGATGTTATTACAAAAATGGCCCATAAAAAACAAGAAAGTTGACTGTTTGCAAAGTATCAAAACGAATTTAAGATGCTAAGATTGCTACAAACAACAGAAATTGAGATTATCATAAAAGTGTCCCAAAAAAACAAAATAGGTTCACTGTCTGAAAAGTGTTGGATTAAATTTAAGATGCTAAGATTGCAATGAAGAGAAATAATTTATAAATCCATTGAAATTTCTTCCTAGTTCCCCAGTTTAGCATTTTGGCAAGAACTCACATTTTGCAAGTACTTTGTTTTCAGATTTGTCACTTAACTCAATATTCTTACGCCCACACAAATGACAAATGAAACAACAGTTAAGTCAGATATAATGATGCTTTAAACTAACTCTGCTTATTTTACAAGGCGCAGCTACCTCAAATGATACACAATGAATGGAATCTATGGTGCTTTTAATCAAAAAGCAGATGAAAGGTGTAGCCATTAACTAGAAAGCTTTAAAGGCAATAATCATAACTAAATAGAATCCAAAGAGTCTATGCCACACCAAAAAATCATAAAATTTTGTAGCATTAAAAATAAATCATTGCCGCACTATTTGTTCAAAGACAAATCATTCACAGTAATGTGCATAAACAGAACTTCAAGCATTTCAATAGATAACAGCAAGCTATCCAAATAAGGGTACATCCAACATAAGAAGAATGAACCATTCATCAATCATAACACAAACTTCACAATCTCCAAAATCCCATTTAGATAACTTGCTTTAATATCTATCAGGCCAATGTATCCAAAAAAAAACGTCCCTGATTACAATAGCAATTCTCTATTATATAGCTTTAACCTACCTGAGTCTTTTCAATTTCGTAACTGTTTCTTTAAACAGTTACAGAATAGGACATAAAATATGAAACCTTTCATAACAATCTATTAATTTTTTAAAAATGAATTAAGGCATCATGTGTCAAAATAATATCTTCAATGTGAGTTTGACAGCTGAAAGATGACCCCCATGCATTGCCTCGACTCCAGAAATGTGATAATGAAATGAAAACTGTTAATTTCACAATTCTGTAGATTTTATTTGTCCTCAATTACATTCTGATTTCATTAACAGATGTTTATTCACACAATTACCTTGTTGCATACCAATAATTTTCTTGGGCTTCAAATCGATTCCCATGGACTATTTGGACTAAAGTAATGTACTCTTTCTATTATCAACCTTTACTTTGCCGCTTGCATTGAATGCCCAGCCTTCTTCTGAGTGTTGACACATTGCTATCAATATTAAGATTGACCTTAGGTGGGCAATTGAAAGCAACAGACATAGCCACACCTGAAGGTTAAGACATTGAACATTGAATATATCCTTCATAAGTGGGAATTATACGTCACTGTATATGATCTGTTCTATGTTGAAGATTGTAGCTGCGATAGAGATTTTTATCTCTAGAAACATGGGTGTTATTATCATTATGGTCACCTTCAGCTAAAGAGGACATTTATAATAATTGTAATATTAAATATAAAGACATGTCTTATGACATGCGTTTTGGCATGGAAACACACAGAGTTTGTGCATTTGAAAATGAAGAGTCGTGTTTTGGGAAATCAAGAGACCTTCAGTTGTAATATGAAGAGTCTCTCTATTTGTTATATATATCGCATCAAGAGAAGAACATTGTACACTCGAATATTATATTATCACTAAAGTGATCTTTTGTTGTGTGGCTCAGTTTTTCCCTTTATTTTTTTATAAGTTTTCCCAGGGTAATTTTTGGTGTATGTTGTAGCTGTTTTTTTCCCTTATTGCTGTTTACCTTTATTTCTGAGTCAAATATTCAACATGTTATCAGAGCAAGGTTTGATTACAGCATATAAGGACATCTATCCTTGCTTTTCTTGATCTAAGGATCTTTATTGGCTCTACAGTTTTTTTAAGGTTCTTGTATGAAGTTTCGCGTGAACACCTACATGTGTTAACACTCACTTGTATATCAGAGCCAGCTTTTTGGATGTTCAATTGTAGATATTTCAATAAATTGTGGGGCCAAAGATCATAGGTTGGTCCATTCCATGCAGAATATCAAATCGTCAGATTGCTTGGCTGAAGTTTTGTCCCATCACCATGCATGAACGAACCAAAGTGTTGACGTGCAAATAGTTATCCTTGCTCCATTGATGACTATTTTTATGCAGAACAAAATCATAAGAAGAGGAATGATTTTTATTCTTGTGAATATACTTGATGAATATTGAAGGTTGTGGTGCTCAAGTATATACACAAGCAGGAGGAACATGCAGGAAACCTTCAAACTCCATAGCCTCAAATTTAACGTTATTTATTCTGATGAGAAATTCCTTACACTTCTTTATTATTGCTTCGTGTGTGTGTTTTTGATCCGTATCTTCTTTTATGGGCCGGTATGTGCCTCCATCTGTAATGGAAGTCTTTTCATATTTTACCCGCCTTTCATTCATCACCGGCTGATAACTGAAGTTTCTTGTTGTATGCACTGGAGACATACCGTGATTCTGTGATGCTTTGAGTGTGCAGTGTTTGGTGTATCTTCTGCAATTGAAAGTGATTTACTTTTAATGATGGTCTTGTGGGGCGATTTTTGAACCATCATAATCCAGTATGGAAGATGATTTTGCTGCAGAAATGTAAGGAAACACATCCTTTAATTTTCTGTGAGCCATTATATTTCGCACTTTGGGAATAAAAGGCAAAATTCAGAGCTTCTCAATCCTAGCCAGTAGACCCATTTTGGTTCGCCATTGCCAAATTTGTCTTCTAATCCCATCCTCAAACCTTCTCAGATTCTAGGCATTCCATTCTCCGGCACTCAATGCTCTCAGTTTTCTCGACATAAATGTAATCAGAACCCATGGGGAATGCCTGCACATTCATAGAAAGCCTTCAAGACAATGTGCTCCTCCGTACCCGCACTTATTCTGAAATCAGTGCTCTTCATGCGTATACCAAACATAGTATTTATCAGAGTAACGAGAATTGCCGCGATTCGGGCGATTTTTGCGATTTTGTGATCTGAGGAAGGCTGGGTGATTTTTGCTGACTTGTCAAACCAGATTGCCAATTTCTGAGGCAAGAATTGCCTAAACCGGTGATTTCAACAATTGCCAAAATTGGCCCCAAAAATCGTCAAGTTGGTAAAAATCACCATTTTTTTAACATATGTGATGAATTTATTGTTTATATTCCTTGTTTATGTATGTTAGGCTTTAGCTTCTATTTGATGATGTTATAGTGTGTTTAAGTTATATTCAATAAAGGGTACATGAAATAAGTTTTAAATCTTTAAAATCTTTGACTTTGAAGGGTTTTTTCACCTTGCCAATTCATAGCCGATTCATAGGAGATTCCCGATTCAAGTAGGCCTTGCCGGTTCCGATGTTTGGATCTTTGGTATTTATTGAAGGCGATTCTTGTGCCACGAGAATGCAAAGACAGAGATAATTCTTGTTTCATTGTCTCTTGGAATTCATTGGGTGGACATCGTTACGAAGTAAGTGCTCTATTGTCAACCGTGGAAATCTAGGTGGGTGAAAGCCAACTACTTGAAGTTCGAATTACAGAACTGAGACGTGAGCATCGCGAATGCCCAACAGGAGTGATACCATTCAATCACCATAGATCTAGTGGAGATCAATAACATTTTGACAGTGCTCAATGTCGGATTCATTGCCCACACCTTGGTAATCATTTTTTTTATTAATACAGCTAATTGATTTGCCAACGCTCTCCAAACCTGTCAGAAAAGATGGTTGATTTTGATCTATGAAAAGAACGAACAAAGTGGATGCATTGTTTGGAGCCGTTGGGTGACAATCTTCTTCATTGTGATTGGGCGGTATGTTTTTTAAGTTGATACATTATTATACTTCAAGTTTCTCGAAATATGGTGGAATATCCCTTTGTTGAGAATCAAGTTCTGCACTCTGCACTAGCATCAATTTTTTAGTTCATGTGTAGTATGTCTTAGGTGTATTTTTTAATTTATATTAAGATTTGTTAAGGAAAGTTATTTCAAAACGGGATCTTCATTTAGCCTGTGCTGTTACAGTGATTAGAACTTTTGGCATTCTCTCTGCTCTGAAAAGTATATGATCATTGAGTCGATTTTGTGAAGAAAATTCACCATGCTACTACAGATCTGCACAGTCATCATTTAAGTGATAGAGAAATGACTTCTTAGTAGAGAAAAGCATGTCTCAGCCAGTGGTAAAGGATTTTGTCCTACACGCATCATGTATTAGAGTGCAGAAATTACCCTAAACTTCTAATGAAGAGTCTCAAGTTGCTGTTCTTAAAAATGAGTTGATATATCTCACTATACAGAGATAAGTATTTCTTGATTATGACTTTTTTGGGATTGGGAATAGTGTATGCTTGTAGCATTGATCTCTATGTAGGCTGATTCTTTGATTTATTATTAATCCATCCTGGTTGTTGAAGCAATACAGACTGTGTGGAGTTTTGGACTGAATTGGTGATGTATTATTGCATTCAGACGTTAGTCTCAGAGGGAGGTTTTCATTTGCTATCTTCCCATGGTGATCAAGATAGATCTTAATTAAAAGGGAGTTCTTATGGCATCCCCGCCGTTCTTTCATATGTTGGCACATGTTGTTAATATTTTGGTATTGTGGATTTTGAGACTCTTATTGGAAAAGAGTTTTTCAGCTATGATACCCTTTCTTGTTCATTACAAGTTCTTATTTATGTAAAATTATTCAAATTGTAGGGATAACCTGATAAATCTTTCACTTATGAAAGATTCATACTGAACATCATGTACAGAGAGTCCATTATGTCATCATGTTGAGAGATTTCGTGATGGGAGTTGGAAGTCATGTTGAAATAGTCCATGACTGTATTACATTGAGAGAGGCCACGATGAAAGTTAGTTGTAAACCTCACTCACTTGTCATGTTAAGAGATTCCATTTCACCATCATGTTGAGAGAGTCCGTGATGAAAAGCTTGTTGTGAGTCTTTCAGATAGATTCATGTTGAGTGATTCCAAGATTAATAATATTGAGTGACTTGTTTCACCTATCATGTTAAGTGATTCCATAATTATTAACTTAGTTACCTAGTTCTACCCCCAGACTTCAAACTAGGCGAATTTCGAACCGGTTCTTGTTTCTGGTCCCAGTTCCCTTTTGGGTTCCACTTGGGTTCGAATCCAGGCAAGCTGGTTCCTCCAGGCCGAACCTAGGTAGAACTATGGTCGAACCAGGACATACCCAAGCAAGTGAAGTGCGAACCAAGTAGAGTTCCACAGAGATACATTATATAATTGAGTGCAGAAAATGATTATTACAGAATTTGAATAAAGATCTTTAACATTACAAAACAAAATTTTCTTAAGTTCAGATATTTATCACATCAAATTAAACTAGCACTCAATATATCTTCCGGTGAAATTTTTATATCCAATTGCCGATAATGACCCCTATTCAATAAATTGGAAGATTTGTATCGTGATAAATGATATTTTAAACATTAAACAACATCTTCAATAGGTGAAGGAAGCTGCAAGCTACTTATATAACATTTTTCCAAGTAGGATGTTAATTACAAACTAACAAGGTATCTGTACAATGAAAAGTAATAAGGATTCAGCAACTTAGAAAGCAGAAAGTCATTAGTGCAATTGATCCCATTGACATTGACACTATTTGAGAATCAACTATTGCCTTTAATGATGAGAAGAAGAAGATGAAGATTTAGATAATCCATTAGATGATTAAGACTTAGTATAAAGTTCTTACTATTGAAAGACACAACAATGATACTTCGACTCAATATTATTTTAATATTTTGTTATTGATAATAGATATGATGTTATGATTACAAGTTTATAGTGTTTTTGTTGTTTTTATATTACTATGTGGCTTTCTCATCTTAATTCATTCTTCTTGGCTGCATATATATTACAAGTTTTTGTACTAAAGAACCCAAACGAACCCAAATCGCATTTCAAAATTTTGTTGTACCAACAAACCGGTTCTTCGAACCCGAACTCGAACCGGTAACTTAGATTATTAACGAGTAAATTGTTCTCTTATAGTCATGTTGAGAGATTCCATAACATCACATTGAGAGAGTCCATGATGAAAGTTGGTTATGAACCTTGTAGGCTTGTCATGTTGAGAGATTCCATTGCAACATCATCTTAAGTGAGTCCATGATGAAAGCCGATTGTGATTTTTGCAGGATTTCATGTTGAGTGATTCCAGAATTACGTTTTCTTGTATGAGAATTTATGTGATTAGAATTTATCATTGACATTTTTGGTTGCACCTTTGTGGGACTATTTAGCTAAAGATCTCTCTCTCTCTCTCTCACTAAGAGGGAGTGTTGACGATTGTAGCTACAATAGAGATCTTTATTTCTAGAAATATAAGCGTTATACTCGTTATGGTCACCTTCAACTGAAGATGACATTTATAATGATTATAATATCAAATATAAAGACATGTGTCTTATGACATGCATTGAGGCATGGAAATATGAAGAGTTTGTACATTTGAAAATGAAGAGTCGTGTTCTGGGAGATTCAAGAGACCTTTGGTTGTAATGTGAAGAGTCTCTCTATTTGTTATATATATTGCATCAAGTGAAGAACATTGTACACTTGAATACTTTATTATCAATAAAAAGATCTTTTGTTGTGTGGCTGGGTTTTTCCCTTCATTTTTGAAAGAGTCTTCTTAGGGTAATTTTTGGTGTATGTTGTAGCTGTTTTGTTTCCCTATTACTATTTATCTTTATTTAAGGGTGAAACAATCAATATTGTGTAGGCATCATGTGCAGGTTGGTAAAGGTAATAGTTTCTTTCAACCAATTTTCTAGTTATGACTATACATTTGTAGTCTTCTTTTCATAATACTGATATTCATGTAGTGGCCCTTTGGCATCCTTCAAATACCAAAGAAACTACAACTCCTCAAGAATGAGAACTAAAAAAGCTTTGCTTCTTCCATCCTCACCACAAGTTGTTGGACCAAACTTCTGGATGTCCTCCTTTGGGTCATTAGGAGGATCATAATGATTAATCCAATCCATGGCTAGGATATCAAGTTCTCTGTCTGTAATATCAATCTACCATGGCATCATCGAGCATAGCAATGTGAGATTTCAATTTCATTCCATATGCATCAACACGATTTTTTTCACAAACTACAACCACGAATTGTGTTTTTTCCCCATTCGTATTCCCTTGTATTGACCTTAAAGGTCATTCTCTCTTGTCGTTCTCTACCTGTAAAGAAGTTCTAAAATGCTAAAATCCCTTTTCTGTTACATGCTTTGCTCTGTTTTCAACAAAAATCTCATGTCTTGTTCTCAGTTGTTTGCCACAAGGATGGGAATGACTAATGAATTCTCCTTTAGCTATTTGAAGAAATGACACACAAAGACCACTTTTAGAATCCAAATTACTACCAATTGCATTGTTCTATTTCCAACTAATCCATTTTGTATGTATGTTGTAATTGTTGTTCACAACATTTAGTTTCGAGCTCAATTTCATTGCACGTGAAAATGTTATTGTATCTTTGTTTCCTTGTAAATTTGATACTAACACAATGTTGCTTATATTTACAGGATTTTGACCAACATTCGATTTCCTCTGTTATCTTCACATGGTTTTCCTTCTCTTTCTAAGGTTTCTGAATCATCTATTATTGTCGTGGAGTCTGATCAATCTCCAAGTGGGAGATTGTTGTGATGTGGAGCCTAATCAGACTAAGAGGTTTATTTGGCGTGGTTTCCCCCCACTTATTTCTACAGGGGTTTGGGGACAGCGCCCTTGTGGGGTCTTGGGGTAGCGCCTCAGGTGCACTTCCTATTGCAGTACAGGGTGGGGTCAAGGGGCAACGCCCCCACAGGGGTTTTCGGGGGCAACGCCCTAAAGCCAAAAATGACTCACTATCATAAAAGGCATCGGTTGTTATTTTTCTATTGAAAGACTTATTCTAGCCCTAATTTTGTAAGCGGCAAAAGCTTGTATAAAATGGCTTAGGGTTAAGGATTTCATGATGTATGATGATATTGTAGCTTCTTGCGGCGGTATTGAGCTATAAGGGACTACAGATTGTAATCACTGGATAATAATAATATTGGACTTGTTGGTGGACGTAGCCCAGGGATTGGGTGAACCACGTTAAATCCTTGTGTCTTGTTTTCTCTTTTGTGCGATTTATTATTTTTTAATATTGGTTATGTTTGCATGTAACTGTTATTTCTGTCTATGGTTAATCCTAAAATCATCTTCATAGGTCACCAACTTTTTTGACTTGAAAGTTTCTAAAGCGTTTTCAACAAATTATTTTTGTGCTAGCTTCACATTATACCATTGTATTATAAACTCCACAACTTGCATGACATGAATAGTTACCAGATCAAATTCTCCTTTCAGTTCCATTCTCCAATTAGTTTTCAGTTCTTGCTTTAGCGTTGTTTTGATTCAAGTGACAAATCAGGTTTTAATAGGGGTTCTATTGACCAAAACAGAAACCAATATTGGTTCCAGAACCTATCAAAGCCTTTGATGGCTAACAGCAACTTTTGAAGACACTTGGTTGTATTAAAATGCCGAAAATAGTAAGACTCATACCATTAAGGAAGTGATGACATGCAATCAGCAATTTGATGAGGTTGTCAATACTTATAAAATGCCCGCCAACTTTGAGCTTTTTCAATAAAGCTTTTACAACACTTAAGGAGAGTGGAAATGATCCATTCCTTTACCATTTTATATAGCATGTTGAGTCCGGGATCAAGTTTTTAACTTATTGTGCCAATGAATATTCTTTTTTTCTCTTGTCAATATTATAAACTTTTAATCATCAAAATTCCATTTACACAGGCTTTCCATAAGACAGTTCACAGAACATATAGAGAGCATCTTTTAATTCCGACATTGCTTGACCAACTCCATGTTGAAGAAAACTTTTGCAATGCAAGCCTATGGCTCAAGATTATCAATTCTGAAATCCATGATATGAAAATATATTGCACCAATGAACTGTTCATTTTTCTTTCAATGCTTTGTTTTAATCTCACCAATATCGCTATAGCATTTACTAGAAGAATTAAAAATGGCAATTCTGTTGTACTCACATCAGCATGGTACTCACTGATTATTCAACTGAAACCATCTTTCAGTGTGTGTCAAAACCCCCCGTCTTGCTTTCTTGAAATATTCTCTTGCTACTAAAGTCAAGACAAGTCCATAAACATAATGCAAATCCTGTTGTACACCACCTTTAGTAGCATCCCAAATGACACCAGGAGACTGTTCCTTTTGTCTCCAGAACTGGTAGTCAGTAAATATTTTCACGGCAACATTTAACCAATTTCTTTTCAACAAATCAACAAGAGATAACAGAATGCGTATGCAGAGATTAATCCACTCATAGGCACTCTCATTATCTATGGGACAGTGGCAGAACCTAAAAGTTCACATTTGGCTGTGTTTCAAATAGGGGCCAACACTTGTCTTGCAGTTTCCAGTTTAAGTCACACAAAGAAGAAAAGAATATGCACATAACATCAACTAGGCAGACAATCAGGGCATACAAGCATTGAGATCAGAAGGCAAAATAGCACCCAAACCAGTACTTGGGTTGATGGCGACTACATCCAAACCTTTCTCTCCTTTGCACCCAGTGTTTTTGCCACAGGGTACCAAACCTATTGCATGCATCCATCACAAAGAGGGAAAATGTAGAAGAAAATAATTGTAAAAACAGGGAGTGAGTGAAACAGAAGAGACCAAAATTTAAATTTGTGAGAGCAAACAAATCTCTCATTGTACCCTTCAAGCTGCTGTCTGTGCAATAATTCTTTCTGCAGCTTCCAACCCTGATAGAAACCCTTGGAGAGAATATTTTGCAAATATGAGATGTTTGAAAAGAAGATTATCCCCACTGCAATCATCTGGGGGGAGCAATTATGTGGCTGACCCTACTAGACCAGGGATGTGAATTGCTTTACTATTGCCGCCTGACTTATCATGCCAATTTTTACGCTGCTCATAAGAATAATAGAAAAATTAAAAAGCTAGTACATAAACATTGCAAGATACAAAGAAATGCATCTTATCTTTGCAAACTGATTGGCGAAAAAATATTTTCCTTTATTTTCAAATGCGAAATTGAGAAAACCATGGGCAAACATGCAGGCTGACAATCACAAAAAAATGAAAAAAAAAACAGCAAAAAATAGATTTGGAAAATGAAACGATTCCAAACCATAGCATCTCTTTATTTTTGTTTGATGGCATGGAATTCAACCTGCCAACTAATTGCAGAAAGTGGATTGAAAAAAAAAGGCCTAAACCTACAAAGGCAAGGACTCCAAACTAACCCTGTAGGAATACTAAAGCTCCAAGGACTAAACGGAATGTGTTCGAGTGTCAAAAGCATTGGAGTTCACTAATGAATGTTATGGTAAATCAATGTTGCTATAGTTGTATTAAACAAAGGAGATGAAAGCTCCTTATATAGATTTACGAAGAGGATGTTTCTAAAAAAAACAATCA
The DNA here is from genome assembly GCA_028749045.1 of Cupressus sempervirens. NCBI lineage: Eukaryota > Viridiplantae > Streptophyta > Pinopsida > Cupressales > Cupressaceae > Cupressus > Cupressus sempervirens. Next base: position 872,178,274 of record CM053786.1, read on the forward strand.
TAAACTAAAGCCGGAAATAGAAACTACTCAATAAACTAAAGAATAACTAAGATGACCATTAAAGAAACATTATAATATTCTTATACCCTCCCTTAATGGTCATTGTATAACTGTTGTCTATTGGTCACAAATTCTACTAAACATTTTATTGTTGCTGAGACCCTCACTAGATCTGCAAAATGTTAATGACCAAGAAGCCAAAATTCGCCATAACAGAACAGAGAAGGGTGCCCCCTTCTTCACAATGCTTTGCAACAAGAGACAACAGCCTATCACTGAGATGATTATGCCACTAACCCTCCCAGAATCAGTAAAACATCTGACCAAAAATCATCATAATATATCCAACCTGTTGTTGGATAATGGAGCTGCTCTTCCTTGGAGACACAGACAAACAATGAGAACAAATACACAATTTTGAGGGAAAATCGACAAACCCTCCAACCTTTGCAGATGAACATGATGCCCCAAAACAGATTTACAAAAAGGCACGATTTTTTAAAGAAAAATCAACAAAAACCAAACATAATTTTTGAGGTGAAAATTTGACCAAAACTCAACATGATTTTAGATGTGAAAAATCAATCAAAACCAAACAATACAATACTTCATTTTTTAGGAAAAACGGTAAAACCCACAGGATAATTTTTGACGAAAAAAATTATAAACCCAAAAAGGAATCCCACGCAACTTTGCGAATTAGAGAATTAGAAATTTTTTAAGGGAAATAATTATGAAAACCTATTAGAAATTTTTTTTAGAGCAAAACCTATGAAAACCCACCAGAATTTTTCAGGGAGGCAAAACACAAGACTTCGCATGGTAAACTAGCACATGCAAGTACATGCAACCCTCAAAATTCAGAGACTTTTGAGGCAACCAAGAAATTGCACGATCAAAACCCTTGCCAAGCTTGCGATTTCCAGCAAAAATCCTTGAAGACTAACCACAGTTCCATAAAATGCCTCTAATGTTTTTTACTTCTAAAAATCGAAAAACAATTTCTGGAAAAAAGTTCATATTAGAAGAGGTTCGAATTTCCTTAAAAAAACTGCCAAATTTTATGAAATCCCATCGACTTGCTCTGATACCATGTTATGGTCAATACTAAATCAATGGTTGTAGTTGTATGGAACTTAGGAGATGAAAGCTCCTTATATAGATTTACAAAAACAAAATCATGAACTAAAAACCGAAATAGAAACTACCTAATAAACTAAAGACTAAATTAGATGACCATTAAAGAAACATTATAATATTCTAATAATGAAGCCCCATATTTCTAGAAGATATCATAGGGTGTTAACATTGGATCTCTTCTTTTTCCTAAATATAAAGATACACAATTGAGCAAGTGCACTGCCAGAGCTAAATCCTTCTCCAAGACTAAAGAGTAAAAGTACCATATAAGAATTATTATTGTGTTCAAAATTGTAACCTATGAAACCAAAAGACCAAAAATACTAGTAAAAGCTAAAGACCGCATATATCCTCGAGAATTAAAACCAATTTGATGCCCTCTATGGTAAGTGTCTTATCATTAAGCTCATTTCTTCTTAATCGGGCAAGAGGTTTATGTAGGATTGCCTTCTTCCTCCTCCTCTTATCTATAGTCAGTCAATACTAACCATAGGTTGCAGTTGGGTGGAAAAAATTCTCGACGACTAACCACAGTTCCATAAAATACCGCTAATGATTTTTATTTCTAAAAATTGAAAAACAATTTCTGGAAAAAATTCCATATTAGAAGAGGTCCGAATTTCCTTAAAAAATCTGCCAAATTTTATGAAATCCCATTGACTTGCTCTGATACCATGTTATGGTCAATATTAAATCAATGTTGCTATAATTGTATTGAACAAAGCAGATAAAAGCTCCTTATATAGATTTACAAAGACAAAATCGTGAACTAAAAACGGAAATAGAAACTACCTAATAAACTAAAGACTAAATTAGATGACCATTAAAGAAACATTATACTTTATAATATTCTAATAATGAAGCCCCATATTTCTAGAAGATATCATAGGGAGTTGACATTGGATTTCAAACTTTTCCTAAATATAAAGATACACAATTGAGCAAGTGCACTGCCAGAGACAAATCCTTGTCCAGGACTAAAGAGTAAAAGTACCATATAAGAATTATTATTGTATTGAAAACTGTAAACTGTGAAACCAAAAGACCAGAAATACTAGTAAAAGCTAAAGACTGCATATATCCTTGAGAATTAAAACCAATTTGATGCCCTCTATGGTAGGTGTCTTATCATTAAGCTCATTTCTTCTTAATTGGGCAAGAGGTTTATGTAGTATTGCCTTCTTCCTCCTCCTCTTATCTATAGTCAAGTCAGTACTAACCATAGGTTGCAGTTGGGTGGAACACTATCTGTGCTGGATTGGTGTTCCACATACATGCTTATCTAAACAATTCTGACTGAATCTTGTGTAGCCACCACAGCTTCCTTATTGTTCATTTGGGCTTGAAGTTGAAGAATTAAGCTCGCTAATGATTAGAAGTCAGTAGCAATTGAATGTCATCGAAGAGGAGATTCAATTGTTAGCAAGGCAGGTTTGAAAGGTTTGGGAAATCTCATCAACTTACTGTCAATTTGAGAGAAAAAAATTCTTATCGGCCATCTTTTCTTATAGTTCTTCCGTTGTAGCATCAAGGAGGAGAAGGAAGACAGTGAGTACACCAGTCTTGTCAAATTTTGAAGTGTAATTACAGATGGCCATGCTTTTCCTGAAGGATTTTGTGCCATATACAGAGGCCAAATCTTTAGCATTGGGAGATATTAGCCTAGTGTAGGGGTAACATTCCATGACATATCAAGAACTAAGGAAGGATAGTGATGGATGTAAAGGGTTGGAAAAATTTGGTGTGAGTGTAATAATTGGGATCTTCTGTTGGTAGTGGATGATCAAAGGCTGTGAAGGTGTGATATCTTAATATGGACTTTATCTATGGAGAGCTAATGGGTTGCCTGTTAGAATAGCAGAAAGGACTGTCACTAAACAGAATTTGAATATCAAATATGATTTGGGGAATGTCCTATATGCACATGGCTCCACTGCTGAAAAATATTAGACTAGTTAAGTGAGTGCATTGAGGCATTACAATTGCAAACTGAAGCAGAGCAGCAAGGTAAGGTTCCCCCTATTGCTGAATCTCTTCGTCCATCCTCTTGATTTATTCTTTCTCCTTGGGACCCTAGTTTCCTAATGTGGTTGAAATATGGCTATGGACATGATATTCACTGATGGCGATTCCATTGTTCGTTGTTCTATTTGGAAGGAAAGTAGGCAGTGATGCTTGATTTTATTCCTTATACCACAGCTCCTCCTTGAACAGAGATGGGTGACAATCAAGTTGATTCTAGCCATTAATGCTTTGACAGGACAAGTAGCCCATGCAGTTGCATAAGGAATTCGTCACTTAAAGGCAAATCTTAACTGATTGCACTATTAAGTATTCTGGGATTTTTGCTGAAATTTAAGCTTTGGCACTGACAGGGAGAATATCATATACTGACTGTGATTTGTGTGCCTTCTATACTACAGCAAATGTTAATGTCCCTATTTTAATTAAAACCTAGATCAATTAACTTTAACTAGTGTTTTCCTTATTTTCAGTGAGCTAAGGTGAGCAGCAGGGGTATATTTTATTTTATATTTACTTGTTCCTGTTTTAATTCATGTTTTTGGGAGTTTTGGGTATCAAATATTTATATATTATTTAAAATATCGCCAGGAAAGCATTGGTTTTCTCAAGAAGCCAATTATAGATGATTCCTGGCAGTTACAACAAGAATCTAGGACAGGTGTTATTCCCAATATGATATTGTAAGTGGTGGAGTGTGAGAATTGGCGGGATTTTTTAGTGCATATTCAAATTTATTTTTCCCTTCAAAAGAAGGCTTTCGGATTTTGGATGCCTAGTTTGGCCTAAGATCTACAAATTCATGGCTAAAGACTTATAGTGGATCTTTTGCTAGTTTGACTTCTCAATTCTTGCATTGTATGAACTCCTTGTTCTGCAATGTCAATCATCTTTTGTGGATGAAAACCCATAAGAGATTAGAGCTTGTGGACAAAAACTCATTTTAGTTGTAGAGGTCAGAGGATAAAACCCCTTTGACTCCGAAGAGCATTCTCACACAGAAGTGCAATGGAGCTTTATGGGATTGTGTGAATCAGCTAAAGTTGGTCTAATTTCTGTGTGTAAGTGTGAATTTTACAATTTGATTTCCAAATTTGCAATAAGAGTATCAACATATTTGAACAGTTATATTGCTATAGCATCTTCTGTGTTGTTTGGGTGAGATATTGACAATGTAAAGCCAAGATTTGACTTGTAGCCAATTTTGCGTAAAAGTGCAATATAGTTCCAATATTTCTGTTGTTGTGTGTGCTACTGTTTATACTAGTATTTTTTCAATACAGGACATGTACAAGAGCTGGAGATACCATTTTTGCTATGGATGAGGTTGGGTGGTTTCAGTGTGTCCATTGACAATGTGTCTGATGAAGTGGAGTGTGAGTTCTATGCTTTGTTTGCTCCATATCGTATTTGATGTTTTAGTGTCATGCCCTTAAAATGGGTCAACCAGAATAACAATTCCTATGCAACTAAAATTGGGCAAACCAGAATAAGATGTCAGTGGCCATGTAACAAATAGCACCTCCTTGTTGGAATGAACCATTAAGGTTTATAAGGGAGGCCAACTTATTTAATTAAGATTATTTCAAGGATGGTTGCTGGGCAGTGATTCCATTAAAATAGCAAGAATAACTTGAGTTAAACAACACAGAAGGGTAGCATTTATTTGTGCAGCGTTACATCCATTGCAAGGGCAATGGACTTAGCGAAACATTGAAAAGGTGTGACTCCTCACTTGAAGATATAAGAGTAAGGACTAATTCAATTGGACAAGCATTATCATCCATGAAGGACCAACAGAATGAATGGAAATAAGCATCCGATCTATAATCCAAAAGTAAGACAAATAAGAGCAGAATTTTGTCTGATACCGTCAGCCTATATATTTGTAAGTTTATGCACGGCAATGTGAATTGAGCAGATGAATGCAATATTGATATTTTTCTGAAATATATAGGGAGAATCAATTATAAAACATCAATGAACCAATGGATCAGTAAGAGATTTTGAGATCTGAATTGAATTCGGAAAAAGAAGCAATTTTACATTTTACAAGTCATTGGTATGCAATAGGGATGAGCCTACTGTTTATTAAGGAAAACCTCCTATGAAGTCTTTGATTTATTTATTATTGAATTAGATTGCCAATCCATCGAGGATTTAGGATAAGCATTATTCATTGGATTTCAATAAAGCAATTATATTAGAAACTAGCAAGAAAGCATAATAGGGAGATGCAGGAGTACAGGTCCCCTCAATTGAGTTGGTTGCTTGTAGGCCAAGTGGCCGGATTGACTTGGTTGGTTGTTCCACGCTCTTGGGCATAATTGTGGAAGCTAGTCTTCCACAATGCTTTCCCCTCAAGTTTTTAATATGGTTGAAGTTGTAGTGTGCATGTTTATAACAGGAAACTTTCTTATCATTTGTTTGATGTTAATTGATTATTTTCCCTAATTTCAATTACTATTGTGTAATCTAGTGAAAGAATACTCTAATAAATAAATTATTTTTCTTGATTTGTTATTTTTTTGGGCAAAATTAGGTATATCCCTAAAGCGGATATTGCATTTTGCTGATATTTTGGCCTGTCATAACAGTTTCTCTTGTTATACAGATCATATTTAATATTGATAAGTAGGAGATAATTTCCATAGCAAGTCAAATTGTGATATTGCTATCAGGATTTAACTATGTGATTTTGAGTCAAACTCCTTGACCCATGTTTCATGAGTAGTGATTCAACATGAATCCATCTCTCATGAGAATAAATGGAACACTTAGCACTCATTAGATCTAGGTGATGCTCATATTTAATATTAATAAAACGTTTACAAGATATGCAACTTAAGAGTTGACTGACTAGATTTTCATTGCCCTATTCGGGTGTAGTTTAGATTCATTGTTATGTAGCTGTAAGAGTTTCATATGATTTATAGAGGTTGTAGAAGTTTCAATTGCTTGTGATGCATTGCCAGTGTTGATTTGCAAACAATACTATGTAATCTTAATAAAAAAAATTCAGATTTTGTTTGCCACAATTCTCAGACCTAATATTACTTACAGAAGCATTATCTAGCGTATTAAAGTGGCACCAATGCTAAGCTCTTGCTTATTAAATGAATACGAGATCCAATTCATTTGGTTGATTATATATCCTAACTGAGGAGACGGTGTACAATCTCTCCCAGATAAATTCGGCAAAAGTGATCCGATGGACTATGCCAATTGAGTCATTTCCAACACCTAGATGAATAATTTTAGAATAGATAAAACAACATACCTAGGGAAGTTTTTCTGAGTGTTTCAGGAGACAAACCCACTGTAAATGAGTTTGAATTGTACCTTGTCACAGTCAGACATGTACCGTTGACAGCAATGCTATCCCCCAACTTTATGTCTTCCACAACAAGCTTGGACTCTATTACCATCTCAAAACCCTCTTTGTCCGCAGTACCTATCTCCTTAACCTTTCCAACCTCCTCAACTATTCCAGTAAACATGCACCTGATACCTGCTTTCTTTGGGGCACTTGTTCTATAATATTGTCTGGGCCTAATTCTTCTGCATCCTTGTAACGAACTGCTGTTTAGTCCACCATATTTAGCTTTCGACAATGCTGAAGTCCGAATGCATTGCTGCTCAGCTAAGGTGCCAGAGATCATTAGAGAATGACATTTTCGTGAGGAAGATAAATGGGTGGACTTGAGGGTCTGTATTGAAAAGCTCAGTGAGCCCATGCAAGCCATATGCTCTCGAAAAAAATTCGTCACAGCTCTAGTTTATTTTGAACACTTTTTCGATTTTAAGCCGTATTTTACGGATTTAATTTATTAGATGCATAATTCGCACGGAGAAGTGAGGGCTAACTTGTCACTAGAGAGGAAATGTAAGACCTATAAAATAGACATTGAATTACTTAAGGTTGAAGTCACGCAACTCAGTAAAAAGTGCACCGGGCTAGGTGTTTTTGTACTAGAGGAAGTGTGTTGGCCTTTTTCGGGTGTTTAAGGGGTTCACTAGCAAGGTTTTTCTTTGGGTTGCAGCTTGGAGAGGGTTGTTCCTCAACCATGGTTTCAATTTCTTTTGGCTGGGGTCAAGTGGCATTATAAGTAGGTTGTACAAATGCATCCCATGCTATGGGGGTTTCCTAAAGTTGAAGCCCATGTATGACTAGTAGCTTAATTAGACCATGATGTGCCAAGGAATTCTCATGACCTTCCCTAAACTAAGTGCAAGCTCTTTTCAAGGAATGATACAGGTAATAGGGAAGATTAACAAGATGCCCTAACCTTAAGTGAAGCATGAGTCATAAATGATGTGCATAAACAAAATTGAAGTGGCCCTCATAGGTAATATACTAACCTATAAATTGGGCTACTGCATCCCATGGCGAAGGAAGGTTTTGCGTCGAGCTCCTTGTCCCTTAACAACCTCCATAGATCCGTTGCATTGCAGGAATTTGGTTATGCCAGTTTTCAATTCTGTAACCCAGGTACTTGCAGTAGGAAAATACAACTCACCAATTTGGAGAAAATCAGTTACAGCAGCCACTATTACTGGAAAGGTAATGCCCCATATTGTCACAGTGTCTTAAACAAAGGCTTGTGCAAATTCTTCAATGATGGCAAGGTCATAATCTTGCAACCGACGGAAGAAACAATGCCATCCCGCATGACGAAAAATCTTATAGGCTTCGCCATTTGCTAGTAACTTGTCCATAGAGTCTAGTTCAAACCGGTTGCGTTTTCCACCCATGAAACAAAGGATTGTTGAAGCTAGAATATGAACATAGAGGAATGGAGGGTTTGTTTTTAAGGACAAAAACAGGGAAAAATAATGGTGATAAGACTCTAACATGTGCAAAGGAGTCATAAATAGCAAGTGGCAGGGACAGAAATGATTAATTGGAGAGAAAATGCAAAGGTACGACACCCCCCCAACTTTGGCACGAAAATGTCCCGATTTCGCTAAAACTAGAGATAAGAAATAGAAAATAAAGTACAACAAAAATGGAGGGTAAGAAAACTTCCCTAAAAAGCAGAAGGATGATCATCTGATGATGACCGGTTGATGATAATCAGTATCAATGTCGCACGAGCCAAAGAAGTAGTAATGATGTCGAACAAGGTACGCAAAAGGAGGCAAATGTTGAGAAAAACCCAAGGAACGCCTCCAGAAAAGGAAGGCAGGAAGCAACACATGAGAAGTAAATAAGACCTGCAGCAAAAAGATTTGAAAAGGAACGATCATCAAAGCGGAAGCTATCGAGAGGAGACACGTGGCAGGTACAACAGTGTAGTCTACTTGAAAATTTGGAGCGACAGGAGGTCCACGAGTAAGGGACACCAAGAGAAGGGCAACAGGAACAAAGAGACCTCTTGTCGCATCCATCAGAGTTTATTGCTAGAGGTTGGTCTTGATGCTCTTGGTTTTTTTCTTCTTTTTCTTTTCTTTTCTCTCTTTTAAAAAAAAAATTCATTTACTTATGACACTAGGCCACCAAGAAATTGGTTTTCAATCAAGTGTCATCTGGAAGCACTGGCGAACCAGTTTTCGCTACTAGAGAGTTTGACAACTACAAGTCGCTAGCTTATCCAGTTTTTAACAAGTAGTTGGCCAACAACACCAGAGATTGGTTTTCATTGTTGGATCTTATATATATATATATATATATATATATATATATATATATATATATATATATATATATATATATATATATATATATATATATATATATATATATATATATATATATATATATATTGTAGCAATGTTGAAGGAGACCAAAGGGAACCATGGTGAGTTCTTTGGCAAGTTCCAAAAAGAAAGCTTCCTTAGAGAGAGGCTTCTCGTATAGCTTCAATCGATGACCATTAACGAGGAGCTTGCAATGTTTAGAGTCCATAATGTAGAGTTGAACTGCACTATTGTCATATACATGCTCAACTTCATAAGGTCTAAGCCATCTTGTATGAAACTTGCCTTTGAAATCTTAGAATTTGGAGTCGTACAGAAGTGCCCAATCACCAGGTTGGAAACAACATTGGATTTTCAAATTACATGATTGGATACAAAAGTAAGTTCATTACCCTATTACAATGGAAATAGTGTTAGATTTGGTAATGATGCATCATATTTGATTAAAGAAAAAGAATCAATAAGATTGACATATAAGATCATGTGCGACAATGCTTACTATGTGGAAGGACTTAACTATAATCTATTGAGTGCGTCATAATTGAATAGTTCAGGCTGTAAAGTTGAATTTGATCATAGAAAGGCTAAGATCTATGAAATTGATGGAAAACTAATTGAAAGTGGAGATCAAACTAGAGGTAATCTTTTTTATCTTTATATAAATGATGCTACTTATCTTGTACAATTTGATGATGTGTGGCTATGGAACAAGATGTTATGTCATATAAATTTTCACAATTTGGTCAATATCAGTAAGATGAAAAGAGTTAGAGGTTTGCCAAAACTAAAGAAACCTGATAATGTGATTTGGAAACAATGTCAGTTAGGCAAGATGACAAAGTCTAGTTTCAAAAGTAAGACTCGTACTTCAAAAGAAATAATGGAATTAGTTCATACCAATTTATGTGGACCAATTGATGGGTAAAGCTACAAAGCTGACAAGTACATTATCCTATTTGTTGATGATTGCTCAAGAATAATGATAGTGATATTTTTAAAAAAAAAATCTGATGCTTTTCAAATGTTTAAGTGGTATTTTATCAAGAGTTGAAAAGAAAATTGATAAAAGATTGAAATGTTTGAGATATGATAGAGGTGGAGAGTTTACATCAAATGAGTTTGAAAACTTCTATAACGACAGAGGAATTAAGAGACAAACGTATGCACCTAGGACCCCTCCACAAAATGGGATTGCTAAAAGGAGGAACATATCTATAATAGATTGTGCTAGAACATTGATGATGGAGAAGAATGTTGCTTTGAATACTAAAGAGAAGCTGTCAGTACAATTGTCTATACCTTGAACCAAGTACAAGTCAAGAAAGGTATAAATTCCACACCTTTTGAATTATGGTATGGATACTCACCCAATGCCAAATATTTTAAGGTATTTGGAAGCAAGTGTTACATTCTTAAGGACAACAAAAATGGTAAACTTGATGCTAAAAGTTATGAAGGTATATTCTTAGGATATTCCACAAGAAGTAAAACTTATAAGTGTTTAAATACTAACACTAACAAAGTTGTGGAAAGTGCCAATGTAAAGTTTGATGAATATACATATGTGCATGAAGATGAACCAAAGAAGGAACCTGAAAAGTATAGAACCTTTATGTACTACTATGAGGACATGTCTAATGATGTTGATCATTCTGCAAACCAAGTTGTTAACCAACACAAATTAGTGACTGTTGAGTCACATACAATGGATGTCGAGTTGTAGTCAAGAGCCGAGTTGTAGTCAAAAGCCAAGGTACATTCTAATATAGAGATTAATTTACATGAAAGGAATGTTGAGTTATCTAATAGAGAAGTACATAGTGAATCTGAAATTGAACTTCATGAAAGACCCAATATAGAAAGTGAAATGTCCCTTTACTGGTTTGTATGATATTTCCAACCTCTAATCAGATTTTTCAAGATTAAACAACTAATATCACAAAGATCCACCAAATTTCTCAAGAAACCCCAAATCAGGTATGCCAGAAATTGTGCCAAAAGCTTCACAGCTTCACCTATTATTAATAAATCTGAAAGTGGACATTTTTACAAAAATTTCAGCAGCATAACAGCCTACAAAATGACATTCCCAGATCTGTATAGCCTTTACACAACAGTTCTCAAATGTAGGACAAAAACTATGCTCATCGGGCTCTCGAAATTAACACAAAAATACTCGGAAACACCACAAAAACACTAATAATCTATCTCAGAAGTTTAATCACGTCCCAATACATATATTCAGCTCTATTTTAACACCTTAAAGTCTGAAATACAGCAGCAACCTAAACTGATATGAAATACTCAACTGAAAACACCAAACTCATACAAAAAACACACCCGAAAACTCACAAATCTGCACTGTTCAGCACAAAGGCAAACTCTGTATGAGCATGCACATGGAATGGCTTCAAACTCCCATCCTTAGCCTTCCTGGAAACCTGCAAACTCCCGTTCTTGGGTCTCCTTCTCCACAGGTTTGGCAGCCTCTGAAGAATAACAAAGAATGAGCAAAAATCAAGTTTTGGAATCAGCCCAAAATGCCTTCAAACCCCTTAAAAGAGGGCATAACCGTAACTCACGTCCAAGAGAGGTTAATGAAACATATTTTAATAATAATTTTCATTTATTAGTCCAACGGTTTTCAAAGATTAACCGCCTTTTTCCGAAACTTCACTTTCTTGGGCCTGTCTGCCTTAGCAAAGATTATTATTTTTTAATAATTTGAAAAGGGGACATGACAAGTCCTCCCCTCCCAAACATTGCTTGTCCTCAAGCAATGGCTGAATAATAAACCAATCAATCCACCTGGATCCCAAATGTAGTCATGAACTATACTACTACCAATTAACACAGGCTCTTGCAATATCCTCTGCAATATGACCAAGAGGAATCCATAATCAAACTGACAATTATAGCTCAACCAAACTCCAAAATCACCACTACCATAGTCAAAAACCCATGAGACACAAACTCTTAGAACATCATAACCCAAGTAAAGTGGACAAATCAAGCTACCAACACAGTAAATACCATCAACGCATCCCACTGGCCTATACGGAATGTACAATCCAACTCTGCAATAATGGTGAACGCTCTCAAATGAAATTGTACCAAGTATGGAGAATCCACACACTGTAGAACTCCTGCAGTCAACACAACTCTGCAAATCACCGGTCACTATCTCATAACCATAACTCCCATGCACTGCTGATGGTGAAAAGACATTACAAGATAAAGAGTAAGAAATGGAATCCAAACCAAATTTGCCTACCATCAACTCCTCAAAACAAGGATCAAATGCTAACTGATGTACATACCCTGCAATATAATGTTGATTAAAAAAACCAACCTTAGTCAACAGCTCACCATGAACAAGTGATACAACCCACTGTGACTGATCACTAGCTAAGTCAGGAGATGTCATAGCCAAAGGAGTAGAATCAATAACAACACCCATTGAAGCATCACTCCCAAACTCCTACTCTAAGTCACATATTATCAAGCTGTCAACTACAGAACCTATCACCATGTCATGCCCATCACAACTCTCATCTTGAGGCATCAAACTGTCCCATAACTGATGATAAGCACTAGGAACCAAAGTACATCTCTGTATCATCATCTCATTAACATGGTCATCAAAGGTAAATTGATGAGCGTACCTCACAGTGTAATGCCGATAGAATTCGCCAATCTCAGTCAGTGGCTCAGACTGTAATCTAGATGAAACTAACTGCAATTGATCATTAACCATGTTGGAACTGACTACTACCTCCGAAGATATCACCAAGGGAGTAGTATTACTAGCAGGAACCATGCCAACTACCGACTCACCAACATCACACATGATCTTTGATACATCTCTAGTCTCCGTGCCATCAGTACTAGAGGCCACCACTATGTCAAGCACACAACAATCTGCTACAGCACCCAACTCAACTGAACCTGACTCTAGTGGGAATGAACCTGATATGCCAATGTTAGTATCAAAGATGGATGCATCCCCATCTCCATTGTCTCTGACAATCTCGGCCATGGACATCCTCGGATCACCAAACACCATAGCTTGTGACTATATAGAATCAGGTAAAGACTGTAGTCGCTCTAACTCCATGGTCACCTTAGCCAAATGAAACTGTGACTCCTTGAAATCCAACAGTGTACTCTCAAGAATCTTAGAAGTCACCTCAAGTTGCTGAGTAAGCTCACTCACCTCATCTTCCTTGTCCAACAATGCATCATATGTTGTACTGCCCCACTCCATAAGATAATCTCTATTGGCTACCAACTGCATATAATCTTTTCTCAAAATTCGGATAGCCTCCCATAAAGAGTGGAACTCTGTCAAGGAAAGATAACTGCCTTCCTGCTCATCACTAGTAGGAGAACCCCTTCCATAAACTGCTAACAACTGAAGAGCAACATCAAAATGTTGGCAAGTGATAGCAATGTCTTGGTCACTAACTCTCAACTGATTAGACACATGATGACACTGGCTTGACTGTCTCCTACAAACCTCCTCTGATGCACTGTCTAAAGGAGTATCCTCAAAGTTACTAGTCTCTAGAGTATTACCATCCATGTCCTGTGAATCAACTCTAAAGTTCATATCAACATACAGAGTATCAAAAACTGTAGCACTGCTATCCAACTCCTCTGTACCCAAAGAAACTAAGTCTTCAAAATTGCCCACTGCATCCTCTTGGATGTCATCAATGCCAATATGATCCTGGGACTCATCTGTACACACTGCCAAATATGAAATATCATCAACACATTCCAGCAAATATGGTCGACTGGATATATGAACAAAGCCCAACGCCGGTGTATAAAAACTAATACCAACATCAGACAAGCTGCTAGCACAAGAAAAGACAACAATGTGCAATCTACTAATCAAATCCATGATAGCACCCAAACAAACACTGCTACCAAAAAGTGTTAAAGATCTCCAGTCAACTGAATCCCAAATGCCAATATAACAATCTCGAGTCCATATCTGTAAACTAGAATCAGCTAGTAACTCAAGCAAAATCCTCACTCGAGTAATATGACCAATACCAACTAACTCCACATACCTGTCATGATGAGATAATGTAGTCACAATACTGTCTTCACTCACCTTCAGCTGGCGGGATAAATCATGTGAAGTACTACTAGCCTCAACCTCATGCGACAAAGCATCTAACTGTGCCTGGTACTCTCTCTCAGAAAAGTCATGAATGCTCAATGTCTGCTCATCTCTACCAGGTATTTCACCATCATGCACAACAACATCCTCATAATCATCATCCTTGAGGTCAAATCTATCTATCACTATTTGACTAAAATCATCAAATGTGGTTACTTGATCATGACCTTGAGTAGTCATTCCATGATACCACCAATTATAGGCTGCATCTTCCAAGTGTAGACTTTCAATTTGAACAACATCACTCTCCTTCATGGGGTTAAGTGTGAAGAAAGTCTATAATTTTTGTAGCCATGCTCTAGCTGAAATTTTATTTGTTCCATCAAAAGTAGGTGCTATAAACTTGCTTATTTTATTTTTGAGCTCTCTTCCACTTATGTCATGCTCCCTCCTATTCTCTTTCTTGGGTATCAAAGTGTTCATCATATCCACATATTCTCTAAAAGGAACTGAACTACGAAAGTCATTATCTAAGCCATTGTAAGTAGCTCTTAATGTAATCAAGTTACCTGTAACCTCTTCCACAGGATTAATGGCTGGATTTGGTACTGGTGGCTCATCTGCAGGCAAGAAAATAGTTTTGGTTGATTTAGATTGTGTGGATTTCAGATTTCTTGGCTCCTCTGAAGTGCTCCCTTTCTCATTAATAGATGCAACTCCTTGTAGTTTTTTTGTCAATATTCGCAAAGCCTCTCTAGTTTCTGCCAAACTATCCACTATTTGCTTCTGAGTATTTTGGATGTCTTGGAAGAATTTCTTTGCCATCTCATCTAGATTAGCCATACTTTTTCCTTCCTTGGATTTTATACTTTTACTTTCAACTGGAGGTTTCACCAAAATTTCTTTATTCTTTTCTTGCTGTAAATATCTCTTTTCTCTTTCACTTAGTTGCATGCAACCATAAATTTTGACATGTAGCTGATTAGAAGCAACATGCAACTACCAAATTCACCAAGAACTAACATGCAAATGATTAGAAGTAGAATGCAATCATAAATTTTGACATCCAGCTGATTGGAAGCAACATGCAACCATTATTTTTGACATGCAAGATTTGGGTAGTTATCAAAACTGACATGCAAGATTTGGGTAGTTGTCAAAACTGACATGCAAGCTTCTACAAACTCTCAGGCTGGCAAGATCATGGCTCTGATACCACTGAAATGTCCCTTTACTGGTTTTGTATGATATTTCCAACCTCTAATCAGATTTTTCAAGATCAAACAACTAATATCACAAAGATCCACCAAATTTTTCAAGAAACCCCAAATCGGGTATGCCAGAAATTGTGCCAAAAGCTTCACAGCTTCACCTATTATTAATAAATTTGAAAGTGGACTTTTTAAAGAAATTTCAGCAGCATAACAGCCTACAAAATAAAATTTTCAGATCCGTATAGGCTTTACACAACAATTCTCAAATGTAGGACAAAAACTATGCTCATCGGGCTCTCGAAATTAACACAAAAATACCCGGAAACACCACAAAAACACTAATAATCTATCTCAGAAGTTTAATCACGTTCCAATACATATATTCAGCTCTATTTTAACACTTTAAAGTCTGAAATACAGCAGCAACCCAAACTGATATGAAATACTCAACTGAAAACACCAAACTCATACAAAAAACACACCCGAAAATTCACAAATCTGCACTGTTCAGCACAAAGGCAAACTCTGTATGAGCATGCACATGGAATGGCTTCAAACTCCCATCCTTAGCCTTCCTAGAAACCTGCAAACTCTCATTTTTGGGTCTCCCTAGAAACCTGCAAACTCCCGTTCTTGGGTCTCCTTCTCCACAGGTTTGGCAGCCTCTGAAGAATAACAAAGAATGGGCAAAAATCAAGTTCTGGAATCAGCCCAAAATGCCTCCAAACCCCTTAAAAGAGGGCATAACCGTAACTCATGTCCAAGAGAGGTTGATGAAACATATTTTAATAATAATTTTCATTTATTAGTCCAACGGTTTCCAAAGATTAACCCCCTTTTTTCGAAACTTCAGTTTCTTGGGCCTGCCTGCCTTAGCAAAGATTATTATTTTTTAATTATTTGAAAAGGGGACATGACAGAAAGTGCAGGGAATCAAAATTGCATTCCTATTTTGAGTACTATTTTAAGCTTTTGAGTCAATTTGAGCCCCTATAAGTGCATTCAATGCATGAGTACTCGAATGTCCTTTTGAGGCCTGTGAAGTGTTTAATGTTTCTAACACTTTACATTTAATATGTGCATGTGTCTTGTAATGTTAAGTTTCCATTTTGAATCATTCTATGAAGTTTCATTTTGAGCAATGTTTAGATCTGCATTTTTGCTTAAATGTCAACCAACGACATGAAGCCTAGTTTGCAATTAAATATCTTGCACCCGGTTATGTTTCATGACTTGCCACTTTGGGAGTGTTTAGTATGCATATCAAAGAACCTATGTTTTAGATTTCAAGTCATTTTAATTTGTTTTGAATCCCTCAAAGTTGGTTTCTTACTGTTGTCATGCTGATGTAAATTATTTAGAATTCTGGGAAGCCCTGTTTCACTAGTTATAACTTTGACCCAGATGACCAAAATGAGAAATTTCCTTTTGCATTGCATTCTAGGGGTCAGAGACTTGTTATGTTCCATATTTGAGCCTATGAAGAATTTGTTTGATTAGTTTTCAAATATGATTCCAAATGCAATTTGTAAAGTTTTACTGGTATCAAGAAATCCAAATTGATTAGTAGCCCTGTTCGGGATGTCATAACTTTTATTTTGTGATAGATGAGACTAAATGGATTGCACCACTATGTTATACTCTGAAAATGCTTTTAAGTGTGCTAGTTTTCAAATCTTGATGAATCCATTTG
Organism: Cupressus sempervirens; assembly: GCA_028749045.1. Taxonomy (NCBI): domain Eukaryota; kingdom Viridiplantae; phylum Streptophyta; class Pinopsida; order Cupressales; family Cupressaceae; genus Cupressus; species Cupressus sempervirens. Next base: position 872,195,177 of record CM053786.1, read on the forward strand.
TACACTTTCCCAAGTCCATTCCATTTGTGAAAATTATTTTTCTACCATTGTTCCTAGTTCTGCAATTATGAGTACCTCACTTTGACCGCTTTCCAAATGCACCTAGTTATTCATCATGAGCCCAAATCATAGATTTATACTCTCCTCATGATAGTGAACTAATGCCCTAGTTTTCATGCCCCCAAGTGTCAGTTTGACCTGTCTTCAAAGCCAAAACTGAATGTATTTTATTGTTTTCTGACATGTTTATTTCCAGGCAATTTTATGAAGACAATTTTGATAGTCAATATATTTTGACTAAGTGATTGTCATAAGGCAAGATCTAACAGGGTAAGAGAGCAGAACAAAGAATTTGCATGTCAATTTTTGGAGCTCAGTCGGGTGTTTTAGTTAGTTTTTAAAGCCATCTCATACCTGGTAGAAAGTTACAATTTGCAAAAAGGGGTAAATTGAGTTTTAATTGATCAATTGATGGGAGATTTTGGTCAAGTTTGAATCCAATCATTTCAGAGAGTCAAATCAATAAATCTGAGGGGTCAGGTGTTTTAGTTTGATTATTTTTTTAGCCGGACCCACTTTTGGGACCCAACTGAATTCAACAGACTGATAAACATTGGGGATTTGAAGTGTCCAAAAGATATTATCATTTTTTAAATTATCAGAGTGTGTGATCAAAAATAAAACAAATGGGTGTATGAATATGTCCACACAATGATCACTATGATAAGACTTGGATATATAATCTGTGTTATTGTTTTGCATGAGAATATATATTTATTTAGAAGGTCATTTTTGAGCATGCATATTCATGGACATATACATTGAGGAGCAATCCATTCACAATGATTCATGAGTTCCAACACAGAGACCCCCTTTGTATTTAAACTTTTCAGATATGGATTGCAAAATCATTGAAATGTGTGCAACTATTTTTAGTGCCAGCCATTTGATATGTGTGGTGAACTTGGAAAATATGAATAATAGACCTTTTCTACCTTGTGATGCAAGGAGGCATATTGAACCTTTTCAAGAACTCCCAAATCCACCATAGATTTCAATGATCAACATAATTTCTTCAACATGATAGAGACATTAACACATTTGAAGTAAACTTTATTCTGGTCATAAAATTATAGTCATAAACAATCATGAATAATTCTTCAAATATTGAAAATTACGCCTATCCCATCGTTCATATTTTAGAAAGGGTAATTATATACCATGTCTTTCAAATGACTCCTATCAATGGAGTTTATACTAGTTATCTTCAATGGTGCTTCTGCCATTGCACAGTCCACTCGTCCATGCTGCTACACAACTTCTATCCCTCACCTGAGAGTCCCTTCATGCCTCTCTCCCTGAGACTATTAGTGACACATACAACCATGTCCTATGGCCTTTGGTAGACCTTCATGTCCACCTACTACATCTGAATGAACTGACACCAATCTACAACCACAAACTTGCATAACAAGAATCAAAACAAAAACCACAATACTGCCTGGTGTAGATCCCATCTACGTGCTTAGAATCTTCTGAGATTTGATACCACTTAAGATGGAAGGAGGCATATTGAACCTTTTCAAGAACTCCCAAATCCACCATTGATTTCAATGATCAACACAATTTCTTCAACATGATAGAGATATTAACACATTTGAAATAAACTATATTCTAGTCATAAAATTATAGTCATAAACAGTCATCAATAACTCTTCAAATATTAAAAATTACACCTATCCCACTATTCATATTGTATAAAGGGTAATTATATACTATGTCTCCAATTTATAGCAAGATCCAATGGTTCAATAAAAAATTATGAATGTTTTTCTAAAACTGGTGACTGTGAATCAATATTTTTGGGCAGTTACAAACAATTTTCACCAAAACTTTGATAACTTCTTCATTGGTGCATGAAATTATCTCAAACCAAAAGAAATGGAAATATTATTCAATGTACTAAGCTACCATTATAGAAATATACTTTTTTCCAGGCTATACATGGTCATACAAGACCTGAAAACAAGGGGAAAAACTTTCAAGACAACAAAATAATAGATTGAAAAAATAAAGATTTGATACCAAAATGCTTCCAATGCTAATCCAACTTTACCTTCTATCTATGAACAACCATTACAACATTTTAATAGCCTCTACAACTTCATTTGGAAGTTATAACTACTCAACTTCCTCTTATGACCATTCAACTTCCCATTTTGTCTTTTTACAACTTTTGAAAAGTTGTCTTTCACAACTTCTACAATATTTGACTCAAATGACTTTAAAACTTTATAAGAACATTCCAAACATATTAGAGAGGAATAATAATTCCCTTTATCACCATTTTACCACTTCATGGTTATTTTATAGAATTTTTTGTCAAATAACCAATTCAAGACCATAATAAGAGAAAATTAAATACTTTGTTGGTGCCCTTGCACCACCTTGTCCTAAGCTAGTTTTTTCATGCATTAAGGGAGACAAATTGTGAGATAAAGGCATGAAATGTGCTCATGAATTGAGCTATGTTAGAAATTATGAAGAGTGACTAAAATGGTAACAACAATTTGAAGATGGTACCATAAGTGTGGAATAAATGAGTCGACCATTCTTCTCAACCTATCTGAGTTGCCCATTGGATTTGGATGAAAGCTATATGAATGTTTAAACAATTTACAATACATTGCATGTGTATTTGGGATGATTGAAATGTGCCAGGAAGTTTCAAATGACTCACATGGGCTAAGACTTAACACAACTTTGAGTATAAAGATTGAATTCATTCCTCAACCTTTGCTAGCTTGATGTGTAAAAATAAAAACATTGTGAATGTCCTTCGATGGATTAGGACAAGGTCTTATCTCAATGGTAATAGCCAAAGATGTCAACAGTGTTGGGAGATTTCTTGCGAAAAGGTATCCTTCAACCATGTGAAGTCTATTTCAAGTAGTAACATCTCTTGCACCTTTAGTCGAAGAGATCCACATGGAGGAACAAAGGGAAATAGATTTTTCTTGTAGTCCTCTACCTAGTTTTCCAGAGCAATCACCTAGCATGTTCTAAACTCCCATCCTCAATCCCATCAGTTAGTTTTGAGTGTCTGAGGTGCTAGTTGTTCAAAGCATTGAATTGCATTAGATTGGGTTATTCAAAGTGTTGAATCTAGAGAGGCATTGGTTTTCCATACTCCATATATTCTAAAAATCTGTTAACAATTATTGTAAACATATTTCTAGATCTGCCAGGGGAAAACTTGTCAAAGATGATTGTAATAGGAAATTGCATATGTCTAAAATTGTGGAGGCGGGATGGCTATGTTGGAATTAGCAAGCAAATAGAAATTAATTTTTAGCTGCGTAGGGAATCATCATTGCAAGTGTCATGAATTGCACTGCCTTCCAAAAATGCAAGACACAAGTGGAAAACACAGTGAGGAAGAGAGTAGTCCATTGAAAATTCAAAGTATAGATTGAAGAAATGGCTCTAAATGCCCTCCATCATGCTTTTTCTCCTATTTTTTTTCATCCACCATTTGAAATGTCACGAGGAGCATGGAGAAAATACTGTCGAATTAGAGGCACCAAGCTTGCAAAATGAAGTAACAGTAAAAGGAAGGTAAAATGTTTTAATCCCACATTTGTTGGGCGAGGTTGTTTTAAAGTGTTTTTATATTGAAACACAATATGACACAGTGTCTTTAAGACATGGTGGCTTTTGAAGCCACAAGCCTATGTGGTGGGGCTTGTGGATGGACGACCAACTGGAATAAAGAAGATATTTTGAACAAACTTGGAAATCATGTGGCAACCAAGGTCCATTTGACAATGATATGTGGCAACGTGACAAAAATTCATAAAGTGACATGTTGCAGAAAACCTCTAGCTTGGGCATGAAAACTAAGGTGATGACATGGCACCATAGGACATGTGGTGTAATGTCTCTATGTTGCAAGTAACGTGAAGGTGATGAGGTGGCATAACAACATAGCAATAAGTTGCCACATGGAAAAGGCTGGTGACATGGAAATGATGATGTGGCACTATCGACGAGGCAGTGATTTGGATGGAGGTTGTGATTTGGATGGAGGTTCCATGTGTTACAATGTCATTATGTCATGATGACATAGTATAGTGTTGACTAGGATAGTGACATGGTGACACAATTAGGGAGCAACATGTGGTGCCCAAGTGGCAAAGCTGTCAAGAGGATGCTAATGAGGTAGTGTGAACCAATAGAAAACTAACACATGGCAGAAGGGCAGTGAGGCAGGATGACAGAGTAGGGACTAGCTAATCATTGATGACATGTGTCAGGTCGGTCAAACCCAGTTTGACTTGGATTGGAAAATAGAGGAAAAATTTCAATAGTGCAAAAAAATGTTATTTAATTATTTTCCTTTTGAAATCACTTGCATAAAATTTTAAATCAAAAGGGATTATATACTAAATTTTTAAATTTAGAAAAAGGTTAAATATTTGCACAACGAATGCCAACCTTCAAGTCAGTTTCTGAACGTGATCTTCAAATGGACACCTTGGGCATTTCTGATAAGTGGGTGTAGGACTATCATATACTGACGAAAAGCTATCAAAATGAAATTTCTAGATTTGTAGTTTGTTTTTGCATGGGAAGCCATATGCTTGAGTTAGGGTTTTTTCCCAAGTGCTTTTTTTCAACTGAATTCTGGTAGGGTAGTTCAGACTTGGTTCTTGGCAAAATGGTGAACTGGGTGTGCGCCAAAATTAGTAAGGATGCAGTCAGTGATGTTTTTTCACCTCTAAATAAGTTTAGTGAAGATTTTATCAACATTTTGAATGCATATCTTATATTTTTATCAAAATGAAGGTTTCTCATCACTTGAAGAAGATATTTTGTGTTTGTTGAAATAAAATGATGAGATTCCTTTCAGATTTTGATTGTAGAGAGAAGAGAGATGCTTTGCAAAAATAGGGGATGGAGATTCAAGTGGACATGTGTCAGTTCTAGATTAGATCTGAGATTTCTTTCCTCTCCTATATCTTTCCCTTTTCTTTCTTTCTCTAGGATTGGTTCCAGTTCTTGGACATTTTTCATTGCTGTGATACCACAAGGATGGTTCCAGTTTGGTTGAAAATTCTTTCATGGTTGTGATTTCACCATTCTTCAACATTTTTCTCATGTAATGAACAATAAGAAATAAGAATATAGATATTTCTAGTCTATTTAGCAGTTTTATGATTCAATTTCATGCATCCTTTATATATTTATTTCAAGGAAATGAACAAAAATGCGATAACAAGTTAATATTCAATCTGAATCTTGTCTCCTATTTATGATGTGTGTAATATTTTGTGTTTTATGAACAAAGAGAATGAAACTTAGATACATCCTATTTTGGGGTCGTATGTGTTGATTTATTTTGCTTATGATTCAAGGAGTCATGTAAATACTTAGTTTATTATCATAGGGTTGCAGATTTCATGAAAGGATAGGTTGAGTATGAGATTCAAAAGTGATGCAGATGTCTAATTCACAAGGTGAATGGATAGATATAGGAGTCCTAATACATGAAATGTCTCAATGATTTCCAAGGATGTATGTCAGTCATTTGTGGAATTTCTTGATAGATAAGGCACTGATCAACTACATGATCGATATGTCATGTTGTTCATGTCTTGGTTATGCTGAAATCAATATTATAATCAAAATCCTTTTCCCTTTCTATTTAGGACCTGAAAAGAGTTGCCCTCACTTAGCTTATCTAGTTCACATGTCATGATTCTAGCTATTTCATGTCTATGTTGTTTTCATAAGCATAGAAGATTTATGGGTACTATCTTGTATATAGATTCAATTATATTCTTTGACACTGGTATGATATGAAGAATCTAATGTTCACCCAGCTAGGTTTTGCAGAGCTTAAAGAAGGAGTATAGCCTTACAGTTGGCCCTAGTGTTTGAATGGGTATGTTGTAGATAGGATGTAGCTGCCCCTAGATGTATTTTGTTCTCATCATTGGGTTTTTGAAACACAACATTTTAAAATACCAAATGAAAGAAGATTTGAGCCAAGGTTGTCAAAGTATGTCATAAGATATCACCCTTCTGGACAAATTATTGGAGATAAATAAGATAGACCAATGAAAAGGAATAGGTTGAGAAATGACACATGTTTGTTAAGCATGCATGATCCTAAGTTAGTGAAGGATGCATTAGAAAATGAAGATTGGAGTAAACCCATGAAAGAAGAGATTGATCAAATTGAGAAGAACAAAACACAGACTCTAGTACCCAAACCAGAGAACAAGAATGTTATTTTAACTGAGTGGGTGTACATAAACAAATTGGATGAGAATGGTGAAGTCACAAGGAATAAGGCAAGATTAGTTTGCAAAGGATATGCACAAGAAGAAGGAATTGACTATGGAGAGACATTTTCCCCAGTTGCAAGATTGGAAGGAGTAAGAACTCTACTTGCTTACTCTACATATGAAGGATTTAACATTTATCAAATTGATGTTAAGTCAACATTTTTGAATGGTATACTGGAAGAGGTTTACATAGAATAACATGAAGGATTTGTTGATCCAAACAACAAGAACATGGTGTGTAGATTACACAAAGCTTTATATGGTTTGAAGCAAGCTCCCAGAGTATGGTATGAGAGGCTTCATAACTATCTTGTGAAGATTGATTTTGAGAAGACTGATGACAACAACAATCTACACTTGAAAACAAAAGGAGGTAAAATAATTTTACTAGCTGAAATATTTGTTGATGATATCATATTTGGAGGAAAAAATGCATTGTGTAAGACATTTGCAAATGAAATGATGAAAGAGTTTGAGATGTCTATGTTTGGAGAGATAAAGTTCTTTGTTGAATTGCAAGTATGTCAAATGAAATATGGTATTTACATTACTTAGTCCAAGTATGCAAATGAAATCTCCTATTGTGATAGGAGACAAACTATCCAAAACTAATGATTATGCTAAAGTAAATCAAACATTGTACAGGTCTATGATTGGAAAATTGCAATATGTAGTTCATAGAAGACCTGACATTGCATTAGCTGTTGGGATTGTTGCAAGATTTTCTGAAAATCCTAAGGAGAATCATTTAATGGTTGTTAAAATGATCATGAGATACCTGAAAGGAACAAAAGACTATGGTTTATACTATAAGAAAAATGACGAGTTTGAATTGAGAGCCTATATATATATATATGTTGATTGGGCTGAAACATTGACATGACATAAAAAGTACAAGTGGTGGAGTATTTTTCTTAGGAAAAAGGTTGGTCACTAGGACCAACAAGAAAAATAATTCTATATCACAATCTATTGCTGAAGTTGAATATGTGGCTATTGCAGTGAATTGCACAAATGTGGTATAGATTCAAAAGTTACTCAAAGGAATGAAGGAGGAAATTATTGAACCTATGGTACTTTATTGTGACAATACAAGTGCTATAAACATACCAAAGAACCCTATTAGGCATACAAAGAAAAAGAACATTACAATAAAGTATCATTACTTGAGAGAATTTGTTTAAGACAAAGAAGTGAGAATGAAATATGTGAATACAAAAGAACATATAGCTAATATATTCACAAAGGCCTTATCTAAGGATGTACATGAATATCTTAGAGGTAAACTAGGGGTGATACCCCTATCCAAAGATACTTAAGAAGAAAGAGTAGTGCCCTGCATCAACTGAGTTGGATGACATATTTTACAAATTGATGTAGTGGATCTTACTTTAGGACCCGCTTGAAGTAAGGAAGGATTTGAAGTATAAGATTTATAGTCACGTGCAAGGTGACGAGGGAGAACCTGAATTGATTACATCTGCATGTATAGATGACAAGTCTTTGGCATTGTTGTCAAAGAGGGAGATATAAGAGAAAGAGGGAGAATATCGCAAAGAGTTGTACCTAAAACTTGAAGAACGTGTTGAGGGAGATATTAGAGAGATCAAAGAAGGAAGGAGAAAGATTGTAGAAGAGGGACAAGATTAGATGAGGGAGAAATCTAAGATCACAATATACAAAGGAATGCACACATACATATAGAGGGATAGATTTCAATACAAGGTATTAAGCTTCTTTTTGGTATTGTTGTTGGTATTGGTTTGTCATCAATGTCAAAGAGGGAGATTTTTGAAGTGAAGAAGATTGATGAAACCTACCATGGAAAAATCATTATTTTGTCACTGATGTCAAACCTACTACTTGTTGGTGAGACAATTTCTTACTTTGGTTTGAATGCTACCAATTGATTGATTGATAAAGATGATTTGAAAATAAAGGATAATAGGAGAACCTAGAGAAAGGTTGAGTTATTTGGTGTATAAAAGGAGCACTAAGACCAAACAAGACATTGATGATATAGTGTATTTTTTATCTACTTAAGGCTATAATGAAAGAATACTTGAGAAAAGACTAGAAGAAGGCTAAGTAAAGAAATGTGTCTGTCAAGCCTGATCGATCAAATAGTGCAAGTCGAGAAAAGTCAGTACAAGCCAAGAAGAAAATTAGTTCAAGCCGAGTAGTAAGTTCAATATGTGTCGAGTGAGGAAAGTTAGTATGTGCCAAGCACTAGTAAAGACTCAGTGGATGCTAAGCAACCTAGTGTTGGCTAAGCATCAGATAACAATGTTTGCCGAGCAAACAAAGTGTTATTATCGAGTACTAGTAAAATGAGCTAGATCAAAGATTTAATGAATTTGAGCCAAAATTTTTGATTTCTTAAATTGTGTGAAGCATGTGGAAGATTACTATGATGAGCTGGTGGCACATAATTCAAGATAAACTATTTTGAGGTGAATTCAAAGAGGAGTGTAGAGAGAGTTTCTAAAAGGGAATAAAATGGAAAAGTGAATAGATTCATTGAATCTTACCTAACCCTAGAATGAAAAATTGTGGTTAAGCGACAAAAGATCTAAATTTTGTATTTATAGAGATAACAATCCAAAAGCAATTATTGTCATGTGTAAGAACCTAAGGAAGACAAGAAGTCCAAGGTGTTGCTTCATATGTTGGCCAAATAGAAGAGTCTACATTTGAGATACAAATCAAGAAAGCTTAAGGTGATGAAGGCTTGAAGGGTGAACAAGCTGTTAGAGATGAAGATGCTGGATGCCAAGCAGAATGGAGCACTGAATGTGAGATTTGTAATTTGCAAGTGAGTTGTTATTGTTATTAGATCAAGTCTTGTTGTTACTCTCTAACAATTTTATCAGTCTGGATAAATGCTTTGGACTAAGGTTAACCTAATAGTCATTAGTAAATCCTTTAACAGGGTGAAATTCTAATGTAATGTTCTAAAGTCCTCTAAAAAGGCTCACTCCTAAAAGGGTGGTTGAAATCCTTTAACCAAGTCACATTTAACAGTGTGCATGACAACCTTAACAGGGTTGGCTCCTCACAAAGATCACTTCAGAAGAGTGAAAATTGGTAGCATGTTACTAGTGGTTTTTCCCAAATTAGGTTTCCATGTAAAATCCTTATGTCAAAATGTGTGATTAATTCTGTGGTATTGCATATTTACATTTCTACAAAGTTATTTTGCATAGGACAAAAATATGCATATGTTTATGATATTGAATGATCAATGCATGCATAAGAATAAGTTGCAGTAGTGAAAAATTTTATTTGTACATTTGGACCTTGGATAATTGATTCACCCCCCTCTCACTTATTCTAATGTATTCCAACAAGTGAAGGGTTCTATTATCATCTAATAGAAAAAGTGACTTATTCATAGTAGTGAAGTGAAAGGGAAAGATAAGTGATATAAGATCAAAGGAGAGGATCAGTTAGCAAGGAGAAGAATCAAAATCATCTTGCAAAGAAAATCGAGAGTCAAGTACTAAATCAATTCTAGTTAACTTGAATCAGGATAAATCCTTAAACAAAGTCATCTTAACAGATCTTTGTAAATCTCCTAATAGAGTCCTTTTTTTGTTGTAAGTTTCAAATCCTCTAACAAGGTGAGACCTAACAATCTCTTAATCTTTTAACATGACATACCTCGCATAGGTTAGATCATATCTTATGATCAAACATTGTAATCATCACGAGTTAACTTTATTACTGCAGTAGTGAAGATTTGTGGGTGTCATCCCCACCCCAATTTTATCTTCACCTCGGAGGTTTTCTGGGTAACAAATATTGTGTTATGTGTTTTATTTTCATGCATGTGATAGATTAGATTTACATGTTACAACAAGTTTACATTACAAGTTTTTCATGCACACATTATTGATAGATGTGAATGAATTGGTGAAAAGTTTAAAGTGTTTAAGATTATGATTCACCACCCCTCTTAGTAACTTGTTTATCCTATTTACAACTCCATAAATCAATAGATTTATATATTTTATCAATTATGAAATTGTCAAGGGCATTAATATGAGCATGAATATGACTAGTTATGCATTACAAGAAATAATATACTTTGATCAATACATATTTAAATTTTGATGCTATAAGGAGAATTGCATGGATATCCACGAGATGGAATCTATTAGAAAGGTATATTAAGTCACCCTAATCATTAACTTGAGTTATTTAAACTTGATGTATTTTGATGTACTTACTGTTCCACGAGTACATTGAAATTTCTTAATGATAATGAACTAGAATTATTTTTTTAATGATGAAATAATGGTGTTCTTTTGACAAAGTGGTCAATGCCTCCTTATGTGTATGTTTATTTGACTGTTCAAATTATGTGGTTGCATATGATGAATGAAATTATTGATGATGAAGAGTGTTTCTTTTAATTAGTTAATTATTTTTTGATTTCCATTTTCTTGTTTAATGTATGATTTCCTAAAAGGAAAATATATTAAATTGAATGATATAATGAAACAATTCAAATATATGTGTGTGTGTGTACGCGAGTGTCTTCATTAAATATCGTAGACGTTGAAAGATTGCTTCTTATGAAGAATAAATAATAATAGAAAGAGAAATGTCAATTTTCTCTATCTACCCTCCTCTTTATATATTTTTTAGTAATTGATCTTCAATATATCTTTGACACACCTATTGCACCCCAAGGTACAATTGCTAGTTTAAATTTCTAATAAAATAAAAAAGAGTGGTAGGATATGGAAAAATAGGAAAGCTAGAATTAAAATTGAGCTTTTAGAGGCCTCCAAAAAGTGAGGGGAATGAAGCTATAATAATTTGCAACCTTTGTAGATTTCATCCATTATTTAGTGTCATATTTCTATCATGTAATCAACAATGGCATTTCAATAAAACAATCATATTCTATTGTGTCAAGTTTTTGTTGCTTTAAATAACCCTATCATAGTTTAATCTCCACTTAGTGTTTCATTTTTCCTTATTATAAAAATATATCTTTAATTCATGCATTTTTGGATTAAAAGAATTATGAAGACTTAATTAACAATTTTCTTTTCTCCATCTTTGTGATACATGTTTTAGTTGTAAGTGTTATCTAGGATTTTTGGAGGATCATTAATCAACTCCAACACTTTCTTGTCACTTTCTCATTTTAAATTTTATTTGTTAATGAGATTGTAAAATTTTTAGGGAGAAGAACATGACATATCTTCTTTTTCATAAACATATACACACCACTAGACTACATATTTGACCTTGTTTCGTAATGAATTAAAAGTAGATTACAATGCATTTGCATTTGAAATTAATAAAAAGAAATATCAAAAGTGCATAATTCAAAATACATTGAAGGAAAGATACATATAAAACCATTTAGGATAAGACTAACTAAACATGGGAAGCAGAACCTTTGTTTGAAATATAGTATAAAGGTAACTCAAAAAGTAAATAGTCAAATTAGTGAGTTAAAAGTAAATATTTTATTAGTAGCTATTTTGTGTAATTAAATAATTAAATGTATATTGTTGATTTGTAGCTAATAAATAAATATTATGTTAATACTTATGTCAAAACTTCTCTCTACAAAAGGTTGTTTAGAGGTTTGAATCAAGAGGTTTTATAAATCTTATAATTAAATATTAAATTGTTTAATAGTCTTATTTGATTGTTTTCCAGATCATAACTAATTAATTATTTTATTTTATTAAATTATTAAGATAATTTACAACTTGTTTAGATTAGGGAAAACCTCTCTATTAACCAAACCATTGTTGTTTCTTTTAGTTCATTCTTTTATTTGAGAATTTAAATACCCTCCTCTACAAAAATGAGCTCATTGACACATTTATTTTTTATATTAAACATTATACATATTTAATACCTTTTTATATTTACAGAATAATGTTATTGAAGATCCAACCATGCCTCGTTTTATGAACAAAAGTGAAAATAAGGTAATAAACTCACAAAACTATAGTCCCCTATTCATATGAATTTTGACAATTAAGAACTCAAGTATATATGACTAAATATATCTTTTTAACATTTATTCTTTTGAAATATTTAGTCATAATATATAATTTTGATTATTTATCTTAATCTATGTTTACAGAATAAACTTAAAGACGACTCTTCAACAACTGAGTTATATAAAGAGGTAATTATCCTAATAGTTATTTTCTTTTCAATATTTCATAAAATTGCTGTTAAGTTTGTCTTTTATTTAAATTGGCACATTGCAAAGACACATCAATATACGTTAAATTCTACATATAAATGATTATGTATGCATTTTTAAAAAAATATTTTCTTACAAATATATGATTTGATTCTAAAGTTTATTTGTGAAATTAATTATAAATATATTTCAATCTTATTTTATACTATTAAAAGCTTAACTATTATATTTTTTACTATACTATATCAAGGATATGACCTTACAATTCACACAAAATTATATCATATTTTTGCTAAAATAATGTCTTTATAAACATGCTAAGTTTTTCAAAGGTTCATCAACTTATGAATGTGTCTTTAAAAAATATATTATTTCATATATATGTTCAAAATGGTTGAATAAAATACAAATATAAACCAAATTATTATCCTAAATCATTTTATATCAAACAAATTAATATTCAAAATCATTCTATATCGAATGAAACAAGAACATATGAAACAATTTTCAATATACATGAATATTTATTTCTTAAAAAATATAGTTTATTTTGGTATAGTATTTACAACAATTTTGAATGTACATAATGTAGGATGTAGGATATTGTGCTTAGTGATTTACCTAGTGCACATGTAGGAAGCTTCTCACTTTTAATGGATAGTTGTCACTTTTCTACCTTAGGTGGATGATAAGTTATCACTTTATATTCCAAGTCAAATATTAATACACATGTCATAATTTTATGCCATCCTATGTTCAACAAAGAGATCTTGAAAAATTCAAAGATGCAAGTATCACATTATTGAGAATAATTACAAGCAAGAGAGCACACAAAAAATCTACTATACAAGTAAGCTAGTCTAGAAAATCATCCACCTCCCAATCTCTCAAACTATTTTTGAGATGGTTGAAAATATGGTAAATGACCAAAAAGAGGCACAGTAGATGGAGCTATTTCAAGTTCCAAACAAGGATCATGCTCTAGCGATGATTTACAAAATGGGCCAATACAAGCTTTGTTCAAAGATTTTGAAAGCATTCAAGATAGCTCATGATGGTTATTTTTAATAGCTTCATGTATATCATGACTCCTAAAATTATTGTCAACACTATCATCCAAATTAATTTTAATAGATTACATGTTAGCCAATTGAGGCTCAATACATATAGTATGAATATTGGATTCAAGAAAATGGGTAATGGAGTTCATACGCAAAAAAGATAAGGATAAGAGAAGTGATTTATTCTCTGAACATAATTGTAAGAATTTATAATGAAACAAGTGATTACTTAATGCAATATAGTAATTAAATAATTGCTTAATAACCTATTTAAGCAATCAAAGCACATAAGAAATGCAATTAAGCTCAAACCTTAACATCCATATTAGAAACAAGAGCACATTATGTCAAGTTAAATCAAAAAATAATATATACTAAAAGGGTGGTTGCTAGTATAAATATCTAATTATGAAAACAAGAGATCAAATCCATTCCCATCAACCATTTCATTTGGGGAGATGATCATTTCACCCAATTAGAAACCAATTGAGGTAGATAAGACATGGGTAGAAAGTGATTTGGAGTGATGTTCATATATTCCTATTAATTGTCACTAATTGATTTAATGTACTATGAAATTGTGCACAGTTCACTATAAATAGAGAGCTACAGGTTTTCTCACATAGTATTAGATATAGGTTGTGTAGCATTTAAATCTTAGATCTAAAAACATTTACACAAGGGATAAACATGTTGGTTATGTTGAATAGGGTTTTTCCTCCATCAAGCCCTAGGTGGATGCAACCTTTCTATAGTAATAATGTCTTAAATAAATCTCAAATATAAAGAAAAAAGTGCTAAATCACAATGATGGTGCTATGAAGGTGTTAGGATTAACCTCAAATAGAAATAACAGCTACATGCAATTATAACCAATATTATAAAATAATAGATCACACAAAAGAGAACACAAGACACTAGGATTTAACTTGGCTCACCCAATCCCTGAGCTACATCCATCGATAAAAAGTCCAATATTATTATTATCCAACAATTATAATCTACAATTCCTTATAGCTCAATACCATCGCAAGAAGCTACAATATCACCATTACATTATGAAATCCCTAACCCTAAGCCTTTTTATACAAGATTTTTACTGCTTACAAAATTAGGGCTAGAATAAGTTGTCCAATAGAAAAATAGTAGTCGACATCTTTTATAATATAAGGTCATTTTTGGCCTTGAGGGTGCTACCCCCCAAAATCCCCATGGGGGTGTTGCCCCTCGACCCAACCTTATACTATGGCAAGGAGCGCATTTAGGGTACTACCACAAGACTTTGCAGGGGCACTACCCCTTGACCCCATCTTGGGGGCACTACCCCAAAACCTCTGTAGAAATAATATGGGGAGAAAAACATGCCAAATAAACCTCCAAGTTTGATTAGGATCCACATCACAACAATCTCCCACTTGGAGATTGATTAGACTTGATGTAGGGAGCTCCCCTTAATACCATAAACTCATAATAGAAATATAGAAACAACATAAAACATGAGAACAAAATATGGACTTCTTATTTGCATCGCCGCAAATGCAAAATTACAAAATTCATAACTACAATATGCTAACCCACATGGGCACCTTTAGTACAATAATTTGCAAAACAAGTTGCAAACTATCACCCAGAGCTATCCTAGACAATGTTTGGGACTTTCTTAAATAGGCAATTTTATGCCACCCAGGAAGGTTCTAGATGCCCAAACTTAATATCTAGGGCCAACATATCCTAACAATACACATAGAGTCGGCCAAATACATCTTTGACAAATTATTTTAGAAATTTCGGTAGCCCAACTTCCAAAGGCCATAACTCACGAACCGTTGCTCCTATTGGCTATTATAAACACTTTTCAAAAATGCCAACATGTGATCTACATGCTTAGAACCATGCTAGCACCCTTCCTTTGAGTTTTTGGACCTCATCTGGGCACTCTAAGGATTCCAACGATGATCTTGGAGATTTTTCTACAAATTTTTCTACCGAAAATCCACAATAACTTCTCTGATACTTAAGCTAGAGCAATGAGATTTTTATGGTAGGCTTATATCTCTAAAATGAACCTTCTTATAGAAAATGAGAACATTCTAAACTCATATGAAAAACTTACTGAAAATAGTAAGTTTTCATAAATAGTAACCACCCTGTCTACTAGCCCTTATTAAAATAGAAAAGACTAAAAACAAAATATTTTTGGGTGATGCAAGATTTACCTTACACCTAGGATGCTCTTGCATCAGACACCCAGGGTAATTTAAGAAGTGACCCTGTCACATCTCAGGTGTTTAGAGGAAAACCAAGACAGTTGACCTCCTCCTTTGCTAGCCATGATGAATCCTCAACTGGTCTCCCTTTCCATTTGACTAGATATTCCTCATAAGTTCTGTTTTTGGTACTTTTTCCAACATGACTTTCTAGTATCTCCTCAATCTCCTTTGTAGCCGAACTAGTTGCTGGAATGCTCAACTGTGCTTCTATAACTTCATCTCCATCACCTCCTTCATAATACTCTTTCAAATATGAAATATGAAATACTGGTGAAATATTCAATTTAGCAAGTAACTCCACTTCATATGCATTTCCAGAATCATGCCTCTTCACTATCTTGCAAGGTCCAAACTTATTCATCTTCAACTTATTATATGCACCCACTGGAAAATGCTCCTTTCTCAAATGAACCATGACTTCATCTCTAATCTAAAATTCCTTATATCTCCTTTTCACATCTGCCTTAGCCTTATACTATGTATTCATCTTTATGATGTGCTTCCTTACCTCCTCATCAATGTTCTTCAAATTTTCTAGAAAATCTTTTGCTTCAGCACTACTTATCTCTCTTTTATCCAACTGTCTCAATTCAAAAGCATTTCTGGGACTACTCCCATATACAATCTAGAATGGTGATTTACCAATACTCCTATTGATAGAATTATTATATGCAAATTCTTCCTATGGTAAAATCATATCCCATCCTTTTGGTTTATCTCCAACCAAGCATCTCAACAAATTTCCCAAACTGTGATTCACAACTTCTATCTGTCCATTAGTCTGTGGATGATGTGATGAACTAAATTTCAAATTTGTCTTCAACTTCTTCCACAATGTACGCCAAAAATACCCAACAAATTTGGTATCTCGATCTGAAACTATACTCTTTGGCAGACCATATAATCTCACCACTTATTTGAAAAACAACTCTGCTACTTGAACAACATCACTAGTCTTCTTGCAAGGAATAAAGTGTGCTATCTTTGAAAACCTGTCAACCACCACAAAAATAGAATCATGCCCGTGATGTATCCTCGGTAATCCAAGAACAAAATCCATGTTGATATCCTCCCACAACTTCTCTGGTACAGGTAATGGCTAATACAACCTTATTTTCCACTTCACTCCTTTCACCATCTGACATACTTTGCAACTTTGTACAAAAATTTTCATATCTTGCTGCAATTGTGGCCAGTAGTAATTTTCAGCAACCAAAGCTATGGTTTTATCTCTACCAAAATGTCCAACCAATCCTCCACTATGCTTCTCCTTGATGAGACTCTCTCATTGAACTTCTGGGATGCACAACTGGCTTTCTTTGAACAACATATTATCCTAGATCACGAAATCCTATCAAGTGTAATAGGTTCTATACAAGCCTTCCATGCTTCACCAAAATCAACATCATCTAGATACAATGTACTGAGTTCCTTGAACCCAATCACCTCTATTTGCATTTCTGTCAGCAAAATTTGTCTTCTACTAAGAGCATCTACAACTTTGTTAGACTTGAGAGCAATGTTTCTAGATTATATTGTGTGAGTTTTTTTAGCATCAACATTTCAGATCACACTACATGATCCATCATCAGGATGAGAGAATGCCAGAATAGGAATAATGTAGACGAAGAGACCTCAAGCATTCCTAAAAGGAGGGGAAAGGAGGGGCACAGAAACCAAGAAGACCACAAATAAAGACAAAACTAAAAAGAGAATAAGAAAAGAATAGAAAACTAAGAAAGCAAATTGATATAGAGAATGTAAAAGAAGTAAAATGATAGATATAAAACAAACATAAAGTAAAATGGATAAATATATAACTAATTGTCTATATATATATATATATATATATATATATATATATATATATTTATAAATGGAAACAAAAATGAATATGAAAGAGCCAGCAAGAGAAATAATGATCTAAGCAAATATATCAACAAATAAGAAAACAAATCCATACAAGAATATGCGAGAATATATACAAGGAAGGCTATAAACATAAAAAGACATACATACATACATACATACATACATACATACATACATACATACATATATATATACATACATATATATATATATATATATATATATATATATATATATATATATATATATATATATATATATATATATATATATATATATATGCAATCATAAGTATAAATAAATAAAAAAGAAGTCATGAAACAAAATACCCCAAATAAATAAATAAATAACTAAAAAATAAATAAATGACTATATATATGTGTGTGTGTGTGTGTGTGCAAGCCTAAGAATAAGTATGCAAGTAAATGTATATATTTACCTAAACATGTAAGCACAAAATAACCCAAATCTAAATACTAACATAAAAAAATAAAAATACAAACTTGAAAAATACATAAATAAATAATAAAAACAAGCAAAGGATCAAATTACCAACAAATCAAAAAAATAAAATAAATAAATAAATAAATATATATATATATATATATATATATATATATACACACACACACACACACACACACACATATATTAATATATTTGTTTATTTATATTTTTTATTTATTTGGAGTATTTTGTTTCATGGCTTCTTATTTATTTATTTATACTTATGCTTTATACTTATATACCACTGTTTAAGGTACACTCTGATACCACTGATGAAGGTACACTCTGCTACCACTAACAAAGGTATGCTCTGATACCACTAATGTAGGGCCACACCACCCATACCAACTCACAACCAAAAATGCAACAAGATGGAGACAAAGAGATGACAAAATGCTTCATAAAGCGTCCATTAATACTTGCAATTCATTACAATATTCTCCAAATGGAAAAACTTCAAACTCTTATAATATAAGAGAGAATTCCTCACTAAGAGCTTCCAACTAGAAGAGCTTACAACAAAAGAGCTTATTCGCTACACCTTGAGAGCTTCTAATGTAGGGCCACACCACCCGTACCAACTCACAACCAAAAATGCAACAAGATGGAGACAAAGAGATGACAAAATGCTTCATAAAGCATCCATTAATACTTGCAATTCATTACAATATTCTCCAAATGGAAAAACTCCAAACTCTTATAATATAAGAGAGAATTCCTCACTAAGAGCTTCCAACTAGAAGAGCTTACAACATTGGAGCTTATTCGCTACACCTTGAGAGCTTCTAATGTAGGGCCACACCACCCGTACTAACTCACAACCAAAAATGCAACAAGATGGAGACAAAGAGATGACAAAATCCTTCATAAAGAATCCATTAATACTTGCAATTCATTACAATATTCTCCAAATGGAAAAACTCCAAACTCTTATAATATAAGAGAGAATTTCTCACTAAGAGCTTCCAACTAGAAGAGCTTACAACAAAAGAGCTTATTCGCTACACCTTGAGAGCTTCCTTACAAGAGATTACATTCGAAGAGCTTCTACTTGAAGAGCTTACACTTGAAGAGCTTCTACTTGAAGAGCTTACACTTGAAGAGCTTGATTAAAAATGAACCTAAGCCTTCCTTAGATAGGCACTTGCATGATTTATCCTCAACATTCTAGAATATCCACAACCTTCTACAATATTCACAACTTTCTAGAATTCCACCTAAATACAACTAAGCACCACCATGTGGCCCAATTAGAAAATTACATTTCCTTTACAAATGGAATAACAACTATTTTTATTATTTTTCTATTTACGCCACCTATGCACCTTGAAAATAGGAATTCCTCTTTTCTCCTTTTTTTTTTTTTTCTATTTTTCAATTTATTATTATTTTCTTTCAATTTTCGTCACTTTCTCTCTCCTCCACAATTTTTGTTTTGTTTTTTGTTTTCCTAATAATTTAATTTTCCCATGCAAGATGCTCCTACATCATATATACATATATATACGTTTATTTATATATATTTTTAGCTTTTTATTTATTTATTTGGGGGTATTTTGTTCCGTGGCTTTTTTTTTAATCTATTTATGTTTATTTGTTTAGTTTGTATTTTTATATCTGTCCTTTCCTTTATTTTTCTATTTGCTATTTTTTGCCTTGGTGTCATTTTCTTATATATATATATATATATATATATATATATATTCATGTATATCTTTTTATGTTTATAGCCTTCCTTATATATATTCTCGCATATTCTTGTATGGATTTGTTTTCTTATTTGTTGGTATATTCACTTAGATCATTATTTCTCTTATTGGCTCTTTCATATTCATTTTTGTTTTCGTTTATATATATATATATATATATATATATATATATATGGACAATTAGTTATATATTTATCCATTTTACTTTATGTTTGTTTTATATCTATCATTTTACTTCTTTTACATTCTCTATATCAATTCGCTTTCTTAGTTTTCTATTCTTTTCTTATTCTCTTTTTAGTTTTGTCTTTATTTTTGGTCTTCTTGATTTTTGTGCCCCTCCTTTCCCCTCCTTTTAGGACTGCTTGAGGTCTCTTGATCTACATTATTCCTATTCTGGCATTCTCTCATCTTAATGATGGATCATGTAGTGTGATCTGAAACGTTGATGCTAAAAAATCTCACACAATCTAATCTAGAAACATTGCTCTCAATTCTTAATGGATTGTGGAAATCTGATAACGTTAATTTGTTAGATTTCCCACTCTTGTGTTTCAAAACAAATGTATAACTCTGCAAAAACTCAACCCACTTTAAATGCCTTTGGTTCAATTTTTCTTGACTATTCAAATATTGAAAAGCTTGATGATCAGTATACAAAACAAACTCCTTAGGAAGAAGATATTGTCTCCACTTCAATGCTTGAACTATAGCATACAATTCTTGATCATACATAGAATATTTTATTTTTGCATCATTCAACTTCTCACTGAAATAAGCAACAAGTCTATGTTCATGGCTCAAAACAACTTCTATTGCAGTATCGCTAGCATTACAGTCTACTTGAAACACCTTCTTAAAATTAGGAAGTGCTAAAATAGGCTGCTTAATAACTTTCTATTTCAATAGATTGAAACTCTTATCTGCTCCTACAATCCACTTAAACTCTTTCCTATCCCCTCTCATTGTTTTAGTCAAGGGTCCACAAATATTGCTAAAACTTCTTATGAACTTTCTGTAAAATGTAGCCAGTCCATGAAAAGATCTTACCTTTGTCACACTCCTCAGAGTAGGCCATTCAAGGATAGCCTTCACTTTCTCTGGGTCCATTTTTAGACCTTCTCTTGAGACTACAAATCCCAGGTACACTAACTCTTTCTTTACAAAACTGCACTTCTTCAGGTTTATCATCAACTTTTCTTCCCTCAACTTATCAAACACCTTGCGAATATGAATCAAATGCTCCTCTAATGCCTTACTAAAGATCAATATATCATCTAGGTAAAAAATGACAAACTTATCTAGAAACTCCTTTAGTACCTCATTCATAAGCCTCATGAAAGTGCTTGGTGCATTGGTTAGCCCAAAGGGCATGACTAACCACTCATATAGTTCTTTCCTTTTCTTGAAAGCAGTCTTCCACTCATCACCTTCTCTAATATGAATCTGATGATACCCACTCTTCAGATCTATCTTTGTGAAATACTTAG
This sequence comes from Cupressus sempervirens, assembly GCA_028749045.1. Classification (NCBI taxonomy): domain Eukaryota; kingdom Viridiplantae; phylum Streptophyta; class Pinopsida; order Cupressales; family Cupressaceae; genus Cupressus; species Cupressus sempervirens. Next base: position 872,216,626 of record CM053786.1, read on the forward strand.
CTCTACTCAAACAATCCATAATATCATCCATCCTTGGCAATGAAAATCTATACTTTATTGTGATCTTGTTGATAGGACAAGAATCTATGCACATCCTCCATTCTCCATTCTTCTTTGGTGCTAATACTGTTGGTATAACACATGGACTCAAACTCTCTCGAATCAACCCCTTCCACAATAATTCATGAACTTGCCTATTCAACTCTTCAAATTTTGTTGGTGTCATTCTATGTGCTGCCTTGTTTAACAAATAGGCTCTTAGAACCAAATCCATCTAGTGACTGATCTTCCTCATTGGGGGCAATCCTTTAGGTACATTATTTGATACTATATCAGAAAAATCTCTCAACATATCTGCAAATTCTGCAGGGTACCTCCTCTACTTCTTCTTTACTATCTTTAGGAATTATAGAAAAACACATATGCTCATGCTTAATACCTTTAAGAAACTCTTTTCAATCAACAAAACATATTCTGGCAACACTACATACCTTTTCTTCTTTATCCTTCAACGACTTCAACTTATGTTTCACTTCATCCTTAGTTAGAGTGTAGGTATTTGCTCGCCCATCATGTACAACATGCTTGTCAAACTACCATGGCCTACCCAACAACATATGACATATGTCCATAGGTAAAATATCACATAGTACCTCATGCTGATAGCTTCTAATCTTGAACTTCACTAAGCACTGCTCATTGACCATGAACTTATGGTCATCTTGCACCCAAGCAATATGGTATGGAGACAGGTGTTTCTTCCTTTTTAGCTTCAACTTGGTGACCATAATTTATGACACCAGGTTGTAAGTACTTCCACCATCAATTATCACATCACAATACTTATCTTCACATATGCACCTTGTGCGAAACAAGCTCTTTCTTTGTCTAGGTTCATTCTCACTACTCAGCAAGACTCTTCAGTTAACTAGGACTTATCCTCTTTCAACATCTTCAGAATGTGAGGATCTGGCATCTTTATCAACATGTGCAACTCTTGCCTAACCTTATGTTCTTTGATCTATCCTTCCTTGGCGATGGGTACATTCAAATGCTCTATGCCCTTCTTCTTCGTAGTGAAAACATTTTCTATGGAAGCCTCCTCTTTCAGATCCTTTTCCTCTGCCTCTTCCTCTCTGATCTCTATTGTTCTAATCATGGAAATGATTGAAATTGTTTCCCCTCTAGTTTTGACTGCTACTTTCAACCTCATCCTTGTTCTTTTAATCATCATTATGACCACCATAAGATCGTCCACCGGATCTTCCACTGCGAACTCTTCCACTATTCTTATTGTTAAAATTCTTGCTCAGTTTCTTCTCAACTCTTAAAGGGAAAAATGGTATGCCTCCTTAATATTTCTCATTTGAACTAGACTTAGCTCATCCTAAATGCTTGGCCTTAACCCATTAAGATAACAGGTGACTTTCTCCTGATCAGCTTCTGCATGGCCAGTTCTAATGAGAACTCGATAGAACTCTTCGGTATACTCTTGAACAAATTTTCCTGCTTGCTTCAACCCTTGCATCTTTTTCAATAGATCAAGCTCATAATCCATGAGAATGAATTGTCACTTTAGTTTATCTTTTATCTTATCCCATCTAGTGATTTTGTCCTTTCCCTTTCTATTTCACTCCTACTGAACCTCCTGCCACCAAATCTGTGCATGTCCCTTTAGTTTTGCCTTTGCAAACTTGACCCTATTAGGATCATCAATATATTCATACTCAAAGTATTCCTCTAGTTCATTGATCCAATTGATTAACTCCTAGGGGTTAAGATTTCTCGAAAATGTGAAAACCTCAAACTTAGGTCTTTTTCCAATCTTGGAGATGGTCCTAAAAAGCTTCTCTTCCTCTGGATTTAGAACTACTCTACTTCGACATTTTCTTCTACTTCATCCTCATCCTCACTTTCATCTCTTATGGGAAGATTCATTCCTCTACGCATTTTTTCTTCCAATGCTTGCATTTATCTTTCGAGGGCTCAAAAACCCTTAGGTATAACACCTATAGCTCTTCCCCCACGCTCTCTTCATGGATGCATTTTTGCACTTCCATTGAAACCCTAGTGCAAACTACCTCACAATCGACAATCTATCTACATGCTCAACCCAAACCACAGTCTTGGTGCGAACTACCTCATAGTCAGCGATCTGTCCACACACTCAAGAACTCTAGCTTTGATGCCACTTGATACAGGGAGCTCCCCTTAGTACCATAAACTCATAACAGAAACATAGAAATAATAAAAAATACGAGAACAAAATATGAACTTCTTATTTATACTGCAAATGCAAAATTACAGAATTCATAAGTACAATATGCCAACTCACATGGATACCTTTAGTACATTAATTTGCTGGCCTAGACAATGTTCGAGTGTTTCTTAAATAGGCAATTTTATGCTACCCAAGAAGGTTCTAGATGCTCAAACTTAATACCTAGGGATGACAAATCCTAACAATACATATAGAGTTGGCCAAATACATCTTTGACAAATTATTTTAGAAATTATGGTAGCCTAACTTTTGAAGGCCATAACTCACGAACCATTGCTTTGATTGGCTATTATAACCATTTTTCAGAAACACTAGCTCCTAATCTACAAGCTTAAAACAACACTAGTGCGAAAATTTTTCTACACAATTTTTCACCAAAAATATGCAATAACTTCTCTAATAATTAAGCTAGAGCAATGAGATTTTTATGGTAGGATTATATCTCTAAAAAAAACCTTCCTGTAGAAAATGATAACATTCCAAGTTCATATGATAGACTTAATTAAAATAGAAAGTTTCAATAAATAGAAACCACCCTATCTACTAGCCCTTATTAAAATAGAAAAGACTGAAAATAAAATAGTTTTGGGTAATGCAAGATTGTCCTTACACCCAGGATGCTCCTGCATCAAGACTCCACAATAATAACCTCCCTCCTAGAGACTGATCATAGTGCTGCTAAACCTGTAGCTCCCACTAGAATATCAAACCACCCTAGACTCTACTGCTCTTTTATTTTGTTTAGTCTAAAAGACCAACTAAAGTTGAAGAGGAATTCAAATTCTCCCTTATTACTGCCTTGGTAAACATATCTATTGGATTATCATCTATATGTATCTTCTCCAGCTATAACTATCCATCATCCAAAACTGATTGAATAAAATGGTACTACAACTGTATGTGTTTTGTCTTGGAATGCAGAGCTGAATTCTTTGCAAGATGAATGACACTCTAGCTATCCATAAACAAATAATTATCCCTCTGTGGATGTCCCATCTCTTCCATGAAGAACTAAAGCTATATCACCTCCTTGGTTGCCTCTATAGCAGCAACATACTCTACCTTTGTAGTGGTTAAAACATTAATCTTCTACAACCTATAAACCTAGCTCACTGTTAATCCATGAATAGTAAATACATAACTTGTAGTACTCTGCTTGGTATCAATATTGCCTGCTAAATATGAGTCAACATAGCCATGTAAATCAGTAATAGAGCCCTCAAAATGTAAACACTTATTGGATGTTCCTCTCAAATATTTGAGAATCCATTTAACTACATTCCAATGCTCAATTCCTGGATGATTGATATACCTGCTAATGACTTACACTACATATGCAATATCTAGCCTAGTACATACCATAACATACATTAACTTCCTATAGCTGAAGTATAAGGTACCTTGGACATCTTAGCCTCCTCTTATTATGTCTTTGGATGCATATCCTTAGTCAATTTCAAATGACTAGGTAAAAATGTGCTAATAGCTTTAGCATTCTCCATAGAGAAACATTGCAACACCTTTGCAAAATAATCAGCCTGAGCGAATGTCAATTTTATATTTTTCCTATCTCTCCAAATTTTCATACCAAGGATTTGTTTTGCTGGCCCCAAATCCTTCATAGCAAATGAATGTGCTAACTATTTCTTTAAACCCTTAATGTGATCCATGTTAGACCCAGCTACAAGCGTATCATCAACATATAAACCTAAAATAATGTAGTTGTTATCATCCAACCTCTTAAAGTAAATACAATGATTTGAATGACACCTACTGTATCCATGCTCATGCATAAAACTATCAAATTTTAGATACTATTGCCGAGATGCTTGCTTCAAGTCATATAAACTTTTCTGTAATTTGCACACTAAGTTGTCCTTACCTTTGACCTCAAATCCCTGTGGTTGTGCCATATATATCTCTTCATCCAAATCACCATGAAGAAAGGTTGTTTTAACATCATGTTGATCCAAATGCAAATCTTCAGTAGCCACAATACTTAAAATAGTGTGAATAGAAGTCATTTTAACAACAAGAGAAAACATCACATCAAAATCAATGCACTTTTTCTATGAAAATCCTTTTACCACTAACCTAGCATTAAATTATTTCTTACCTCCATCCTCTTCTTTCAAACTGTAAACCCATTTATTCTATAAAGCCTTTTTACCTGCAAGCAAGCATAAATCCCATGTCTTATTTTTCAGCAAAGAGTCCATTTCTTCTTTCATTACAGACTCAAACACTGAATCTTTGTATCCACCTACACAAATTCATCATAAAATCCAAGCTCACCAGCATCAATAAGTAAAATAGAATACAAAGGAGGAAATCTTTCTGGAGGTCTACTTAGCCTTGTTGATTGTCTAACATTCATTGGGGCGTGTGGTATTTGTTGTTGTGATTATTGTAGATTATGATAAATTGCTAGAACATCATCTTTTGGAGTACCATCTAGCACTACATAATCATTTTCTTTCTTCTCATGTTGCTGCAACAGATCTTTGTACAACACTTTTTCATTGAATATGACATCTCTACTTCTTACAAGTTTACAATTTTCAAAATCCCAAAGCCTATAACCAAATTCATCAATGCCATTGCCAACAAATACACATTTCTTTGACTTAGCTTCTACCTTGGTTCTATTTGTAGAATCTATATGAGCAAATGCTTCACAATCAAAGGTTTTGAGAAAAGAATAACTCACCTTCTTACTAGTCCATGCTTCCTTTGGAATACCATAGCCCAAAGGAGTAGAGGGACCTCTATTAATCAAATATACAATAGTATTGATAGCTTTTGCCCACATGTTTAAGGGCAACCCTGTATGCAACCTCATGCTTCTTTCATGCTCCATTATAGTCATGTCCATGTATTCAACCACTCCATTTTCTCGTGGAATCTTTGAAACAATTTTCTATCTATGAATACCATTAGTGGAGGAATAATCTTCAAATTCATGACTACAATACTCACCACCATTATTAGATCTAACATATTTTAATTTCTTTCCAGTCTCATTTTCAACCAAGCATTTCCATTTCTTAAAAGTTTGAAATATATTAGATTTTTGTTTAAGGAAATAAACACATACTTCTCTAGTTGCATCATCAATACATGTAACATAATAATGAGAGCCACCAAGGGATGATACCTAAGCTGGTCCCCATAAATTTGTATGCACAAATTGTAATCTCTCACTTTTCTTTTCCTTCACAGTCTTCACAAAATTCATTCTTTTTTTTTTTTCCCCCCATATACACAACTTTCATAGAAATCCATATTAATACATTTCAGACCTGGTAAAACTTTCTTTGAATGAAATACTTCATACCTTTCTTAGTCATGTATCGAAGTCTATGGTGCCATAGCGTTGTATTAGAATCTACAACATTTGTTTGTTCTCCCTACTCAACTGAAAAAATTGTTCTTGAACATTCATTTTTCTCTAAAATAATCAAAGTAGAAGGAACATTATGACTTGTACAAAGATATAAGGTTCCTACTTTCACACCTTTTTCTACTAGAAGGGAACCTTTTGAAACCTTCCACTTTTTTATCATTGAAAGTAACTATACAACCCTCATCATCGAGTTTCCCTACTAAAATTAAATTCATGCTCAGCCTTGGAACATGGCTTACCTCATGTAGTAACCAATGATTTCCATTCTGCAACTTAATCTTAACTTTTCCCTTTCCAACAATTTGATAGGGTTCATTAGCCCCCAAATAAAAAAGTCCAAAATCCCCTTGAACATAGTTAATAAAAAAACCTCTATGAGGTGTAGCATGAAATGAAGCACCACAATCTAAAACCCATGAATCATCAACACTTTCTAAACAAAGAAGCAAAGCATCCTCTTCAGATTTTTTACTTACAAAATTTGCCTCCTTGTTCCCTTCTATTTTATCTCCTTCATTGTTCTTTTGAGTCCAACAATCTTTCTTCTTATGTCCTGATTTCTCATAGTACCAGCAATCTCTTGATCCTCTAAATTGAGACTTCTTCCCCTTTGACTTTCCTTTTGATTTCCCATGACTTCTAGAATTATTTCCTCTCTCAGTCATTCTACCTCTTCTTTGTGCATTCAAAGCACTTCTTGATGTAGATCCACTTGAGGTTTTCCTATGAGTTTCATCACTTAGAATAACACCAATCACATCATCAAATTTTAGGGTATTATATCTAGAAACAAAATTACTTACATCCATTACCAAGCCATTCCAACTTTCAGGCAAGAAACTCAAAATCAAGAGAGCCTTAATCTCTCATCAAAATTAATGCCCATAGAAGATAACTGACTAGTAATAATATTGAACTCATTTAAATGATCTACAATAGATCCACCTTCTGTCATCTTCATATGAAATAAATGCTTCATGAGAAAAACCTTATTTGAAGCAGAGGGCTTTTTATACAATTTTGCTAGGGTTTGTATCAACTCTTCTATTGTCTTTGCTTTGTAATGTTAAATGTCACAGATGGTACCAAGCATAATCAAATTCTTACAAGTGCCTTTCTATCTAAAATCTCCTAGTCCTCATATGTCACATTTCCCTATTTCTTCACATTTCCTTCTAATGGCCTACATAAGTCCTTCTAATAAAGATAGTCCTCCATTTGCACCTTCCATACCTTTAAACTTCTCAACCTTTAGCTTACCCTTGTTTGCCATAGCTCCCACGCAACCATGAGACTCCCACTCAATTATTAGAGCTTCCTGCAAAGGATTGCTAAAAAAAAATGATGACTGTCTTGCTCTAATACCACTTTTTAGGATCAACCTTAGATAGAAATAACATCTACATGCAAATATAACCATTATAAGAAAATAATAGATTGCATAGAAGAGAACACAAGACACCAAGACTTAACACGGCTCACCCAATCCCTGGGCTACATCCACAAACAAAAAGTCCAATATTATTATTATCCAGTGATTATAATCCACAATCCCTTACAGATCAATACCACCACAAGAAGCTACAATTTTTCCATTACATTATGAAATCCCTAACCATAAGACTTTTTATACAAGCTTTTTACCACTTACAAAATTAGGGCTAGAATAAATCATCCAATAGAAAATAGAAGTTGACACCTTTTACCCCTAGGGGTGTTGTCCCCAAACCTCCATAGAAATAATATGTTGAGAAAATCACACCAAATAAACCTTCGAGTCTGATTAGGCTCCACATCACAACAAACGGGATATAAATGTTTTCACTCATGGAAACAATATATGAATTTGATTATGCATCCCATCTTCAATGGTTTTATCCTTTAGTGCTAGATCATCTCCTTCTTTGTCTTAGAAATGACTTAAATACTTGCTCTAGTGTTTTATGGGAGATGAAAAGTTATTATTTTATTGTGATTTGATGAGGAGGCCCCACCTTGTTTTACAGTGAACCTTAATAGAATGTGTGATACAATAAAATAGGCTGATATAGATAATATTTTCCTACTCATCATTATTTTAAATTAACATATTAAAAAGTGGGCCCTTTTTTGTTGGATATTGATGCCTAACATCATAATCCATTGGAACTAGGGAATCATGATCCCTAGTCTAGTTTTGGAGGGCTGGAAGAGAGGTTAGGGGAACTAGAAAGCCATTACTATAGCAATGATAAACTTTGGGTTGAGAAACACCAGTCAAATAAGGGGTTGTACAAAAATGGTTTCTAAATACTGCTAGAGGGTGAGATGTGACCTAACAATATGTTCAAAGAGGTGTATACAAATGAGGTACTAATCTCCAATGATGTGATATTTAAGTTTGTGCATAAGCTAAGAGGGTATTATTACATCACAACCTTTTTTATAACTAAAGTCTCCTGAGGTGTCTAATGTCGAAGTATCTTAGGGGTTGAATCATTTAAGTCTATTTTTTTTCACATTATTTTACAAGTTTCAAGATGTCCACTTGACATGTGGGTATGTACAGGATCATGGTGGGCCAAAAACCAATGATGTAAATAAAAAGTAGTTTTAAAACATCAAAAAGTGATTTGAAATTCCCTCTAATTTTTCTAGAAATTCTAATACCAATGGAGAAATATAACATATGAAACTAAATTTAAGGCATATAATGAACATATGAAATCTTGTTGTGAGTTAGTATTACCTAGTGAAGTGTTCCTAAAGGGTCATCTCTCTTCTTGAGGGTCTCCAATAGGGCTTCATGATTAGCATTACTAGTAGTAAAGTTTCTTTAATTTTTGGTCTTCCTTGATGCTTCAACAACTTTACATTTGATGCTATAATAAAGTATGAATATATGAGAATGGTTTTGTGCTTCTCATAGTATTCAAATGTGGGAATTCCATCCCTTTTAAGCATGCATATCCATAACCATATTTCAACAACAACAATTGAACCAGTAGGATATGTGAATCCATTATCATCTGTAATCAGTAGTGCATGATTTTTTTTACCTCTTACACAAAGTGCTAATGTCATGTCCCCTTTTCAAATAATTAAAAAATAATAATCTTTGCTAAGGCAGGCCAGGCCCAAGAAAGTGAAGTTTTGGAAAAAGGGGGTTAATCTTTGGAAATCGTTGGACTAATAAATAAAAATTATTATTAAAATATGTTTCATTAACCTCTCTTGGACGTGAGTTACATTTATGCCCTCTTTTAAGGGGGTTTGGAGGCATTTTGGGCAGATTCCAGAACTTGATTTTTGCTCATTCTTTGTTATTCTTCAGAGGCTGCCAAACCTGTGGAGAAGGAGACCCAAGAACGGGAGTTTGCAGGTTTCTAGGGAGACCCAAGAATGGGATTTTTTAGGTTTCTAGGAAGGCTAAGGATGGGAGTTTGAAGCCATTCCATGTGCATGCTCATACAGAGTTTGCCTTTGTGCTGAACAGTGTAGATTTGTGAGTTTTTGGGTGTGTTTTTTGCATGAGTTTGGTGTTTTCAGTTGAGCATTTCATATCAGTTTTGGTTGCTGCTGTATTTCAGACTTTAAGCTGTTAAAATAGAGCTGAATATATGTATTGGGACTTGATTAAACTTCTGAGATAGTTTATTAGTGTTGTGTGGTGTTTCCGGGCATTTTTGTGTTAATTTCGGGAGCCCGATGAGCATAGTTTTTGTCCTACATTTGAGAACTGTTGTGTAAAGGTTATACGGATCTGAAAATGTCATTTTGTAGGCTGTTATGCTGCTGAAATTTCTTTAAAAATGTCCACTTTCAGATTTATTAATAATTGGTGAAGCTGTGAAGCTTTTGGCACAACTTTTGGCATACCCGATTTGGGGTTTCTTGAGAAATTTGGAGGATCTTTGTGATATTAGTTGTTTGATCTTAAAGATCTGATTAAAGGTTGGAAATACCATACAAAAGTCAGAAAAGGGACATTTCAGTGGTATCAGAGCCATGATCTTTCCAGCCTGAGGGTTTGTAAAAGTTTGCAGGTCAGTTTTGACAACTACCCAGATCTTGCATTTCAGTTTTGAGAACTACCCAAATCTTGCATGTCATAATTTATGATTTCATGTTGCTTCTAATCAGCTGCATGTCAAAAATTTATGGTTGCATTCTACTTCTAATCATTTTCATGTTAGTTCTTGGTGAATTTGGTGGTTGTAGAAGTTTGCATTTCAGTTTTGACAAGTACCCAGATCTTGCATGTCAGTTTTGACAACTACCCAGATCTTGGATGTCATAATTTGGTGGTTGCATGTTGCTTCTAATCAGTTGCATGTACAAATCTATGGTTTCATGCTACTTCTAATCATTTTCATGTTAGTTCTTGGTGAATTTGGTGGTTGTAGAAGTTTGCATGTCAGTTTTGACAACTACCCAGATCTTGCATGTCAGTTTTGACAACTACCCAGATCTTTCATGTCATAATTTGGTGGTTGCATGTTACTTCTAATCAGTTGCATGTCCAAATCTATGGTTGCATGCTACTTCTAATCATTTGCATGTTAGTTCTTGGTGTTTGAAGAAGTTATATCCTATTGGGGTTACACTCTACTTTATCCAGAATGGACAGGTATAGTACAGAGTCTCAGAGGGAACGATCTTGGACAATTGATAGCCAGAGTCAAAATAGGAGAAACGATGGTTATTTAGACATTCGAGATAAACTTATGAAAATAAGCCATGACATGTCTAAACAGTTGGTTGAGCACCACCATATAATGAATGACATGTTATCTGACCCAGCTAAGGTGGATAAGTTGACTGGATTTCTATTGGGCAGATTTTCTCACAGGACAGATGACACAATTCCCAAGAAATTGCATGAGGAGTTTGAGAAACTAGTTGATAGCCAGGTAGAGGTCTCAGATTCTACTCTGCCACAGGAGGTGGTGGGAAAGGATATTACACAGATTGATAGTAACGGTCAACTTGATACTCAAATTGAGACAATTGTTTACAGGTTGTCAAAGGGTGATGCCACAGGTATTCAGGATGGTATAGTTACAATAGGCAGTGACTACAGTGTAGTGGGTTTAGATGATGATTATGAGGATGTTGTTGTGCAGGATGGTGAGATACCTGGTAGAAATGAGCAAACATTGAGCATTCATGACTTTGCTGAGAAAGAGTACCAGGCACAGTTAGATGCTTCATCACATGAGGTTGAGGCAGGTAGTACTTCACATGATTTATCCTGCCATCTGAAGGTGAGTGAAGATAGTATTTTGACTTCATTATCTCATTATGATAGGTATGTGGAGTTAGTTGGTATTGGTCATATTACTCAAGTGAGGATTTTTCTTGAGTTACCAGCTGATTCTAGTTTACAGATATGGACTCAAGATTGTTATATTAGCATTTGGGATTTAGTTGATAGGAGATCTTTAACACTTTTTGGTAGCAATGTTTGTTTGGGTTCTATCATGGATTTGATTAGCAGATTGCACGGTGTTGTCTTTTCTTGTGCTAGCAGCTTGTCCGATGTTGGTATTAGTTTTTATACACCGGTGTTGGGCTTTGTTCATATATCCAGTCGACCATACTTGTTGGAATGTGTTGATGATATTTCATATTTGGCAGTGTGTACAGATGAGTCCCAAGATCACATTGGCATTGATGACATCCAGGAGGATGCAGTGGGCAATTTTGAAGACTTAGTTTCTTTGGGTATAGAGGAGTTGGACAGCAGTGCTACAGTTTTTGATACTCTATATGTTGATATGAGCTTTAGAGTTGATTCACATGACATGGATGGTAATACTCTAGAGACTAGTAACTTTGAGGATACTCCTTTAGACAGTGCATCAGAGGAGGTTTGTAGGAGACAGTCAAGCCAGTGCCATCATGTGTCTAATTAGTTGAGAGTTAGTGACCGAGACATTGCTATCACTTGCCAACATTTTGATGCTACTCGTCAGTTGTTAGCAGTTTATGGATGGGGTTCTCCTACTAGTGATGAGCAGGAAGGAAGTTATCTTTCCTTGACAGAGATCCACTCTTTATGGGAGGCTATTCGGATTTTGAGAAAGAATTATATGCAGTTGGTAGCTGACAGAGATTATCTTATGGAGTGGGGTAGTACAACATATGATGCATTGTTGGCCAAGGAAGATGAGGTGAGTGAGCTTACTGAGCAGCTTGAGGTGACTTCTGAGATTCTTGAGAGTACACAGTTGGCTTTCAAGGAGTCACAGTTTCATTTGGCTAGGGTGACCATGGAGTTAGAGCGACTACAGTCTTTACCTGATTCTATACAGTCACAAGCTGTGGTGTTTGGTGATCCGAGGATGACCATGGCCGAGATTGTCAGAGATAGTGGAGATGGGGATGCATCCATCCTTGATACTAACATTGGCATATCAGGTTCATTCCCACTAGAGTCAAGTTCAGTTGAGTTGGGTGTTGTAGCAGATTGTTGTATGCCTGACATGGTGGTGGCCTCTAGTACTGATGGCATAGAGACTAGAGATGTATCAAAGATCGCATGTGATGTTGGTGAGTCGACAGTTGGCATGGTTCCTACTAGTAATACTAGTCCCTTGGTGATATCTTTGGAGGTAGTAGTCAGTTCCAACATGGTTAATGATCAATTGCAATTAGTTTCATCTGGATTACAATCTGAGCCACTGACTGAGATTGGCGCATTCTATCGGCATTACACTATGAGGTACGCTCATCAATTTACCTTTGATGACCATGTTGATGAGATTATGATACAGAGATGTACTTTGGTTCCTAGTGCTTATCATCAATCATGGAATAGTTTGATGCCTCGAGATGAGAGTTGTGATGGTCATGACATGGCGATAGGTCCTGCAGTTGATAGCTTGATAATACATGACTTAGAGCAGGAGTTTTGGAGTGATGCTTCAGCAGGTGTTGTTATTGATTCTACTCCTTTGGCTATGACATCTCTTGACTTAGCTAGTGATCAGTCACAGTGGGTTATATCACTTGTTCATGGTGAGCTGTTGAATGAGGTTGGTTTTTTAATCAACATTATATTACAAGGTATGTACATCAGTTAGCAATTGATCCTTGTGTTGAGGAGTTGATAGTTGGAAAATTTGGTTTGGGTTCCATTTCTTGTTGTTTATCTTGTGATGGCTTTTCACCATCAGGGGTGCATGGGAGTTATGGTTATGAGACAGTGGTTGATGATCTACAGAGTTGTGTTGACTGCAGGAGTTGTACAGTGTGTGGATTCTCCATACTTGGTATAGTTTCATTTGAGAGCATTCACCATTGTTGCAGAGTTGGATTGTACATTTTGTATAGGCCAGTGGAATGCGTTGATGGTATTTACTGTGTTGGTAGTCCACTTTACTTGGGTTTTGATGTTCTAAGAGTTTGTGTCTCGTGGGTTTCTAACTGTGGAAGTTGTGATTTTGGAGTTTGGTTGAGCTATAATTGTCAGTTTGATTATGGATTCCTCTTGGTCATATTGCAGAGGATATTGCAGGAGCCTGTGTTAATTGGTAGTAGTATAGTTCATGACTACATTTGGGATCCAGGTGGATTGATTGGTTTATTGTTCAGCCATTGCTTGAGGACAAGCAATGTTTGGGAGGGGAGGACTTGTCATGTCCCCTTTTCAAATAATTAAAAAATAATAATCTTTGCTAAGGCAGGCCAAGCCCAAGAAAGTGAAGTTTCGGAAAAAGGGGGTTAATCTTTGGAAATCGTTGGACTAATAAATGAAAATTATTATTAAAATATGTTTCATTAACCTCTCTTGGATGTGAGTTAAATTTATGCCCTCTTTTAAGGGGGTTTGGAGGCATTTTGGGCAGATTCCAGAACTTGATTTTTGCTCATTCTTTGTTATTCTTCAGAGGCTGCCAAACCTGTGGAGAAGGAGACCCAAGAACGAGAGTTTGCAAGTTTCTAGGGAGACCCAAGAACGGGAGTTTTTAGGTTTCCAGGAAGGCTAAGGATGGGAGTTTGAAGCCATTCCATGTGCATGCTCATACAGAGTTTGCCTTTGTGCTGAACAATGTAGATTTGTGGGTTTTTGGGTGTGTTTTTTGCATGAGTTTGGTGTTTTCAGTTGAGCATTTCATATCAGTTTTGGTTGCTGCTGTATTTCAGACTTTAAGCTGTTAAAATAGAGCTGAATATATGTATTGGGACATGATTAAACTTCTGAGATAGTTTATTAGTGTTGTGTGGTGTTTTCGGGCATTTTTGTGTTAATTTCGGGAGTCCGATGAGCATAGTTTTTGTCCTACATTTGAGAACTGTTGTGTAAAGGTTATACGGATCTAAAAATGTCATTTTGTAGGCTGTTATGCTGCTGAAATTTCTTTAAAAATGTCCACTTTCAGATTTATTAATAATTGGTGAAGCTGTGAAGCTTTTGGCACAACTTCTGGCATACCCGATTTGGGGTTTCTTGAGAAATTTGGAGGATCTTTGTGATATTAGTTGTTTGATCTTAAAGATCTGATTAAAGGTTGGAAATACCATACAAAAATCAGAAAAGGGACATTTCAGCTAATCAATAATCTAATTTGTCATCATTCCCTTGTGGTGCAATCAATTTAAAGACCTATCTTAGATGAAGAAGATTTGCTAGGTTATTATGTTCAACTAAACTTTCCATGTCATAATTTTTTATAGAGGGCATGAGAGAAAATGGAGTAAGATAATGTGGAGTGTGAGTATCCACCGACTCACTCAACTCTCAGTGATCCCAATCACACTAAAAACAACTAGGACAAAAACAAGCTAGTTGTCATGTACCTTTGAAGGATATATATTTAGACTTCTCTTGAAGATTAAAAAACCTAGGTACACAAGATCCTCCTTCATGAAGGCACACTCCTCTAAGTTGATCATCAACTTATCCTTATGAAGTTTTGTCAAGACCTGGTCTAAATGCTTCAAGTATTTTTCCTTTATTCTTTCTAAAAACAAGTATGTCATCAAAAAATACTACATCAAACTTTCTAATGAAATCATGCAGTACCTCATTCATCAAATGCACAAATATACTAGGGACATTTCTTTTCCCAAAGTGTGTAACCATCCATTCATAAAGACCCTCATTTTATCTTGAAAGCTATCTTCCATTCATCTCCTTTCTTGATTCTAATATGATGGTAACCAAATTTGAGGTCAATTTTGGAATAGTACCATGTCACTCCAAAGTAGTGCATATAGTCTTCAATTTTAGGCATGGGAAATTTGTACCTTATTTTAATTTTTTCATTTTCTTTTGAATTAGAAATAGCCTCCATGTGTCATCATTCTTTGGTTCTATTAATATTAGCACTACACAAGGTCTTAAGACCTTCCTTAATAACCCTTTACCTAAGATTATTGTACTTCCCTTGCCATTTTTTATTTTGTGCAAGTTTCATCTCATAGGTTGGTCTATTTAGAAATATAGTAGCAAGTATAAGGTTAGTTTGATGGCTTACATCTCTTGTTTGGGGAAGTTGATGCAAGGCTAGGAGGCCAATGAAGGAAATCCTAAGCTACCCTTGCCAAGAGTTACACATGGAAACCAATGTACAAGAATCAACACAAGAAATTGTATAGAATTCAATGTAGATATGATGAGACAATCTTCCATTAACATGCCATGCATAAGGAATACCTAGTTGCAACCATAAACATGTCAAATACAATCTGCAAGATTAGAAGCTCAAGATTACAAAGCCAAATATTAGTGTTTTTCTTCTATATAACTTCATTATGCTTATCCTAACTCTATATCTCAAAATATATAGCCAACAAGATAGCAATTCAGATTATTAGGTGAATTATTACAAAATATATGTCCTACACTAAAGGAGAATTCAATGACTTTACAATCAAGAAAAATAAAATCCATGGGAAAAGATATAGGTCCACATGTGGTCCAAGAAGAAAACCCCAAGATTGTGGAAAACCTTGATACCATATGAAACCTCACTGAGGCCAAAATCACACCTTACTTGAGTTACCATGAAAGGACATGCCATGTGTAAATAGAAAGGATAACTTGAACAAATGAGTGAATGAGTTTCCATTAGCATAGGATAAAGATCCATGATAGGTCCACATTAAGGAGCCAACCACATGAAAAGAGAAAACATGAACAACAAGGGCCATTCCACAAACAACAGAGGGGAACAACTGAAAGGAAATCTTTTTGATTGATGGAGGATTTCCAAAGTATCCAAGATGCTCTTATATTAGATACTCAGGGTAAATAAGGACTTATGTCCACATTAGGAAGTCTTGATGTAATGAGAAGCATCATAAAGATCCAACTCAACTGGTGATATCTAAGAATTGTCTTCTACTAGTTTATTCTTCCATTTCACTAAGTATCCTTTGCAATATTTCCCTTTAGTGCTTTTACTAACTTTGATATCCAAAATTTTGTCAATTCCCTCTATCTTCTTTTTAGGATAATCAGGTCTATCATGTGTTTCTTCATTAGATTCATAGAATTTATAAATGTTAGAAATGTTAAAAATAGATGAAATATACATGTCATCAGGAAATTCAACTTCAAAGGCATTTTATCTATCACACTTCCTCAAGGTTTTACAAGGACCAAACTTTTTCATATTTAAATTTTTTTAAGTACCAATAGGAAATCTATTATTCTTCAAATGTACAATCACTTCATCTCTAAACTTAAAAGTTTTATGTTTCCTCTTCTGATCTTCTCTCTCCTTATTGTCATTCAGATTACTCCTCACTTCCTCATGCAAATCCTTCATGAAGTCCACAAATTCCTCAACGTCATCCCTATGTTTCATCTCATTATTCAAGTTCCTTATCTCTTTAGTTCCTCTACAATGAATTCCATTAACAATCTCAAAAGGTGTCTTCTTAGTACTTGTTGGTCATGTTTTCACTTTGTGCCTATTTGAATATATCTCAAAGTAAATTTCTAGGTTCCTTTTGTGAAAATTAGGGTTTGGTCTCTTTAATTTTATTAACCCTAGAAAAACCCTAATTTGTGTTTTATCAAAAATATTTCCCTAAGAATTTTTTTTGGGTTAGACGCCTTTTCAAAAGTATTTTAAGCAAGAGAAATCATTTTAAAATCACCCCCTTTATATTTTTGGGAACTTTTTCAGAAGTTGTTTGCATATTTCCTAAAGATCCTAAAATAATTTTAAACCTAAGCTTCTATCTTTATGTTTTCGCGGGTTCATGTTTCTTTTTGAAAAAATAATCATTTTAATGGTAACCCTTGATCTGATCAAGGGTTGTCGCCTTGTCACCATAAGAAATCAAATGTCATTTACTGCTAGTGACATGGTGGCCATGCCATGGGACCCACTCAACAAGTAACCAATGTTTTAAGGCAAGTGATCCACACCGTCAGATCTCCCCTAGATCAATGGTGGTCACCTTGTTGCTACAAGAAGTTGCATTAACATTACCGCTAGTGACATGGTGGCCACCCACAAGAAGAAAATATAGGAGGACACAACTTAAAGATGGAACCATGAATTTACCTACCATTAATAGCCTTTTTAGCACATCAACTTGTCAGAAATGTCAGATGCCACTAAGGATGATGCACACTAACATAAAGGCACTGTTGATCCGCATTTTTGGATCTCTTCAAGATCGACGGTGGTCACCTTGTCACTATGGGAACTTGCTTGAACTTTACCGCTAGTGACATGACAACCAAAGTGAGATACTGCAGGCCCACCATTTTTACAATGGAATAATCATAAAATTTTAACCATTCGATCAAAGCATCATTAATGATGGTCGCTATGTCTTTATGGGAAGTTTCTCAATGTTTACCCTTGGTGACATCGCGAGAGCATGACATGTGTCCAAAGGCACAAGTGAGTCCACTATAAATCACCGACAATAAAAGAAAAGGCTTATGTGGAAGGATTTAATTGGGTTGACCGCTAACTTGGAAGGTTGAAGCCGAGTCACTAAAGATTTTATTCCTCAATCATCATATTTTTCAAAATCGACAACTTGTTTTTAAAATTGGAAGGTGGTGCCACTCTATTTTTCTCTATGATCCATTTATGATAATTAAGACTCCCCATGCAAAGTAAAAACCAGGGATATATTGCAAAACTCAAAGATTTTCTTCATGCAAACATATTTTCGATCTCCTAAGAGAAAGAACCTGTTGAAGAGCTTTTCCCACCTGGTAAAATTGTGAAAGAATTTTCTATATCAGAGATTTACTGTAGATTTCAAAGAAGAAACAAGAAAAACAAGTATCTTAGCCTGTATATCACTCAGAGAATTCTTGTTTTTCTGCATTATCATCATCAAATATGCCTCCAAAGAAGGGTTTTTTTGGGAAAAGTAGAATATGCTAGTAGGAATATACATGATGATTTCTTGGAACAATTGACTGAATCCACAAATGAGGCCACCCAAGTAAAAAAGTTAATTCTTGTGAACCCTAGACTCAAGGTTGTAGATGGATTATATGATAAAGGGAATTAGGTTAGGGATGTCATTACTTCTAAAATAGGGCTCCAGTTATTTAAAAAATGGTTTTCAAAAAGGAAGTTGTTTACCCCTCATGGAAATATTTAGAATTTTGATTTAGGTAAATTAGTAGTCCCTGGGGTTTTCATGGATTTAGACCTTCTCACAACCATAGCCCAAAATTATGATCCAATATCCAAGATAGTGAGAAGAGTAGATGGGGAATGTTTGATAAGAATTAATGTTGAAGAAATTTGAGAGGTTTTTAGGTTGGAACCAGTCACAGATTTTCATGAGGTCATTGATTTCTAGGGATTGGAAAAGGAATATTTGTCTAAAAAGGATTGAGTCGGGCAAGGTGCATTGAGAGGACACCTGGCCACAATTGGAAACTTGACTTATGTTACATCATCAATTAAGGAGCCCTTTAAGAAGCAAATTTTCACCACTAGGGCCATAGACATTCACATGACTTTATGTAGGGTTTTTGGTGAAGATGAACAAGATTTCATGCCAGTAAAGTTCATGTACATGATGACCAATGTTCTTCTTTTGGTATGGATATCATCTTTGATTTTGCATCTTATATAGTAGAGGAGATTCATATAGGTCTAAATGGGATTGCAAAGAGAAGAGTTGAGAAAACATTTGGCTTATTGATGCATATGTTCTTATTTAAAGGGGTTACTTTGAACAAGAGATGGTTTAAAATAGAGAATATGATGGAGAAGCTCTGCTAGTCTAGTTATGGAGTGCAGATATGACCTGGGATATAGAGGAGGCTAGCTTTGTGAGATTTGATAGATACTTTGCATCTAGGTTAAGGAGCCTAATATTAAGGGAAAATCCCAAAATGCCTAAGGCATTGCTGGATTTTATCAGGTCTATAGAAAACCCTACTAGTTTGAAAGTATCCCACAATTGGTCAAATATCATACCCTACTATGTGTCTACATTTTTTAGAGTATATGGATTCCAAGGGACTCCCCATTTACTTTCTTACCAAGTATCTCTGAATGTAGGGATAGTTGAAATACTATGGAAAATAGGTGGATTAGAGGAAGCATAATTGACTGGTCAGTCTAGGGGCTCAATTTTCCCAAGTTGCATAGTTGCTTATCAGTTTATAATCACCAAGGGTGGTTGGCTATTTTTGTATAAATTCTTGAACCAATATAAAATGGCTATTTCCCATGAACATTTTAATGACAGTAAGGGATCTTTTGATATATTTAGATGGAGGGCTAAGATTGGTGCCAAGGACCATCAACCCTATTTCCATAAAGACATAATAAGGAATGAATTCTCTCTTCAAGAGCAAGAGATTAAAAGAGAGAAGTGGAGAGTTTACTCTAGGGCTTTAGAATTTATTAATTCTTTTGATAAGGATTATAAGCCTCTAAAAGAGGATAAGACAAAGGCAGATAAATTAAATTAATTAATGATCACTTTCTAGAGACCATGGAGGCTATGAATGAGATAAAATTATTTTTAATTAATTTTTATCTAGTTAAGGCTAGAGAGGTCATGATAAAATTGTCTTTCAACCCTATAGTAGGATTAGGGCAGTTAGTGATTCAAAGAAGATCTGGCTATAATATAATTCAAAATAAGAGGCCTATAGTGGACAAAGGAAAACAAATAGTTGGGTCAACCAATGCTATTTTGGAAGAAAGGCTTGATGAGCCCATGCCCAAGATGTAGAAGGTAGAAGAAAAATAGATGCCTCAAATAGAGGAGTACTCACCCACTCAGTCCCCATTACATATGGGAGATGAACAATTCACTAAGGAGTAGATGGAAAAATTGGAATCTCAAGGGGGAGTCTTTATCATTGCCATGGAATTAGAAGAGGGGAGTCCTCAAGAACCTCCCATGCCAAGCCTTGAGATAACTATTGCTAACTACAAAGGAAGGGATTCAGACCTTTTTGTAGAATAAGCCATCCATGAGTTCATTTATCATGACACTTTTGTTAAATCTAGAGCTTTTTATTAGTTTGCATAGAGGAACAATATTCAATTGTTTGAAGAAAGGTGCAATAAGATGAAAATAGAGCATCCTGAGATGGAGGAGGTAGATCTATAGAACCAAATAAAGGAAGGAATGATGCAAGAGTTTAAAAGCTTGACCCTTGAAGAGGGGATAAAAATGATAAAATCATCCGAGGTTTTGCTGCTACCAAATTGGGACATTACTGATGCAATGGTTTTTAATTCTACCACCAAAAAATTAAATGCAGATGATAAGTTGAAGAAAGAGATGAAAGGTGCCAAGTTCAGTGAGGATCATGTTGCATTAGTAATTGGGTCAATGAAAAAAGGATCCATAACTAGCTCTTCCCATCCTGATGATACCGACTTGATAGGAAATTTAATTTTGAAAAGGGCGAAGGATACTACAAGTGAAGAAGTTGTAGAGCTAGGTGTTGGAACAACCAACCTCACCTTAGCTACAACCCAAAGAGATAAAAGGGAAATATTAAAATTATAGGATACTTATGAGACAGTTTTGGTTGCTTCTAATAGAGAGGTTCAAAAGAGAATTGAGCTTGAAAATAAGTTGATGGGACACCAAGGAAAACCTAGCATACCTAGAATTACTCATTCTCGCCCACTAGTGGAGCCTTTTAAATCCACTCCGCTTATTGAAGTTCCAGATACACCACAAAGACCTCAGTATTACACTGCTAGGATTTTGAAGAAGAAAAGAGTAAACTATGGGCATTGCATGTAGAGCTAGATATCCAGTATGAGGATAGATTAAGGAAAGCTATCATGTATTTAGTTGATAAAATTAGTTGGCTAGTGTTCTATGATCAATTAGCAGAAGGAATAAAAATATGGGATGAGTTGAAAGCAAATGATGATGCTCTAAAGCCAATTGTCAATAAGTAGAATAAGAGGGACAAGAGTGTCACTTTTTTGTGTTTTTCAATTATTACTCTATCTTGTAAACATATAGAAGAGACTTATCAATTGACTAATGATCTCTTCAAGTTTGATGACAAGAGAATTGCATTACAAAGGAGAATCATTAATTATCTTGAAAAATATAAGAGTAAAAGTTTTGGACTCTTCCCCCATGCCCTGGATAAAAAGAATAAGTTGAAGAAAAAAGAGGAATGGGCCTAGGAATTGAATGATCTTTATGTCTTCAGATGAATAGTGTCATAAATGAAAAAGAAAATGCATGGTGGGAAGCTACAACTGAATAATTTGTAAAAGTACAATTATTTTACGATTCTTTGAGAGAAGATTTTGTTGAGATTAACAAATTTGGAAAATATGTGATCAAGAAACATGATATTATGAATTTTAATTGGACAGATGACACACTTTTTGACAAGTGGATGTTAGATTTTGTTCATGTAAAGCAATTGGAATATGGTGAAACTAATGATTATGAAATGGAATAGGATGAAGTGCAAATAATTGACACATTAGTAAAAGTAGAAGAGGATAGAGGTAAGCAGCCAATTACAGTTACAAGCACAGAGGCCCAAATAGATGATTTAGAACTAGGACAACCAAATGTGACTATCAATATGTTAATAGAAGATGCCATGGATGGAGAACCTTAGGTTCAAATACCAAAACAAGGCCCATCACATGCAAGTCTAATGGTCACACACTCTGAGGAAGAGCAACAACAACAAAGCCAACCATAAATTCCTTAGCAACAAAAAGTGCAGCAGAAGTGGTCCCACAAGAAAATATTCATGATGAAAGACATTCTATTGCACAAATTTTTGTCTTTTGTGATAGTAACTTTGTAAATATCTTTCTATCTTAAGGATAGCTGTTAGTTTTTTCTATGCCTGAAGCTTTTTGCATCTCACACTATATAAGCAAGATTCCAAGGCTAGAGAAAGCATCTAAATCATTATGTAACTTTTAGTTTTTCTAAGTTTCATTTGGTCCAATTTTCTTGACGTCAATTCTTTGATGTATTTTCTTTGCAATTCTGATAATACATTAATTTTCTAGGATCATGGTGTCTTGTTTTGAGTTGTTTTGAGTATTATCCAATGTTACACAATTTTCAAAGAGAATTAATACAAAGATGAACTGCTCCCATATCTTTTCTCTCTGATTCTTGTCTTCATTTTAATTGGCTGGTTATTTTGAGGTTGTGTGGCTAAAGCCTTTCTAAATTGAATGCAACTAGGATAGGTTGTATATTAGTTCACTATTGCTTTTAATTTAATGGATTAAGTAACTGCTTTAATGAATATGATAAGATCTCTAGGCAGTAAGAAGGATTTATATAAGAACAAGTTTTAGGGAAAATTGTTGATTATATTGATTGTAATGTAGTCAATTAGGTCAAATAGTTGGATAGACTCTGAATCCCAATGGATGAGGCACTGATCAATTAGTTTAGTTTGCATATGAAGAAATCATGGATAAGCATTAAGCTCAGTATTAAAATCAAAATCAATTTTACTTTAAATGTATGAAGAGTTTCATTGCTGGTCAATACTTGTTTACACTTAATTTCTATGTTTTAGTTAGCTACTGTTACTCATAATTACTTGTAGATCTAAGAAGAATTGTGACCAATCTGCTATAGGGGATGATAATTGCAATAAAATTTCATTGAATGAGTGAATTGTGAAAGTAATATCAAGTTTTGAATTTTTTATCCCTAAGGTGCACCTGCCTTGGTTTTGTAGTGCCAAAAGAGTAGAAAATCTTTTATGATTTTGTTGAAGTTGGTCTAGATCTGAAGATCATCTAGCTGATCATTGGAAATAGCTAATCCTTAGGTTGTTTTGATCTTTTCCTTCTTGGTATCAAGTATTTTGTTGTTTGGTAGTGTAAAAACACCAACAATACTTTTGTTCATTGTATTGTTATATGCAAATTCACCTTGTGCCAAGACCATGTCCTAATTAGTTATTTTATCTCCAATCAACCATCTCAACAAGTTACCCAAACATTTTTTCACAACCTCAATTCATCCATCTATCTATGGGTGAAAGGTATAATTACACTTAGGGTCCATTTGGTGAGCAGAATAGGAATACGTATTCCAAAAATTGTGAATTCCTTGTTTGGATGCACCAAAACGAGATTGGAATATGAAGCAAAAATGGGGTTTTGCAATTCCACCAAAATAGGTGGTATTGGAATACGTATTCCTATTCCGCTCACCAAACGGGCCCTTAAGGTTAGTCTTCAACTTCCTCCAAAGTGTTCTCCAAAAGTATCAAGTAAATTTAGGATCTCTATCTAAAACAATAGTCTTAAGAAATCCATGTAGTCTCACAATCTCTTTGAAAAATAGGTTTTCTATATGTACTGCATCTGGTTTATTCTTACAAGGTATAAATGTGTCATCTTAGAAAATATATCAACCACTAAAAAGATATAATCATTAACTATTTAAGTTCTAGGTAATCCCAAAAAAATGACCATATTGATATCTTCCCAAGGTTTACAAGGAACAAGCAAAGATGTATACAATCCAACATTCTGACTAGTCACTTTAGCAACTTGGGGCGAATTCTATAAATCTTCACCATCTTCTAAATATCCTTATATATTATGGCTAAAACATCTCTCTAAAATCAAATTTACTATCTAATCAATAGAAAAATATCTTGCAAGTCCACTACTATGTTTCTCTTTAATGATGTTCTCTGTTGTAGACCCTCTAGGTATACACAAGTAAATTCCTTTGAACAACATGTCTACCTAAATTAATGAAATAATCAACCCACTTATCTTGTTAATCAGTCAAAAGGTTCTTACAAGCTTTCTAAAGTTCTCCAAAATTAGGATTAGTTTCATACAAGTTCTTCATATCATCATCCAAACACTTCAACTCTCATCTTTGTCAACAAATTTCTTCTCCTACTTAAAACATTAGAAACTCTATTATACTATCCAATTCTATATTTCAATACAAAAGTTTTTTTTGCATGTACTTAACTCTTTCATGTCTCTGATTCAACTTATTCTAACTTCCCAAATACTGTAAAGCTTTATGATCACTACACAACTCAAATTCTCTAGGCATCAAATAATGTCCTCATTTCTTCAAGTCTTCAATTATAGAATAGACCTCTTGGTCATAAATTGAATATTCATTCTTAGAATCATTCAACTTCTCATTGCAATAAGATATAGGCTTACATTCTTGACTCAATACAACTCCAATTGCACTCCCACTAGCATCAAAGTCAACTTGAAAAACATTAGTAAAATTAGATAAATCAAGCTCATGTAACTCTGTGATCATTTCCTTCAATATTTCAAAGATTTTTTTCCTCCATGTATCCATTTAAATCCCTTTTTATCACCTCTCATAGTCTCCGTCGTAGCATTACACACTGAACTAATTTTTTTGATAAATTTCGTATAGAAACTTGCCAATTCATGAAATGATCTAACTTCTCCAACACTCTTAGGTGTAGGCCATTCAATAAATTTTACTTTCTCAGGATCCATCTTCAAACCATCAATAGAAATTTAAAAACCTAGGTTTGCAATCTCTTCTTTCATAAAAGAACATTTCTTCAAGTTTATCAAAAAAAATTTCAACCTCTGTAATGCTTGTATAATATGCATTAGGTTGGGTTCTTTTATCTTACTGTAGATTAGTATGTAATCAAGATATACAATCAAAAACTTACTCCAGAATTTCTTGAAAACCTTATTTGTGAACCTCATAATAACACTAGTTGCATTAGTTAAACCAAAAGGCATAACTAACCACTCATACAAACTTTCATTAGTCTTAAAAGAAGTCTTCCACTTATCTTTCTCTTAGATTATAATATGATGATATCCATTTTTTAGATCAGTCTTTGTAAAATATTATTCTCCACTCAAACGACCCATAATCTCATCCATCGCAAGCAAGGGAAATTTGTACTTAACTATTATTTTATTTATAGCTCTAAAATAATTACACATTCTCCATTCTCAATTCATAATTTTTTAATGTGCCAATACAACATGTACTACACAAGGACTCAAAATTTATCTGATCAAACCTTTCTTAAGAAATTCTTGTACTTATATGCTCAATTTTTCATTCTCTACAAGTGTTAGTCTATGTGGTGCTTTATTAGGCAAACTAACTCAAGGTATCAAATCCATACAATGACTTATACTTCTCATAGGTGGTAAATCATCAGGGACATTATTAGAAATAATGTCTTGAAATTCTATCAACAAAGATCTAACCTTAGGTGCATGCTCAAATGCATCTTGTTTCTCATCCTTAATCAAAGAAAAAAAAAGATTCAGTCTCTTTATCTCTTTAACAAACTAATATTCTTTGACCATGTTAGCTTGTGGTGATTGACTGGGTAAGTACTATACACTTTTCATTTTATGATTGACACGTAACTAATTCTAGCCTTAATTTTGTAAGCAACAAAATATATTGTATAAAATGGCTTAGGATTAGGGATTTTATGGTGTGATGGTGATTTAGAATCTTCTTGTAGTGTTATTTAGTTGTAAGGGAATGCAAATTGTAATTAGGTTATAATACTATAATAAGAATATTGGACTCATTTTTTGGTGGATGTAGCCATAAGATATGGTGAATCAAATTAAATCTATGTCTTGTGTTCTATTTTGTGCGGTTTACTATTTTTTGATAATGGTTATATTTGCATGTAATTCTTATTTCCTATCTCTTTAATCCTATCAAGTGTTATCAGAGTGCGATTGTTTCAATTATCCCTTGTAGGAAGGTCTCATGGTTGAGTGAGAGTAATTCCATATGAGTGTAAGAGGTGAAGGTTGAGAAGTTTAAGGAGCATAAATTTTATTTATGGAAAAATGCAAATGGAGGAGTACTTTTACCAAAAGGATTTATGGTAGGCATTGGAAGGAAAATATGAGAAGGACCCAAATATGTTAGAAAAGGATTGTGATATTTTGGAGAGAGTGACATTTGGAAGTATTCATTTGTACTCATCATAATCGGTAGAATTTAATACTACAAAAAGAAGAGATGATAGAAGAGATGATGAAAATCTTATAAAAGTCATATGAAAATCCTTCTATTTCAAATAAGATTATTTTCATAAAGTGTTTATTTAATATTAAGATGGTCAAAGGTGGATTTTTTGGTGATTATTTAAATGAGTTTAATACGGTTACCAATCAGTTATCTTTTGGAAATGTCAATTTTGATGACAAAATTAGGGCTCCCTTGATTCTATGTTCTTTTGAAGCTGGAATGACTATGAGTAACTCTATTTTTTATTCTAATTCCCAAAAATTTGATGACATTGTTGGTGTTATTCTAAGTGAGGGAATCAATAGGAAAAGCTCAGGTATATCTACATAAGGAAGTGTCTTCAACACATAGAGAAGAGGAAGAATGAATGAGATGAAATAATTTTAAAAATTATGGGAAATCAAGAGGAAAATAAAAGGGAAAGAGGTCTCAATCTAGAGGACCAAAAGATTGTTGGTACTATGGGAAACCAGGGCATAAGAAGAAATATTGTTAGTCTTAGAAGAACAATGAAGAAGCCAAAAAAAAAGGAAATAAGGAGACAAATGTGGTAAATAATAAATACAAAGAGGATGATTTTCTTCTTTCCTTAGCAACTATTGATGATTGATGATTTTTAGATTTAGGGGCTTCACTTCATGTTACTCCCCATAGAGGTTATTTTCTTGATTATGTCCAAGGGGATTTTGGGCTATTTTATTTGGGAAATAATGAACCTTGTTAGATTTTTGGAAAGGGGAATATTAAGATTAAGTTGTAGAATGGGAATCATTGGCTATTATGAGAGGTAAGCCATGTTTCAATTTTAGCAAAGCAATTGAGTAATGTGGGTTACACAATTACTTTTAATGACAAAAATTGGAAGGTTTCAAAAAGTTCCTTAGTAGTAGTAAAAAGTGTGAAAGTAGGAAACTTATATCTTTGTACAATTGATATTGTTCCTTCTACTATAATTATTTTAGAGATAAATGAATGTTTAGGAACAATTGTTGTAATTGAGTAGGAATAACATCAAACAAGTGATCTAGATTTTGAAACAACACTATGGCATAACAAACTTGTGCACATGAGTGAAAAAGTTATGATATTAATTCATTCAAATAAAAATTTACCTAGTCTAAAATGTGTCAATATGTATTTCTTTGAAAGTTGTGTTTATGGAAAACAAAAGAGAGTTTTGTGAAGAGTGGGAAGGAAAAGAAAAATAAAAAATTGGAGCTTGTTCATATAGATGTATGGGGACTAGCTAAGGTCTCTTCCTTTGGTGACTCCCATTATTATGTTACATTCATTGATAATACAACTAGAAAAGTATGAGTTTATTTCCTTAGACAAAAATATATGTATTTGTAACTTTTAAGAAATAGATATGCTTCATTGAGAATGATACTGGTAAAAGACTAAAATGTCTTAGATTTGATAATGGTGGTGAGTATTGTATAAAAGTGTGAAGATTATTGTTCCACTAATTTTCTTTGTAGGCATAAATTTTTTCAAGGACTCCAGAAGAAAATGGAGTGGCTTAACACATGAACATGACAATAATGGAGCAAGAAAGGGGTACGTGCTTGCATATTGGGCTGCCCTTAAACATGTGGGTAGATCCTATTATTATTGTTGCATATTTAATCAATAGAAGTCCCTCTTTTCCTTTAAGTAGTTCTATTCTAGAGGAAGCATGAATTGGTAAGAAGGTGAGTTATTATTTTCTCTGAACCTTTGATTGTGAAGCATTTACTCATATAGATTTTGAAAATAGAACCAAGTTGGAAGTTAAGTCAAAGAAATGTATATTTGGTTGATATGATATTTATGAATTTGGTTATAGACTTTGAGATTTTGAAAATCATAAAATTGTAAGAAGAAGGGATGCTATATTCAATGAGAAAGTGTTGTACAAAGATTTGGTGCATTAGCATGGGAAGAAAGAAAATGACTATGTAGTGTTGGATGATACTCAAAAGGATGATGTTCTAATAGTCCATTATGCTATGTAACAACAACAACAAAAAATGCCACAAACCTTAGTCAATATTAGATGATCAACAAGGCTAAGTAGACCTCTAGAAAGATTTTCTTCATCTTTGTATTCTATTTTATTATCAGATGTAGGTGAACTAGAATGTTACGATGAAGTAGTTTAGGTAGATTCAAAAGTTTGGTGGGAGTTTACAATTGTCATGCCAAAATTCTACAAGGCAAAAACACAACTATTTTTTTTTTTAAAGAGAGAGAAAACTGAAGATAAGATACACAAGCTATCCTTAAACTTGGAGGTGATGAAGTTAGAAGATGGAACAAAGTTTTTTCTACTCAGAATTTGGATTTCAAGTTCCCTACGTGGTGGTCACCTAGTTGCTCGCCACTGAATGCAATAACTATGTTAAGATGTTATGGTTATAAGCCCTTAATTTTTTGCACCCAAATTGAGACACTCTGATGTGCAAGTGAGATTCAAAATTGTGTTAATGTAGTGGTAAAAGTTCTAGGATTGTAACGAGAAGATGTTTTATTAATTAATCATTTTATTTCTACTAATATTAAGATTATTATTTTAATTTTTATCATCTTTAACCGGTTTGATGTCTTTGACTAGGCTTTTCAATCTACTAAACATTACTTGCACCTCAAGTTCAATAGGTACTACTCTCGGATAACCCTAGTATTTAATTTTACACATACTTAATTTTCAACGAATGATATATATATATATATATATATATATATATATATATCATTCTTCCGCATGTCCCATCTTAGCATAACCTTTAATATTAATATTATAATTATAATTATTGTTATTACTTTAAATTTACCTATGCCTACCATTCTTAATATAGATCTCTTATTTAATCATTTAATAATAATATTATTAAATTATATATTTAAATTACTATATTTGCTAATAATTTATACTTAATTATTTGATAAAAAATATTATCTAATCCTATATCTTTCCTTTCTAATCTACTCAAGTAAGTTCCTAATTCCCTTAGACAACCTACTTTATTAATTTGGTTTAACCCTTAATTACATTTTTCATTAAATAAAATCAATACTGTGATATTCTTATAACCTAGCTTAAACCACATCTTGAAATAACAAACAACAATTAAATAATGTCAACATATTTTATTTAAAAAAAAATGCATCATCTATGTACTTCTATACCACCCCACTTACTAACTCTTAAATTTAAAAACACAATAATATTCCATCTTTCCCATGCAAATTTCCAAGGAAAAAGGGTCACCTACCATCAACACTTATCCAAGTGGGTGGTCAAGGTCATGTCAAGGTGGCTACATCATGTCACAAAAAAGATAGCAATAATGACATGTTTTTTTTTAAATGTTCAACCCCCCTTTTTTTTGTCCATATGTATGGCTCTCATAAACTAGGTGTGGGTGGTTGAAAGTTTTAAACTTTCACCTTTTTCATGTTCCCAAAAAAGACTAGGCACCTAGGGGGAGTTAAAACATGTCAATTCATGGCATATTTTTTTATCATTTTCAAATAACAAGTCGATTCTCCTACATAGCCGCCTAGAGGGACCAACACCCACTTTTTGCTTGGGATTATCATTTAAAAAAAATGAGATTAAGGTACACCTAGGTAAGGGATATTATGTTAGAGTTAAACAAGTATTACCTTACCTTTATTTATTTGTTGGTTTAAATTTTAGTATTATATTAAGTATTTCTTACTTTTTATATATATTTATATTTTTGTATGTTCACCTTACAAATAATTATTGACATTGTACTTGGTCCCTTCAAGTTGATTATCTTTTTGTAAGGCAATGATATTATGTTGCATGAGTAAATGTTCTTTTAAAAAAAAAATCATGGTATTGGTGGGAAATGTATATTTTATCTTGATTGTATTATTTTATTGACTGTATTAGAGGAGAGACTTTTGTTGAGTTGCCATACATTTTTCAGAGAATAAATATGCATCTACAAGCTCTTATTTTTAAGTTGAGCTTATTGCGTTATTTGCTTCACAATTTCTATATGGTTACTTATAATTGAATTGTTATAATTTGAACATTACATTATGAATTTCAATGCTCATTCCATATAGTGAAATCTATATTTGATAAATGTCAACTACCTTATTACTAACATCTTAAATTGCAAGATACATTTATATGAGACACAATGCAAACATATACATGTAATTTTATGAACTTCAAATATTCTAATTGTATTGTTGATGTCTCCATTTTGACTACGTGTTCATTATCAATTAGAAAATAAATCTACACCACTATGATTCAAGATTGAACACAATTACAGCTACATCTTTCATACGAGACTTGAGGAAATAAGAATAACAAAATGATAATATCTTATTGATTCTTCCAATGTATATCATGATACAAAATTTCTTTTCTTCAATACATTCTAATCAAAGTAATGAAATGATAGCATCAAAACAATGGAATTTTTTTCTTCATGTTCTTCTCAAGACTTGCATTCAACATAATATCAAGCAAGCAATAAGGTGGTGAAATCATCCTATCAAGATACACAATGAAAGGACCTTTACAAGCAAGATGATTCACAATCTCTCTATTGGCATATGTATGAGATCAATAACAACATTCCTATAATACAACTAAGCTCACATAACAAAAATGGAGTTGTCCTCCATTTCAATACAAATACAATAGTGTTCTCTTGTTCTATGCAAAGGTAAGACTTCAAAATTTCCAAATGTCCAAGGCTTCAAGCAAAAACTTGCAAATAAGAGACAAAATGTAGAACCATGGAGGCTCACCTCCCAACCTAGGCCTCAAGGAAGCCACCCATCGAGCTTGAGAAAACAAGGCACAAACGGTTGCACACCCTCACATTCACATATCATGCAAACTATAACCACACAATTCAACACAACCCATCCCAGGGCTTGCACATAGATTCTACCATAGAATCAAGATATAGGGTGAAGGTGGGCTCTCTCCATTAGGAAAATGTAAAATCCATGAATCACATATATTCACATTTTCTCATAAGTACCATGCCCTTTCAAGGCATAACAATGTCTTCCCTTCTTCATACACCTCCTTATACCTCCTAAGAATTGCAAGAAATCATGAAGTCCATATACCATTGAACACACCAAAATCATTTCCACACATGGGAGAATTTTTCAACTACATGGGTGAGCCCAACTAACCCCTTCACCCAAGCATCTCTTCCCTCCCAAGGGTGAGTGATGCTTCACACCCATTTAACATAAACAATCAACATGAACAAAATAAGATTCAAGAAGGGAAAACTCATAAAAATTCTCACATTCAACACACATACAATAAGATTCTTCTCAAACCACATCTACACCATAACAAATCTATAATGCAATGATGAAAATACCATAACAAATCTATAAGGAAATGAAGAGACACAATGGATCATGGATACCAAACTTACTCCAAGCAATGGCAATGAAAGTTGCAGTAGAGCTCCTTATCCTCTTCCTCCAAACCCTAAATGTCTCTAAAGTTAGAGAGTGGGCAAGTGGGTTTCTAGTTTGGTCATGCCTCTCTCTATATATGACTCCCATTTTTAGATTCAATATAAAATACATTCTTTTTGGGGTCTTCTAGGTCTTTTAGGTACCCTAGTGGTCACTATTAGCCCCCTAACTTAAAGTATTATCATGGGCAAGATTTATTTTCATCACAAATTCACCTTAGAGCTACTTTTTGGCCCTCACAATGCTAGGTAAAGTCAAATTTCAAATTTCTTATGGGGGTAACCTTTGTTTCCCTTACTAAATCAAGGAAATTAAGTCTAATTCTTACTTAAGGGATTTAACTTGAGATAAGGTGGCTACATGATCCATCTTCAGAGAACATGTCATTTTCACATAACGAGTACAAGTGTCAGGTGACACACACAAAATTCACTATACATCACATACGACATGTTCTGAATCTACTCATGAAATACATACTACACACATACATCTCACATTTACAAAATAAACACATCACAATGAGGTTTACAAATCTTCTAAAGATTCACCTTGGCAATGTCATATTAACATGTGTTTATACCTTGTTTCACCGTTACAATTCCATGGTTCCTTTCGTGCACACTTAACTCAAGCATCAATAATCCAATGAAAAGTTTCATATAAAATATATATGAAAGTAAAGATACATGAAAATTTTGCTATTCTACGATTCATGTATAACACATGTCATAATTAACATCCTATTCTCCATTATTTGCATACATATTTTTAATCATTAAACCTCAAAAATTTGAATATTACTGGCTTTCCTAACAAGATCAATTAAAGCATTTTGAATCACAAAAAAATTCCATTTTCTATCATAGTAGGGAAGTATTGAATAAATATCCATTAATTTGTCAATTATGCTAGATTAAGTCCTAATATACATCATAATGGAAAATCCCAAGGTAAATATCATCGGATAAGTAGCAAAATTTACTGTCCATCAAGTATCAAAATATATGTCGAGACATCCAGTCCTAAATAACAAAATGGAAATAAAATATCTATGCTATGATGGGTTGGGGTGAGGCCTCACAAAAATAAAAAAAGAAATGGACTCCTTGCTAAAAAAATAGACTTGAGATTTATGTAAGATATTTTCAGGTAAAAGATATTTATAGAATAAATGGGTTTATAGGATGAAAGAAGAGGATGGAAGTAATAAAAGATTTAGAGTTAGGTTAGTTGTAAAAGGATTTGCACAGAGAAAAGGTTATTTATTTTGATGATATATTTTCTCGAGTTGCTTTAAGGTCTTCTATTCATATTGTTTTAAGTATTGTGGCTACTAAAGATTTACATTTGGAGTAGCTTTATATTTTAAACAACTTTTCTTGATGGTGATTTGGATGAAGAAATATATATGGAACAACCACAATTATTTGAGGTCAAAGGTAAGGAGAACTTAGTGTGTAGATTGAAGAAAATTTTATATGGCTTAAGAAAGCACCTCAATAATGGTATATTAAATTTGGCACTTTTACGAATGAGCATAGATACACTCAATGTTGTTCAAACCATTGTATTTATTTTAAGAGTTTGGATGATGATAACATTATTTCATGTTTATATAATGATGATATGCTTGTAACTAGGTTTAAAATGGATCACATTAAGTGATTGAAACAATTGTTAGCACATTCCTTTTCTATGAAGGATTTGGGGGAAACAAAAAAAATCTTGGTTTGAAAATTTGTAGAGATAGGAAAAATAGGAAATTGATTCTATCTCAAGTTGATTATATTAAGATGTTGCAATATTTTTCTATGCATAATGTTAAAGATGTCAACATACCTTTTCCTGATGATTTGAATTGACTAAGGAGATGTGTCCAAAGAAACAAGAAGAGGAGGAAAAAATGTCCAAGGTACCTTATTCTTCACTTATAGGAAGCTTTATGTGTATTCTATGGTATGCACTAGGACAAATATTGCACATGCAATGGGAGTCATTAGCAGGTATATGAGTCATCTTTGGATTGAGCATTCAGTTGCGATCAAATGGATTCTCAAATATTTGAAAGGAACATCCAGTAAATATTTACATTTTTGGAGTTCTACTACTAATTTGTAGAGATATGTTGATTCAAATTTGGTAGGGAATTTGGATACCATGCAGAGTACTACATGACATGTATTTATTGTTGGAGGGACATTAGTGAGCTGGGTTTCTTGATTATAGAAGGTGATTTCTTTATCCACTATAGAGGAAGAGTATATTGTTGCTATAGAGGCATCCAAGGAGATGATATGGATTCAATTCTACATGAAATTATTGGGAGACCCATAAAGGGATAATAATCTATATATAGATAGGCAAAGTATCCTTCATCTTGCCAAAAATTATTCTCTACATTCCAATACAAAATACATATAGTTGTAGTACCATTTCATTCAATCAATGATGGATAGTTAAAGTTAGACAAAATACACACAAATGATAATCCAACATATATGTTTACAAAGTTATTGACAAGAAAGAAGCTAAAATCCACATCAACTTTAGCTAGTCTTCAAGACTAAACATAATAAATGAACAACTAAGTCTAGGATGGTTTGATCCAATGGGAGCCTCATAGTGTAGCAATATTGCTACAAGACTAGTGTCCAAGTGGGAGATTATTTCTTGGGTTGAGCCTGATCAATCCCCAACTAGAAGATTGTTAACTTGTGGTGACTGATTAGGTAAGTACCATACACTTGCTATACATTCTTGTCAGCACAAAGTATTATTTTATAACTAATATGTTAATCAATTCTAGCCCTAAGTTTGTAAGTAATAAAAAACTTATATAAAATGGATTAGGGTTAGGGATGTTATGGTGTGATGGTAATTTAGTAGCTTCTTGCAGTACTATTGAGTGATAAGGGATTGCATATTATAATCAAGTTATAGTCACTAGATAAGGAATATTGTACCCACTATTTTGTGGACATATCCCAAGAGTTGGGTGAACTATGTTAAATCTTAATGTCTTGCATTCTCTTCTATGTGTTTATTATTTTTTGATACTAGTTATATTTGCATGTAATTATTATTAATGTCTCTTTAATCCTAACAAACCAAGAAAATTCCAACTGTAGTACAATGATTCTTTTTAGATTTCTCAATCAAAGGACATAATACTTGTTCCTTCCCCTTATCCCAAATAGTATACCGATTCAATCTACCATCATGTAAAACTTTCCTATCATATTGTCAAGGTATTCCCAAAAATATATGGCAACAATTCATAGGCATAATTCATCAAAGTAGTTCCCAATCTTTAATTTCACAAGGCATTGCTCCCTTATTAGTAATTCATATTTAACCTTGATCCAAGCAATGTGATAAGGGTTAGGGTGCTTCAATCTCTACAACTTACACCTCAATACCAACTCTTGAGATGCCCAAATATCAAAACTAACAGTGTTAATGATCACTTTCAACATTTTCCTTCAATCTTACATCTATTTTTTAAGAGATGTTTCCTCAAAATATGATCATTATCCAACTTCTCATTCTACAAGGTTCTTCTCATCATAAAGTTCTCTCCTTTCTCAAAATCATCTAGAGAATCAATAGTTTCCCCTTGAATCAAATAATTTCTACTACTACTTCCTATCTTCTTTCTAGAAAATGTACATTCAAAATCTCTATTTCCTTCTTCCCCAAATTTAAAATGATTTCCCTTAAATCAATATCTATCTTCCCTCTTTCTCTTACTATTATTCATGGGGTAAGAAGAATAATTACCTCTAGTGACATCTTCCTCTATTAGTATTATCATCTTTCCATTCAAATTTACCTATGTCATGATTTGTAATGTCAAATCTGCTACTTTCTCGATAAGATCTACCCCAACTCCTTTGAAATCTACTACCTCTTTCTCTCTATCTTTTTTTATGTTTCTTTGTCAATGTCTCTTTAGCTCTCAAGACATACAAGTATGCTTCTTCAACACTTTCCATATTTTCAAAGCTAATTTCATCTTGTATAGAAGCTCTCAAACCATTAAAAATATCTAGCATCCTTTTCAATCTCATCATCAACATGTCCATACCTAATATCAAACTTATAGAATTTCTCAGTAGAATCTTTCATAGTCATATATTTCTATCTCAAATTTTGCATTAACTTGATAATCAATTGGAAGGAATTTTTTTTTTTACTTACCAACCATCTTTACCCAAGTCTTGATTTTTCATTTCCCCTTCTCTATCTACTAGTATGCAAACATTCTCACCAAAGAGAAGCATGACCTCTAAACTTTGTAGCTACTATTTTCACCTTTTATCTTCATGAATACTTTCATAATCAAAGAAATTTATAATATGAGAGATCTAATCCAATAAGGCATTAGTATCTAACTTTCCACGATAACAAGATAGTTCAAAAGAAGGCTTGGAATTCACTCTACTCAAATATCTCAAGAATATTTATTTATCTTGTTTAACCTTAGGCTAATGATTAGGTGCAACTACTTCTTCTTCATCACTAACATCATCAAGATGTACTCCTCATCTCTAGGTTGTTTCAGAAACTTTAGGTCTGGACGTAATTTATCACAACATGTCCATTGCAATATTATATGCATTTCATATACCTTGAGCCATTTTGACAATAGTTCCTACAAGAATTATAACATTTTATAAGTTATAGGTCAGAAACTTGATCTCCAACCCTATGACCAATCCATAAAAAGGTTCTCCTCAATTTCAAATTTTGCAAGGAAAGAAACCTTCACTCTAATACCACCTAATGCAACGTTAGGAGGGGAAAGAAGGAAATCCTTAGATACCCTCGATAAGAGTTACATACAAAAACCAATGTACATGATAAACCATAAGAAATTGTATAGAATTTAATGTAGATATGATGAAACACTCTTCAATTAGCATGCCAAGCATAAAACATACCTAGTTTTAGCCATAAACATCCAAAATAGAATCTATAAGCTTAGAAGCTTGGGATTACAGAGCCAAATCATAATATTTTTCTTCTAATAACTTCATTTTCCTATCCTAACTCTAGATATCAAAATATATAGCTACCAAGACCACAAGTCAGTAAGTCAAGTAACTTAGTACAATATATAGGTCCTACCACAAAGGAGAAATCAATGACCTTACAACTAAGGAAAAGAACATTCATGGGGACAAAGATAGGTCTACACATGATCTAAGAAAAAAAATCCAAGCCCATGAAAAGCCTTGATATGATACAGAACTTCACCAAAGACAAAATCACATATAACTCGAGCTTCTAGGAGAGAACACACCATGAAAAAATAGAAAAGATAACTTCAACAAATGAATGAATCAGTTTCCACAAGCATAGGATAATGATCCATGATAGGTATATATTAAGGACCCAATTGTGCCAAAAGAGAAAACACAAACAAAAAGGGCCATTTCTCAAATAACATACATGAACAATTGAAAGTAAATATTTTTGGTTGATGCAAGATTGCTAAAGTATGCAAGATGCTCCTGCATCAAAAGTGAATAAGGAATATCCTCCACAACTATGACTTTGTACTTTGCTAACAACCCTTGAATTTCCAAGGTCCAGATGTATAAATAAAGCTTTTCATAGCTTAGTGAACCCATAAAACATTCATACCCATGCATGCATCCATGCAATCACAAAAAACTTGTATGTTACTATCAAATCAACTTGCAAAAATGTAAAGCATGAAACATAACAAATTCATCAGTACACTTGACACAATGATTTACATGGAAACCAAATTTGGGAATAAGCACCAGTAACATGCTACTCCTTTTCACTCTTTTGAAGTGATGCCCTATGAAAGGCCAACCCTGTTAAAGGTTACAATACACATTGTTAAATGTGACTTAGTTAAGGGATTTCAATCACCTTATTAGAAGTGAGCCTTGTTAGAGGACTTTAGGCCATTCACTTGGAATGCCACCTAGTTAAAGGATTTTCAAATGATTGTTAGGTCAACCTCAATCTAAAGGATTTACCCTAGACTGATATAATTGTTAGAGAGTAATAGTAGAGCTTTGATCTAATACAACTTACAACTTCTCTTGCAGATTATAGATCTCTATTCAGTCCTCCATTCTGCATTACCTTCATACTTTGTAGCTCTGATAGCTTGTTCACCCTTCAAGCTTTCATCTCCTTAAACCTTCTTTCTTAACGTGCCATTATAGACTCTTCTCTTAGGTCACTTGATGAAGCAAAACTCTTAACTCCTTCTCTTCCTTAGGTTCTTGCACATGACAACTTTTCTTCATGACCAAACATTCCTATAAATAGGAAATTAGGATATTTTCCCACTCATTTTCCATTGTCCAATTTAGGGTTTGGATGGATTAGGTAGGATACAATGTATCTACCCCATATCTTTTATCTCTTCTATAAACTTCTCCTAGAATCCATTTGAATTCACCTAAAAATAGTTTACATCAATTTTTGTACCACTAGCTCATCAACCTTATCTTCTTCCTGGTTCACAAGTTTCAAGAAAAAAAACTTGTCAGCTTAGATTTGATGAATCTTCGATCTTTAACATAATGCAATAGCTTGGCATTATCAACCTTTTGATGCTCAACACATACTGTGTTGCTCGATATCAGCTATAAAATCACCCAGCATCAACTAAAGTTTACTGATGCTCGACATCAACTAAAATTTACTCAGCATCAACTGTCTTGTTCGACATCCACTAGAATTTTGCTTATACTCGACATCAACTGTCTTGCTCGGCATCCACTAGAATTTTTCTTATACTCGATTCCAACTGACTTTCTACTCAGCTTGCACTAACTTTTCTTAGCACCTAATATCCACTCGATCAAGCTTGGTAGACAAACTTTGTGTAACTTGTTCTTCTAAACTTTCTTAGTGTAGCCAACATTTGTAACCTTAAGTAGATTATCAATACATCATGTCATCACTATCTCAATTGATCCTTGTACTTCATTACAAAATCATAACTTAACCTTTCCTCTAGGTTCTTTTGTTACATCTTATTGATCAAATCCTCTTCATCAATCAACTAAGTGATAGTATTTGAATCTTAAAAGCAGTTGTCTTACTAGAAAATAGCAAGTTTGACATCAGTGACAAAACAATGATTGAAACACATAATCTTCTTCAACAATCTACCTCTTTCAATAATCTTTCTCAATAATGATCTTTTCAATCATATCTCAACAAACAACTAGGAGTCACTTTCTTTAAAGGTGATTAGTTTTCTTGTATCCCTATTTTATGACTAATTTGGCCAAAGCTTATGAATATATAAGAAAAACACTTTCACATATCCTTTCAAGTTAGAAAACACACCCCAAAAATTAGATATGGGTTCCATCTTTGACTTAGTCAAATCTTTACTCATTTCATAGGCCTATAAGGGTGATTAGGCTTATTTTAAAAAGCAAGTACTAATCCTATTGTTTGGATTCTGCAACCAACATGGGTCACCTTTTTCTATTCTTATAAATATTAATTCAAAAAGTCACCAACTTGCATTGCCATTCTAAGACCAAAATAATCTTATGGTACATCCTAAGCCCTAAAATTCCATAGAGATTTAGCCAATTTGACTAATAGAATGTTAGGAATTTACCAACATATATTTCAAACCCTACTTGAATGAGAGTTTTGTGATATTTTACACAAAATGTTTTTGAACTTGCTCAAATCTCCACAAAAACTCACAAAACTAGATGAAAATGAAAGCTTAATCGATAATGTGCATTGTTCATGGCTCTCAATTCATATACTTTTTTACACAATAGCAAAATGACAAAAAAATAAAAGTGTATCCTTATGAGGTGTTAAAGGATATTTTTCAAAAGTTAGAAGCACTAAAACAAAATAATAAATTAATAATGATGCAACTACTAATTGTATAATTATTATAGAACCATTATAAAATATCATATATCCCAACGCAACTTTATATGGGGAGCTTCTCCTTGACCCCATTCTTAATGACATCCTAAATTATAATGATAAATTTCTAGGTACATTGTTGACCATCTCTTATGGGAGGAGATCATAATAGAGCCTTCGATAGTTCTCTTATTAAAGGGGTTATTTTTATGAATATAGTTTGGATCTAATTATTACTATCACTTAACAAGGAGAACTTAAACATGATAATTACTCTTTTATTCTAAAATAATTTTATGAAGAAAATTTAATTATTCACTATTAGTAATTGTCCTTTTCCACTTATCTAATGTGCAATTTTAGAAACTTTTGTTAGTTTTTCTTTTTGCTAAAATTGCATATTGAAGTGTTAATAGTAATTTAGCATAAAAATCTTATTATAAAAAAGCATTTAAGTTGAATACAATTTTTTAAAGAGTCTAAAAGTTTTGTTGTATTTAGTATTCAATTTTTATTATGAGAATATTAAATAAAATCCAATTAAAGACAATTATTCAAATTAGTTTGCAAGCTAAACAATTTTTTAAAATTATTGGGTTCATGTATAATTTATGTGCAACAAACTATTTCAAGATATTTATATTTGTTTCATTTTCATGTTGATTTAGACTACACTTGATTTGCCTAATTATGGAACTGAGATAAACCAAAACTATTCAATTGATCCATCAAATCTTCCAAGCTCATTATACATTTTCTCAGAGACAAATGAAGGTAACATCCCTTAAACTGAAATAATTAAGAAGCTTTCTTGTTATACCACAATTCATAAGATATCTTCTATTTTTTTACTCTAAGTAAAGCTTTATTAAATGCACATAATATTATATTGACCACCTCTTTTCCAATAGGAATCAAACACATTTTCTTAATTTTTAATAGTTCTTTCCACTTACTCGACTGTCATATTTTTTATTTTCGCAACTCCTCCTTGTTGAGGAGTTCTTGGAGCACAATATTTCCTTTTTGATTATATGTTATTTATAGTAATCTTCAAATTCATTTGAGGTTAAAGTCTGATATTAAACTTTTCATGTGGACTACATAGGCCCATGTGTACTAATTCAAGAGGTCATCTAGTTGAATACTCCTTTGTCTTGACAAGTACTTTGGTCTTCTCACCCCTTTCATTCATCACAAATATTTTTTTTTTTGGAAAATTTAATCTTAGGCATGTGTCTTACATACCCATTTGAGCTAACTTTGACAAGACTTACAAAGTTTAGATGGCCTCTTTCTATGTTGGAACAAACTTCCATCTATTTGTCCAATGATGTGCTATGATTTCATAACACTTGTTTAGATTCTACACATTTCCATATGTTCTCTTACCTTCAACAACTAGTATAATGTTTATTTGTTTCCTTATCCCACAACATTTAGAGTCAAAGGTAAGTTTGTAACCACTATCACACATCTAAATTACACAATATTTTACTTTAATCCTTTGACATAATAAACATCATGAGACATTGACTTTCCATCAAAATTTAGTGGTCCTTCCCTTTTATTTTTATTGGATAACTATCTCCAAATTTGATTGAATTTTTTCCATTGTCTTTTATTTTATCAATTCTTTTCTATATGCCCAAGTTTATGACAACTATAGCATACTATGGAACTATCGAACATAGGTATAGTAGATCTTACATATAATTAATTTTCTTTAGTTTTACACTCAAAAATTCTTTGAGCCAACCTCATTGCAATTGTGACATATTAGATTTATGTTTCTCAAGATGAAAAACTTATTTTTCTTACAAAGTTTGGGTCAGCCTTATGCATTAGCTTACAATCTAATATTTTATGTCCATAAACGTTGTATTTAAATCATTAACCATAAAATTTTGAAACATACCATTTATTTTTATAAAAATTACCTTATGGATTTCTTGGGTTACTGGACCTTCACCATCTACCACATTTTCATGAATACATCATTATTTTGATTTTTATGTTCTTTTGTAGAAATGTGGCCTTCCTTTGTACTAGAATTATTTTTATTTTTTAAGGAAGCATTGCGATTCTTTAAAATTGTA
The DNA here is from genome assembly GCA_028749045.1 of Cupressus sempervirens. Lineage (NCBI taxonomy): Eukaryota > Viridiplantae > Streptophyta > Pinopsida > Cupressales > Cupressaceae > Cupressus > Cupressus sempervirens. The sequence goes on from CM053786.1 coordinate 872,258,252, forward strand.
TACCTTTATTCTTGGAGTGTTGCTTCTTCCAATGTTTTCTCTTTCCATTTCTTGAGGAGACAAAGTTTATATCTAGTATGGATGAAAATTTATTTTCTAAATAATGTCCAATCATATAGGAAACGCTTGTGGGATCTCTTGGATGCTTCTATTTCTGCAACATGTCATTCAAGGAATTAGAGCTACTCTTATGCCTTAATCTTAGCTGAAGATCTTCTTAGCATTTCACAAGTTAATTTCTTAGGATAACCACTCCGTGTTCCAATTCTTGACACCTCTTCTCTTTATCATATAAATCTGATTTTATACCACAACTATCTTTTCTTCTTCTAATTTCACTTAAAAAATCATTATGATTTAAAGATTCTTATTTAGTTGATCATGCTCATTTTTGGTTGTACTTTTATATTTGTCATTTTATTTCCTTAGCCTACAAATTTCTTCATGGATACACATAGGATCTCCTTCCAAGTCAGCCTCATCCTCAAAATCATCTTTTTTCGTCACTACTAAATGAACTAAAACTTTTAGATTATGTGTTACTCTCTCTCCATGACTTTGGTTTTTCATGTTGGCATAATTGATTAAGTTGATAGAACAAGTGATGATGCAATGATTGATTACATGATGATAAATTATTATGTTGTTATTGATGTTAACTATTTACCTAGTGTTCTCATTATATTTCTAAGTATAATTTAGTGGATGTATCTGGTGTAGAGAAGTGTGAGAGGATTGGTGAAGTAACAGTGCAAATGTTATGAGCAATTAGTGACAATTGATACAAGATTTGATTAGTTTATCAAATCCATGATGAATTGAGCGGAATGATCGTAAGAGGATGTTCACTAGTCAATGAAGCTAATTTGGTTAAGATAGCAAATCATTATTATTATAAGTAAAACATTTTCAAGATGGAATGATAATAGGTGATCGATGAAGCTATGACAAATAGGTTAATGAAGAGTCAGATAGGTTAACAAAGAACAATTTCTTGAGTAACAACCAGTCAACTAGAATTAGTAAAAGGTGTCAAGATTGCAATGACTTGGGATGAGTTATCTATCATAATGTGACATGGATATACATGTCAAGGTGATGTCACATATTACAAGTGATCAAGATTGAGTATTATAGAGAAGATTCTAAAGGAATCTCATGATAGGTCAAACATGTTTGACCTCTGGCACAAATACTATGAACTAGTGGTGTGATCATGAAAAATGACTTATGACATAAGATAACAAATTATGGTGATTAGATCTAAGTGGGATTTTTAAATTTCCCAATGGTAATACATTTTGGGTTTTGTCAAGTCCATGAAATTGATAAAAACCAATATAATAGGTGAAAGAAGGATAGGTTTGTTGTTGATTATTATCTAGTTGGTGTGTGAAGAAGTGGATTGTATGATCCAACCAAAGAAAAGAGAAGTGAGCTAAGAAGAGTAAAAGAGATTAAGTAGATATAAACAAGTAGAGGTAGTGTTATTTTATATATCATTCTTTATGTTGTTCCCTAACAACTAAAATAGGTAAAATCCCTTAATTAGGTGGATCCTAAATGGTCCTCATTATAAATCCTTTAACTGAGTAGCACTTTAATGTGTTTAAATTCCTTTAACTAGGCTACAATTAATAAGGTAAACATCCTAACATGGATAGAGATAAATCCCTAAATATGGTGTAAGTTAACTACATTTTTGTAAACTTCGAACATGGTTAAGCTCCTAATAGGGCATACTTTAGAAGAGTAAGAATTACTTTTGGGCCCTAATTTTATTAGAAAGTAAAGTCCATTAATAAAAATGAGAGGGGGGTGGGGTAAATTATTTATATGCTTCAAACAATTTTCAATCTCTTTATTAATTATAAAACATGTAAATAATGGATGCAACAACCACACAAAGATAACCATGCACAATAAGATCATATATGCTAATTAGGGAAAGCCTTGATAAGAGGGGAAACCCCAATGGAGATGATGCCCACAAAATGATGTACTAATGCAAAAATTCCTTGTGAAAGGATAGACTCTTATCAATAAAATATAGGGTAAGTACACAAAGAGAAAAGTGTACCCCTCCTAAAATTTTAACTTTTATTTTAAAATCCTTTAATAACTCTAGTCTAAAGTTATCTAATACTCTATAGTTTATCATGGATTTTTTGGATAATTTTATAATGTGTAATTTTAATGAATTTTGTAAGTGGGCACATCCTAAAAATGTGAAAGATTTGTATGCCCCCCCTATAAATTATTGAAAACTAATCTAAAATCAAAACCCTTTTTTCAATGTGCGTAGAATGGAGTCTAGTTTCTAAAAAACTAACTTGATGCAAAATTTGATGAACGAGCTAAAATCTACACCCCAATTAGTAAATGATGGTTTTTGAGAGAAAATTGAAATACTTTCAAAAGAAATTATAGTTAAAAGGCTTGAAATGGTATGAGTTAGAAATAAATTATATGGTTTCATAGCTAACAGAAAGATCTACAATATCATGCAACCTAATTTTATCAATACTCAAGCCCAAGGAAACTGAAGGAGAGAATCTAGTTTCTAAAAAACTAACTTGATGCAAAATTTGATGAATGAGCTAAAATCTACACCCCAATTAGTAAATGATGGTTTTTGAGAGAAAATTGAAATACTTTCAAAAGAAATTATAGTTGAAAGGCTTGAAATGGTATGAGTTAGAAATAAATTATATGGTTACATAGCTAACACAAAGATCTACAATATCATGTAACCTAATTTTATCAATACTCAAGCACAAGGAAACTGAAGGAGAGCACAGAAGAAAACTAAGAATTTTTTATGCTTTTTGTAAAACATGTCCCACATCAGTTTAGAGCCTCCAAACCTTTGGGTTGGATCCCCAAGGAAAATCCAAGCCTTAGGCTTGGTTTAATCCAATGTTTTATATAGCACATGCACACAATACAATGCCACACTATGTAAGCCTTGTATTTCAATAGAGAGAATATATAGGGAGAGTGAAGGAGAGAGATAGAGAGTGAGAAAGAGTAGAAGATGGGGAGAGAGTAGGGGAAGAGAGAGAGAGAGAGAGAGAGAGAGAGAGAGAGAGAGAGAGAGAGAGAGAGAGAGAGAGAGAGAGAGAGAGAGAGAGAGATTTCATATGAAAACACCAAAAAATGGTTACATTGAAAGTTTGGGTCCCTACTAACCCATATTCTCTATTTTTTTTTGTATTTTGTTCTACTATTTTGACAAAAAACACAGATTTCATGGTATTGGAAGCTAGAAAACACCAAATTCAATCATTAGATACATTATTTTAAGGGTTTTTGAACATTCTTTGTACACACATAGTGTGTATGCACTATATGAAAACACCAAAAAATGGTTACATTGAAAGTTTGGGTCCCTACTAACCTATATTCTCTATTTTTGTTTGTATTATGTTCCATTATTTTAACAAAAAACATGGGTTTCATGGTACTAGAAGCTACTAAACACCAAATTCAATCATTGGATACACTATTTGAAGGGTTTTTGAACATTCTTTGTATAGAAAAGGTTAGTGCACTCCTTTTAAAATATTCTTTGTTACTATAGAGATAAATTTCATTATAATTTGACAAGTTATTTAATATATAGTGAATTCATTGAAATTTTTATGTTTGGATGAATTGTTATTTGGAACTGGTTATAAATTTTAATGTATGAATATTTCATTATAATTTTACAAGTTGTTTAAAATATATTGTGTATTCATTGAAATAATTGTAATATGTACATGTGCTTGAATGATTTGTTATTTACAAATTGTAAGTAATTCAAATGTTTGAATAATTTGACATGTATAAATCATCATCATGGTAAGGAAGAAACCAAAAACTCAAACAACAAAACAGAGGGAGAGATATTTGGCAATTAAAAGAGATAAAATGAAACTACTACGTGAATAAAGAAAATTGCAATGCAATAGTGAAGAATTGTCTTTCAAAGAGGAACATGAACCACCAATATAAAGAAAAAAAGAGGAAGAATTGGAAAGACAAAGAGAATGAATGAGACTCTTACACTTAAGAAGAGAATTGAATTGTGAAGCTATGTCATCTCCAATGTCAGAGTCATATCATCATCTCATGTTGAAGAGACACCAATTTCTACATTCGACAATGTATACACTCCATCATGTCATGTTGAAGGAACAACATCAACATATCAAGTAGGTGATATTCCATTTTTTGCATCTTATTGCCAAGGCACATCATCTTTCGTTCAAGGTATGAAATTCACTCAACCTTATGTTGATGAAAATCTCAAAGCTTGTGCGAGGTCTGGATGCAATGTTAGGTGCTACAGGATCGTATTGTTGATACCTATAATAACCTCTGTCTCTTTTTGGATTATCGATTCCATTTTGATTTTTTTGGCCCCATCTCGAATGATGTTGAAACTTGTAGTGTTGACCAGTACAAAGTCACCAACTAGCGAATCTCTCTAACCATTCATTGTGTGATCAAATTATTTGCTCCATTAGCTCTGAGTGGCCAGGTAAAGCCTAGTCCCAAGCTCATCTCATCTTGTTGATTTCTTGAATGTTCTCAGGCATGCCAAACCAAATTGACCTTGAGAGTCACTAAATGCCATAGGGCAGTGATCTTTGATGGGGTATATCTCAGAGCTCGTGCAAGGTATGGATGAAATAATGGGTACTATAGGACCATGTTGTTGACACATACAATAATCTCTCTCTCTCTCTTTTTCAAGATTCAATTTCATTTTGATATTGCAGCCCCATCTTGGGTGATACTAAAACTTGTAGTGTTGACCATTACAAAGTTGCCAACTAGTGAATCTCTCTAACCATTCATTGTAGGATTGAACTGTCTACTTTTTTAGCACCGAGTGGTTGGGTAAACCCTAGTTCCAATCTTGTCCCACCCTGTTGATTGCTCAAACATTCTTGGGCACGTGGGATGGAATTGAATCCAAGAGTCACTAAACATTGTGTGTTGATACTTGTAAGAATTAAAAAGATACAAGAAGTTGAACATGGCATCCTAGGGGTGTAGAATCCATCACCATACAAAGGAGCTCAAAGATAGTGTATTCAATACATAGTGGATAATGACACACAAAAGATATGTAAGAAAAGATGTAACAACTATAGCTCTAGGAATCATAAGAAGAGCATGTATAATGTGTTTCCATGAATGAATCTCTCAAAGAGATGGATAAGCAAGCAATCTTGATATCAAATTCCATGAATAAATTAAAAACATTATTTCAAGTCTTCTAGTGTTGTGAAGATCAAGCATATATAAACTCTTGGCATGTTTATGATGACACTAAGATTCAAGCTTAGAAATTTACATAATGTGTTAGAGTAATTAGTTGTTTTCACTTATTAATTAAATCACTTTGATTTAATTAATTAAGTTGCCTATTACTCTAGTTTGCTTAAGCTATCTTGTAGTTACATATAATTAATATTTTATTAATTATAATGTGCAACCCTAGCATTTTTAGGCTTTAGGTTATCCTTTTCAAGTTTCGATCTCCTTTATAAGGATTGATCTCTTTGTAATTTATAGAATTCGTTGAATAATATTTTTCTTCTTCGTCTGAGTTTTTTAGATCAAACCCTTGCCTCTTCTTGTCCTTTTCTTCTCCATGACAGGTGTTCTACATATAAGTTTTCTTGGGCTTCGTGGATTTGTTATGCACTTTTGCTCAAATCCTACATGGTATCAGAGTTGGATTTGCTGTAGCTTGTTTGGTATTTCAAGAAAAAGGGAGAACAAGGGTTTGGCAGATTAGATCTGGTATTTTTTCTGAGAAAATAGGGGGGTCAATAATTTTTAGAGTAGTTTGAGGCCAAATAGACCTCACGAATGGATTCAAAAGGCATCAAAACCCCCATTTTGATATAAAATTTGTCCGATTTGGACAACTTTGATTTGGGAGGCAAATTTTTTTTGTCAGGTAGGGCCGTACGACCCCTGGCACGCACTTTGAGGTGGAAATTATCAAAAATCACAATTTTTTTTTTGAAAAAATGCAATTTTAACCTGCGGCAGTTAGTAAACCGTAGTTGAACCGCTAGCAGTCACTGCTGGCAATTACCACTGGCGGTCTGCCAATAGCTTGCAATGGCTTCGCTAGCAACGCGTGCTGTGACCCCACCACTGCTCTACCCCACAGGGGCCCTCCGCCCTCCCGTAACCTTAGTCACCACTCTGCCGGTGGTGCGGGGGTAGTTATTTTTTTTCGTTTTTAATTTTTTTTAAAATTAAAAATAATAATTTTTAATGCATTTTCAAAAGCCCTGTCGGTTTTTCTTCCATAACTTGAGCATACATACGTATTTTTTTGATCCAAAAAATGTGCCAGAAAGCTAGTTCTGATATGGAGATATTTGTGTAGGCTTTTTTGAGTTTTGATGCAATTTGGTTGCTTATTTTGGTAGTCAAAGCTAGATGTTCTGTTTTGCACTCCAGGAGGTGTATCTTGAGCATTCGATCTCCATTTTTGGACTTCTTTATATTGTTGGAAATCTCTTTCTACACTCTTTTCAGTGATGCTAGTTGTTGTTCTAGATATTCTCTAGGCACATTCTATTCAGCCTTCTACATTTTTGCATGCTAGTGGATATCCTAGTTGTTTCAGGTCCAGGGATCGATTTTGTTGCTTCAGATGCTTCGTTTTGGCTTGTACTTTCTGTTGTACTAGCCTTATAATTTTTTTGATCATTGTTGATATTCATTGTAAGAATCTTTATGCAAACACATTGAGATAAAGCGCCACTCTTGTGTTTCGAGATCCTTTTGATTATTGTGATTTGTTGCACTTGCACTATTTTATAAAGTGCCATGGAGGGGATAGTTGATTGCCATTTAGGCCCTCTTCCTTTCTCAAGTGAGTGTCCCTTCTATGACATTAGCCCCATGATGTGTTGATGACATGTGCCTTTATAGGTGTTTGTACCTCACTCTTGATGTGTTTGGTTCTTGTGTTGTAGGAGATTTTTGGCCCATCTTTTCAGTTGCATATTACCTCACCCTGTTTGCATTAAGGGGGGATTATATTGTTGTTCTATGCTTCCTTGGTTCGATGGTTCATTAGTGTGAGCTATGTATTTAGTACCTAATCCTATATACTAGGCAATTGTAGCGGCTGGCTACCTATGCATTTTGATGAGATGGATCATCTACCATATAGACACACTTGGTTTATGCCTTCTATTTTTGTGGAGATTATATAGATCAACACCTTCTGACAGAGTTTTGTGGCTTTTCATGCTTCAGTGGTTCTCTTCATGATCTCTCTTTGTTCCTTCTTCTAGAACATTCTAAAATGTCCCTTTTCTGATTTTATATGATATTCCCAACCTCTAATCAGATTTTCAAAATCAAACAACTGATATCACAAAGATCTTCCAAATTTCTCAAGAAACCCCAAATCGGGTATGCCAGAAATGGTGCCAAAAGCTTCACAGCTTCACCTATTATTAATAAATCTGAAAATGGACATTTTTACAAAAATTTCAGAAGCATAACAGCCTACAAAATGACATTTCTAGATCTATATAGCCTTTACACAGCAGCTCACAAATGTAGGACAAAAACTATGCTCATCGGGCTCCCGAAATTAACACAAAAATGCCCAGAAACACCACAAAAACACTAATAAACTATCTCAAAAGTTTAATCACATCCTAATACATATATTCAGCTCTATTTTAACAGCTTAAAGTCTGAAATACAGCAGAAACCAAAACTGATATGAAATGCTCAACTGAAAACATCAAACTCACGCAAAAAACACACCCAAAAACCCACAAATCTAAACTGTTCAGCACAAAGGCAAACTCTGTATGAGCATGCACATGGAATAGCTTCAAACTCCCATCCTTAGCCTTCCTGGAAACCTGCAAACTCCCATTCTTGGGTCTCCCTGGAAACCTGCAAACTCCTGCTCTTGGGTCTCCTTCTCCACAGGTTTGGCAGCCTCTGAAGAATAACAAAGAAATCAGCAAAATCAAGTTCTGGAATGTGTCCAAAATGCCTCCAAACCCCCTTAAAAGAGGGCATGAATGTAACTCACGTCCAAGAGAGGTTAATGAAACATATCTTAATAATAATTTTCATTTATTAGTCCAACAATTTCCAAAGATTAACCCCCTTTTTCCGAAACTTCACTTTCTTGGGCTTGCCTGCCTTTGCAAAGATTATTATTTTTTAATTATTTGAAAAGGGGACATGTCAAGTCCTCCCCTCCCAAACATTGCTTGTCCTCAAGAAATGGTTGAACAATAAACCAATCAATCCACCTGGATCCCAAATGTAGTCATGAACTATACTACTACCAATTAACACAGGCTCCTGCAATATCCTCTGCAATATGACCAAGAGGAATCCATAATCAAACTAACAATTATAGCTGAACCAAACTCTGAAATCACCACTACCACAATCAAAAACCCATGAGGCACAAACTCTTAGAACATCAAAACCCAAGAAAAGTGGACAAATCAAACTACCAACACAGTAAATACCATCAACGCATCCCACTGGCCTATACGGAATGCGCAATCCAACTCTGCAACAATGGTGAATGCTCTCAAATGAAACTGTACCAAGTATGGAGAATCCACACACTGTACAATTCTTGCAGTCAACACAACTTTGCAAATCACTGGCCACTATCTCATAACCATAACTACCATGCACCCCTGATGGTGAAAAGCCATCACAAGATAAATAGCAAGAATTGGAACCCAAACCAAATCTTCCTGCCATCAACTCCTCAACACAAGGATCAAATGCTAACTGATGTACATACCTTGCAATATAATGTTGATAAAAAAAACCAACCTTACTCAACAACTCACCATGAACAAGTGATACAACCCACTGTGACTGATAACCAGCTAAGTTAGGAGATGTCATAGCCAAAGGAGTAGAATCAATAACAACACCCGCTGAAGCATCACTCTGAAACTCCTGCTCTAAGTCATGTATTATCAAGATGTCAACTGTAGAACCTATTGCCATGTCATGCCCATCACAACTCTCATCTTGAGGCATCAAATTGTCCCATAACTGATGATAAGCACTAGGAACCAAAGTACATCTCTGTATCATTATCTCATCAACATGGTCATTAAAGGTAAATTGATGAGCATACCTCACAGTGTAATGCCGATAGAATGCACCAATCTCAGTCAATGGCTTAGACTGTAATCTAGATGAAACTAACTGCAATTGATCATTAACCATGTTGGAACGAACTACTACCCTCGAAGATATCACCAAGGGAGTAGTGTTACTAGTAGGAACCATGCCAACTGTCGACTCACCAACATCACACATGATCTTTGATAAATCTCTAGTCTTTGTGCCATCAATACTAGAGGCCACCACCATGTCAGGCATACAACAATCTGCTACAACACCCAACTCAACTGAACCTAACTCTAGTGGGAATGAACCTGATATTCCAATGTTAGTATCAAGAATGGATGCATCCCCATCTCCACTGTCTCTGACAATCTCGGCCATGGACATCCTCGGATCACCAAACACCACTGCTTGTGACTGTATAGAATTAGGTGAAGACTGTAGTCGCTCTAACTCCATGGTCACCTTAGCCAAATGAAACTGTGACTCCTTGAAAGCCAACTGTGTACTCTCAAGAATCTCAGAAGTCACCACAAGCTGCTCAGTAAGCTCACTCACCTCATCTTCCTTGGCCAACAATGCATCATATGCTGTACTACCCTACTTCATAAGATAATCTCTGTCAGCTACCAACTGCATATAATCCTATCTCAGAATCTGGATAGCCTCCCATAAAGAGTGGAACTCTGTCAAGGAAAGATAACTGCCTCCCTGCTCATCACTAGTAGGAGAACCCCATCCATAAACTGCTAACAAATGACGAGTAGCATCGAAATGTTGGCAAGTGATAGCAATGTCTTGGTCACTAACTCTCAACTGATTAGACACATGATGGCATTGGCTTGACTGTCTCCTACAAACCTCCTCTGATGCACTGTCTAAAGGAGTATCCTCAAAGTTACTCGTCTCTAGAATATTACCATCCATATCCTGTGAATCAAATCTAAAACTCATATCAACATACGAAGTATCAAAAACATTAGCATTGCTGTCCAACTCCTCTATACCCAAGGAAACTAAGTCTTCAAAATTGACCACTGCATCCTCCTGGATGTTATCAATGCCAATATGATCTTGGGACTCATCTATACACACTGCCAAATATGAAATATCATCAACACATTCTAGCGAGTATGGTCGATTGGATATATGAACAAAGCCCAACATCGGTGTATAAAAACTAATACCAACATTGGACAAGCTGCTAGCACAAGAAAAGACAACACCGTGCAATCTGCTAGTCAAATCCATGATAGCACCCAAACAAACACTGCTACCAAAAAGTGTTAAAGATCTCCTGTCAACTGAATCCCAAATGCCAATATAACAATCTTGAGTCCATATCTATAAACTAGAATCAGCTGGTAACTCAAGCAAAATCCTCACTTGAGTAATATGACCAATACCAACTAACTCCACATACCTATCATGATGAGATAATGAAGTCAAAATACTATCTTCACTCACCTTCAGCTGGCAGGATAAATCATGTGAAGTACTACTTGCCTCAACCTCATGTGATGAAGCATCTAACTGTGCCTGGTACTCTTTCTCAGCAAAGTCATGAATGCTCAATGTTTGCTCATTTCTACTAGGTATCTCACCATCCTGCACAACAACATCCTCATAATCATCATCTGAACCCACTACACTGTAGTCACTGCCTGTTGTAACTATACCATCCTGAATACCTGTGGCATCACCCTTTGACAACCTGTAAACAATTGTCTCAATTTGAGTATCAAGTTGACCGTTACTATCAATCTGTGTAATATCCTTTCCCACCACCTCCTGTGGCAGAGTAGAATCTGAGACCTCTACCTGGCTATCAGCTAGTTTCTCAAACTCCTCATGCAAGTTCTTGGGAATTGTGTCATCTGTCTTGTGAGAAAATTTGCCAAATAGAAATCCAGTCAACTTATCCACCTTAGCTGGGTCAGATAACATGTCATTCATTATACGGTGGTGCTCAACCAACTGTTTAGACATGTTATGGCTTATTTTCATAAGTTTATCTCGAATGTCTAAATAACCATCCTTTCTACTATTTTGACTCTGGCTATCAATTGTCCAAGATTGTTCCCTCTGAGACTCTGTACTATACCTGTCCATTCTGGATAAAGTAGAGTGTAACCCCAATAAGATATAACTTCTTCAAACACCAAGAACTAACATGAAAATGATTAGAAGTAGCATGCAACCATAGATTTGGAGATGCAACTGATTAGAAGCAACATGCAACCACCAAATTATGACATGCAAGATCTGGGTAGTTGTCAAAATTGACATGCAAGATCTAGGTAGTTGTCAAAACTGACATGCAAACTTCTACAACCACCAAATTCACCAAGAACTAACATGCAAATGATTAGAAGTAGCATGAAACCATATATTTGGACATGCAACTGATTAGAAGCAACATGCAACCACCAAATTATGACATGCAAGATCTGGGTAGTTGTCAAAACTGACATGCAAGATCTGGGTACTTGTCAAAACTGAAATGCAAACTTCTACAACCACCAAATTCACCAAGAACTAACATGAAAATGATTAGAAGTAGCATGCAACCATAAATTTATGACATGCAGCTGATTAGAAGCAACATGTAATCATAAATTATGACATGCAAGATTTGGGTAGTTCTCAAAACTGAAATGCAAGATCTGGGTAGTTGTCAAAACTGACCTGCAAACTTCTACAAACCCTCAGGCTGGCAAGATCATGGCTCTGATACCACTAAAATGTCCCTTTTCTGATTTTATATGATATTCACAACCTCTAATCAGATTTTCAAAATCAAACAACTGATATCACAAAGATCCTCCAAATTTCTCAAGAAACCCCAAATCGGGTATGCCAGAAATGGTGCCAAAAGCTTCACAGCTTCACCTATTATTAATAAATCTGGATATGGAAATTTTTATAGAAATTTCAGAAGCATAACAGCCTAAAAAATGACATTTCTAGATCTATATAGCCTTTACACGGCAGCTCACAAATGTAGGACAAAAACTATGCTCATCGGGCTCCCGAAATTAACACAAAAATGCCCGAAAATACCACAAAAACACTAATAAACTATCTCAGAAGTTTAATCACGTCCCAATACATATATTCAGCTCTATTTTAATAGCTTAAAGTCTAAAATACAGCAGAAACCAAAACTGATATGAAATGCTCAACTGAAAACACGAAACTCACGCAAAAAACACACCCAAAAACCCACAAATCTACACTGTTCAGCACAAAGGCAAACTCTGTATGAGAATGCACATGGAATGGCTTCAAACTCCCATCCTTAGCCTTCCTAGAAACTTTCAAACTCCCGTTCTTGGGTCTCCCTAGAAACCTGCAAACTCCCGTTCTTGGGTCTCCTTCTCCACAGGTTTGGTAGCCTCTGAAGAATAACAAAGAAATAAGCAAAATCAAGTTCTGGAATGTGTCCAAAATGCCTCCAAACCCCCTTAAAAGAGGGCATAAATGTAACTCACATCCAAGAGAGGTTAATGAAACATATCTTAATAATAATTTTCATTTATTAGTCCAACGGTTTCCAAAGATTAACCCCCTTTTTCCTAAACTTCACTTTCTTGGGCCTGCCTGCCTTAGCAAAGATTATTATTTTTTAATTATTTGAAAAGGGGACATGACACATTCTTTGCTATCTCTTTTTGGAGTAGGGTTTTTCCCATGTGGTTTTCTCTATTTTTCTAGTTTACAGAGATTTTCTTGTATTGGGTACCTAATCAGGCTTTGTTGCCGGGACCCACTTTTCTGCTTTCATAGCTGTGCTAAGTTAGCTTACCTCCTAAGATTCGCTCATGGGGGGGTGTTAGAGTAATTAGTTGTTTTCACTTATTAATTAAATCACTTTGATTTAATTAATTAAGTTTCCTATTACTCTAGTTTGCTTAAGCTATCTTGTAGGTACATATAATTTATATTTTATTAATTATAATGTGCAACCCTAGCTTTTTTAGGCTTTAGGTTACCCTTTTCCGATTTCGATCTCCTTTATAAGGATTGATCTCTTTGTAATTTATAGAATCCATTGAATAATATTCTTCTTCTTCGTCTGAGTTTTTTAGATCAAACCCTTGCCTCTTCTTGTCTTTTTCTTCTCCATGATAGGTTTTCTGCATGCAAGTTTTCTTGGGCTTCGTGGATTTGTTATGCCAACTCAAGATTCAAATTTTAATGTTAAGTGTACAACAATAATAAGAATTCAAGTTTTACTATTTTTATCTGAACAAAAACTCCAAATATGTTACTCATAATAAAAAGTACTCATAACTTGTACAATCTAGATACAAAAAACTATCATAGCCTTATTCACATGTCAAAAGATACTATAAAAGCTTATTGTAATGATTCCTACCCTTAGTTTGGATGAAAATTGCATTAAAATGAAATACGTGAAATACTTAAAATGTAAACAAGAAAAACAAGATATATATTATGATAACTAAATATGTCATACATGAACAATCTGATGTATCAAAGTTGTAAGTTTAAGAATGTCATGCATCAAATATATGTCATACATTAAATATATAATGTCATGTATAAATCAAATGTATGTCAAATATGTCTACTAATGCCTATATGTGTGTCCATCCATAGATCTTCTCCTTTGCATGAGGGGAAGGAAATGAATCCCTAGAGGTCTTTGGTCATTGCATGGAGGGAGACAATGGGGATGTTGGGGTCTTTCTCACATGCTCACTTGTCCTCTTGTTTAGGCTCCTCTCTAACTAGAGCTGATACAAACAAAGTATATTTGAATCAATAATTATTTTACATTGAAATCAAATATATGTAAACAAAAAATTAATTATTTTCTTACCGCCATCAAATAATCACTCTATACATCCACCTCAAAGGCTTGCGGATGATCACGAGTAACAAGGCCCTAAAAAAATTCAATCAATATAATCAATAGATCATACTTATGAATACCATTTGAATTTTCAATACCAACTATTATAAATCACAATTAAAACTATGAAAACTCTTTCATACCCAAGCCAATGGCTCTGAACTAGCCACCACAGCAACAACTCCACAATTGATGGATTGGTGAAGATAATATAATACAAGTTACATAATTTTTATAGAATAGAATATAATCAAATGAATTAAATCAACATGAAACAAATGTATCTATGAAGCTCGTATCATTCTTAGGTTCAAAGTCCATTGTGAATGTTGATGGTTTGTGTTGAGCTGTCATTTTATACAATGCTAAACGACAAGAATTCTTGCGTACTCCTCTCTTGAAAAGCTAATTTTGTGAATCGACTCCAAGGTTTTGGGTGATCTTGCAACCTACTGGAACCCACTCAATTGAAGATAAATGTGAATTTTCATGAGTAGGAATGTAGAATTTGCACATTGTTTCAAAATAACACTAAAAAAGAACCATGGTTTTGTATTTTTATGTTTTTTAATGAGTGCAATCTAACAATGCAACTAATATGAGTTCCTATTCTAACCAAGAGTTAGCAAAGAAAATAATAAAACTTGAAAGAAAATAACATGAAATTTAAAGAAAATAACATGAAATTGAAATCCAATAGACATAAGCTATAGAAAACAACACACTACGAGTTAAGCTTTCGAAGAGATCGGTAGGTAACCAATAAAAATAGGAGCAGGGCTTCCTAGATTCCACTAATGCATTCATCGATAGTAAATTTCAATAACTGAATGATGTTTCAATCTTCATCAAATCGCAAGGCCATAGAAAGTGTGCTCATGCAAGACAAAGAGTTATGTAGGTACAATTTGGTGATTTCTTCTTGAGCTCAATACATCAGTGAAATTCGTAAATCTGTAGCAAACACTATAACTAAAGATCACACAACTAGAAATAACAAAATAAACCTTTGTCTCAATCACGATTTTATGAATAAAATCCACAAAACAATGACACATTCAGGAAAGAATGACTAGACTCCAAATGTGAGCACCAAAAGCATGATTTTATTGCATAATAATGATGGCCTTTATTACATATTACAATGGGGTATTTATAAGAAATCATCTCCTCAATTTGTGTTGAGAGTGAGAGATATCTTCATGCAATAAAATGCCTTTTAAACATTAAAACAAACTAAATATATACAAACTAACAATTAATTTGGTGCTTAGTAGGACTCCATCCATATTTTATTCATTAATTAGATGCATGAGCCTTTTACATATTTAAAAAAAAGAAATTATGAGAGAGAAAGCATGAGAAAGCTCTGAGTCAAAGTGGAAGTGTCTGGAAGTACCAAAAATAGAAGTTGATCCTTCACTAGGCATGTGTCAAAGTTAAACTGCTGTCAGAATGCATTCATGATGCATGGAAATTGCTAGTTTTGGAATAAGCAGTTAATTTTCAGTGCACCTCTGAATTGTGAAGCTGCAAACCTGTGCACCTACAGAGATGTGGACCTGCGAACCTCAATAGGGTCAAAAATCTCAAAATTTTACTAAGTGTCAAAATTGAAATTTTGGCATTTGAGTTTTATTCTTCTTCATCCCAAAGCTATGTTTAGATGTTTACCCTTGAATTTCTCTATCATCTTAGTAATCTTAGCCACATCTAGTAGATCTAAAGCCTCATATCTATCTTTTACCTTTTGTCTATAATTGTCTACCTCAATTCAGGTATCAACAAAATATCCAAGATTGATACCCAATTCTAACAAGGCTTCTTCTATCCCAAAGGCTTGCCAGAGGTCTTCATCATCCACAACTTTCACAAAAATCTTCCTAAAATTCTCAACTACTATCTCTATAGGTAACAACTTTTCTCATTCCTCATCTTCAAAAATATCCAAGCATGTATCATTGTAGTGTCTCTTTGCTTCCAAAATTTGCTCTCGGGCTTGATCTTTGAGGCAATGAATCTCCTCGTGTAATGTTCCCATTACCTTATTGCTATCTGCTATCTTTTCTATCCAGTCATCAATCATATCTAGCTCTTCTCTGGTGTATACATCAATCAAAATTTGGTACCTTTGGCCCTTTATGGCTTGTAGAGTTTGCAAATCATTACTCTAAGTGTGTACTTCATCCATAATATTGAAGTCCTGCTTCAAAATTGCTATGATCTTATTCACATTCTCCTATGTAGCATGGAGCAAATTCAAATTTCCTATAATAATTTGGATACCTTTCTCCTCAAAATTTTCCTACCACTGTTGATAGGCTTTCAAAAATGGGTCTAGTTGTACATCTCCCCTTTCTCTAAGTATGGTATTTAGAGTCTAATCAGGGTGTTCAGGATCGAGAGGAACAACAACTTTGGCTAGATATCCTTTTAGGATCTCAACTTGCCTTTGAAGTGTTTGGAGTTTAGCCTCATCTTGCTCCATGTTCTTGAGGACCTCTTTGACCCCCATGGTCATTATTAGTCTGGCTAAATCCTGTGTAGGCCTTCCCAACATAACCTCCTTTAGTTTGTAATCCTCAAGACCAAGGCCTTTTGTATCTATGTCTTCCAGAGGGACAACCACTTGTGCAAACAATTCCTAGTTTTGTGTGTTGGTGACAAATGCCAATGGCATTGCTTCATGTGTTGGAGACTCATGTTTATTCAAAATCTCTGCAATGTCACAAATGTCTTCCTCTAAAGCACGGAATTGAGGCTTAGTACTCCTCATTATTTCCCTCTGGATCCATCTTGGAATGCATTCTACTAAGGACCTAGCTCTTGATTATGAAGGGGTGTGTTCTAGTACCTCCTTCCCCTTATTGCTCCTGCTTGGAGTAGTCTCTTGTTGTAAGGGTTCACCTTCTGTAGCCTCAATCTCCATGGATCTTGTAGCTTGCACCTTAGTGTCTTGGGAAGGTGGTTGAGAATATTCCACCATTTGTCCCTCCTTCGACACTTCATCAGTCATCATTTTTTCTGGTCCCTCCTTTGATGATGGCTCCTTCTAAACCTATTCTTCCTTTGAACTCTGAGGGGGAGGAGTCACTGAGCCCTATTCTACCACTATAACTTGTGGTGGAGATGAAGGAGTAAGATCAGGACCCTGTGTATTTGGTGGCATTTGCATCAAGTCTTCCTATTAAGGTTTACCTATAGGGGTGTCCTTGATCTTATCCCCAATCAACTCTATACCCATGGGTGTAAAATCAAAATTTGACATTGAAAAAATGTCATTGCCCTCTTCACTCTACTCATCCACCTATTACTATACTTCATCTTTTGAAGAAGAGCTACCTGTAGCACTCTTTCTCCTTTGTAGCTCAGTGGCTCTAGCTAGCCGAGTTCTTCCCTATAGGGGCACTTGTTCCTCTTCCTCTTTTGATTCTTCTTCTTCCTCCTCTTCATCTCCCTTTGGAATGCTTTCAAGAATAGATGGGAAAGGCACCAATCTTTTGTTGATCCTTTGCCTCTTTTTCATTCGGATCTTAATTCTCTTTTTTTTTTTTTTCTCGGAGGTAGAAGGAGAAGCTGGCTCTTCTTGCATAGGAGGAATGGAGGCTTGTGGAATCTCTCCCTCTTCTAGTTGGTTAGGTACAACAAGAGGCAATTGAAGTTCATCCTAAACTTGAGTAGCTCCAATATCCTCAGACCCTTGTGCACTCTATTCTTGCTACTGGGGAGGTGCTTGTTCTTTAGCTATTTTGTTTGAATTCTCTAAGGGGAGGTCCTCTTCCTTTTGTTCTTTTTGTTCCTCTCTAGAGGGTGATAGTATCCAATCAGGCGATCAAGCTGGTACACTATCTTTGGCCTGATAGGAGACCAAGTTGCAAAGGTAGGAATTGTTACTTTCTTCCGTCTACCTCTTTCTGGGTAGGCATGTGCATGAAAGATCAATGTATCAGGAATTGGATCAAGTGGAAAAGGTTTCTTGATCCAATCCTTCATCATTCCGATGACATGCCTCACCCGATGATTAATATCATCGACCTCTTCCTTGTCAACCTTAGCATTCATAATGAGTCTTTCACCAATTTTGTTTGCATTGAATAGGGGGTCCAATAGCTCCTTCAAATCCTATTGCCTTATCTCTTCAGGAATGTTTAACTGGATAGCCTTCTCTGCTAGATACAAAGTCATCCTACAATAATCCCTTATACGGACATTGTAGTCATTTGTTACATTCATCCAGTGATCTTAAATAGCATCCTCATGTTGGAAATCTTTTCCTGCTAGACTCTCCACTCTCCCAATATTGTCAAAGTAGGGCCAGGGAGAGTTGTACTCCTCAAGGGGATAGTTTTCCCACTCCCACTCGAAGGACAAAATATCTTTCTTTCTCTTCACCTGATATGGTCCAATGACCAATGGCCATGCCCAACAAGGTCTCCATTGTCTCTTAATCTTCTCATATGCTGACTCAATTTTCTGGGCAATCTCTAATAGCACCAGTTTGTCACTTCAATATCTTTAGAGCTTCTTAGGATGGATGGAGACACTAGCTACTTGAAGATATATGAATATTTTGAACTAGATGAAGTGGGCTTTGAGAACTATAATCTGTGCTTTCACTTCATTAGATAACCTCTTCTCACAATCTCCCTCAATGAATCAAATGATCACAAAAATGAACACATCATTCACAATTCTATACTCTTTGGTTTGTGCTGAGAGCTTCTTCTTCACCAGTTGAGGGTAGATTATATATGGCTAGGCATTAGGATCCTGCGTACTACCTCTCCTGTACAAACCAGGATAGTTCGTCACCCTCGCTGAAAGCAAGTATACCATGTAAGAAGTCATATAAAACTTCTTCTTTTTCTTTACTATCCTCAATTGCTCACACAAGTTTTCACTTAGTGTGGTGGCCCAATGCAATGTTATCTTTGCTAATCTAATGGCCTCAATGAAGTTGACCATAAAAGTGCTAAGGTGACCTGTTGCAGGTAGACCCATGACCTTGCTTAAGAGAATGATAGAGTATCGAATGTCCTCCTTCATGTATCCCTCGGTCATGCCTAATTTTCTTTTTATCCTTCCCCTAGGATGCTTCTCAATAAGATAAGAGGACTGTATGATGTTAATCGCATCCTACTGGTGCTCCTTATACCATCTCTCAGCTATTTCATATGAGATCCTAATAAACTGGTATGCTCTCAGGAGATGGAAGACCCTCTCAATGTTTTCGGGTCGTAGATCCAACACAACCTCACCAGTAACACTCTTGACGAACCTTTCTTTAGAAACAAAACACTGTGCCACGGCCATGATTAATTTTGCTATTTGCATCGATATGGGATGCAACACTATGTTTACCAATCTAGAACAAATCAATGAGGAGACCAGAGCTGATCTCTCAGTGGGCTTGTTGCAAATTTTTAGGAATTCTCCTAAATTTGTGTGTCCCAGGTTAGTATCTTTGATTTCTGTGTAATCATCATGGAATCTTGACTTTGAGGGTATGCCTTGGAACTTGAATATGACAAGTTTGGGTGCTACTCTAGATGTGGACACCATTTTATCACCTGCACGTTGTGAGAAAAACATTTATTAGTTCAAAGTAATAAAGACTTCAAATAAAATGTAAAAGCTTTAAATTTAAATAAACATAAAGAACAAATAAAATGCCCAATTTGGGAATTTTTATTTATTTTTAAATTTATTTTTTGATTTTCAATTTTTTAATTTTTTGTGTTTTTCAACTTTCTAATTTTTTTAATTTTTTTAATTTTTTAATTTTGTTTTTTGTTTTTTTTAACTTCTTGACTCTAACACTTTTATCGACTCGTGAACTATGAGTTTGGGAGTCTGAAAAAAGTAGGGGGTCCCCATTCCTAGTGAGGAATGGGGCATGTGTTGTGAGACCACAATATTTTGGTAGAGAACTAATGCACATGGATAAAAATATTTTGTCAATCCTTTATATGATTACTTAATAAATATATGTATTAATTGAAATGATTAAATCTATACAAACCTATCGACTCATTGAAAGGATGTAAAATGGGGTTAGAGAATCTATTCTAGGGCCATCAATACTCTTACTCTTGATTTTGAACAATGTCAAGACATGCTAATTTATTAGTCATTCATTTTACATACAAAATGTGATAAAATTAGTTTATTATAATTGTAAAAATTTACTTGAATGTTAATGCCAAATGTTTCACTCAAGAAGTTATTAGTGACTAGCCAATCATCCATAGTGTCTCCAACATGACTGTCAAATGGGCATAAGAATCCACATGATGTGCACATGTGACTATGGTGCAAAGAAGGTTCCTCCTCAACTAATGGACTAACACAATGAACAAGGGTCTATGTCAAAGCATTAATAGTCCCTAGAATATCAATCTCTACATGTTTCTTCACAAATAAAGGAATAATGACATGTTTATCCCGTGGCTTGACAATAGGTGCTCTAACTACATTAGGGTCATGATGTGCCCCCAACCTCTTAAATGAAGATCCCCACCTTTGCCCTAAGAATTTAACATGTCAAGATAATTGGGTATCTCCTCGAGGGAAAATTCACAATAACACTTCCTTAGGAAATATATTGGAACCTCATGATTATTGTAGGGAGGGGTTATCAAAGACCATCTACCATCTATCCCAAAATAATTTCTAATATCATCATAGATATACTAGTGGATGGGGAACCTTTTAGTTATAGTTTTAATAGCATCTTCTTCTCCTGGCTTTTTAAACAATGCACACATGTCATATTTCATTATGTCCTTATTTTTTATATCTTCGTAGGATAATTTTTTTTCATAATATCTTCTTTGTTCTTCTCTCTTAACATGCCAAATATTCAACTGACCACTAACAAAAGCTACTTAGCTCACAATAGACTCAAGGGAGAATGCCAATTGTGCTCTTGGAGAATTAGTTTTCTCATAAGATTTTAACCTACCAATGATTTCTTCTAATTGAGTTTTCCCTCTTTCTATTTCATTCTTTATATTATCTTGGGTACTAGGAGGAAGTCTTGCAACTAGTGGAGGTTGCGAAGGTTCTTGCTCTTCCTCTCAAGGGTTTTCATTTTAATTTTATGGAGGATTTTGTTAACTAGGATGGGGTTTTGGATCATTTTATGGTGTAGGGTTTAGTGGTTAATTATTCACATTTTCTGATAAGAAATCAATTGCATTTTTAAAAACTAAATAGACTTGAAGAAAACCTAAAAACACCATAGAAAACAATGCTAAAACATAAAAAATAATGCAAAACAAGGTTAGAAGAAATACTCGATGAACTCAATCTTGATCTCTAGCGATGAGGAGGCATTTTGAGGAGAGAAAGAAAATCTTAAACCTTCTACAAAATGTGTGTGTGCTATTGGAGGTAGAGAAGGAAACCAACAAAAGAAATGAATCAAAATGAAATGGGCTGCTAGTCACAATCAATTTATGTGATCTCACTTAGCACATATGTGCTATAGTGTGCACTTGCTATGTGAATCCACATAGCACATGCATTCTCCTAGGCTCCACAAGCCTTAGCCATAGCGTGTGTGTGCTATAGGAAATTTTGGAAAATAAAATGGGTGTCATCTTTTTTGCACCACAACTTGGTGCATTTTTCCTACAACCAATACATATGAATCCCTATTATGAGACTTTGAATCCTTGATGGAAGATTCTAACCTTGTTAGGAGTTGTGCTAATCAAGTTAAGAGTTAAAAGGAGGATAATTGAACACACTATCTATAGTGCCTCTCACAATGTATTTTTGTAAGTCATTGTGATGGATCCAACCCTAATGATCTTTCTTTGTGATGTGATTATGCTATGAGTATTTAGATTGTCCTTACAATAATATTTCTCTATTGTGCAAATGAATGATTTAAATAGTCTATTTTAATGAAATTAATTAGATGCTTCAATTATGAGATTTTATATGATTATTTCTTTGACTATTATGTATTGTGCATCTACAATTGATTGCATTGGTTTATTGTGCATGACTTATATCCCTGGCAATGGGATATGGAGTTAATGATCAGACCTTTCATGTTGAGCCAATATCATCCATGTATGGACGATGTATCTTTTATTGATATTTTAATCATCTGGTAATTGTAAATCTAGATTCATAATGCATTATGTGATTAGACCTGTGAGTGTGTCTGTGCATTTAGGAATCCAAAGTGGTCATGGAAGTTATCTAATTATTGTGATGTATTGACTAAAGGGAACTTTGGGCTTTGTTTGATTTAATTTAATTCCTAACAAATTTACCATAGCTGAATTCTAATTACTTGGAATATCCTTCTTTTTTTTGGGTTGATTAAGGGTTTAACTAGGCGATCTGGTTAATTACCCTAATCAATTTATTCACTTGAAAAGTGAATATATTGTTGGCATTAAGTTATTATTGCCATTAGTGACAACACTTATCTATATCAGTATAGCTACCGATCTCATCACTCAGTCTACAATGTATACCAAGAATTCAGTGGTTACCTTGTACATTCATCACTTAAGCAGTTTACATCGAGCTTCGTAGTTCACACCAAGCATTCAAGTATTAACCGAGCTGAGTATAGCTATCAAGTGAATGTGCAATCCAACAGTGCCTACCAAGTGATGGAAGCACAGTGCCTATTGAGTGATGCAAGCACAATGTCTACCGAGTGATGAAAGCATAGTGCCTACCAAGTAATGGAAGCACAATGTCTACCGAGTGATGAAAGCACAGTGCCTACCGAGTGATGAAAGCATAGTGTTTACCGAGTGATGGAAGCACAAAGTTTATCAAGTGAAAGCAAGGTAAATGAAGGGTTTATTTTTTATCGAGTGATACTATATCCACCAAGTCTCCAATGGTTACCGAGTTCAGAACTACGTTAGGTGATTAGTATGGACCAAGCCTTCACTTCTACTGAGTGCATGGCGATGCCGAGTAATGCAATGGACGTCGAGTATCAGAAGGTCACCGAGTTAGTTCAATGAATCTGAGTTATTTACTATTTGGCCGACTCAGTAATATTTTGTTCACTTGTGTTTTTAGCCGACCTTGCAATTATAATTATTGGAATGGTATATATATGTAATTTATTATATCATTTGTAAGATATATGTGATGTGAAGAGTATCAAGAGAGACATGTAATTTTTTGAGAAGTGTAAATGCGAATTAGTAGAAGAGCAGAGTATTCAACAAGGTCTAAAAGGAGAAGTAAAGATTTATCAGTCACAAGAGGTGATATACTTCAAGGATCTAATCAACAAATCAAGTTTGTGAGTAGATCGACTATTTCATCCTAACAGGGGAATCAGTTTTGTAAATCCTTTAATAGGGTAGACTTAACAGTCTTTGTATAAATCTCCTAACAAAGTGCATACTTAAGTGTATGTTTGTAAATCCTCTAACAAGGTGGACCTAGCAGTCCTTTGTGCTCCTAACAAGGTAGATCACCAGAAGTGGTCAATGTAAGCCTTAGCAAGCCAACTTGACACTGCAGTAATGAAGTTTTGTGGGTATCATCCCCACCCTAGTTTTACTTTCTATTTGGAAGGTTTCTGGGTCACCAAATCACTGTGTACATGTGTTATGGATGTTTTATTTCTCATATATGTAGTAGATTAGATAAATGAATGATGAATAGTTAAAGTGCTGAATTGTTTAAAGTTTTGAAGTTACTGATTCACCCCTCCCCTCTCAGTAACCTATAATATCTTGAATATTTCCAACAATTGGTATAAGATCTTTTTGGTTCTCAGGAAAAAGCTTGACAGCTTTAGAAAAGATCAAGGACAATGGAGATATTCAGACTTGACAAAGCTATTCAAAATGAAAAGCTAGATCTGGAAATGGTCATGGCTCAACTCAAAGAAGCTAAGGAGAATCTTTCTCAATCCTTGAAGAGAAGGAAGGAACTTGCAAGACAAATTAATGATCATCAGTATGTTGAAGAAAAGATTGAAGACCTTTTACCATCAAGTAGTTCAAATGAAGCTAATGAGGCTATCAAGGAACTCCTAGCAAAGAATGGTTCCCTCCAGGAAGAAGTAAGAAAACTTAAAAGAGAACAAGAAATCCAATCAATCAGGCTATGTGAAGTTTTAGAACAAAGAAACAAGGAAAATGAAGACTTAGAGGTAAGAAATAATCAATCCCTTTAGTGTGAAGATCTTGTAAATCAACTATCTAATGCAAATGAAGAAATTATGAATCTAAGATCTGAAAATGAAAGCCTGAGGAATGATTTAATCACTGAAAGAAAAATCAATGAAAGCTTAAAAAGTAACTTGATATCTAAAAGAAAAATCAATGAAAGAATGATGAAATCTCAAGCAGATATGACTCAATTAAATCATCAAAGTGAGCAAAATCTTCATAGACAAAAAGGTAAAGCTAGACTTGGTTACAAGGAAGAAGGTGAAACCTCCAAACAAGGTGCCCAAAGGAATCAAAGACCTACTTGCAATCACTGTGGTAAGCTGTGTCACAAATCAAACAAGTGTTGGAGCAATGGAAAAATTAAATTCAATGGTAAATGCTACAATTGCAGTCAGCATGGTCACAAAGCTAATGAATACAAAGAAAAACCAAAATTTGAAGACAATTGTCACAAGTGCAAGAAGCATGGTCACAAGGCATTCCAATGCAAATCCAAATCATTCAATCCTACTGAACAATTTTTTAAAGCAATCTTTGGATGAGATTACAATGCCTGGTGTAGATGTCATTATTGTGGAGAATATGGACACATTGGTAAAGACAGCTCAAGGCATCACTTGAGGAAAAGAGATACAATAGTAAGATGTTATACATGCACTGAACTCGGTCATATAGCTAAAAACTGCATGAATATTGGAAGAGTTTAAGATGAAAAGAAAGCTAAAGCTGAAAACATTCAGAAGCAAATGAGGCAACAATGGATTCCAAAATCTACCAAGCAAGATAGTTCAAGTGATGGCAATGTCACTCAAGAAGTGGGTGACTCCACCATTTCCAATTAAATTCATAAAGGATCTGGAACTGTATCATCAAACTATATCTAGAGCAGTTACATATCCAAGAAAGTAAAATGATCAAATTAGTATTTTAGATACACAAAGAATCAAACAAAGCATATCTTTTGCCGAGTTGCATCTACTGAGGAAAGTTGGTTATAGACCCTATTGAGCTAGGTCGGGAGCAACAAAAGTTTTATTCAATCACTGAGTTGCAAGCTTCTACTGAGCAAGTAAATGATAGCCTGTCAAACACTATGTCATCTCAGCTACCTTCATACCAAGCATTTATGAAAATTTTTCATCAAAAGCGTAGAATTTGATTTCATTCTTCATCGCGATTTTAGAGCTAAGAAACTTCCAGTGATTCCTAAGAAAATTCCAAGTGACTCCAAGCGATTTCAAGCAATTTTTAAAATGAAAAATCTGTTTAGAATTTTCTTACACTTACCGAGCAGCAATGGCATCCAGGAGTAGCAACGACACCAAGGTGAAAAGAGGTTCAGAAATGCTAGTAAATGACATAGAATGGAAAGTGCCCAACTTCAAAATTGTTTTGGCCGTTGCAGAATCACTTGACCCAAATGGAGCTCAATCACAAATTGCACCTAAGGTACTTCTTATCAATGATATTCGTACTCATTTCAAATGTTCTATTCAAGAAATTGGAAACCTAGAGATGGACAATGCCCTAGGAGAGATGAGTGTAGATGGATCTCTAAAACTCAAATACAAGCATCTTGAAACCAAAGGCTTGACTCATATCTCGCATATGCCTAGAAGCTTCCAAACCAAATGGATTAGGTATATTTTGAGTTGGGTGCACAATGGGAAACTGTGATTAAAACAGCCAGTGTCAATTACAAAGAAGATGATTCACAAAATCATGGGTCTCCCTATGCTCAGCAAAGCAAAAACTACCAAAACCCTAGGTCGGGAGGAGTTATAGAAGTAAACCCTAGCCGAGTGGGATGGTAGAGGTTTAAAGGTCACCACTGTATCAGATGTTGAACTAAGATTTGGCATTCATGTCATTGCCCACAAAATCTATAGCTCCAGTTGACTGAACAGTGTACCTTGTGAAGCTGTGGATTTAGCCTTTAAAATTGTAAAGAAAAATCTTGAATTTGATTTGTCAGAATTATTGTTGAGACAATTGAATAAAAATATGGATAGCATAAGGACCTCAAAGAATAATCCTTGTAAATTTGGCTCTCTATTGATCTATTTATTTTTCTATGTTCAAAAATTATTTCCATCAAAAGGAACAATTGTGTGGAGAAAAGACATTCCCATTCTTTATCAGGTTAATGAGTTTGTAGGAGAAATGGGTGAAAATTTTGAGAGCATCATGGACAATTATTTTGAGGATTTCAAGGAGAGAATAATAATAGGTTCTGGATCCCACCAAAATTAGTTGAAGACTACAGAGATGATGTATGTTTTATGGTTGACTATGATAAGGTATATATTTAGGCAGTCAGACCCCGAGTTGCATGGGTAAAACCTCTTCCTTATGAGGTAAATATTGATGAGACCAAGGATATCATTGAAGCACTGGTTAATGAGCTAGTAGACCCAAGGCAACCAATCTTCAGAACATATGATGAGGCAAAGGCTAGAATTGAGCTTGAAATCAAGCTACCCCAGGCCATAAGCAAAGGCAAGAGGAAGATAGCAAAATTAAAAAATGCTACTGGTCCTCTTATGCTTACTAAGGGAAAAGGTGAGGATGAAGAAGATGATGAAGAAGAAGAAGGTGAAGAAGAAAAAGAAGAACATGAATCTAAAGAGGAACAACCAAAGAAGAAAGGTAAGGTAACTATTACCAAACTTAAAAAAAAGCCCACTGCAGTATTCTCCAGAAGAACCAGAAAAGGAAAAGTAGGAACCTATACTGGTCAGGCCTCCACCCACATTTGAGGAAAGGCTTAAACAATTGGAAGAAGGAGTTGGCATCACAAATTTCAAGGCATTGAAATTTGAAACAAGAACTAATGCTAAAAAAATGCAGATTGAGGAACTGGTACTCAATAAGACGGGTAAATGGAAATACTCCCTGGACTAGCTTGCCTCTCAAATCTCCAAAGAACTATTGGAGAGATTGCAACCGAGATGGGACTCAGCCACCCAAATGGTTAAAGACATATATGAGCAATCTCTGAAGAATCTTCTACCAATTCTCACTAGAGTAGAAATAAAGGTAGCAATGAAAAATCATGAAGGTAAAATGATGATTAGATTTCATACATGTTTGATCTTAATTAAAGACATTGATCATGTTGTAAATGATGCAACAAACATGTGGAAGAACATCTATCATATGCAAAAGCCCAGTGGAGATCCAATTAAGATCAAGGATGATGATAGCAGTGACCGTGATGATTTTGATAGCACTCCATCCATCACAGTTACTCTAGGAGAGCTACATGCACTTATGGAAGAAAAAGAGGTAGAAGACAAGGAGGAAGAAGAAGATCTAGTTAAAATAGTAGCAGAAGTGATTGCATCCCTTCCTCACTCTCCACTGAAAATTGTTACATCTGCTATGGAGATAGCTTCTACAAGTGAGATTGTGAGCACAATTGCGACATCAATTTTTCAATCTTCACTGGCCACCTCCCAGCTCCAGGTATCTAAAACAAAGGTGCCAAGCACTTCATCTACTGGGCTGTCTGTCACTTTTTCAGCTACCGAGCCAGCCTCCTCAACTCCTTCATCAACAATAAGTGCACCAATAAGTTCCACAATTTTGTTTTCATTAGTTCTAGCTAGTTCTATAGTTTTTTTAGCATTATCTGCATCTACTTTAAATCCAATTAGTTTAGATACTGCTATACCGAATGTATCATAATTTTTGGGAAGTATCCCAATTTTTGATCTGGTTAATACTTCTATTGGCATTCAATCCTCAAGTCTTACCCCAGTTTTTACTGCTAGCCCTTCCATCTCCACTATTGTGTCTACTCCTAAGGTCAAACTAGTCATCACAGAAGTCAAAAAAAAGCATCCATTAAGGCTTTTGATCAATGGAAAGGAAATTCCAGAAGATATTAACTTAGACACAGAGATAGTAATTCCAAAGATTGACTATGAAAATGCTACCATTGAAGAGATGAGGTTTGCTAGTCAACTGATAGAGATGAAAGCTACGCAAAAGTAGTTAAGGTCTAAAAGGGATAAGAAATACATAATAATTGAGAATGCCAAGAATATAATTATAGATGTTATAGGTGTTGAAGTAGATTCTACTCAACACATTTTGATCCAGTTAGAAGAGTCTGTACAGAAATTCAATGAGGATTCTTCCAGACAAGAAAAACTTATTGAAAAAGATGAAAAGAAATTTGATAATAAGGTGCTAGAGCATATTGCTCAAAAGATAGCAATAAATCAAGTTGAATTGTCAACATTTTTGGGAAATTTTGAAAATTCTTTTAATAATGTAGCATCACTTTTTGCTAAACTTTGTGATGTTTCTGGCTTCACCAAAGAAATAAAAGATAAGTTAAACAAGATTGACATTGATATGCAATCAAGTGCATCAAAGTTGAAGGTGGACTCCTCCTCCACAACCTCCCATCACACCAAGATCAGGTATTTGGTAGATGTACAAGCAGAATTATTGAGAGAGGATGCAAGGATCCGGTCTACACTCATAGACATCCAGAATATGATCCTTCCTATCATGGACACAATGCAAAAACATCTTGTACATTGCAAAACATTGGTCCAAGATCAAAACTTCTTAGTGTCTGATCACTTGATCCAATTATCAATAGAAGTTCAAATTGCCCTCTCCACCTATCAAATTTTGCAGTAGACTTGGGATAGCACTTTTGCAACTATTCTTAAGGTACATCAAGAATTTCTATCTCATTTTGGTGTAGCCATATATATTGTATATATGTAGTCCTTTGGCATTATTGTAAAAAAGGGGGAGAGATTTAGAGGAAAGTCATCACTATAAGTGATAGGGGGAGTTATCACTCAATAAAGTTTACATGTGTACATAAGTATATTTGTATATATAGTAGTTCTACAAAGATCAATCTTGAAAAACCTAAATTCATTCAGTCAGGCTATGTACATATGTTTCTGCTTATAAGTGTTTTTGTCACTAATGCCAAAGGGGGAGATTGTTGGCATTAAGTTATTATTGTCATTAGTGACAACACTTATCTATATTAGTATAGCTACCGAGCTCATCACTCAGTCTACAATGTATACCGAGCATTCAGTGATTACTTTGTACATTCATCACTTAAACAATTTACACCGAACTTCATATTTTACACCAAGCATTCAAGTGTTAATCGAGATGAGTATAGCTACCGAGTGAATGTGCAATCCAATAGTGCCTACCGAGTGATGGAAGCATAGTGCCTACCGAGTGAGTGGAAGTACAATGTCTACCGAGTGATGAAAACACAGTGCCTACCAAGTAATGGAAGCACAATCTCTACCGAGTGATGAAAGCATAGTGCCTACTAAGTAATGAAAGCACAGTGTCTACCGAGTGATGGAAGCACAGAGTTTACCGAGTGAAAGCAAGGTAAATGAAGGGTTCAATTTTTACTGAGTGATACTATATCCACCAAGTCTCCAATGGTTACCAAGTTCAGAACTATGTCAGGTGATTAGTATGGACCGAGCCTTCACTTCTACCAAGTGCATGATGATGTCGAGTAATGCAATGGACGTCGAGTATCAGAAGGTCATTGAGTCAATTTAGTGAATTCGAGTTATTTACTGTTTGGCTGACTTAGTAATATTTTGTTCACTTGTGTTTTTAGCCAACCTTGCAATTATAATTATTGGAATGGTATATATATGTAATGTATTATATCATTTGTAAGATATATGTGATGTGAAGAGTATCAAGAGAGACATGTAATGTTTTGAGAAGTGTAAATGTGAATCAATAGAAGAGCAAAGTATTCAGCAAGGTCTAAAAGGAGTAGTAAAGATTTATTAGTCACAAGAGGTGATATACTTCAAGGATCTAATCAAAAAATCAAGTTTGTAAGTAAATCCACTATTTCATCCTAACAGGTGAATCGGTTTTGTAAATATTTTAACAGGGTAGACTTAACAGTCTTTGTATAAATCTCCTAACAGAGTGCATACTTTAATGTGTGTTTGTAAATCCTCTAACAAGGTGGACCTAGCAGTCCTTTGTGCTCCTAATAGGGAAGATCACCAGAAGTGGTCAATGTAAACCTTAGCAGGCTAACTTCATACTGTAGTAACAAAGTTTTGTGGGTATCATCCCCACCCCAGTTTTACTTTCTATTTGGAAGGTTTCTGGGTCACCAAATCACTATGTACATGTGTTATGGATGTTTTATTTCTCACATATGCAGTAGATTAGATAAATGAATGATGAATGGTTAAAGTGCTGAATTGTTTAAAGTTTTGAAGTTACTGATTCACCCCTCCCCTCTCTGTAACCTATCATATCTTGAATATTTCCAACATATATATCCAAAAAGGAATTTTATTCCTCACTTCTCACTTTTTGAAAAAGAAATTTGAGAACAAATTCCAAATCCTCTTCAAGAGAAAATACTCTTCTATTTGTTGTGGGAGCTATGGGCATGGGATCATTATGAGGTTGGTCTCATTGGATCCAGCTTAGGGAGACCTTAGATTTTTGTGATTTTTGACGATTTCTATGGGGAGTTTTATTTTACTATTTAGGTTCCCGTATTTTCCCTTTTGACTATCAGGTAGGGCTCTCCTATTTTACTATTTCAGCTTTGTTTCTTCTTATATTTTTGGTAGCCCTTTGGTTGGAGGTTGAGAACTAGTGTTCCCCTTTATTTCTAATTGTTGGCTCTACCTGGTTGGGCATGTATGAGCATTTTCCTATTTTTTGGGATGGGGGTTTGGGGTTTTGCACCATAATGTTGGTCATTTTTTCATACGAGGTTCAAACCCAATTTTTATTGAATTTTTGTGGCTTATTTACCCAATAGTAGAATGGGTTTTATTTTTCATGAATTTTTGTCAATGTTGAGTTTTTTGAGGGTTTTAACCTTGATTTGTGTGTCATCCAATTTTCTTAGGTTTTCTTGGCATGGTGTTGGTCATGGATTTTGATTATCCATAGAATTTCAATCCAACCACTCTTGCATCTTTATGTTTGCATTAGGATGTGTGTTATATCCATACTCCTAGATTTAGGTTAGTCGATTGAGTTTAGATATTTGGTGTTGTTGCCTCTTGGGATTCATATAGAATTTGTACTCGTAGATATAGGCTAGTTGAGTGAGATTGTTGTACTTATTTGATTTTTTATTTTCTCGTATCCAACCTTTGCATTGGTTAATTGATTAATTCATGTAGTTGGTTGTTCCTACACATGAGCACATGCACATGCATTGGACAAGATCTTGCAAGACCCGAACTCTCATATATAGGCTGGTTGAGGTATTGTTCATTTGGGGTTGGGTTGGGAACTTGCATAGCTCTGGGCACTCATTGTGATATGAGCATGGATATGTAGGGTAGATGTGTCAAGTGGCTTCTCTCATATACCTTAGTTGTTTTCCAACAAGGTAGCATGAGGAAGTTCTAATAAGTGACAACTAAATTAATAAATGGGTAATAAAACTTAACTTAGATGAGTGAATGCTTGTACGGTGTCTCTTAAGGCATGACGCGATGGTTTCTTGAGGGATTTGTTCCACAACGGTGTGATGGTTTCCTGAGGATTCATTTCAAGCCTTATTTAGCTTGGGCTTTCTCACACCAAATGAATTACACTCCACTATAGTCCTTACATAGTTGACCCATAGAATGTCTAACTAGGACCTATTGTAATTGCATTGTCTCATGATATTGGTTTCAGTCTTCTTTATTGTTTGGCGTGAGTGTTAGACATGGATGTTTGTTTTATGTGTGTTTGTGGTTGGATCATTACTTCCATCAGCATGGTGGGAGTGGGCCTATATGTTCCACATGGTTGGGAAGCATAGTTTCCTATATCATTGTTGGGGATCAGTGTATAGAGATAGTCTATTTCCAGTTCAGACTGATACTTGATGTTTTACTTGGTATAATCAAGTTTTCAGAGTATGTTTCCTTATGATTTATTCTTTGATTAGAATGCTTGAATATCATGTTTAGATGATGTTAGTTTTCATTGACACATTTCTTTATTATGATGTTATAGCATATGGTTAGATGATCTGATTCACTTTTAGTTGGAGTATCTATACTAGATGGATTAGCATGTTAGATCTTCTTGTACTTATGATGTTATTTATCTTGTAGTAGCAATAGCCTCACAAGAAAACTCCAACTATCTAGTTGGTAGTTTAAGATGTTACACTTGGGGGATGGCTAGGGCCCTTGAGGTCTCATGATGTTATTACAACAAGGAGGAATTGAGAACGAGTTTAGTTGTGTTGGTGCTTAGATGTTTATGCTTTCCTTCATTTGATATTTGGTTTATGTACATGTACATTCATTGCAATTTTCCTTTTACATTATTACATTATATGTTAGATGTATTTGATCTCTTCTATGCTCATGAGTGATCATTCCTTGATTTACGTAGATTAGGTAGTCCTCGGTGTGGAGGTTTCTTATTTTTATGTCTTT